>JALMGJ010000013.1:0-1200000 GCA_023362775.1 Charina bottae | reverse complement strand
CAACCAAGTTCTGTGGAGGACTGGCAAACTCTTCAGCTGATGGGGGAAGGAAGCGAGTCAGCCAGGAAACTTACTTCTTCTTTGTTTGGTAAGTGAAGGGTACACTTCACCTACCAAACACTTTCTGCCTCTCCCTGAAAAGTGCCTGAGACTGCAACAGGGTCTTCAAAATATACACATCTGCAATCCCCCCGGCCTTCAGGTGCTCTCCTCCGCAAGCCCATGCCAATGCCAGTCCCAGGAAGGACGGGCAAAGCACCTTAAGAAGCAACCATTCTGGAGCTCTGCTCTTTCTTTCCTCCCCTCCAGACTTCAGGGCAAGTCAGCAGTTTTGAGAGACAAATCCTTTGAAGTGGAAGCAATCCAAGGTGACCTGATAACATCCATCAGGACATTTTGAATCCTGCTTCAAGTAACTGTTAAACTGTCCCCAAAATAGCATGATCCACAGGGGGAACAGATCTTCCAGAATTTTGTGCATCCCTAACATTCAGCAGCTGAGTCAAGTCTCAGGAATCCATCTTGCTAAATATGACAAATCTTTCTCCCATTGTGCCATGAAATAAGTAAAGCTGGGGGCTCTGTGAGGTTTTGCAACCATATATCTTGCTAAGTTTTACAAGCAGGCAGCACGGGGGTAGAGGGGGATTGAAATAACCACGCACATGAAAAGGCTGCATTCCTTTGCTGGCTGCTTGGGTGAAGAAGAACCGCCAAGGTCGTACCATCTGGAGCGAAGGAATTGGAAGGAGTGGGGATGCACCCACGGGGGGAGAAATGGAAAGTTACCAACAGGGACTGCTGGAAAAAGAAAGGGGGTTTCCCAGCAGTGTGGGGGGGGGTAAGGACTGTTTTTAACTGCTGAACTGAAAGTATAATGCTCGTTGTGACTTCACTCTGGAACTGGACGCTAATCTTTATTAAACAGAACTTATTCATATCCTATACGGCCTGTGTTTAAGTTACTTTTAAAAGAGTTAGAACCAGGTTCCTCACAGCTCCTCTTTGTGATGCCCGCAACCAGCAGGACAACCAAGCAGCAGCATCTACGAGAATCCCTGCTTCCTCTTTGTGTAAGATTCAAGGCACCTCTGGACTAATTAGTTCTCTGGGAACTTTGTAACTCACATCTCCCCCCCACCCCCTAGACTTTCCAAACTACTCACTGCACCTCAGGAACCCACAAAATGCAGGATTCCTCAGCAACACTCAAGGCAAGCACAAAGGTTTACTGTACCTTTCCAAACTGCCTCAAGAGCTGAATGAAGGCCCCTTTTCCAAAAGGGTTTGTGAGGCTGGCATGAAAAGCCAAGGTTGGATAATCCTGAGACAGAAGTGCAACCCAGCGCCTCTGGAAGAAACAAACAAAGTGTCCACGCTCAGCAACCCTTCCATCCCATGCAGGCCCAGCAGCAAAAGGATGAAGCTGCTCAAGCCCAACAGGTGCTGCTCGGTCCAGTGTTTTGGACCTCAAGGTGTGGCAGATCAAAGCATACATTCAAGCAGTTCCAAAAAACAATTTCTGACTTAAACCTCTCCAAGCTCCAGAGACCCATTTCAAAGACACTGATAGGTCCCTATCATTTCCCAAGCTCACATGCGAAATAGTTTCTCTGCATTGGAGATAAGCCCCAAACAAGCAGCTTTTTCTTGTAGCCCACATCATCTTCCAAGCGACCTACCGTGACCCATGTGGGCACCAGATCACATTTGTTCAAGACGAAAATGAGATGCTTCCAGGGCTTCTCCTTCTTCAGGTAGGCCTCCACGTGAGGGGAACGGGTCCCCATGGGATTTCTAGCATCCAACACTTGCACAATGACATCTGACGAATCAATCACCTGGCAGTTCAGAGAGAAGGCGAGAGACTTATTGGACTGGGGAAGCATCCTGAAGGATTTCCATGTCTTAACCCAGAGCTTTCCAAACTGTGTGTCGCGACATGTTAGTGTGTTGGCTGCAGTGTCTGGGTGTGTCGCGGCTGCTGCTGCCTCCGAGCCCTGCCAGGATTCCACGCAGGTCCTAGTGCCTGCCTTGTGCCTTGCTGCCTCCAAACCTCCTGTGATTCCGCGCAGGTCCTAGTGCCTGCCTTGTGCCCTGCTGTAAGAGTGTGTCGCAAAATGATGCATGTCTAAAAAGTGTGTCACCAACATGAAATGTTTGGAAAGCTCTGTCTTAACCCTTCATAACAATCATTTCAAACTACACGGATAAGCAGTCCTGTCCAGACTGAGATGAGAAATCCAGAACTGAATAGAAGATCAAACTCCAGGCCTGCTTTCATTTTAACTTGGAAGAAACTAAATACTGCTACAAAACCAAGTTCAGAATTCAGAGAAAAAGGCAAGCAAGCTAGCCCAGGACACCATGGCAGGAACAACTTTCCCACGCCTTATCCAGAAACGTTTGTGAGAACACAATTACACAGCCATCTTGACCACCCTTTCACATACCTTGTAAAGTTCTCCCCAGATCCGCTTTGACTGTCCTTTTTTGTAGATTTCCTCTTGCACCTCCACCCTGAAAAGGGGGACCAGAAGACTCAGCGGCACAAAAGCACAACCATACTATATACCGGCAGACAGACTCGGATGGCAGATCCCTTTTCCTGTGGGAGACCTTCTTGCCTCTCCTTACAATAGATTTGTCCACCCAACATATCAATTATCTCTTCCTCCTCACAAAGCTGATGCGGAATACTCCTCCATCAGCTGCACCCATCCATGCAGGTGCCGCTGTGGCGCCTCTCTCTCGGTGCCCTATAACTATATTATCATTTTCATGAAGGAAAGAGCTGTACATCCATTTATTTGAAAGTTTTATTAATTTTAAATGCCAAGTCTCGCAGAGGAGACATGCTGGAGGTGTACCTTGCATCGATCCTATCTTAAAACCATTTGGTTGTAATAAAGTAAAGCAAGCATTTGCAAGCTATAGCAATGATCTCTGGCACATGAAACACCACTTCACCTGGAAGGGCAGACAATATGGCAAGTCCTGTGGCCAGAATAGGGTGAAACCAAGTTGAGCGGAAGCAGAATTAGTATCCACCCAGAACAGAAAAGTCAGAAACTCCAACCAGGTAAGAAGTTGCAGTTGCAAATGGTATTAACACAAGGCACAAGAAACCATTCAGGTGATCCCAATAACTAAATGTAGCTGTGGCAGTTTTTGATTAGTGATACAGGTGGAAGCTGCTGGTGTAGGGAAGGACTGAGCCAACCGAAACCCCGAGTACCTAACAACACTCCAACTTCAGTACAAAAAGCATCCCCCTCCATGCCAAGCCATATTTCTAGGTGCCAGTTCCAAGGGTATACCTTACTCCGGTATCCTCTGTCACCAGATCCCGGTCTTTATCTTGGCTATAGTTGCTGGCCTCAGCTATGGCACTTGCCACCAGAGAATGCATATCACTTGCTAGGAGATTTGGCCGTTTCCGCTGTGATTTTGGACCAAATGTTGTTTCAAAGGTTTCTGTATCAAGAATATGGACTTTGGAATTCTGGAAGAAGAAAAAGGGCACAACGACTTCATTCTGGCTCAAAACAAGATGCTCACGCTCAGCTGGGCCCCGCAAAAGACTGCCCCACCTGAGCTTTCCACAGAGAAGAGCTACAGGGCTGCAGTGACACAACTCCTGACCCAAAGCAGGCTATGCTGGCCAGAGTGTCAAGCTACTCTTCTTGGCTTGGTATCCATCCTTTCTACTGCTATTGAGGTTACAAAGATGAAAATACAACTATTTTTTGCTGACTGCTTTGTTTCAACCAGAGCTTTTGTTCTGCCAAAATTCAGATTTGTCAGGGATAATCTGTCCCGCAGCTTAATTTCTGCTTTGGGAAGGCCAGCTGCAAATGCCAGCTCCTTCTTTGGAACTAACTCTTCTCTAGCTAGCAAGAATTGTAATTGAGTGATGTGTGCTTGAACTGTAGAGGACCCTAGTCTTAATTTAGAATGTTTTCATTTTATTAGAGACATATGGGAACTCCTGAAAAAACAAAGTTGTTCAGAGAGAGCTCAAGATACACAGGGAAAAAGAAAGAAACATGACTTTCGAGCCAGAACAAAAAACATTTTTCACTTGGGATGAAAGCCCAGCTGCATTTGGATCTGGCAAACTGACAGGTAGACCTCAAAAGTAGCTTGAAGGCTGCTGGCACCACCATCCCACTGGGAACTCTCTGCCACTGGAACAGCATAGTTTTGTACAAGCAAGTCTTTTCCCAACACAGGCAATTTGGGACCAGAATTTTGCTGGGCGCCTTGTGGCAGAGAAAAAGAAGTAGAACAGTCATGCCACATCGTATATGTTTTAAGAGCATATCCCATTTCACTCTTCCTCTCCTCTTTCCAGTTTGGCCAGTGAGAACTGCAGCCCATGGAAGACCTAATGCAAAATTGGCAGGCAGGCCCTACAGAAGAGCCTTGAATGTTGATGAATCATCCAGAAAGTCATTACAAGCTATCACTTCATGTCAATGAGCACATGAGTTGGGAGAACTAATCAGGCATGCAAACCTCCTCTTGGCTGGCCTATTATGCTAAATCACCTTGTAAGCAAAGCCTTAAAAGCCCACTTCTCATTCTCTTTCTCAGGCTATAAAAAAAGGTAAAGGTACCCCCCGCACATTTGTGCAGTCGTGTCCGACTCTAGGGGCCGGTGCTCATCTCCGTTTGTTAGCCAAAGAGCCAGCGTTGTCCGAAGACACTTCCACGGTCATGTGGCCGCATGACGCACACAGAACGCTGTTAGGCTCAGGCTATAGATGTGAGCAAATGTGAACAAAGAAGAACATGACTGTAAATGTAAATGATACACCTCTAGTAGGCTTTTCTCTTACATTTTGTAACTAGGGGATGGTTTCTCATCCTGTGAGATACATGCAATGCGGGGGAGAGGGGGGAACGAGGGGAGAAAGAATGCTGTTCCAGAGCCTTCCCCAGAGTCCAACACCCACCCACACAGAGAGAGAACACTTGGGCCAACAGGACAAGCATACCACTCACATGAGGTTTAATTCGGTCGTGAAGGAGAGAGAGAGGCAATTTGCTTTGTTTCATGACCACTTGATAAGGATCCTTCATCACGGTCTTCATCTCCTCTTGGAATCTCTGGAGAGAGGACTGCTTGATCACACGTGTGTTTCCTACATAAAGAGGATGTTCCAATTGTCTGTACCTGGGTGCCTGATGTAGCTTGGATTGACAAGACGTAGGAAGCGACACAGGATGGCACTTTATATCAGCAGCCATCTCATTGTCTCCAATTCAGCTTTTGGGTTAATCAAACTCAGGTGCAGAACCCCTCAAACTGCCCCCAAACTGTCACAGCAAGCTTACCAAACCATTTAATGTTGGGCTCCACTCGTGCTATGGTGCCTGGTGCCACAGTGGATTGGAACTCAAGTGGTCGGACCAGTTTCCCACGATCGTTCCTGTATAAAAAAGAGTAATATGGGAGCCTTTACAGTACCTGGCTCACTTACAATCTACAGCTTAAAGCTGCAGCTCTGTAAGAGAACCCTTCTTCACATGCAAAAGGTCCCTGCCCTCTCTGGGTAGAGCTGCTAAAAACTCAATGGCAAATCAGCAAAGACATTACTGAGCCAGATGGCCCAGCCCACTAACTTGGTATTCACTACGTGCTGAGAAGGTGAATGCCATTAAAATTGTAAGTGTTTGCAGAATGGGTGGATTACAAAAAGTATGATTAACTGAAGTAGAACTCTACCCCTTGAAAAGACAAGCTGGAACATCTCCCACCACTCTTCTCATTTACAAGGAAGGGCAAATGCTCAAACAAAATGCAATAGTCAGGCATAACAGAGTACACTGCCAGGTGAACAATTGGAAATAATAAGGGCTCCTTGGCCAGCAGTCAGGCGGAAGGGCAACAGGGTTGTAGAGGGAGAGGCCCTCTTATGCAAGGCTGACACTTTTCCACAGGCTGCGCCAAGCTATGGAGCACAGCCTCTGAAAAACACATTGTTAAAAGATTCCATATTTACAGTTGGCCCCCTTCCACAGGCAGAGATGCTTGGGAAAACATGCAAGGATTCTTCCATTTAGCACCTGCTCATGGATACTGAGCACATGCTGGTACACAACAGAGCATGAAATTGATTGGTTTGCATATGGAGGAAAGAAGCTCCAATATTGGGAAACAATCAACTACTTTATTCACACAGCTGAGGAAAATCAGAGCCTAGCTCTACCTCAAACTCTTATGTTTTTTGTTGTTTATTCGATCAGTCGCTTCCGACTCTTTCTGACCTCATGGGCCAGCCCATGCCAGAGCTTCCTGTCGGCTGTCGCCACCCCCAGCTCCCCCAAGATCGAGTCCGTCACCTCCAAAATATCATCCATCCATCCATCTTGCCCTTGGTCGGCCCCTCTTCCTTTTGCCTTCCACTTTACCTAGCATCAGCATCTTCTCCAGGGTATCCTGTCTTCTCATTATGTGGCCAAAGTACTTCAGTTTTGCCTTTAATACAATTCCCTCAAGTGAGCAGTCTGGCTTTATTTCCTGGAACAAAGTTGTTCCAGGATCACTGGACCACTGGTTTGATCTTGCAGTCCAAGGCACTCTCAGAATTCTCCTCCAACACCACAGTTCAAAAGCATCTATCTTCCTTCGCTCAGCCTTCTTTATGGTCCAGCTCTCACAGCCATATGTTACTATGGGGAATACCATTCCTTTGACTATGCGGATCTTTGTTGTCAGTGTGATGTCTCTGCTCTTAACTATTTTATCGAGATTTGTCATTGCTCTCCTCCCAAGAAGTAAACGTCTTCTGATTTCCTGGCTGCAGTCAGCATCTGCAGTAATCTTTGCACCTAGAAATACAAAGTCTGTCACTGCCTCCACGTTTTCTCCCTCTATTTGCCAGTTATTAATCAAGCTGGTTGCCATAATCTTGGTTTTTTTGAGGTTTAACTGCAACCCAGCTTTTGCACTTTCTTCTTTCACCTTCGTCATAAGGCTCCTCAGCTCCTCCTCGCTTTCAGCCATCAAAGTGGTATCATCTGCATATCTGAGATTGTTAATGTTTCTTCCAGCGATTTTAACTCCAGCCTTGGATTCATCAAGCCCAGCACGTCGCATGATGTGTTCTGCGTACAGGTTGAATAGGTAGGGTGAGAGTATACAACCCTGCCATACTCCTTTCCCAACTTTCTCCTTTGTATTTCTAGGCACAAAGATTACTGCAGACGCTGACTGCAGCCAGGAAATCAGAAGACGTCTACTTCTTGGGAGGAGAGCAATGACAAATCTCGATAAAATAGTTAAGAGCAGAGACATCACACTGACAACAAAGGTCCGCATAGTCAAAGCAATGGTATTCCCTGTAGTAACATATGGCTGTGAGAGCTGGACCATAAGGAAGGCTGAGCAAAGGAAGATAGATGCTTTTCAACTGTGGTGTTGGAGGAAAATTCTGAGAGTGCCTTGGACTGCAAGAAGATCAAACCAGTCCATACTCCAGGAAATAAAGCCAGACTGCTCACTTGAGGGAATATTAGAGGCAAAACTGAAGTACTTTGGCCACATAATGAGAAGACAGGATACCCTGGAGAAGAAGCTGATGCTAGGGAAAGTGGAAGGGAAAAGTAAGAGGGGCCGACCAAGGGCAAGATGGATGGATGATATTCTGGAGGTGACGGACTCAACCGTGGGGGAGCTGGGGCGACTGAGCGTATAAACAACAAACATCCCTACTACTTAGTACATGTATGTAAGAACCGATACTTTTGTAGGAAAGTACTAGTAATAAAAATTTTATCCTCCCAAGGCTGGGGAGAAAAGCCTCATGGCAAAGAGCCCAAGATTTTCACAAATTCTCCCCATGGAGAAGTGCCCAACTACTAGATATGTACCTCTTTTGACAGGTTCCTGTAACTGCCTGAAGCCTTTGGGGCACCCTCAATCAGGCATGTTTTACATGCATCATTCTATATGTCCTGGATTATGAGTCTGTACAAATGTTAATTAATGAAACAGCAACCCTAAGGTTTTAATCCCTTCTAGCTGCGCAGAAAGAAATCTAATTATTGAGCATGGGGACTAAGGATAACTACGATCGTCTTTGGGCAAAGTTAGATGGCATTTCATTTGAAATGGGAATCCCTAAGCCGGGAATCCGGCTGCTCGGCACCTGGGAGGGCTGCTCTTCGGGCAGCTTTAGGCTGGCTTCTCTGGTGAATCGGCGGAAGGGCCGCCACGCGACTCCTCGGCCCAGAGAGGCAGACGGAGGGCGTCCGACCGCTCCCGGCTCGCAGCAGCGGCGAGGCGAGGCGGTTCGGCCTTTCCAAAGCGCCCGAGCTCCCGCCCCGCGGGGACCCGGCCCTCCCCGCCGCCACTCACCGGCGCTCCCGCTGGCGGTACATGTTGAGGCGCCGGATGGTGGCGCGGTCCCGCATGTTGTGGCCTCCGGCGCCGACCGGCCGATCTGCGGGGACAAAGCGGAGGTTGAGCGCCCGCCGCGCAGGAGACCCCGCTCCGCCCGCCTGCCGCGGCTCCGCTTACCGGGGTTGGTACTGGCGCGCGACGGGTTCAGGCTGGCGCGGCGGCCCTTGAAGCGCGGCTTCCCCATGGCGGCGGTGGCGGTGGCTCCCGAGCGAGAGAGCGGCCAGCAAGGGCTTCCGGGAGGGCCCAGGCGCACTTCCGGTTGCCGCGAGCGACGTCTCGCCCGGCGGCCTGACGTCATGCCGCGCAGGGGCTGGAGTCGCCCGCGGGTGGCGGGAAGGAGGCTGGACCCTCGTCGTCGAAGCCCGGGCGCGGGCGGCAGCGAGAACGGCCGACCCTCTCGGGAGCTGTAGGGACAACCCTCGTCCACCTGCACGCCCGACCTCCCGGCGGCCGACCCCGCGGCAGTCCCGCGGCCGGCGTCTGACCGAAGAATGAGAAGGCGGGACGGGGGGCGGCGCAGTCCGGGAGAAAGGGCGGCCCTGCTCGGTCCCGGCGGCGCTTGGGATGCCGCACCGCGCGGTGCTTCGCCGAGTTATGGATTGCAGAAGTTTTGAAACGAAGGGAAAAAACAAAATCCAGAAACAAAGAGCGAGCATCGAAATCTGCAGCCGGCAGCAACCCGGGACGCCTGAAATGCTGAGCCGGGCGGAGACCCGATCGCGGAAGGGGCCTGTCTGGGGGGAGGGGAGGCTGCCGATAGTGCCCGAGGCGGCTGCCGCTCCCCGCGGTCGTCCCAAGTGTGGCTGGGCTAGGCTGGACGGCCGGGATGCAGCTGCCACCCAGCCGAGGGGTCCGTGAGACACCCCACCCCACCCCCGCGAATACTGTAGCCCGGCGGCAGCTGGACCGGCCTTGGAAAGGCGGTGAAAGTAACCCATTTTTCATGATCAGCCAGGCCCCCGTGGGCATTGCCAGGGCAGTGTTTCCTGCGAGAGTAAGATTAATCAAAGGGTCAGCTGGATTCGCTCGTGGCTGGCATTCTTAGCGCAGGGCTTTCCAAACTTTTGCGGTTGGCAACACACCAATGGCCGGCGTGCAAAACCCTGGAAGCACTGGTACTGCGGCGCGCAAAAACCCGGTAGCGCCGCTGGCGGCGCTTCCAGGTTGCCACCGCCACGCTTTCGGGTTTTTGCACGTTGTGGCGGCGGTGTCCTGGTGTGTCGCGCGACAACCCGGAAGAGCTGATGGCCCACCGCTGCTGTGCGCGCTGCCGCGGTGTACCATCAACGCTTCCGGGTTGTCGCGTGACACACCTGGGTCCCCCAGGCGACACAGTACTGTGTTGTGACACACAGTTTGGAAAGCCCTGACTTAGTGGGTAGCCCCTGTTCTTCCTGCTTCAGGCCTCGCAGGGTGCAGATTAGGCAGGCACGTTTTCTGAGGGGCACTGGGTGAGCTACAGTCTCTCCCCCTTCTAAATCACCTGCATGAAATGGGAACAGGAATCAGTTGAGGAAGAGTAACCACTCCTGAACTTTTGTTGTTGTTGTTCAGTCGTTTAGTCGTGTCCGACTCTTCGTGACCTCATGGACCATAGCACGCCAGGCCTTCCTGTCCTCCACTGTCTCCCGGAGTTTACTCAAATTCATGTTCATTGCATCGGTGATGCTATCTAAACAGCTCATCCTCTGCCGTCCCCTTCTCCTTTTGCCTTCAGTCTTTCCCAGCATCAGGGTCTTTTCCAGTGAGTCCTCTCTTCGCATTAGGTGGCCAAAGAATTTGAGCTTCAGCATCTGTCCTTCCAATGAGCAGTCAGGGTTGATTTCCTTTAGGATTGACTGGTTTGACCTCCTTGCAGTCCAAGGGACTCTTAAGAGTCTTCTCCAGCACCACAGCTCGAAAGCATCAATTCTTCAGCGCTCAGCCTTCCTTATGGTCCAACTCTCACAGCCATACATTACTACTGGAAAAACCATAGCTTTAACTATACGGACCTTTGTCGGCAAGGTGATGTCTCTGCTTTTTAATATGCTGTCTAGGTTTGCCATAGCTTTCCTCCCAAGGAGCAAGTGTCTTTTAATTTCATGGCTGCAGTCACCGTCTGCGGTGATCTTGGAGCCCAAGAAAATAAAATCTGTCACTGCTTCCATTTCCTCCCCTTCTATTTGCCAGGAAGTGATGGGAACTATACCCCTTTAAATTAAACTGGGGAATCAGTTGCCGTTTTAATGATATGTAGAATGAATGCAGTGGAATTGATGTGTGGTATCGGGTAAGACGACAGGCTTGTCGATCGGAAGATCGGATGTGCCAGGTTCTGTGATTCCTCACAAACGTTTATTTCAAGAGCGTTGACATTTAGCAACTGCTGAATAGTAGCCCGTTGGTGGCAGTTGGTGGCAACAGCAGAAGATCCCAAACAGTCTTGCAAACGGCTGAACTGCCTCTCCAGTAATCACACCAAGTAGCCTTCCTTTTCTCCTCTAATACTACCCCTTCCTTGCCCTGCATGGTGATGCAGGACGTCGCTGCTTTCCGCTGATTGCTTTATCCTGCTTGTCCACCACCTCTGCTGACCTTCAAAATATTGTCCATTTGAATCTGTGTAATTCTCTCCTTGGACAGTGTCACAATGTCTTTGTTGTGTGCTTCCATTCTGTCCTTGCTTTGAAGTATTCTCCTTCATTTGATTTTTTCCCCTTATTCCTTCTTCCATCTTCTCACAGTCTTCTTTCCATATTCCACTCCTATCTACACATGCGATAGCCCAATACACACACACAGAGCGGAAGAATCAACTTCATTTATTCAAAGCACCTAGAATAAAGCGGACTCCTTTCATTAAAGCAGAGCTTTCCAAACTTTTCATTTTCGCAACACACACCAACAGCAGTGGTGCCGCGGCGGCGCTGATTGGGGGTGTCACTCCTTACAGTTCCCCCCATCAGCACTTCCAGGTTTGTGTGCGACACACCAGGACACCGCAGGCAACACAGTAGTGTGTTGCGACATACACTTTGGAAAGCTATGCCTTAAAGCAGGGGTGTCCAGCCCACGGGCCACATGCGGCCCTGAACAGCTAGTAATGCGGCCCCAAAACATTATTTTGCGGTTTTTTTCGCGACTCGTACCTTACGATCGGCCGGGCAGGTGGCAGCAGCCAAGGGAAGGTGTGGGGTAGGGCATGTGTGGTGGAGGGCCGGTTTGGGCGTTGATGAAAGAGGAGGCCCAGAAAGGGCGGCGGGTGCACTGCAAGCCACAAGGTGGAGCTGGGGCAAGCGTGCCATCAGGCGTTTGCAGCAACAGGCAAGAAGCATGAAGTGGGCTGCTTTCTTTTCCTGGCAGGGCTGGCGAGGCTTAGCCTATAAACCTCTGCACCAGGAAGCCAGGGTGGGGGGCTGCCTGCCCAGCCCTCTCCTCCCAAAGGAGGGGTTTGGGAGACGCGGCGCTGGAGGTCTCCTTCGGGGAGAAAGTGTGAAAGTGTGCATATCAAAAGTAGAAAAATGGGGAACTAAGCCACATTGCACTTGACAAATTTAGCTCCTCTATGTCCCTGACATCTCGTTTGGTGCTAGAAAACAGCTTTTGCAGGAACTTTAGCAGTCCAAATCGAGAAGTTTCAAGGGGACCCAATGATGTCAATACTATGGGTCAGATGTTGAAGAAGGACAATTACACAATAAACATTTATCTGAGAGCAGCTGAAGCTTTTTGAGATCTACCATGGCAACAGTGAAATATAAATTTACTCCCAACACTTTTTTGCTCAGATGATGGTGTTTCAGCTACAACCTGTTTGGATTACTGCAATGTGCTCTACATGGGGCTGCCCTTAAGGACCACCCACAAGTTACAACTGGTCCAGAATGCAGTCATGCATGTAATGTTGGGCGCCCCTAAGTTCACCCATTTTACACTCTTATTTGATTATTAAACTTTATTTGCCTACCTAATAATTTACGATGGGCTTGTTGTGTTATTTCTTAAAAAATATATTTATTATTTATATTTATTCCTAAATAAATTTATTCCAGCATGGCTTCAATGTCATTTCAACAGAAAACAGAACCCGAAAAAGAAAAGAAAAAAAGAAAAATCGCAGATGAAGGAAGAGTATTCAACAAAAAATGGACAAGTACTTTATTGTCGAAACAAATACTAAAGCACCATGCTTAATTTGTAGGGAAAATGTGTCAGTTTTCAAAGACTACAATTTGAAATGGCATTATACGGAAAAATATGCTGCCAAATTTGACGTGTATCAAGGAATTTGTCGTAAAGATAAATTAGCGGAACTGAAAAAAAGTCTGTCGTCTCAACAATGTTTTTTTAAAGAAGTCACAACCCAAAGGACTCTATTATAAAAGCTAGTTATTTGGTAGCAAATCTAATTGCAAAAAATTCAAAACCATTTACCAATGGTGAATTTATTAAGCAATGTATGGAATGTGTGGCAGATATAATTTGTCCTGATAAAAAAAGCGATTTTTCTAAAATCAGTTTGTCTCACCAGACTATAGCCAGGCGAATTGAAGAAATAGGAAAATCTATCAAAAGAGGTTTGAAGAGTAAAGCTGCTAATTTCAAATTTTATGCTTTGGCGATGGATGAAAGTACTGATGCTACAGATATGGCTCAACCTGCCATTTTTATTAGAGGTATTGATAACGAATATAATGTCACTGCAGAAATGGTTTCTTTGGTGCCATTAAAAGACACAACTAAATCTCTTGATTGGTACGAAGCAGTAAAAATGACAAAGCGATTTTCTCTAACCACTGTCAACATATCTGGTATATCTACTGATGGTGCCCTGGCAATGGTTGGTAAAAGTGAGGGACTTACAAAATTGATAGAAGACGATGCAAGTGCTGCCGGCAACTCACGTTTGATGAAGTATCACTGCATTCTACATCAAAATTTATGCGCAAAAGCTTTAAAAATAGATAATGTCATGCAAATTGTCATCAAAGCAGTGAATTTCATAAGGGCCAAGGGATTGAATCATCGCCAATTCCAGGAGTTCCTTAAAAGTATGGATGCTGATTATGGGGACATCTTTTACTTTTCTGAAGTACGGTGGCTAAGTCAGGGTAAAATGCTGAAAAGATTTTATGATTTGCGAAATGAAATCAAGTTGTTTATGGAATCAAAAAGAAAATTTGTGCCAGAACTTGAAGATGAAAAATGGCTCACAGATTTAGCATTTTTGGTGGATGTGACTGCTCATTTAAATGAGTTAAACATGCGTCTTCAAGGTGAAAACCAACTTATCACTGCAATGTTTCAAACCATAACAGCCTTTGAAATAAAACTTAAAGTATGGCAAGCTCAAGTTATGGAAAATAATTTTATACATTTTAATACGTTGGCTAAACACAGTCCTGTGAACAGCGAGAAATATGCAGCCTTGCTTTTCGGTTTGATACAGGAATTTGAGAACAGGTTTCAATATTTCTGGAAAAATCAATATTTTGGTCTATTTTCGAGTCCATTTTCAGTCGACATTAACTACATTACCTCCAAATTTTCAAATGGAATGCATAGAGTTGCAATCAGACATTCAATTCAAAGAAAACTTTGATCATGTCTCTCTACTGGACTTTTATAAGACCTATCTTCCCAGAGAAAAATATCCCTCGCTTCACAATCACGCCTTATTCATGACATCGCTTTTTGGCAGCACGTACATTTGTGAGCAACTATTTTCAAGAATGAAGCACATGAAGAGTAAAATTAGAATTAAAATTTCTGACGAGCACCTTGAGAACTCACTGAGAATTGCAACCACTTTCATCGAACCAGACATTGATGCATTAATTTCACAAAAACAAAGTCAAATATCCCACTAATTTTATGTTGCCGTTTGTTAAAATTTTATAATAAAAAATATAAAAAAATAAATGAAGTTTTATTACTTATATAAAGGTTCCCCCCGCACATTTTGTGCAGTCATGTCCGACTCTAGGGGCCGGTGCTCATCTCCGTTTGTTAGCCGAAGAGCCAGCGTTGTCCGAAGACGCTTCCACGGTCATGTGGCCGGCATGACACACGCAGAACGCTGTTACCTACCCACCGAAGTGGTACCTATTTATCTACTTGCATTTCCATGCTTTCGAATTGCTAGGTTGGCAAGAGCTGGGGCGAGTGCGGGAGCTCACTCCGTCACGCGGGGCTAGGGATTCGAACCTCCGAACTTGCGATCTTCCGATCAACAAGCCTGGCGTCTTACCCGCTGAGCCACCACTTATATACATTAACTATATTATATGTTTTATGTGTGGCCCAAGACAATTCCTCTTCACTCAATGTGGCCCATGGAAGGCAAAAGGTTGGACACCCCTGCCTTAAAGGGAAAAGAAGTGCTGAAACAGACAGCATCCAGCGTTTTTATACTGTTTACAGCAGAGCTTTCCAAACTTTTCATGTTGAAACACTTTTTAGACATGCATCATTTCGCGACACAGTAATTCAGTTTTACTAGCAAACCGGAGGTTAAACTAACCCCTTATAAGAGATACGGACACATACATAAATTGTAATAGCGAAATGTATGGGGACACAACATATCTCATGAAAACCTTTCATTTATAGAATCTATATGAAAATCAGTTGGTCTCTAATATACAATAATCTCTCTCCTAATTGGAATTTCCTAATTGGACCTGAGGCTGCTTGAATTACTTTTAGGCAGGGGCGTACAACACACTCTCTCAACCTGGCACCCTCTGGAAGGGCTGGATGGGGTCGAGACTACAACTCTCATTGTCTTAAAACAATTTGGCTATCTTGGCTGGAGTGATGGGAGTTATGATCCATCACATTTGAAGATACCAGGTTGAGGAAGGCTGATCATTATTAAAGATCTTGTGGAGTAGAGGTGGCCTTCCTTGTAGGCCATGAGTTCATGGTCTGTTACTTGTCCTACTGTTCAGTCATTGTCACTCAGCTTGGTTCACTTAATGCTGTTGCAGAGTGGACATGTGTTGAATCTTCAGGCAACATGTGAGCTGTGCTCAGGCTCTGAAACAGTAAATACAAGTGTAGGGACAGTAACAATCCAGGAGTAGGTAAGAGGCCTTGTGGAATGATTTGGTGGGTCTGGTACAGTGCACAAGCTGCCTTCTATGGGGTGGACGTGCTGTGTTTCAAACCAGGGAGTACAATATAAAAGAGCTTTCATAAAGCCTATATTGAGCATCATCTCACTCCATTAGCCTACCTTAAAAGAGCATGACTGCAGCCTGGCTCCAGGAGTTCACTGCCCCAGTGCTATAGTCCATTGGGATAAGAAGGGAATTTAGCAGCACAAAAGCATAAATAATATGGGCCACAGGGGCATTTTTATGTACCCCTAGGAACTCCTGCTGCAACTTTGGATAAACTCCACTCTTGTTTCTCTTTTCTTTCTCTTTTAAAGTATCATGCTATTACAGATGGATAAATATTGGGGGGGGGGGGGCGGCTAAATAAAATTACAAACCACATCCACCTGTCTATTGGACTCTGGTGTATTCCCACCCAAGATATGCACACCCTAGTTGAAATAGAGGCTGTGAGCAGAATGAAATAAGCTTGTCAATATTTGAAAAAATGTATTTGAAGGAAATAATTTCTCTTACAGCATTTTAAAATTAATTTCCGCTTTACTGCCCCCTTTTCCATTTACTTGCATCCGGATTGAAGCAGTTCCCTTAGCATGATCCTGTGCTCCTAGTGATCATTAAAAAGGAAGGAACACTGGCCAGTTGCCTGGGATCCTGCTATTCCATACCTGCCTGATTAGAATGGAGCCCTGGAACTACGGAATTCCAGGTGTAGGAGTAACCTGTGCTGCATGGAATCACAGTGAGAATTTTGAGACTTATAAGGCCACAGAGGTATGTGAACAATTGGCTAGCCTGTGGTCAGTCCTGCTCTAAACCTAGCTGACACACAGGTTGTCAGGAGGCTCTGATTAATACGTTATTACAACTCATAACTTCACTTATCATCACTTCACATCAGATGACCACCAGATCTACTACTGTGGACAAGAGGACCACAGAAGAAATGGAGTAGCCTTCATAATTAATAATAAAGTGGCTAAAGCAGTGCTTGGATACAATCCAAAAAACGATAGAATGATCTCAATTCGAATTCAGGGTAAGCCATTTAACATCACAGTGATCCAAATATACGCCCCAACCACAGATGCTGAAGAAGCAGAAGTAGTTCAGTTCTATGAGGATCTGCAGCACCGACTGGATAATACACCAAAAAGAGATGTTATTTTCATTACAGGAGACTGGAATGCTAAGGTGGGTAGTCAAATGACACCTGGAATTACAGGCAAACATGGTCTGGGAGAACAAAATGAAGCGGGACATAGACTAATATAATTTTGCCAAGACAACTCACTGTGCATAACAAACACTCTCTTCCAACAACCTAAAAGACGACTTTATACATGGACTTCACCAGATGATCGACACCAAAATCAGATTGACTTTTTGACCTTTGCAGCCAAAAGTGGCGGACATCTATACAGTCGGTAAAAACAAGACCTGGAGCTGACTGTAGTTCAGCTCACGAACTTCTTATTGCACAATTTAGAATCAGACTAAAGAGAATAGGGAAGACCCACAGATCAGTTAGATATGAGCTCACTAATATTCCTAAGGAATATGCAGTGGAGGTGAAGAATAGATTTAAGGGACTAGATTTAGTAGATAGGGTCCTGGAAGAACTATGGACAGAAGTTCGCAACATTGTTCAGGAAGCAGCAACAAAAAACGTCCCAAAGAAAACGAAAACCAAGAAGGCAAGATGGCTGTCTGCTGAGACACTGGAAGTAGCCCAAGAAAGAAGGAAAGCAAAAGGCCACAGTGATAGGGGGAGATATGCCCAATTAAATGCAAAATTCCAGAGGTTAGCCAGAAGAGAAGGAATTTGTTGGGGTTTATAAAATACCCAGAATTTACAAGTAGATTAATTATACAGGAGAGGCTAGACGTATATAGGTGAGAGTTGATATTTTCTGCAAGTCATCCAATTAGCAGCCATTGTAGAAGGTATGATGTGACTCATATTACAGGTGCTATAGTTTAGCTGGGTGTGGCAGATAATTTGTTTGACCTATAACGTGATTGGTTAATATTTGTATTAAAGTAGTGAAGCTTTACTGTTCACTCTCTTCTCGTTACTTCATCTCATCTGTATCTGTGTTGGAAGTTACTGGATTGTATTTTGGACTGCGTATGTATATAGAGTAAATAGACTATTTTATCTAATCTCTGCTTGAGTGTCTATTTACTGCATAGAACGTATATGTAACATATAAAAAAGGAAATAGGACTGACCCACAAAATTATAGACCAATCAGTCTTATAGGAATTGCTGCGAAAATGTATGCCAAATACCTCTTGGGCAAAATAGAGGACTGGGTAATTAGGACAAACCTCCTTGCGGAGGAACAAACTGGTTTTAGACCAGATCGCTCCACAATAAATTGTTTCACAATCTTATTTCGAAACAATTGGCAATGGCAAAAAAGTGTTCGCTGCTTTTATTCCGCAGCTTTTGATTCCATAGATAGAAACATTTTATGGAAGAAATTGATTAATTTAAATATGGAGCCCAGACTTTTGATCCTGGTAAAGGCCCTCTATTCTAACCCTATTCTAACCCTCTATTCTAACCCTAACCTATCTAAAAGTAAGAACTGGTGTAAATGGCTCTTTAACCAAAAGTATTCCTACTCATAGAGGTGTCAGGCAGGGTTGTATCTTGGCTCCAATGCTATTCAATCTTTATATTAATGATATTCCAGGGTTTATGCATACCGTAGATCAGGGCTTTCCAAAGTGCCGCCGCTGGCAACACACCGAGCGGCGGCGGCGACACGCGCGTGCATGGCGACGGCGCGGGGGGGGGCGTGCGGCGGCGCGCGCGTGCACGGCGGTGGCGCAGGGGGGCGTGCGACGGCGCGCGCGCACGGCGGCGGCGCGGGGGGCGTGCGGCAGCGCGCGTGCGTGGCGGCCGCCGTGCACGCACGCGCCGCCGCTTCCGGGTGGTGTGGCGACACACCACGCTGTGTGTGGCGACACACTTTTGTGTCGCGACACACAGTTTGGAAAGCTCTGCCGTAGATACTCACATGTTAAAAATTCATGGCATATTTGTGAATGTCCTATTATATGCAGATGATATGATTTTGATGGCACATTCACAAGTTGGCCTGAGAAGACTCCTGAAAAAGTTGAATGTCTATTGTGTTCATAACTCTTTAACTATAAATAAGTCTAAATCTAAAGTGATGGTTTTTAGTAAAAGAAAAAGGATGAAATATAAATGGCAAATAAATGGGGAGCCTATAGAACAAGTGAATTTTTTCACTTACTTAGGAGTGTTTTTTACTGATACTGGAGCCTGGGACAATCATTTTAGAAGGACCGCAGGGAGGTCTGAGGTCTGTGCCAAAAGTCTATCTAAACTATAACTATAAATATCCCGGCACTTTGACCCCTATTCTGAAAGTATTAAGGTCTTTTCTTACTGGCAGAAGGTCCATTCAATGGACCATGATAGGCTTCCCAAATTATGCCTACTTGAACAAATGTATGGATTTTACCACATCCTGGCTAAAACATCTCACCAAAGTTATTAGACAATACGGACTTCCCATTCAACAGGTACTCATAACTGCACCGCAGGCAAAGGATATTTTTAAACAGCGAGCACCGGATATCAGTGCTCAATTGGACATAGAGACATTGGCAAAAAACGGTTCATTAAAATGGTTAACTAAGAATAAAAGTATTTTTAAATTTGAAAAATACCTGTCAATGAGTAACACAAAATCTGAGAAGGGCCTATTCCAGAGCTAGGTTTGAATTGTTGGACTCTATGGTTAAATATGGACATTTCCATCATTTGCCATATGATGAGAGGACCTGTGTATGTGGGGACCCAGCCATAGAAGATATTGCCCATATTTTGTTCGGCTGTAAATTTAGGATTAAATTCCTGTCTCCTTTGTTGAAAAGAACAGCACACTGGGATTCTAATCACAGATTATCTTTTCTTTCGGGCTCAAATACTTTTATTGTGAATAGGACTGCCAAGTTCAGCTGAGAGCCCGTTATATTGAACAGATTGGAGTGTCATGTAGGGGTGATGAACTCATTTGAATTTTGACTAGATATACATGTATTGTATTTATCATTATTTCAGGTTATTTAATTATCACATTTCCTTGATCAAAATGGAATATTTTGGTGTATTGTTATCAATTCTATCAGTTAAATTGTACTCTTGTTATTTTGTTTTATCTTTGATATGGTCGTAAGACTAATCAATAAAGTTGTTGTTGTTGTTACTGCAGAGGCAGAGTACACTGCACTATCTGACCTATGTTCAGAACTCATATGGTATAGGCAATTGTTAAGGGATGTTAATGTAACAATTGAGGAACCTATAATTGTATATGAAGACAGTGAAGCGTGTATACAGATGGCAAAGAATGATAAAATCAGAGGGAGAAGCAAACATGTAGATAATAAGTATCAAAATGTTAGGAATGCTGTAAAGGAATCCCCGTTGGGGGAGGGTCCCCATTAGGGGAGATGGGCGGTAATATAAATCTAATAAAATAAATTAAATAAATAAAGGAATCTCTGATTAAATTAAAATATTGTCCATCTGAAAATAACGTTGCAGATATAATGAACAAGCCTCTATGTATAGAGATGTATATGATGTGTGTATCCAATATCTATGTCTTCTATATTGTGTAATTGAAATGTAATGTCTATTGTAAATTGGAGGGGTGTTGGGGTTTATAAAATACCCAGAATTTACAAGTAGATTAATTATACAGGAGAAGCTAGAGGTATATAGGTGAGAGTTGATATTTTCTGCAAGTCATCCAATTAGCAGCCACTGTAGAAGGTATGATGTGACTCATATTACAGATACTATAGTTTAGCTGGGTGTGGCAGATAATTTGTTTGACCTATAACGTGATTGGTTAATATTTGTATAAAAGTAGTGAAGCTTTACTGTTCACTCTCTTCTCGTTACTTCATCTCATCTGTATCTGTGTTGGACGTTACTGGATTGTATTTTGGACTGCGTATGTATATAGAGTAAATAGACTATTTTATCTAATCTCTGCTTGAGTGTCTATTTACTGCATAGAACGTATACTTCTGATGTCTTGGAGAAGCGCTGGCCGCCCCAGCATTGCGTGCTCTGACAGGTTTCGGGCCCAGCAGTGGAATGTGTGCAGTTGGCACTCTAACAGGTCACTGGCATGGCTGTGAGGACGTTGGACGCCTATCCAGGAGTCGTGTAGATATCTGGGGCGAATTTGGAGCTTTTACAGGTTCCGTGCCTGGCTGTGTGTTTTCCTAGGACTGGCTTGGAGCCGTGGGATGTTCTGATACGTCTGTGCTGTTTATTCATCGGTGTCTTGCCCAGGAGGGGCTGTGAGGAGCAATGAGCACAGCAAAGATGCAGTCTCTTATCGGAGGAGGTTTCCCTCTAACAAGGCTGAATGACTCCAATTATCTTTCGTGGGCATATAAAATGGAAATATTTCTATGACGTGAAGGACTTTGGGGAGCCGTGAGTACTCCACCAGTTAGTTTGGATGAGGAGGAGGATGTTTTGAAAGACGAGAGAGCATTGGCAAGCATATTTTTATGTTTGGAGGACAGTCAATTAAATTATGTACGTGGAAAACAGTTAGCTAAAGAGTGCTGGGATTCTTTAAAAGATGTATATCTCCGAAGCACACCTCTATGTAAAGTCATGTTGACCAGGAAACTGTATCGTGCTAAGTTAAATAAAGGCGACATCGTCTTTGAACATTTGATATAAGTTAGAAATATAAATAAATAAATAAAATTTGCAGTACATGACAGAGCTTTTCTTAGAATTGGCACAACGTGGGATGCAATTTACGGAAGCACATAAAGTATTTGTTATTCTTAGTTCACTTATTGAGACGTGGGATAATCTAGCAACCAGTTTTGGGTCATTATCTGAAAGAGATTTGACTGTAAATTATCTAACCGGTTGGCTTCTGGAAGAAGAGCAGAGGAGAAAAACTTATAGCAAAGCACAGTAGCTAAGCCAATGCAGAGGGACTCTGTGGGGGCGGATTTTTCCTGTACGGATAAGGTTTTGACTGTTAAAAAGTGTTTTAGCTGTGGATCCACTTTGCATCTTCAAAGAGACTGTAAAAGTAAGTCAAAAGTCAAGCCGAAGATTGCTAAGCAACGGAGTGGAGCCCAGCTGTCTGTTATCACTTTGGATGGAAGGAATTTAAAGCAACGATGGCTTTTAGACAGCGGCGCCAGCGAACATGTTGCCAACAACCAGAAGATGTTCACAGGTTTTAAGCAAGCTGAACGGGATCATGTTAGCTTGGCTAATGGAGACTATGCATCGGTGATTGGGCAGGGATCTGTTTTTGTACCGTGTTTAAATGATAATTTAGATATGTTATGTGTACCAGACCTGGAATATAATATCCTGAGTGTTTCTCAATTAGATAAGAAGGGATATGAAGTAAGGTTTGTTAATGGTGAATGTATTATTATGCAAAATAATCATGTCTGTGGAAAGGGTGTATTGCAGAACAATTTATATGAGCTGAAACCCAAGACAGATGATGTAACTCATGATGTAGCATTGATCAACAAACCATACCATAATTCATGTGAACATTTGTGGCACAGAGGGTTGGGGCATCCAAGTTTCAAAGTGGTTGAAAAGATGTCAGATGCCAGTACTGGAATGGATTTGAAACCGTACCAAGCTTATCTGGATTGCACGGCATGTAAAATGTCTAAGTCAAAGGTGTATCCTGTCAGTAAACAAAGTGAGAGAAAATCACATAAATGTTTTGAATTAGTACATGCTGACCTAATTGGCCCATTACCTGCCACATTAAGTGGTGCTAAATATGTATTAGTAATTGTTGATGATTATACGCATTTTTGGATTCTGTTATCTGTTGAAAGCTAAGAGCCAGACATTTGATAAGTTCAGGAATTGGGTGCAGTTTGTAAAACGTAGGTACAACACAAAGGTGTGTAGTTTGCAGACTGACCGGGGTACTGAGTTTATGAATGGCAGTTTTCAGCAATGGCTCAGTAGGAGGGGCATTGGACACAGAAGAACCAATCCACATAGTTCAGCAGAGAATGGCGTGGCGGAACGAAGGAATTTAGCGTTACAGACAGTTCAGGATTCACTGCTAGCTGACTCAGGATTATCTAGAGGATTCTGGGGAGAAGCTATACGGACTGCTAATTATTTAATTAACAGGTTGTGGAGTGTGTCAGTAAATCACCGTATTATATTTTGTATGGCAAGAAGCCATCATTAGCTCATTTGAAAGTTTTTGGTTGCTCAGCCTAGGTTCATGTGCCTAAGGAAGTACGTAGGTAGGGTCAGGCTAAAGCACAGAAAGTGATTTTTGTGGGGTATGAGCCAGGAACCAAGGGAGATAGGTTTACGGATGGCCAGAAAAGACTTGTTATTTCACGATCAGCGAGTTTCAGTGAGCATAGTAATTGGCAGAAGTTACACGGAGGGAGTGAGATTTTTATTCCTAGTCAGGGACAGATCGAGCTATCAGAGCGGTGAGCTTCCAGAGATGTAATTAAGGATGAAGAAGAATTAATTCCTAGTGTGCCAATGAAACAGGAGCCCACTATATTGCGCAGATCTGAAAGAGTTAACAAGGGCATACCTCTGCAGCGTTACAAACCAGGTGATGTTAAATTGTGTTTTGTTAATTATGAACCACGTAGATATTCAGAGGTATTAGCGTTGCCATCACGGGAGCAGAAAAAGTGGAAAGCTGCAATGGATGTAGAAATGAATGCCATTAATAAACATAAGGTGTTTAAATCTACCAGGCTGCCTGAGGGGCAGAGAGCAGTAGGTTGTAGGTGGGTTTATAAGAAAAAGACCTTAGTAAATGGTGATATTCAATACAAAGCTAGGCGTGTGGCACAAGGGTATTTCCCAGGTATCAAACGTATGATGAAGTATTTGCACCAACACTAAGAGGGGAGACATTGAGGTTTGCTTTAGCGATGGCAGCAGCTGGGAATTGTATTGTAAACCATTATGACATCACCACAGCATATCTGCATGCTGATTTAAAGGGAGAAATTTATATGGCAGAAGCTCCGGGTTATGAATCTAAAGAGGCAGGAAGAGTGTACAAATTGCAGAAGGCTTTGTATGGACTCAGACAATCAGCGCATTGCTGGAACCTGCATTTAGATGCAGCATTGCAAAGAATGGGTTTTAAGTGTAGCAAGGCTGACCCATGTCTATATATTAAGCAATGTAATGATGAACAGGTGTTGCTATTGATCTTTGTAGATAATTTATGTTTTATAGCAAAGGATCAAAAGAGGGTAAATGAATTTACTGAACAACTCAAGCAACAGTTTGATTTAAAAGATCTGGGAGAGATTAGGAATTACCTAGGCGTTGGTATTCTGAAGGTTGATGGGGATTACGTTCTAGAGCAGCGAAAGAAAATTGAACAGCTGCTGAGAGATAATGATATGGAAAATTGCAAGGAGGTTCCTCCCCCGATGGCAACTGATTTTCTTAAGGCAGAAGCTGGAGACGAAGACCAGACATCATGTAATCAAGAACAATATCAATCTATAATTGGAAGTTTGTTATACCTAACACAATGGTAGCATCCGGATATCGGGAATGCGGTGAATGTACTGAGGAGGTAGGTAGTACAACCTACCCAGAGACATTGGAAAGGTATTAAACGTATGTTTAGATATATTAAAGGAACAATTAATGTTTATTAATGAAACCATGTAAACCATTGAATATTAAGTGCTATGTAGATAGTGATTGGGGCAATGATATGCATGATAGGAAATCAATATCAGGATTGATAATTATGTTTGGTGACACCTTGGTGGGGTGGAGATCTCGGAAACAGAGTTCTGTTGCTGTATCTACTGCAGAGGCAGGGGGTGGGGCCAAGATGGCGACGAGGCAGCATTTGCTGGAAAGAGCTCCTCTAAAGTTTACTTTTTAGTAGTTTATTTTTATACCTTATTTTAAAATTTTTATATATTTAACTATTTTTAACCACTTTTATAATTATTTTATAATTATTTTATGACAGAGAGGCAAATTTTTAGCTTTAATTTATCAAGATTTTAAATTAGCTCCCAGGAATGGGGAAAAGGAAAAAGAGGCAGCGTGCGCACTCCACAGCACAGACTTCATCTAAGCCACTGAAGCAGCAGAAAATGGATAATTATACAACAAGTAAAGAGACTGCTGTATTAAGTAATTTAACCTTGGACTCCTTATCAGGTAGAGCTAACTTACAGAGCTCAGTGGAATGGGATTTACAGACCGAGCTAGAAAGTCAACAGGTCTTAGAACTTTCCTCCTGCCTTACAGAAAATGTCTCCCCCTCCCAGACTACAGCAGTTTGCTCGGCAGCTGCTATACTTATGCAGGAGGGGGTTGTTATGGACTTAAAGAGGGAGAATGTAACAGACATTATATCTAGACAGTGCTTGCTTACTGCACAGACAGTGGTTTCAATCTTCGAACTTTTAACATCAATTAAGGATCAGGTTAACTCCCTGCAGGAGTCCATTGCAAAATTCATTAAGAGCTATCCAAATAAAACAGAACAAAACAGGAAGATATCTACTACTACTCCCACCGTAATCAAGGGGTTAATACAGAAACTAAAGCTGGAAATTGGGTGACACCTTGGTGGGGTGGAGATCTCGGAAACAGAGTTCTGTTGCTGTATCTACTGCAGATACCAAACCCATTGGGGTTTCCCCGCGAAAAAAAAAGGGGCGCGGTGGCTCAGCGGGTTAAACCGCTGAGCCGGTAGTCTGCCGACCATAACGTCGGCAGTTCGAATCCGCGTGGCGGGGTGAGCGCCCGTCACTAGCCCCAGCTCCAGCCCACCCAGCTGATCGAAAGCCCGGCAAGTAGATGAATGGGGACCACTCACGTGGGCCAATTTGCTGGCGTCCTTTTCGGAGGGTCGCCCTCGGACCGAGAAGAAGCTGGTTCCCGTGGATGGCGATGGAGGACGGCAGAGGACGGCGGAGCCCGAAAAAAACATCAACTTCCTGGACGTCAGCAGCCGGCTCTGAAGCAAAGGTTTCTGGGACATGTAGTCCAACCTGCGATTGAAGAGCCGGTTCCCTCACCCCTTCCCTAACCGCGCGGGTAATTTAGAATCTGATTGTATAAATATATGTATGATGATTGTAAGCCGCCTAGAGCCCTCCGCTTAGGGAGGGGATAGGCGGGGTATAAATGAGATAAAATAAATAAATAAATAAAAATAAAGCTGGCCTCACTCCCAAAACCGAAAGGAGAGGAAAGAATATCTCTAAAGAAAATAGCTCTCAAACAGAAAAAAGGCAGAGAGATCCATGTAGTTATTACTTACAAACCAAACAGATTACCTTGCAGATTTATAATAATAAAATGAATAGAGGCAGATGGGGCAATAGGAGAGCCGTTACGCTCTCGTTGAGCCTGCTGCTCCAGTGTGAATGCTCTCTGATAGACTTAGTGCATGCTGAATGGCTGCCATCCAGAAGAGACTATATCTGAGTTTTGCTAATATGTAAGCAGCCTATAGTTCCCAGCATGCTTTTTAAAATGAAGCCTTTCCTGAGCACTTTTTTGTTAAAGTTATTTGTTAAAGTTATTCTATGTAAGATTCAAACGAATGGATTTTCTTCACTATGAATCTCTAGCCTGGAAAGTGGAATTTTCCAAGTTCCTCTGCTGTAAGCGTTTCCCATAACAAAAAAGCAGTAAGCAACAGATGTGCTTTTTTCTCTAGTCAAAACAAATGTGATAACAATCCTTTTCCCATGAGAACAGCGTCCCGAGGGAAAGCCAATATGCAACACCGCCATCCCATGGCGGTTTATCGTAAGTACAACTGTTACCAAAATGTTAAGCTGAAAAGTGGCCTAGCCCATATTAGCCAATCAGAATGTTGAACCATGGGTATACTTCAACTATGAACTATGGGTACTCATCTCACTCATGCATTTTTCTATGCTTCCTTTGACTGCTATCT
This sequence comes from Charina bottae, assembly GCA_023362775.1. Classification (NCBI taxonomy): domain Eukaryota; kingdom Metazoa; phylum Chordata; class Lepidosauria; order Squamata; family Charinaidae; genus Charina; species Charina bottae. Next base: position 1,173,469 of record JALMGJ010000013.1, on the reverse strand, counting down.
ACATGTACTTTGTATCTGAACTGTAACTACACCTGGTCTTTGCACAGACCGTGATTTTTTCTTTCCTCACTAATGTTGATGGAACTCTGCGTATGCTTTGTTTTTTCCTTTTTGCAATAATGCACGATACATCCATTATTGCCTTATGCTATCAATAAAGCTATTGTTAGCCTTAAAACACGTTGTTTGGATTAATCTGCGCCTGGAACCCCAATAGCCAGCAACACTCCACATTTTTCAATATTTCCAATACGTGTTTTTAGCTCAGAGAAAGTGAGCCCTCTCCTAGATCAGTCTTTGAAAGAGGGTAATATTGCTTTAAGTTCTGGTGGCAGTAGCAAACATACAGATAATCATGAAGTTGCTACAACAGCAATGACCTTGAGTGAAGAAATGCCAGAAGAAATGCTGATTGACTTATTTGGGGAGTTACCACAATCAGAGCAATCAGATGTTATACAAAGACTGGATGAATTAAGAGAGACATTGAAAACAACGCAATCTGTGGCAAAGCCATTAATAAATATGGCACTACTAAGTACTCAGGCCTGTGAAAATATATCTGTTCAACAAAATACTACTACCTCAACGGAAAAGAAAAGTCTAGAAACACAGGCCGATTGTGAGGAAATTGCATTGCTCAATCCAGTCTCAGATAATTTGCAGAAAGTTAAAGTATCTTGTATGTTAAAATCAGATGCTGGTGGTAACTGTAATCAGCCAGATCAGATATTAGATCATTTATGCTATATGATAAGGGGTTACTAGCAAATATTGAAATTAGGCAAAACAGAAGACTTAGGTGGGTCAAGGTAGATACAAAAGCATTAGCCACTTATCTAAACTCAGAGCAGGTTCAGTCTTGGAGAAATTCTATTTCTACTCCTTTTCAATGCCCAGACAAAATCTTGACACCATACGCTCTTTTGTCTAGCTCGTTGAGGAAATTTCTAATAGATACAGTTCCTGTTAGAAATCATTTTCAAAACAGTACGAACTGGTTTGATTCTGATTGTCTACATACTAGAAAACATTTAAGGGCAGCAATGCGTATGGCCCAGAGATATCCTAACATAAAAAATCAATCCAAAATGCTACAAATCAGGCGTGAATATAAGAAACTTATTGTGTCCAAAAAAGCTCTTTATACGGCTAAAATATGGGCAGACTTGGAATTATCAGCAAAAGGAACTAATTCAATATTTTTCTGGAATTCCGTCTCGGGTTTATTGAAGGAAAGCAATTTTCAACTTGACATTCCTATACCTGCCTGAGTCTGGGAGGATTTCTATTTTATTTATTTATTTATTTATTTATTTATTGTATTTATACCCCGCCTATCCCCTCCCTAATGGAGGACTCTAGGCGGCTTACAAGCATATATATATACATTTAATTATACAATTCACAAATCACAATTTCCACCGCGCGTGAGGGGAGGGGGTAAGGGAACCGACTCTTCCAGGCTCTGGACTACAATTCCCAGGATGCCTTGAGCCGGCTGCTGACGTCCTGTAGCTGTTGCATCCGGGTCCGTCGTCACCGCCTGCCATTCGATCTTTCTCCGATCCTTTCCTCCGGTGGTGCCGACTTCCCGACAGGACGCCAGCAAATTAGCCCACTTAAGGTGTTACCCATTTATCTACTTGCAAAGCTTTTGAACTGTTGGGTTGACAGGAGCTGGGAGTAACAATGAGAGCTCACCTCGTTGCAGGTCGAACTGCAGAACTTCTGATCTGCAGCCTACAGCTCAGTAGTTTAACCTGCTGAGCTACCGTGTCCCATTTTTTCTATACAAGTTTATTTACTGAATCAAACCAAAGCCCACTGCAGGAAAGTATAATTGATCCTACTTATTTTGAAAACCTCCCTCTTTGGCCCTCAGTGTCAGTGGCAGAAGTCAAATCTGTCATCCATTCCTTGAAACCCAACAAGGCTCCAGGAGAGGACTTTTTACCACCAGAACTCTTTAAAACCCATACTGACTGGTGGCCCCCATTGCTTGCAGGTTTGTTTTCTTATATAAACAACACAGGATTCATTCCAGTAGGATGGGAAGTAGCAATTGTTGTCCCTATATATAAAAAAGGAAATAGGACTGACCCACAAAATTATAGACCAATCAGTCTTATAGGAATTGCTGCGAAAATGTATGCCAAATACATCTTGGGCAAAATAGAGGACTGGGTAATTAGGACAAACCTCCTTGCAGAGGAACAAACTGGTTTTAGACCAGATCGCTCCACAATAAATTGTTTCACAATCTTATTTCGAAACAATTGGCAAATGGCAAAAAAGTGTTCACTGCTTTTATTCCGCAGCTTTTGATTCCATAGATAGAAACATTTTATGGAAGAAATTGATTAATTTAAATATGGAGCCCAGACTTTTGATCCTGGTAAAGGCCCTCTATTCTAACCCTGTTCTAACCCTCTATTCTAACCCTAACCCTAACCTATCTAAAAGTAAGAACTGGTGTAAATGGCTCTTTAACCAAAAGTATTCCTACTCATAGAGGTGTCAGGCAGGGTTGTATCTTGGCTCCAATGCTATTCAATCTTTATATTAATGAAATTCCAGGGTTTATTCGTACCGTAGATACTCACATGTTAAAAATTCATGGCATATTTGTGAATGTCCTATTATATGCAGATGATATGATTTTGATGGCACATTCACAAGTTGGCCTGAGAAGACTCCTGAAAAAGTTGAATGTCTATTGTGTTCATAACTCTTTAACTATAAATAAGTCTAAATCTAAAGTGATGGTTTTTAGTAAAAGAAAAAGGATGAAATATAAATGGCAAATAAATGGGGAGCCTATAGAACAAGTGAATTTTTTCACTTACTTAGGAGTGTTTTTTACTGATACTGGAGCCTGGGACAATCATTTCAGAAGGACCGCAGGGAGGTCTGAGGTCTGTGCCAAAAGTCTATCTAAACTATAACTATAAATATCCCGGCACTTTGACCCCTATTCTGAAAGTATTAAGGTCTTTTCTTACTGGCAGAAGGTCCATTCAATGGACCATGATAGGCTTCCCAAATTATGCCTACTTGAACAAATGTATGGATTTTACCACATCCTGGCTAAAACATCTCACCAAAGTTATTAGACAATACGGACTTCCCATTCAACAGGTACTCATAACTGCACCGCAGGCAAAGGATATTTTTAAACAGCGAGCACCGGATATCAGTGCTCAATTGGACATAGAGACATTGGCAAAAAACGGTTCATTAAAATGGTTAACTAAGAATAAAAGTATTTTTAAATTTGAAAAATACCTGTCAATGAGTAACACAAAATCTGAGAAGGGCCTATTCCAGAGCTAGGTTTGAATTGTTGGACTCTATGGTTAAATATGGACATTTCCATCATTTGCCATATGATGAGAGGACCTGTGTATGTGGGGACCCAGCCATAGAAGATATTGCCCATATTTTGTTCGGCTGTAAATTTAGGATTAAATTCCTGTCTCCTTTGTTGAAAAGAACAGCACACTGGGATTCTAATCACAGATTATCTTTTCTTTCGGGCTCAAATACTTTTATTGTGAATAGGACTGCCAAGTTCAGCTGAGAGCCCGTTATATTGAACAGATTGGAGTGTCATGTAGGGGTGATGAACTCATTTGAATTTTGACTAGATATACACGTATTGTATTTATCATTATTTCAGGTTATTTAATTATCACATTTCCTTGATCAAAATGGAATATTTTGGTGTATTGTTATCAATTCTATCAGTTAAATTGTACTCTTGTTATTTTGTTTTATCTTTGATATGGTCGTAAGACTAATCAATAAAGTTGTTCTTGTTGTTACTGCAGAGGCAGAGTACACTGCACTATCTGACCTATGTTCAGAACTCATATGGTATAGGCAATTGTTAAGGGATGTTAATGTAACAATTGAGGAACCTATAATTGTATATGAAGACAGTGAAGCGTGTATACAGATGGCAAAGAATGATAAAATCAGAGGGAGAAGCAAACATGTAGATAATAAGTATCAAAATGTTAGGAATGCTGTAAAGGAATCCCCGTTGGGGGAGGGTCCCCGTTAGGGGAGATGGGCGGTAATATAAATCTAATAAAATAAATTAAATAAATAAAGGAATCTCTGATTAAATTAAAATATTGTCCATCTGAATAGATATAAAGAACAAGCCTCTATGTATAGAGATGTATATGATGTGTGTATCCAATATCTATGTCTTCTATATTGTGTAATTGAAATGTAATGTCTATTGTAAATTGGAGGGGTGTTGGGGTTTATAAAATACCCAGAATTTACAAGTAGATTAATTATACAGGAGAAGCTAGAGGTATATAGGTGAGAGTTGATATTTTCTGCAAGTCATCCAATTAGCAGCCACTGTAGAAGGTATGATGTGACTCATATTACAGATACTATAGTTTAGCTGGGTGTGGCAGATAATTTGTTTGACCTATAACGTGATTGGTTAATATTTGTATAAAAGTAGTGAAGCTTTACTGTTCACTCTCTTCTCGTTACTTCATCTCATCTGTATCTGTGTTGGACGTTACTGGATTGTATTTTGGACTGCGTATGTATTTTGTCTAATTTATTAGACTACTTTATCTAATCTCTGCTTGAGTGTCTATTTACTGCATAGAACGTAAACCTCTGATGTCTTGGAGAAGCGCTGGCTGCCCCAGCGTTGCATGCTCTGACAGAATTATTTTCAAACAAGCAATGCACGGAAGTGGAAGAAGACAATAGAATAGGAAGGAGAAGAGATCTCTTCCAGAAAATTAGAAACATCGGAGGTAAATTCCAGGCAAAAATGGGTATGATCAAAAACAAAGATGGTAAGGACCTAACAGAAGCAGAAGAGATCAAGAAAAGGTGGCAAGAATATACGGAAGATCTGTATAGGAAGGATAATAATATTGGAGATAGCTTTGACGGTGTGGTCAGTGAGTTAGAGCCAGACATCCTGAAGAGTGAGGTTGAATGGGCCTTAAGAAGCATTGCTAATAACAAGGCAGCAGGAGACGACGGTATCCCAGCTGAACTGTTTAAAATCTTGCAAGGTGATGCTGTCAACGTGATGCATGCCATATGCCAGCAAATTTGGAAAACACAAGAATGGCCATCAGATTGGAAAAAATCAACTTATATCCCCATACCAAAAAAGGGAAGCACTAAAGAATGTTCAAACTATCAAACAGTGGCACTTATTTCACATGCCAGTAAGGTAATGCTCAAGATCTTGCAAGGTAAACTCCAGCAATTCATAGAGCGAGAATTGCCAGATGTACAAGCTGGGTTTAGAAAAGGCAGAGGAACTAGAGACCAAATTGCCAATATCCGCTGGATAATGGAGAAAGACAGGGAGTTTCAGAAAAACTGTTTTATTGACTATTCTAAACCCTTTGACTCTGTGGATCATAACAAATTTTGGCAAGTTCTTGGTGGTATGGGGATACCAAGTCATCTTGTCTGCCTCCTGAGGAATCTGTATAACGACCAAGTAGCAACGGTAAGAACAGACCATGGAACAACGGACTGGTTTAAGATTGGGAAAGGAGTACGGCCATTTGTAAGCCACCCAGAGTCACTTTTATAGTGAGAGGGCAGTGTATAAATTTAATGATAATAATAATAATAATAATAATAATAATAATAATAATAATAAATACATAAATACATAAATACATAAATACATAAATACATAAATACATAAATACATAAATACATAAATACATAAATACATAAATAAATAGTAAGTGCTTTCCATTATCTCACAGACTGTCCTATCTCACAGAAGATAGGGCTTCTTCTCTATTGGCTCAGATGGGAAGACCAGAACCAGTGGGTCAAAATTACAAGGAAGGAGGTTCAGACGAGATGTCAGGAGGAGTTTTCTGACTATACAAGATGAGGCTTATGCAAATCTCTGCTTTGCTTCCCAGGTTTTCATAGCTCTGTATCTTCTCCTACACACACACACACAAACACACGCACACACACTTACTTCACTGATTCTTATAGCAAAACTATATATACTGTATTTCCCTCCTATCATTATTCTGTACATTTCTGGCCACTATGTTAACAATCAACTTATATAAACATTTTGAAAAAACATTTAAATTATCTACTTTGCAAGTCAAGAAATATCCCACAGACGCAGAGATCGCTTCCGGGTACTGAAGATGTCAGTGCGCTGAACCGAGCGCTCCTGTCTCGCCTCCGCGGTTTGCCTGCCTGCAGCGGTTTTTAAAGAGACAAAACCGCTGAAATTTCCCCTTTGAAGAAAAGGGGATCAGAAGATAGACCACAAGGTCATCATTTTCACATAGTTGTATTTCAAATTCTGATTTAGTTTGTTCAAATTCTTAATTTTTTTTTCTAATTTAAATTTTTCTGTAAGTTGCATATAGGAGAGCCATTGAAAGGAATATCCTTCTTGAGCAAGTTCTTTTGTTTTTATCACATAGTGTCCTTTTTTTAAAAAGTCCTTATATGTCAACCACTTATCTTTATTTCTTACTTCTGTTCTATAGAAAGCTTCTTGCGTGGAAATCCATAAAGGTCTCTTATAATATAAAGTTGGTTTATATTTATTCCAAATTCTCAACAAGGATCTTCTAATATAGTGATTTTTAAAGTCCACGTCAATTTTAGTCTTATCATACCACAGATATCCATGCCATCCGAATCTCAATTCATGACCTTCCAGATTTAATAATTTTTCATTTCTCAAAAAAATCCATTCCTTAAGCCATACCAAACCACAAGCTGCATGGTATAATTTCAAATTCGGGAGTCCTAAACCACCTCTTTCTTTTGAATCTTGCAAGACTTTATATTTTATTCTTGGTTTTTCACGCTTGCCAAATGAACTTAGAAATGTCTTTCTGCCACTGTTTAAATGGCAATATAGGTATTGTTTGAAAGAGATATAGAATTCTTGGTAATATATTCATTTTAATCACTGATATTCTCCCCAATAATGATAGTTGTAGTTTTCCCCAACGATCTAAATCTTTTTTAATATCTATCCAAAGTGGGGTGTAGTTATTTTGAAATAATTTAACATTTTTCGATGTTAAATAAACTCCCAAATATTTTACTTTTTTCTCCAAGGAATATCCTGTAATTTCTCTCAATTTCTCTTGTTGGTGATAGTTCGTGTTCTTAGTCAAAACTATTGTTTTCTGTAAGTTAATTTTGAACCCTGCTAACGACCCAAAGTCCTTCAATTTCTGCATCAATAATTCAACTCCATCCAGTGGATTCTCTAATGTAATGACTAGGTCGTCTGCAAAGGCTCTTAATTTGTGAACTTCCTTTTTAACTCTAATACCATGAATACCATCATCCTGTCTAATATCTCTAAGTAAAACTTCTAAAACCAATATAAACAAAAGCGGAAATAAAGGACAGCCTTGTCTTGTACCTTTTTGTATTTCACAAGGTTTACTAAAATCTCCATTAACAATTATTTTTGCAAATTGAGGTTTATAAATTGATTTAATCCACTTAATAAAATTCCCACCAAAATTCATAATCTCCAATACTTTAAAGGACCAATTTAAATTATCAAATGCTTTTTCGGCATCTATGAATATCAAAGCGGCTTGTTTTTCATTATGTTGTTCTAAATACTCTAATACATCCAAAACATTTCTAATATTATCTCTAATTTGTCTTTTGGGTAAAAAACCTGCTTGGTCTTGATGAATAAAATTTCCAAGAGTATTTTTCAATCTTTCCGCTAAAACTGTCGTAAATATCTTGTAATCATTATTCAATAATGATATTGGTCTGTAATTCTTTGTTGAATTCAAATTTAGTTGTTCTTTTGGAATCAAAGTAATATGAGCCTCTTTCCATGTTTCTGGCATAATTCCTGTTTCCAAAATTGAATTTATAGTTTTTTGGAGAGGAATACTCAATTCATCTTCAAAATATTTATAGTAAGCTGCCGATAGTCCATCCGGACCTGGTGCTTTTCCACTTTTAATTTTCTTAAAAGCCATTGACATTTCTTCTTTTGTTATAGGATTATTAAGTAATGTTCTTTGTTCATCATTTAAAACAGTTAATCTTTGCTTACTCATATATTCATCAATTTCAGCTATTTGAACATTCTGTTTTTTATACAATGCTGTATAATAAGAATGAAACGCTTCTTGTATCTCCACATTATTCACTAAAATTTTCCCTTTATGTTGTATATTAGAAATTATGTTTTTTTGTCTTTGTTTTCTTAACTTATGAGCTAACCATCTTCCTGGTTTATTTGCAAATTCAAAATATTTCTGTTTTGTAAATTTCATTTGAGTTTCTATTTCCTGTACCAAAATCATCGATATTTGTTTTTGTAGAAATTTAATTTGAGTTATCAATGTATTGTCCATCGGTTTATCCCTCAGACATTTCTCTTTATTTTTGATTTCATCCAAAATCAATTGAATTTTTTCTTGTTTCTTTTTCCGCATTTGAGCATTATATTGAATAAAGTAACCCCTCATATATGCTTTACTTGCATCCCAAATTACTTGTGTACTAGTCTCCTTATTTGAATTTAGTAGAAAGTATTATTCTTTTCTTACATATGTCAACAACGTCTGACATATGTATAAACATAAACATCTGATAGAGTTTTAGGTAGTATTTCAACCTTATTTACATCCATCATTAAGGTTTTAGAGATCAAGAACATATCTATTCTGGAGAATGATCTGTATCTCTCTAAGTAGTATGTATATTCTTTAGAGTTTCCATTCATAAGTCTCCAAATGTCTTGTAAATCCAACATATCTTTTAAATCAAAGAAAGTTTGGGGTAGTTTTCCCTTTGTAGGTTTCACATTTTTTTGCGAGTGTCTATCTTCCATTGGGAGAATCACCCCATTCCAGTCCCCCATAAAACACCAATTCTCATATGATAAGTCTAAAAGTTTATCCATTAAGTTTTTATAAAATAATCCTTTATCAAAATTTGGAGCATGTTTTAGTCCCTTGTATATTTACTTCCACTGCAATATATCTTCCTTCGTCGTCAGTCAATATTAATTTTGGATTAAGTTTTTGTTGTATATACAAGACCACCCCCTTAGTTTTTTTAAATCCAGCTGAAATAAATTCTTCTCCTAGTTGTTTTTGAATCAAATACTTAAAGTCTTTTTTACAAATATGAGTCTCTTGTAAGCAAATTACATCCAGTTTCATTTTTTTCAAAAAATGAAAAATTTTCTTTCTCTTTTGGGGGGAATTTGCCCCATTGATATTCCATGTTAAATATTTAAAGTCCATGATATTTGGATATTTAAAAGTTCTTTTTTAGATCCACTCCGGTAGCTCCCATCTCCGATAAGTCCTCACTCTTTTCCTTATCTTTGAATGTTTCATTTCTTCCAGAACTTTAGATACTTCGCTCATATCTGTCATATATTTCTCTATGAAGGCCTTTGCTTTCAAAATGGAATTTATTTTAAATCTTTGTTCTTTAAAAGTGAAAGATACTCCTTCTATTCTTTCCCATCTAAATGGTATGTTATTTTGCTTTAATTTATCTGTAAGGAAGGAGTATTCTTTTCTTTTTCTTAATATTCTTAATGGGACTTCTTTTAAGACAATTATATCTTTCCCTGCTATATTTAATTGTCACTGTAGTGCTTCTTCAAAATTTGCTTTTTTGTAACTTTCCTCACGAAATATATCAATATATCTCTTGGCACTTTCTTCTCTCTAGCGTAACATGAATTAACTCTAAAGATTTTATCTATTTCAGAGTCCAGATCTTCTTCTATCTGTGAGTATTGAGCTAAAGCACCAACTATATATTCTCTCGTGTTCTCATCTGACTATTCTGGGACTCCTCTCAATCTCAATATGAATTCTTTTTCTCTCATTTCTACTAGAGCGATAGCATCTAAGTTGTATTCCATATCTTTAGTAATAGATTCTGATTTAATCTCTAATTTCTTAACCTGTTCTTGTGTCTCTTTAGATTCTCCTGATAAGGTATTTACTACCTCTTTAATATTTTGTATTTCTTTTCTAAATTCTTCTTTTAAATCTTCTTTCATTGCTTCCATTTTTTTGTCTACTTGTTGACCTAAATTGTTAATTTTTTTTTCCATTTTTACATCCAAGGAGGCAATTGAGTCGTCCATCTTTTTCTCCAATGTAGCAATTGAGTCATCCATCTTTTTCTCCAGGGTAGCGGTTGAATCATCAATTTTTTTTGTTCAGTGCTGCAATCGCATCCAGTGTTTTTTTCATGTCTGATGTTGGTACTTCTGAAGATAATGCAATGGAGTCAGTAGACATTCTCCCTGTTTCTTTCTCGTTTTCCTTATCTCTGTCCCTCTTAGCTCTTGCAGCCGCAGTGGCCATGTTGCGTATAGTATTCCTGTAAAGAAAAAGAAAGAAAAATAACGGAAGACAAAAGGAAACAACAACAAACAGCAAAAAAGGGGGGGAAAAGGGAAGTGGGAGAGGGAGGATAAAAATTATTCAAAAATTCAAAAGCAAAAGGTGAATAAGAGAAGAAAATATTTTATTTATTTATTTTTATTTATTTAATTTATTCCCCGCCCATCTCCCATACAAGGGACATATAATAAGGAAATTCCAAAAACTGTTCAAAGCAAAGGAACTCCAAAAATACTCTTTATAATCCAAATAATATCCAGACACATTACAGGAAAAAAAAGAGAAAAAATGCCATCTCAAGATGGGAAACAGAAGAAAAATAAAAATAAAATAAAAGGCAGACCGTTTGAATTCAAAGTCCAGAGAGGAAAATAGTCCCACATAGGTAAATAAGCCATTCGTCAATAGTCAATGTCACTCAGTATCACTTAGCTCCGAGTAAAGTCATTATTCTTTAAACTCCACACTAATGTTGCGACACACAGTTTGGAAAGCTATGCTTTATGGAATCAAAAGTTGGACGTTGAAGAAGCAGGATGGATGCTTTTGAACATTGGTGTTGGAGAAGACTCCTGAGAATGTGGTGGACAGACAACAAAACAAACCAGTGGATCATCGAACAAATCAACCCCCACTTAAGGCACAAATGACCAGGCCCAAATTATCCTACTTCAGACACTATGCAAAGTAGACCTAGCTCTCTGGAGAAGGGTCTGATACTGGGAAAGGTAGAAGATGGTGATTAGCAGCAAGGTGGATAGACAGTTACAATGGCGATGAGTGCACGGTTAGAACTGAAGGACCAGGTTGGGAACAGATCCTCCTGGGGAAAATCTATCTATGCGGCTGCTAAGAATTGACACCGACTTGGTGGCACATAATCAATCAATAGCATGATATAGAAACATATAGGGTTATGCTTCTATATACTGTAAATATTTCTGATCATGTTTTGAATCTTAGAAAATTTGTAATGTTCAGAGTCCTCCTACAGCAAGATAAAGTAGGATGACCATACATCCCGTTTTGAATGGGACAGTCCCATTTTTTAAGCATTTTTCAACCATCCCGTTGTTTTGATAAAAATCTCAATTTTGTCCCATTTTTTAAACCCGGTGGGAATGGTGTGGAAGGAGGATCCGAGCCGGAGCTGCTGATTGGAGGAAGCCTGGAAGAGGAAGCCCTCCCACCTACCAGCACGTGGCAAAGGAGGGCAGACAGGCGGAGAGGAGGGCGGACCAGGGAGCAGGGTTTGCAGGCAGGAGCCAATCGCGTGGACCGGGGGGGCAGGGTTTGCAGGCGAGAGCCAATTGCATGGACCGGGGGGTGGGGACCCCTGTCTTTTTCATGAATACGGAATATTACATAAGACCCCATCCCGTTTTGCCATCCCAATGTCCTGTTTTTGTCTCAAGGAAATATGGTCAGCCTAAGATAAAGTCATGGAGTGGATGTTGCATAAAAGCACAGAAAGGCAGAATCCCTTCCTCCCTCCCACTACAAATTTTCAGACAAGTTTCCTCCACAAGTTTCTTTCACATTTTCAGCTTTCCTCATTAGCAATACAATTTAACTGCCATTTTACACTGTTGCTGAAATAGATGAGCATTTTCAGAGTTCCTAAATGAAGATCTACAGATTTATGCAAACTATTTTTCTTTTGAAACTGAATTTGAAATTTGAATTTTTGAAGGAATTTCAGAGCAGGCACGCTGTCACAAATGTTTAACAAAGAACCCCAGTGATACACATGGAGTCACAATGAGAACCTGGAGAAAAAAGGCCAGATTTGAGCAATTCCAGGCTCGTCCTTGACAATGCCCATCTTTCATGGGTGGCTTCAGCTGGTGATTTCACTTCACTAAGGAATTTTCTTCTCCCCGTCTCCAGATTCCCAAATAAAGCCTGACAAACTCCAGAATGTCTTGGGAAAAACACTGCTGTTTTCCAAGAAAGATGAACATTTCAGATGCTTGATACAGAAAGACCTGCCAGTGTACATGTTTTGTCACATGTGCTGAGCATTCTGTTGGCAACTTGATGTTCTGGCGTGATTAAGCTCTCCAATATGTGGCATCTACAACAGAGATTCACCACCACCCACTGTGGGTGGGCAGCTATTTGACAGAGGCTGCAGGCAGAGCAGGTTCCTGGAAGAAGCCTTTCCTCCTTTTGATGCCAGCCTTGCTTTCTTCAGCATCCTTCTGATCTTTGTCCTCCTTTGTAAGGTCTCGTCTGCCTTGTCCTTCCTTCTTTTTCCCCCATCCTATAACCAAACAAAAGATGAGCAATGAGATGCTGCAAGAACTCTCTCCACTTGGCTACAGAAGAGTGACTGAATCTCCTCTTGTACTATGAATAGCAGTAATTTGTGGGGTTTGAAGATGAACCTGTAGAGGGCAGAGGGAATGGCCTTGAGGGACAGGAGGAAGAGCCGATACCAAGACAATGGTCAGATAAAAGGGAACTGAGTCCGTGGCAGGAAAGTCACCCGAGTGAACATCTCAGACAAGCCCCTCCCTAGTTCTCACAAGGAAAAAGGGAGGGAAGGGGGAGATGCATTCAGACTTACAAAATTCTGTTACTACAGCTTTACAATAAAACTAGTCCTGACCTACATGGTGTTGGATTCCTAGTCTGATCTACCTTGAAGGGGTGGCAGAACATGGCTTTTCCTCATCAGAGTAAGTAATGTGTCCATGAGGTGGGAGAATATGCATATATTAGAAATTTTGTTGTTGTTGTTCAGTCGTTAAGTCGTTAAGCCATGTCCAACTCTTCATGACACCATGGACCATAGCACAGCAGGCCTTCCTGTCCTCCAGTGTCTCCTGGAGTTTATGTTCATTATGTTCATGTTCATTACATCGGTGATGCTATCTAACCATATCATCCTCTGCCCTCCCCTTCTCCTTTTGCCTTCAGTCTTTCCCAGCATCAGGGTCTTTTACAGTGAGTCCTCTCCAAAGTATTTGAGCTTCAGCTTCAGTATCTGTCCTTCCAATGAGCAGTCAGGGTTGATTTCCTTTAGGATTGACTGATTTGACCTCCTTACAGTCCAAGAGACTCTTAAGAGTCTCCTCCAGCACCACAGTTCAAAAGCATCAGTTCTTCGGCGCTCAGCCTTCCTTATGGTCCAATTCTCACAGCCACACATTACTACAGGGAAAACCATAGCTTTAATTATACAGACCTTTGTCGGCAAGGTGATGTCTCTGCTTTTTAATATGCTGTCTAGGTTTGCCATAGCTTTCCTCCCAAGGAGAAAGCGTCTTTTAATTTCATGGCTGCAGTCACTGTCTGCAGTGATCTTGGAGCCCAAGAAAATAAAATCTGTCACTGCTTCCATTTCCTCCCCTTCTATTTGCCAGGAAGTGAAGACCAGATGCCATGATCTGAGTTTTTATAATGTTGAGTTTCAAGCCAGCTTTTGCACTCTCCTCTTCAACAGCCTCCTCTTCATCAAGAGGCTCTTTAGTTCACTTTCTGCCATTAGGGTGGTATCGTCTGCATATCTGAGGTTGTTGATATTTCTCCCAACAATCTTAACTCTGGCTTGTGATTCATCCAGCCCAGCATTTCTCATGATGTACTCTGCATATGTTAAATAAGCAGGGTGACAATATACAGCCTTGTTGTACTTTCCCAATTTTGAACCAATCGGTTGTTCCATGTCCGGTTCTAACTGTTGCTTCTTGACCCGCATACAGGTTTCTCAGGAGACAGATAAGGTGGTCTGGTACTCCCATCTCTTTAAGAATTTGCCAGTTTGTTGTGATCCAAACAATCAAAGGCTTTAGCGTAGTCAATGAAGCAGAAGTAGATGTTTTTCTGGAACTCTCTTTTTCCATGATCCAGCGAATGTTAGCAATCTGATATCTAGTTCCTCTGCCTCTTCGAAACCCAGCTTTCACTTCCGGTTCACATACTGCTGAAGCCTAGCTTGTAGGATTTTGAGCATAACCTTGCTAGCATGTGAAATAAGTGCAATTGTACAGTAGTTTGAACATTCTTTGGCATTGCCCTTCTTTGGAATTGGAATGTAAACTGACCTTTTCCAATCCTGTCGCAACTGTTGAGTTTTCCAAATTTGTTGGCATATTGAGTGCAGCACTTTAACAGCATCATCTTTTAGGATATTAAATAGCTCAGCTGGGATACTGTCTTCTCTGCTAGCTTTGTTGTTAGTAATGCTTCCTAAGGCCCACTTGACTTTACTCTCTAGGATGTCCGGCCCAAGCGTCCTTTCAGACATCCATAATGGTGATCTGCACCAGAGAACCACTTACTGAAGGACTGAAGAGGCTGGTCTCCAACTGCAGGCCATAAACTAATTCATGTGTTCAATATATTCAATATATCCACCATCGTGGATATCAGGGAAATCAAGGTCTTTCTTGTATAGTTCTTCTGTGTATTCTTGCCACCTCTTCTTAATCTCTTCTGCTTCCGTTAGGTCCCTGCCTTTTTTGTCCTTTATCATGCCCATCTTTGCACAAAAGGTTCCCTTGATATCTCCGATTTTCTTGAAGAGATCTCTAGTCTTCCCCATTCTATTGTTTTCCTCGATTTCTTTGCATTGTTCATTTAAGAAGGCCTTCTTATCTCTCCTTGCTATTCTCTGGAATTCTGCATTCAGTTGTTTATATCTTTCCCTTTCTCCCTTGCCTTTTGCTTCCCTTCTTTCCGCAGCTATTTGTAAAGCCTCATCAGACAGCCACTTTGCTTTCTTGCATTTCTTTTTCTTTGGGATGGTTTTAGTTGCTGCCTCCTGTACAATGTTATGAACCTCCATCCATAGTTCTTCAGGCACTCTGTCTCCTTTAAATCTATTCCTCACCACTGTATATCCAGAAGGGATATGATTTAGGTCATACCTGAATGGTCTAGTGGTTTTCCCTACGTTCTTCAATTTAAGCCTAAATTTTGCGATAAGAAGCTCATGATCTGAGCCACAGCTCCAGGTCTTGTTTTTGCTGACTGTATAGAGCTTCTCCATCTTTGGCTGCAAAATACATAATCAATCTGATTTCGGTATTGACCATCTGGTGATGTCCACGTGTAGAGTTGTCTCTTGTGTTGTTGGAAAAGAGTGTTTGCTATGACCAGTGTGTTCTCTTGACAAAACTCTATTATCGTTTGCCCTGCTTCATTTTGTACTCCAAGGCCGAACTTGCCTGTTATTCCAGTTATTTCTTGACTTCCTACTTTAGCATTCCAGTCCCCTATGATGAAAAGGACATCTTTTTTTGGTGTTAGTTCTAGAAGTCTATGAAGGTTCTCAGTCATCCAGGTGGAATTGTCTGTAGCTTGAATCATGTCAACTGGATTTCTATTTTCTTAGTGGAAACGTTTCGCTCCTTATCCAAGGAGCTTCTTCAGTCTGAGCAAAGTTGGTAAGGGAATCCTAAATATGTTTCTAGGTAGCTGTGTGACCTTACACCTGGGGCTAGGTCATGGTTATATTGAGATGTTATTTTTAAGTCCTTTTACCATCTAAAGGAGAATCGTTAAGATCACCATGCTGCAGTTGAGCTTGTGAAATGGTCTTAATCTTCCTAGGCACAGAAGACAAAGCCGGGAGATAGATGGGAGATAGATTGTGCCTGAGGCCCCCACCTCTATTCAAGGAAGGATTTTCCAAGTTGGCATAAATGGATTCCTTGACCCCTCTCTCAAACCACCTATCTTCTCTGTCTAAAATGTGAACATTAATGTCCTCAAATGAGTGTCCTTTTTCCTTTAAATGAAGATAAACTGCTGACTCTGGTCCTGTGGTGTTACTTCTCCTGTGTTGGGCCATCCTCCTGTACAAAAGTTGTTTGGTTTCTCCAATGTATAGTTCAGAGCACTCCTCACTGCACTGGATTGCATAAACTACATTGCTTTTCTTGTGTTTTGGAGTTTGATCTTTGGGGTGTACAAGCCTCTGTCTCAGTGTGTTGGTGGGTTTGAAATATACAGGTATGTGGTGTTTGCCAAATATCCGTTTTATCTTTTCAGACATACCAGCCATGTAGGGAATGACCAGGTTCTTTCATTTATTCTGAGTCTCAGCCCTATCTGTCACTGTTTTGGGTCTGGTAGATTTAGATTTGGTGAAGGCCCAATTTGGATATCCACAGGCCTTCAGAGCTGTTCTCAGGTGCTGATTTTCATTCTTTTTGGAATCCATGGAGGTGGGGGTGGTTTCTGCTCTGTGTGACAATGTCCTGATTACTCCTAGTTTGTGCTGCAGTGGATGGTGGGAGTCAAACATCAGATATTGATCTGTGTGTGTGGGTTTCCTGTATCCTGAAACTGGATACAGATGAAACTATGGTCTCCTTTGATGTGTCCTCCCTTTTCACCAGCATCCCCACCACTCATGCTCTATCCGCTGTCAGGAAGAGACTAGAAGAGGACAGCACCCTTGAAAGGAGAAGCCATCTCAACCCAAACCAGATCTGCCATCTTCTGGACCTGTGTCTTAACACCACTTATTTCACATACAGAGGTGACTTTTACAGACAAAAACACGGCTGTGCCATGGGTTCTCCTGTGTCACCCATTGTGGCCAATTTATACATGGAAGAAGTGGAGAAGAAAGCACTCAACACATTCCAGGGAACGGTGCCCACCCACTGGTTTAGGTATGTGGATGACACCTGGGTCAAAATCCAGACCCAGGAAGTACAGGCCTTCACGGACCATATAAACACTATAGATGCCAACATTAGCTTCACCAGAGAAGACACCAAGGACAACAGACTGGCATTCCTAGACTGTGAAGTCCTCATTGGGACCGGTGGCAAGCTAGAAATAGGGATCTACAGGAAACCCACACACACAGATCAATATCTGATGTTTGACTCCCACCATCCACTGCAGCACAAACTAGGAGTCATCAGGACATTGTCACACAGAGCAGAAACCATCCCCACCTCCATGGATTCCAAAAAGAATGAAAATCAGCACCTGAGAACAGCCCTGAAGGCCTGTGGATATCCAAATTGGGCCTTCACCAAATCTAAATCTACCAGACCCAAAACAGTGACAGATAGGGCTGAGACTCAGAATAAACGAAAGAACCTGGTCATTCCCTACATGGCTGGTGTGTCTGAAAAGATAAAACGGATATTTGGCAAATACCACATACCTGTATATTTCAAACCCACCAACACACTGAGACAGAGGCTTGTACACCCCAAAGATCAAACTCCAAAACACAAGAAAAGCAATGTAGTTTATGCAATCCAGTGCAGTGAGGAGTGCTCTGAACTATACATTGGAGAAACCAAACAACTTTTGTACAGGAGGATGGCCCAACACAGGAGAAGTAACACCACAGGACCAGAGTCAGCAGTTTATCTTCATTTAAAAGAAAAAGGACACTCATTTGAGGACATTAATGTTCACATTTTAGACAGAGAAGATAGGTGGTTTGAGAGAGGGGTCAAGGAATCCATTTATGCCAACTTGGAAAATCCTTCCTTGAATAGAGGTGGGGGCCTCAGGCACAATCTATCTCCCATCTATCTCCCGGCTTTGTCTTCTGTGCCTAGGAAGATTAAGACCATTTCACAAGCTCAACAGCAGCATGGTGATCTTAACGATTCTCCTTTAGATGGTAAAAGGACTTAAAAATAACATCTCAATATAACCATGACCTAGCCCCAGGTGTAAGGTCACACAGCTACCTAGAAACATATTTAGGATTCCCTTACCAACTTTGCTCAGACTGAAGAAGCTCCTTGGATAAGGAGCGAAACGTTTCCACTAAGAAAATAGAAATCCAGTTGACATGATTCAAGCTACAGTTAGTTCTAGAAGGTGTTGTAGGTCTTCATAGAACCGGTCAACTTTTTCGGCATCAGTGGTTGGGGCATAGACTTTGATTACTGTGATGTTGAATGGTTTGCCTTGGATTCGAACTGAGATCATTCTGTCGTTTTTGAAGTTGTACCCCAGTACTGCCTTTCCCACTCTTTTATTGACTATGATTCTAAGGGATTCTTGCCCACAGTAGTATATAATGGTCACCTGAATTAAATGCGCCCATTCCTGTCCTCTTCGCTGATTCCCAAGATGTCGATGTTCAATCTTGTCATCTCATGTTTGACCACATCCAGCTTACCTTGATTCATAGATCTTACATTCCAGGTTCCTATGCAATATTGTTCTTTACAGCATTGGACTTTCCTTCCCCTTATAGACACATACACAACTGAGCGTCCTTTCAGACATCCATAATGGTGATCTGCACCAGAGAACCACTTACTTAGGAAGGACTGAAGAGGCTGGTCTCCAACTGCAGGCCATAAACTATTTTATATTTTATATTTTTATACTTAGGACCAGGTTTGTCAGATTTGTCAGACTGTCATCTTAGGGTGGAACTAAAATAACCCTAACCCTAACCCTAACCCAGCTGCTTCACTCTTTCTGGAGCTACTCGGAATTGCCCTCCATTCTTCCCCAGTAGCATATTGGACACCTTCCGACCTGAGGGGCTCATCTTCCGGCATCATATCTTTTAGCCTTTTGATACTGTCCATGGGGTTTTCTTGGCAAGGATACTGGAGTGGGTTGCCATTTCCTCCTCCAATGGACCACGTTTTGTAAGAACTCTCCGTCATGACCTGTCCGTCTGCATGGCATAGCTCATGGCTTCACCGAGTTACGCAAGCCCCTTCACCATGAAGGGGGTATTAGAAATAGATAGGCCTTATACTGGTGCATTAGACAAGATGTTTGGAAACCCCTTAACTTGGGTCAATTGGCTTATGTGATGGAATGTGAGGGTGACCTTCTTTAGACCGTTACCCTCTCTTGGACTCCCTTTTTATCTGATCGTTAAAGCCCACCCTGACCACTCAAGTGATAAATAGGGAGGGCGGGAGATTTGTACTTTCAGACTTGCAAGATTATGTTAATGTAGCATTACAATAAAGTAGAATTAGCTCATCTGGTCACATTTCCTGTCTAGTTTACTTGGGAGGGCTGACAGCTTAAGACAGGATTCTTGGCCTTTAAGAAATACTGGTTTGGGGCTCCAGGAAGGTTCACAGCCCCATGGAAGAGAGACAGCAGCATTGGGGAGGGAAGGTCATTCATGGCTGATTATCTCTATTGATTATCTGATTATCTGATAATCTCTATTGCTGCAGCCCAGTTGGGGGGGCGGGCGGGGGGAGGGAGAATCAGGAAAAAGGGCAACAGCAAGCAAAGGAAGCCCTTAAGAATCTAAACACCATTGGAGGTGCTAGTGGTGATTCAGAGCTACGGTCTGAAGAGCCAGAAGAGTAATACAGCTGCAATTGGCCAGTTGACTGGCCAGTTGACTGGCACTGGCAGTTTGTTTGGGTTACATCAATAGGACTGCCAGAACCCCCCTTATTCCTAAGAAGAAAGTCTGCCTGGAAAGGGATTCACTGGTTGCCTTCCCCTGCAATGATCTAGGCAGAGGCAAAGCCTCCTTTGGTCTAGCATGCATTTGCATGGCTGGACAGGCAATCCATTTTTGGGGCGCTGACCAGTTACTGGATTCTTTGCTGGATCTCTTCCCAATATGCCAGAATCATTGTCAGCCACCTGGGCACTTTGAGTCCATTGACACCCCATCTTTCTATGTATGGAAACTAACCACGTTACCACCAGAAGGACCAGACTTAAACTGGGAATGATTTCTGATGCTTTCCCCACAGAATGAAGGCCAAAGGCTGCAGCATCTCCTTCACCTTCTGGGCACTGGTTCCTTTGCACGGAGCATCTCCGGAGCTCTGTGGTAGCAGGACATCTGGAAACATCTCCAGAGGGCATCTGTAGGACCTTGCGGGAGCGTTCTTCTTGGCCCCGCCTGAAACCGCACGGCTTCCTCTTCTTAGAACAAGGTCCCCACAAGCTCCACTCAGTCATTTCACATAATGCTAACCAAAACCAAATGAGACAAATGAGAACCTTAATTATTCAGTCCATCTTGGTAATTTGCCACTTTTCATCCCCTTAACATATTTTGGCGTATCTTCCCATGAATGGACTTTCAGTCCACTGGTTATCCTTCATTTAATAGAGATCAGAAAAAATATGAGAATCCTAAAAGATCAGTAGAATGGTCTCAATTTGAGGAAAAGCATTGGATTTATATATTTGTTTATTGTTGTTTCTCCTCCCCTCCCTTTTTTGCCGTAATGCAAATGTACTTATTTTTACTACAGTGAACACAGGTTCTCTCTGAATAAAATAATTGTGTCTGGCCAGAGCCACCTTTGATCTCGGCTAGAAAAAAAACAGGGTGGTGCTCAGTACTCAGTGGTTAAGACCAGAGGCTTGTCGATCAGAAGGTCGGCGGTTCGAGAATTGCCAACCTAGCAATTCGAAAGCATGCAAATGCAAGTAGATAAATAGGTACCACTTCCGTGGGATGGTAACAGCGTTCTGCGCGTGTCATGCCAGTCACATGACCGTGCCTTCGGCTAAGAAATGGAGATGAGCACCAGCCCCTGGAGTCAGACACGACTGTGCTAAACGGTCTTGCGCCAATTGCCTGACTGTTCCAATGTTTGCATCCATTGTTGCGGTAATTGTATCAATCCATAATGTAATAGCTAATAATAAATCATAAATAACAAGTAAAGATAGTGAACAGTCATTCCTTACAGGCCCTCCAGAAGAGTTTAGTCTTTAAAAGCTTTCAGAGGGGGAGGTCTAATTTCTAGAGGACGGCTGTGCCATAATGTCAGCACTTTGATAGAAGAGCAACACTTTCTGGCCTCAACCCATCTGATCTCACAGAAAGGGGATACCATGAATAGCTTCTCCTGGGGGGACTTTCCTGGATATGTCTACTCTGGTTGGAATAGGGAGTCCTCCAAGTGTCTACGTGCCAAGCCACATACGGCTTTACAAATCAAAATGGGCACTTTCAATTGCACCTGGAAACCTATCTGAGGCTAACGCAGGGCCCACAAGATACATATATAAAATGACCACAGTGTCTAGCACCAGTCAACAAGAGGGCTGCTGTGATGGTTCGATCCTTTGACTTTCAAATGAAGCTTCAACAAACACTCCGCAAGATATGTAAAAGCTTTATTTACAGCGAGCGAACTGGTTCCACATCAATGAACCAAGTAAAGCATAGATGCAAGACCTTACAGTTTAATAGGGATTAATGTGTTAATGTGTTTGTCAGTTTCATCTTTCTCTGTCTCCCACCCTCTCTCCCGCAGTTCGGAATTGTCCGGCGAAGGTGCTGATTGCCCTCTCCTAATCCACACTGCACCGCTTATCTGTCTGGCAGTTTACTGCTACATTCTTCCTATCGATTGCTTTCGGTGTCTTGGCTGAGGGATATGTTTGTGTGATTTGAATCTCAAGTCAGGGTGGCATGGGTGCCATCATGACATTCTGCCTCCCTAAGAACATTCTTCCTCCCTCATTGTGGTTTGTTCAGGAATTTGTTATGAAACTTTTTCTTTAATTTGTACGTGTTAATCTGCCACCCACTCTCTATGTGAATCATTAAAGTGTTTCCATTGGATTAGGTATTGCAATTTTCCTCAGTGTAATCTGGAATCTAGAATTTCTTGCACTTCAAAATGCTGCTCTCCATCTATTATCATTGGCATTGGTGCCACGCCGTCTGGGTGCCAGCAATTTGAGTTTTTTGTAGGCTTTAATAGGCTACAATGAATCACTGGGTGAACTCTGTTCATGTTGTTTGGAAGTTGCAGTTGTACAGTCACTTTGTTTATTATTTTTGTAATTGGAGAAGGACCTATGTACACTGCTCAAAAAAATAAAGGGAACACTGAAAGAACACAATGTAAGTCCAAGTCAATCACACTTCTGTGAAATCAAACTGTCCACTTAGGTAGCAACACTGATTGACAATCAATTTCACATGCTGTTGTGCACATGGAATAGACAACAGGCGGAAAGCATAGGCAGTTAGCAAGACATCCCCAATAAAGGAGTGGATCTGCAGGTGGTGACCACAGACCACTTCTCAGTTCCTATGCTTTCTGGGTGATGGTTTGGTCACTTTTGAATGCTGGCGGTGCTTCCACTCTAGTGGTAGCATGAGACGGAGTCTACAACCCACACAAGTGGCTCAGGTAGTGCAGCTCATCCAGGATGGCACATCAATGCGAGCTGTGGCATGAAGGTTTGCTGTGTCTGTCCGCGTAGTGTCCAGAGCATGGAGGCGCTACCAGGAGACAGGTCAGTACTTCAGGAGACGTGGAGGAGGCCGTAGGAGGGCAACAACCCAGCAGCAGGACCGCTACCTCTGCCTTTGTGCAAGGAGGGACAGGAGGAGCACTGCCAGAGCCCTGCAAAATGACCTCCAGTGGGCCACAAATGTGCGTGTGGCTGCTCAAACAGTCAGAAACAGACTCCATGAGGGTGGTATGAGGGCCCGACGTCCACAGGTGGGGGTTGTGCTTACAGCCCAACACCGTGCAGGACGTTTGGCATTTGCCAGAGAACACAAGATTGGCAACTTCGCCACTGGCGCCCTGTGCTCTTCACAGATTTATTTATTTATTTTATTAAATTTATATTACCGCCCATCTCCCCCAACGGGGACCCTGGGCAGTGAAATGATCAAAGCAGGTTCTCACTGAGCACATGTGAGAGACGTGACAGGGTCTGGAGACGCCGTGGAGAACGTTCTGCTGCCTGCAACATCCTCCAGCATGACCGGTTTGGCAGTGGGTCAGTAATGGTGTCGGGTGGCATTTCTTTAGGGGGCCGCACAGCCCTCCATGTGCTCGCCAGAGGTAGCCTGACTGCCATTAGGTACCGAGATGAGATCCTCAGACCCCTTGTGAGACCATATGCTGGTGCGGTTGGCCCTGGGTTCCTCCTAATGCAAGACAGTGCTAGACCTCATGTGGCTGGAGTGTGCCAGCAGTTCCTGCAAGACGAAGGCATTGATGCTATGGACTGGCCCGCCCGTTCCCCAGACCTGAATCCAATTGAGCACATCTGGGACATCATGTCTCGCTCCATCCACCAACGCCACGTTGCACCACAGACTGTCCAGGAGTTGGGGGATGCTTTAGTCCAGGTGTGGGAGGAGATCCCTCAGGAGACCATCCGCCACCTCATCAGGAGCATGCCCAGGCGTTGTAGGGAGGTCATACAGGCACGTGGAGGCCACACACACTACTGAGCCTCATTTTGACTTGTTTTAAGGACATTACATCAACGTTGGATCAGCCTGTAGTGTTCTTTTCCACTTTAATTTTGAGTGTAACTCCACATCCAGACCTCCAGGGGTTGCTTACATTTGATTTCCATTGCTTTTTGTGTGATTTTGTTGTCAGCACATTCAACTATGTAATGAACAAAGTAATTAATACGAATATTTCATTCATTCAGATCTAGGATGTCTTATTTCAGTGTTCCCTTTATTTTTTTGAGCAGCTTATTTTGGTCCCAGTTTTTTGCAGGGTTGTGCTGATTTCAGAAATTTGGTGGACAGGTATACTTTGTCTCCCACTTTAAACGGCCATTCTGGTGCCCTTTTCTGGTCAGAAAAAAAGGGTCTTTATTAATTAAAACAGTAAATCTAGTAAATCTGTTAATTTTGCCATCTGGGCGAGGCCCACTATCTTAATTACCCATTCTTCTATTGATGGAATGCATTCTTTCCACCGTTGGGAGTAGTTAATCCTTGCATCTGTAATCATATATAATAAGAGCTATCCATATTTCTTTTCTAATTCTCCTTCCATTATTCCCAATAAATATAATTCTGTTTTTTTATTATGTCCATCAAAAAATTTTGTATAACTTGTGTATTGATTCCCAAAATTTCTTAGCCTTTTTGCAAGTCCACCGTACCTATCTCACATCTACATTTCCAACAGTTATTTTTAAACATTCTTGAAATTTTATCTGGAGTTATATACCATCGGTACATCATTTTGTAAAAATTTTCTTTCAGATTATAGTTCAATGTAAATTTTAATCCTCTGGTCCACATCTTTTCCCAATTGTTCATACATTATATTATAAGCAAAGTTTCTGGTCCATTTAACCATGCATTCTTTAACTTGCTCATCTTCCATTTTTAATTGTAATAACGTTTTATATAATTTTGCAATAAAATGATCATTGTTTGAATATAATTGATTTTCAAACCAGGATAATTCCTTTGCAAAATTGCTAAAAAATTCTTTTTATCTGATTTAAACTGTTCCTTTAATTGCATGTAAATGAACCAATGACAACCATAAGCTTCCAGTTTCCAGTTCTTCCCTTGTTTTCATAGCACGCCAGGCCTTCCTTTCCTCCACTGTCTCATGGAGTTTACTCAAATTCATGTTCGTTACATCGGTGATGCTATCTAACGATCTCATCCTCTGCCGTCCCCTTCTCCTTTTGCCTTCAGTCTTTCCCAGCATCAGGGTCTTTTCCAGTGAGTCCTCTCTTCGCATTAGGTGGCCAAAGTATTTGACCTTCAGCTTCAGTATCTGTCCTTCTAATGAGCAGTCAGGGTTGATTTCCTTTAGGATTGACTGATTTGACCAGCACCGCGGTTCGAAAGCATAAATTCTTCGGCGCTCAGCCTTCCTTATGGTCCAACTCTAATAACTGTAATACAATCCTAATATTATCTTTAATTTGTCTTTTGGATAAAAAACCACTTTGGTCATGTTTAATAATTTCTTGAAGGACTATTTTCAGTCTTTCTGTTAAGATTGAAGTAAATAATGTATAGTCATTATTTAATAGGGATATAGGTCTATAACTTTTACAAAGTGTCGGGTCTAATCCTTCTATGATATTTGCTTCTGTCCACGTCTTAGGAATGTTCAGTCCAGCCATAATCGAGTTTAGCCATTTTTTGAATGGTAGAATGATTTGTTCTATAAAGCATTTGTAATAACTTGCTGAGAAACCATCTGGTCCTGGTACTTTCCCTAATTTAAGTTTCTTTATCGCTCAGTGGTGGCTCAGCGGGTAAGACACCAGGCTTGTCGACCGGAAGATCGCAAGTTCAGAGGTTCGAATCCCTAGCCCTGCGTGTAGAGTGAGCTTCCGCACTAGCTCCAGCTCTTGCCAACCTAGCAATTTGAAAGCATGCAAATGCAAGTTGATGAATAGGCACCACTTCGGTGGGTAGGTAACAGCGTTCCGCGCGTGTCATGCGACCATATGACCGTGGAAGTGTCTTCGGACAATTTTTTCCAATGAAATTTCTTTTTTCATATAAACTTGAGAAAAAGTTTTGGAATGCTTTTTTGATTTTCTTGTTATCTACTAGGTCTACATTATTTTCTCGAATCTTGGTAATCATTTTTTTTCTTTATCCTTCCTTAATTTATAAGCTAACCATCTATCTGTTTTATTTGCAAATTCAAAATTTCTTTGCTTGGCATATCTCAATTTTCTTTCAATATCATTTATTGCTAACATCTTTACTTGTAGTAATTTAATTTGGTGAAATATTCTTTCGTCTGAGGGTTTTTCTTGTAATTCCTTTTCCTTTATTTTAATTTGGTCTAAAACTGTTTGTAATTTTTGTTGAGATTAGTACCCTATTTAAATACATAAAGTAACCTCTCATGTATGCTTTGCTAGTC
This sequence comes from Charina bottae, assembly GCA_023362775.1. Lineage (NCBI taxonomy): Eukaryota > Metazoa > Chordata > Lepidosauria > Squamata > Charinaidae > Charina > Charina bottae. Next base: position 1,147,470 of record JALMGJ010000013.1, on the reverse strand, counting down.
TCCCATACCGTTCCCATATCAATTGTTGATTGTTTAAATTAAGCTCAAAAAACTCACTTGTTTCTTTTTACAGTCCTCTACTAAGTTTTCTTTCTTTAGAATAGTTTCATTTAATCTCCATCTGTAACTGTTAGGTCTTAACTTTATTACAATATTAACTGGGTTGTGGTCTGAGGAAGTTTTTGGAAGAATATTTACGTTAAAAAATTTATTTGCCAAATTTAAAGAAATCCAGATCATACCAATCCTTGAAAATGATTTAAATCTATCTGAATAAAAAGTATAATCTTTTGCATTTTTGTGTCACCAGGAGTCAATGAGTGTCAGGTTTTCAATTAATTCAAAGAAAGATTGGGGTAATTTCCCTTGTTTACTTTTGATTTGTTGTTCAGATTTCCTATCTATTATGGGTACAGTAAACCCATTCCAATCTCCCATCATACACCAGCTGTTATATGAAAAGGCTGATAGTTCATTTAGTAAATCTTTATAGAATTTATTTCGATTGTCACTTGGAGCATAAATTCCTATTATTAATTATTATTATTATTATTATTATTATTATTTATTATTATTATTATTATTATTTCAATTTATCCCCGAATAGGGGACTCTGGGCGGTTTACAGAATAGCAAAAGTTAAAATCTATATATAAAATTATGCTAAAACAATAAATAGAATAAATAAAATCCAAAAGATAGTTAAAATCCACTATTGGGATCAAGGCACTATGGGGCCAGCCATCCCCAGGAGTGGTTATCATTTTAGATCCTTGTATTTCTATTTCAGTTGCAATATATCTACCATTCACATCAGTAATTAATAATTTAGGTTTTAGATAGGCCTTTACATTTATTTACAATTCCACTTATCTTTTTCTCATTTGCAGCTATAAATTCATTTCCCAAATTTTTAGTCACCAAATAATTAATATCTTTTTTCCTAATGTGCGTTTCTTGAATACATATTACATCTTGTTTTAATTTGTTCAAATAGTGAAAGATTTTTTCCTTTTTGCTGGAGCATTAGCTCTGTTGATATTCCAAGTTAAACATTTTAAATTATTCATTTGTAAGCAGGATCTCAAATTCTTGGCATGGCATATTTAGAATTAACCCCCAAAATGTTTTCTATATCTTCTTCCATATTCTCGTCTTCCCAACCAATTAGGTTTGCTAACATTTGTATAATTGTTTCTTCTATTTCAACATCTTTCCTTTCTGGCACCCCTCTGAGTCTCAGGCAGTATTTCTCTTTTAGCTCCAGTAATGCTTAATTCATTTTTTTCAATTTCTAATCTATCTACCCTGTCACTGACTTTAAATTTTTTCTTCTATTCTCTTGTCCATCTTTTCTAATTTTTGATCTAATCTCTTTTCAAAACCATCTAAATTTTTTCCCCAATAACTGGGTTACATTTTGAGTAACGTTTTGTGATGTTTTCATTGTATACTCTTCAAACATTGCTTTTAGCCATTCCCCTTCGCCCGACCCAGACCCCCTTCTGATCTGTTTTCTTGTGTTCATTTTTAGTTATTTTATCTTATACTAAGTCACAATCTAGAAAGCTCAGATCAAAGCAGTTACATAAATATGGTCGTTCAAAATAATTAAATAAGTCCAGCTCTTGAATTCGTCTTGAAATAGTAGCTCATCCAGAAGTATAGTTCATTTGTTCACAGTTCAAATAGCCTCTTCTTTTCTTTCTTTCTTTTCTTTTAAGAGTTAACAAAAGCCATTCAGAAATGAAGAGGGCAGCAGTTAAACCCTTTTAAATGAGTTACAGCTGCGGATCCTACCGCGTTGGTTCTCCGGCTTCCCAGCTGGACTCATTACGATGTTAAAAACGAAACCGCTTTTCATGGATTTCCCACTGTCCAGAAGCTCGTGGAGCAATTCGTCAGCAGCCTCTCTCTTCCAAAGTTGCTGTTTGATCACTGTAAATCTTTTCTGACTTCTCAGGACCTTTTACAATACCGCGCTGTAAGTTCTGTTTGCAGAGCTACCACAGAACTTGACCTGTCGCCATTTTCTCTTCACCGGTCAGCAATTTTTTTGTCTGTTTCTTTGGGATTTATTAAAGCTTCCTCCGATGTAATGAACACGAATTTGAGTAAACTCCGGGAGACAGTGGAGAACAGGAAGGCCTGGCATGCTATGGTCCATGAGGTCAATGACTGAACAACAACAACAAAGCCCAGAGTCCCCTCCGGAATGGGGGGAGATGGGCGGTGATATAAGTTAGAAATATAAATAAATAAATAAATAAATAAAGCTGTTGTTTATTATAGGCCATCCCTCTGCTATGTGTTTTATCGTTATCTAAAAAGACAATTTCAGTTTTGCTACTGGGTAGGTCTGGAAAGGCTGGGAACTCCTGTCTGTTTATGAATAGAAATGGAGAGAAGCCTGTGCTCTGATGCATGGAATTATTGTATGCTACTGTGAATGGAATATGCAATCCTAAAGGAAATCAACCCTGACTGCAGATGGTTAGATAGCATCACCGATGTAATGAACATGAATTTGAGTAAACTCCAAGAGACAGCGGAGGACAGGAAGGCCTGGCGTGCTATGGTCCATGAGGTCACGGTCGGACACGACTAAACGACTGAACAACAACTGCAAATGGAAATAAGTCCACCCAGTCGTCTTGTTGGTAATTAATGTAACATCTAAGGTATTGGTCCAATAATTGAATAACCCATTCACAACCACCATCCATCACTGGATGAAATCCAGAGCTTAGCCCTTGTCCTACTCCAATTATTTTTAAAAATGCTCTCCAGAATTTGGATGTAAATTGGATGCCTTGGTTGCTGATTATTTTTTCTGGACATCCATGTATTCTGTACACGTTGTACAAACATTTTTGCCAATTGCCCTGTATTTGAAATGTTTGCACAAGGGATAAAATGAGCTTATTTGGAAAATAAGTCCGTTACCACCCAGATGACCATTTTTTTTATGGCTTTCTGGTAAGTCTACTATGAAATCCATGGCTATTTGTTTCCATGGTTGGGCGGGGCTTTCTACATTTTGTAATAATCCTCTGGGCTTGCCTCCTACTCTTTTAGCCATTGTGCACATAGGGCAACTAGCTATGTATTCTTCCACGTCGAATGGAGGGCAACCATGTGCGAATGGAGGGCAACCAGAATTGCCGCCATAAGTCATGTCCGACTCTAGGGGCCGGGGCTCATCTACGTTTGTTAGCCGAAGAGACAGCATTGTCTGAAGATGCTTCCACACTCATTTGGCTGGCATGACGCACACGGAATGCTGTTACCTACCCACCGAAGTGGTACCTATTCATCTACTTGCATTTGCATGCTTTTGAATTGCTAGGTTGGCAAGAGCTGGGGCTAGTGCGGGAGCTAACTCCGTCATGTGGGACTAGGGATTCGAATCTCCGAACTTGCGATCTTCCGATCGACCTGGCGTCTTACCCGCTGATGCCCCTACAGAATTGCCACCTTAATAGGTGCAAAGTTCTCACAAATACAAAATGGCCAGCTGACTGCGTCATGGCTTCTTTTCAATATTATTTTATTAATATTTCTTAGGGTTTCCGGTATGTATAACCATTCCCTGTGCCACCAAAGTCCTTGTTTTTCTGTTAATTTAATGTTATTGTCTTGCAACCATTTGTCAGTTTCTAATTGTGACTGCAATTCATTGAACAATTCCCCTTCTACTGGTACTGGTACTGCTACCAGCCCCATTTGTGACTGTGGGATGATTGAATCTACTGTCTCCTCTCTCTGACTGTCTGTAGCTTGAATCATGTCAACTGGATTTCTATTTTCTCAGTGGAAACGTTTCGCTCCTTATCCAAGGAGCTTCTTCAGTCTCTGAAGAACAGTCTCTCTCTCTGACTGTTGTGCTGTGGTAACTGGGATAAGGCATCAACCAAAAAGTTGTTCTTTCCGGTTATGTACTTTAATGTAAAATTGAATCTGCTAAATAACTGTGCCCATGTAACGTGTTTGGGATTTAGTTTTTGTGGGGTGTTCAGTGCTTCTAGGTTTTTGTGATCTGTCCAGACCTCGAATTGGTGGGGGGCACCTTCTAAAAGGTGTCTCCAAGTGGCCAATGCGCATTTTACAGCATATGCTTCCTTCTCCCAAATGTGCCAATGGCGTTCCGTTTCGGTGAATTTGCGGGAGATGTATGCACATGGCCTCAGTTTCCCCTGGTCATCTCTCTGTAACAGAATTCCCACCAAGGTGGTGTCTGATGTGTCAACCTGAATGACTAGAGGTTTTGTGGGATTGGGTTGTTGTAGTATGGGTTCTGATGTGAAAAGTTTCTTTAATTGGTCGAACGCCTCTTGGCGTTCCCTGGACCATTGTATTTTTGTCCCCAGCTTGTTGGTTTTGGAGTCCCCCTTCCCTTTCCTTTTGAGTAAGTCTGTGAGTGGTAGTGCCACGTGTTAATTATAAATTGCCTATAAAAATTCGTGAATCCTAAAAAACTCTGTAATTGTTTTCTGGTTTTAAAGGGTTCCCAAGCCATTACCACCCACACTTTATCTGGATCTATTTAGATCCCTCTGCTGGATACCCGATACCCAAATAGTCTAGTTGTTCTTTCATAAATTCACATTTAGACAATTTCACACAGCAAATGTTTCAACACCTCCCATACCAACTATACATTTTCTTCTACTGTTTCAGTGTAGATTAAGATGTCGTCACCAGTACTCCCGGATATAAAAATTCATGCAATACCTCATTAATTAAACTCATGAAGACTCCGGCTCCTCCTTTTAACCAAGTCAACAATTAAATGCTGTTTTCGCAAAAATATATAAAATATTAAGTCAAAACAACTTGATAAATCTGCCTAAAAAGAAATGCATGAGTATTTGGGAAGAGAATTTAGGTCATAACATTCAAATTGATATTTGGGAAAATATATGGTTAAAAGACTTAAAATTTACATTGAATTACAATATGAAAGAAAATTTTTATAAAATGATGTATAGGTGGTACTTAACTCCTAACACATTATCTAAAATGAATAACAGATTATCTAATAGATGTTGGAAATGTAAAAAAGAAGTGGGTACTTTTTTTCACCTTTGGTGGTCATGCCATAAAACCAAAAAATATTGGAATACAATACATCGGACAATATGTGAAATATTTTTATTTTTTTATTTATTTTATTTATCTTATTTATACCCCGCCTATCCCCTCCCTAATGGAGGGCTCTAGGCGGCTTACAATCATGTACTTTCATTTATACAATCATATTATACCCGCGCGATTAGGGAGGGGGTGAGGGAACCGGCTCTTCTTTCCAGGCATCGGAACTACAGGTCCCAGAATTCTTCGCTTTCGGAGCCGGCTGCTGACATCCCGGAAGTTGAGCTGGGATCCGTCGTCCTCTGCCGCCGTCCTCAGCCGCCATTCCGGCTTCTCCAGATCTCCGTCTCCGTCTTCGAGGCGACTCCCCGACAGGATGCCAGCATATTGCCCCACGAGAGTGGTACCCATTTATCTACTTGCTTATTTAGCTTTCGAATCGCTGGGTTGGCAGAGAGCTGGGGCTAGTGACGAGAGCTCACCTCGCCACGCGGGTTCGAACTGCCGACCTTATGATCGGCAGACTACCAGCTCAGCGGTTTAACCCGCTGAGCTACCGCGCCCCACTTAATATTGGAAGATTGGAAGAAATATTGGAAGAAGAATTAAGTAAAGAACCTGAGATGTACTTATTGGGATTTATAAAACCAGAGATACATACGAAATATGGAAAATTATTATTCTATTTAATAATTGCGGCCAGAATTATATGGGCAAGACATTGGAAAGAGGAATGTTCACCTGCAATAGATGAATGGTTGTTAAAAACGATGGATTTAGCACAGATGGCTAAGTTAATGGATTTATTAAATGATAAGAATATGGAAGAATTTAATTTATGTTGGGATCCATTTTACAGATTTATAGAAAAAACTCAAAAAATATAAATTGTAAATTATTGTATATAAGATTTGTGAATGTTAAAAATTAATTATATACACTAAATCTATATAGAAAAAGTTCCAGAGAATAGTGGTGAGAAAGTAGGAAGTCCATTTTGTTTGTCTTGTTAGGTGTTTTTTTTTTTTTTTTTTGTAAAGAGAGGTAATGGGAAGTTAGAAAGTAGAGAAGGTAAGAGTAGGTAGAGGAAGGAAAGAAGGACGTGGTTAGAGAGTTTAAGAAGGTGCCGAAAAGAAGAGGGAAGAAGAGGGAAGAAGGATAAGGAAGTTAGGGAAAGAGGGTAAAGACGTATTTTAATGAAACAAGAAATGTAATTATGCAATGTATTGTGTTATGTAATGTACTGTGTTCTGTTTTATGTTTGTGGAATTTTTTCCTTTTTTTTCTGTGTTCTTTTTTTTGTATGTGTATTTTAATGGTGTAAAGAATAAAATTTAAAAAAAACAATTAAATGCTGTTTTCCATTCATCCCCCTCCTGAATTCGTACTGGAAAATATGCCTCTCTGGTCCAGTTTAGTGAATATTTTGCCTTTTGATAGGTGTCCTAACATGTCCGTCATCAGTGGTAGAAGGTATTTATTCAATGTGCTGATGGCATTCAATCCTCGATAGTCTGTGCATAAATGCAGCGACCCATCATTCTTCTTCTTGAACATGACTGGTGCTGCCATGGGTGAGGTCACCAGCTGCATGAAACCACATTCTATTTTTGTCTATGAACTCCCTAAGCGCTTCTAGTTCCTTAGGAGTCATAGAATATAGTTTGGATTTTGGTAATTCCACCCCCAGTTCCAGTTCGATAGCACAGTCTGTTTTTATGTGGGGGGGGGGGGCAGCTGATTAAATTCGCTTTCTCCAAATACTTCTTTTAGGTCACTGAACTGGGTTGGGATGAATTCAACCGCCTCCCTTTGTGTATCCTCCCCTGGTTCCATTGTTGCCCCTATTAGTTCGATCCCCCCAAGTTCATCAGATTCAAATCCCTCATATTTTCCATCTTTGAAAATCATCTGGCCGTTTGACCAATTTATTTGAGGGTTTTGATCTTTCAACCATGCCAACCCAAACACTATTGGATGATCTGCTGTAGGGTTTATGATAAATCTCCATGTCTCTTCGTGTGTTCCTATCTTCATTCGGACCACTTCTGTACAATGCTCCACCAGGGCCCCCCATCTCTGACCTGTCTAGCTGAATGAAATTGATGGGTTCCGGCAATCCTTTTACTTTTAATCTTAGTCCAGTCACTGGGGTGGATTAGGTATAGTGTACAACATGAATCCAACAACAAGCATCACCATACCTCCCATAGCCCAAGGGTCGGCAAACTTTTTGAGACGAGAGCCATTTTGGTATGCTTGTGCACATTTTTAAGTGCTCGAGAGCCAGGGGGCGGGGTTTGCGGGCGGGGGCCAATCGCGTGGAAGGGGGCGGGGTTTGGGGGCGGGACCCAATCGCGTGGAAGGGGGAGGGGTTTGCGGGCGGGAGCCAATCGCGTGGAAGGGGGAGGGGTTTGCGGGCGGGGGCCAATCGCGCACACTTAGGGCCTGCTGCCGCCATGCCCGCTGCCACGACTGCGCAGGCGGAGCTGCCTGCCTGGCACTCGGGCGCTCTGGCTGGGGTGCAGCGGGATGGGAGCATCGCCGGCGGCCCGCGAGGACCGGCCAGGGAAGGCACGCGGGCGGAGCTCCCATCCCGCTGCACCCCAGCCGGAGCGCCCGAGTGCCAGGCAGGCAGCTCTGCCCGCGCGCCTTCCCTGGCCGGTCAAGATCCTTTCCCCGCCCCCAGCAGAACCAAATATGTTAAAAAGTGGGTAGGTAAAGCACGCTCGCGTAAACATCCTGGTTCCTTCATGATCAGTTGAGCAGCAGCCACGCAGCAGCAGCAAGCGGGCGTCTTCGACAAATTGCTCTGGAAGGGGGCGGGGGAGGTTTGGAAGAAGAAGGGAAAGAGAGGCTCGACTGCTCCAGTCGCTTCTCTTCTGGAGCCGCTCACGCCCCCAGTCCAGGCAAAGTAAAGCTGGTGGGGAATCCAGCGCGGGAGCGGGGTTTGCGGGCGGGAGCCAATTGCGCACACTTAGGGCTGTGGGGTGGAAATGTGCTGCTTTTGCACGGAGAAAAAGAGTAAGCAGAGCAGCAAGGAAGAGGTTAAGGCAGGGCTTTTCAAACTTTTGCCGTTGGCGACACACCAACGGCCAGCCCACAAAAACCTGGAAGCACCGGCGGTTGTGGCTGCGGCGGCAATGGCTGCCCCTTCGAAAGGGCAGGCTCCGGGGACCCCGAAAATGCCCTCGGTTCCAGCAGGGAGGCAAAAATCGCATGCAGGATGCCGGCTTCCCGACGCACAGCTGATTGGCGCGGTGGGGGGGGATGGGGTGGAAATTCTCTGTGCTGATCAGCTGTGCGCCGGGAAGCCCCGCAGCGTGTGCGCGCGATTTTTGCCTCCCTGCTGGAACCGAGGGCATTTTCGGGGTCCCCAGAGCCTGCTCTTCCAAAGGGGCAGCGGCAGCAGCGGCGTCCTGGAACCCGGAAGCACTGATGGCCCACCACCGCTGCCCCTTCGAAAGGGCAGACTCCGGGGACCCCAAAAATGCCCTCGGTTCCGGCAGGGAGGCAAAAATCGCGCGTGCAGGCTGCCGGCTTCCCGACGCACAGCTGATTGGCGCGGTGGGGGGGGACGGGGTGGAAATTCTCTGTGCTGATCAGCTGTGGGCCGGGAAGTCCCGCAGCGTGCGCGCGCGATTTTTGCCTCCCTGCTGGAACCGAGGGCATTTTCGGGGTCCCAAGAGCCTGGTATTCCAAAGGGGCAGCGGCAGCAGCGGCGTCCTGGAACCTGGAAGCACTGATGGCCCACCACCGCTGCCCCTTCGAAAGGGCAGACTCTGGGGACCCCAAAAATGCCCTCGGTTCCGGCAGGGAGGCAAAAGCCTCTCTTCCCCTCCCCGCACGCACACGCTGCCCTGGAGTGGGGTGGAAGTTTTCCCCGCAGAACAGCTGAGCGCTGCTTGCGCGCAGCCTCCCTGCCTAAACTGAGGTGCTGCCCCTTCAAAAGGGCAGGCTCCGGGGACCCCGAAAATGCCCTCGGTTCTGGCAGGGAGGCAAAAGCCTCTCTTCCCCTCCCCGCACGCACACGCTGCCCTGGAGTGGGGTGGCAGTTCTCCCCGCAGAACAGCTGGCGCAGCTTGCGCGCAGCCTCCCTGCCTAAACTGAGGGCATTTTCGGGGTCCCCGGAGCCTGCCCTTTTGAAGGGGCAGCACCTTGGTTTAGGCAGGGAGGCTGCGCGCAAGCAGCGCTCAGCTGTTCTGCGGGGAAAACTTCCGCCCCACTCCAGGGCAGCGTGTGTGTGCGGGGAGGGGAAGAGAGGCTTTTGCCTCCCTGCCAGAACCGAGGGCATTTTCGGGGTCCCCGGAGCCTGCCCTTTTGAAGGGGCAGCACCTCAGTTTAGGCAGGGAGGCTGCGCGCAAGCAGCGCTCAGCTGTTCTGCGGGGAAAACTTCCACCCCACTCCAGGGCAGAGTGTGCGGGGAGGGGAAGGGAGGTTTTTGCCTCCCTGCCAGAACCGAGGGCATTTTCGGGGTCCCCGGAGCCTGCCCTTTCGAAGGGGCAGCACCTCAGTTTAGGCAGGGAGGCTGCGCGCAAGCAGCGCTCAGCTGTTCTGCGGGGAAAACTTCCACCCCACTCCAGGGCAGCGTGTGCGTGCGGGGAGGGGAAGAGAGGCTTTTGCCTCCCTGCCAGAACCGAGGGCATTTTCGGGGTCCCCGGAGCCTGCCCTTTTGAAGGGGCAGCACCTCAGTTTAGGCAGGGAGGCTGCGCGCAAGCAGCGCTCAGCTGTTCTGCGGGGAAAACTTCCACCCCACTCCAGGGCAGCGTGTGCGTGCGGGGAGGGGAAGAGAGGCTTTTGCCTCCCTGCCAGAACCGAGGGCATTTTCGGGGTCCCCGGAGCCTGCCCTTTTGAAGGGGCAGCACCTCAGTTTAGGCAGGGAGGCTGCGCGCAAGCAGCGCTCACCTGTTCTGCGGGGAAAACTTCCACCCCACTCCAGGGCAGCGTGTGCGGGGAGGGGAAGGGAGGTTTTTGCCTCCCTGCCAGAACCGAGGGCATTTTCGGGGTCCCCGGAGCCTGCCCTTTCGAAGGGGCAGCACCTCAGTTTAGGCAGGGAGGCTGCGCGCAAGCAGCGCTCAGCTGTTCTGCGGGGAAAACTTCCACCCCACTCCAGGGCAGCGTGTGCGTGCGGGGAGGGGAAGAGAGGCTTTTGCCTCCCTGCCAGAACCGAGGGCATTTTCGGGGTCCCCGGAGCCTGCCCTTTCAAAGGGGCAGCGGCAGCAGCAGCACCAGTGCTGCCCCTTCGAAAGGGCAGACTCCGGGGACCCCGAAAATGCCCTCGGGTCCGGCAGGGAGGCAAAAATCGCGCGTGCAGGCTGCCGGGCTTCCCGACGCACAGCTGATTGGCGCGGAGAATTTCCACTCCTGGTGGCCTGGCAGCGCGCGCACGCGATTTTCACCTCCCTGCCAGAACCGAGGGCATTTTCATCAGCGCTTCTGGCTTGTCACGCGACACACTTGGGGCCCCCGGCGACACAGTATTGTGTCGACACACAGTTTGGAAAGCCCTGGGTTAAGGCGATGGGCAAGTGCCCGTCGTCAAGATGGCTGCTGGAGACGGAGGCTTCCAAACTCTCGCGAGACTGTGTGAAGCCCGTCCCCGGAGGAAAAAGAGAGGCTGGGCCTAGTATGCCCACAGCCACGCACACCATGCCCGCTGCCGCGCCTGCCCCGCCACGCCTGCCTGCGGAAGAGCCACACTCAAGGGGCCAAAGAGCCGCATTTGGCTCGCGAGCCGCCATTTCCGACCCTTGCCATAGCCTATCACTGTAGAAATTCATTCACTGACCTGCCCCCCCGAGGCCTCAGTGACACCCCCGCCCCCATCAACTGTGGAACGTATCATATATCATATCAACTCCACACCACATAACTCAGTGGGACAACAGTCTGGAACTGTTGAAGTCCCACTGTCATGTCCACGTACCTCCAATGATCGGCATACACCACCATATTTCTCAGGACTCCTTGCACTTTCTCTACTAAGGCCCTCCTTGGAGAGGAGGGGTATTATACTAAAGTATATATACATACAGTATAGGGGTATACTAAATGGCACGTCTTCCTCCACTCCCTGCCTCTCCCCCAGGAAGTCCTCATCTTCCTTGCTCCTGATCCTGTGGGGCCACCATGCCCTGCTTGGAGCCACAGCAGCAACAACAGCAACCTGTGCTGTCTCTCTTCCCCTCCCAGACCCAACCAGACACACCCGGCCATTGCCACACCGCAACACTCACCAGGGCTGCTGCACTCCATCGTGCCATTGGCGGCAGAGAAGCCCTCAGGACAGGTGGCGTAGCATTTTCCCTTGTGCAAGTACAAGCCGTCCTTACACTTTGTGCAAACGTTTCGGCTAAAACAGTCCTCACAGTTGTCAATTTTGCATTCTGTGTTGGGTGGAAGAGAATCAGTGCTAACTTGCAAGAAGCACCCCTTCAAATTCAATGTCTGTCCCCCGAGATATTGGGCCTGGTTTCCCTGCTACTGGATGCAAACCAAAGTTACTCGTAGAGTCCGCTGTGTTAGTTAGGGTGATGCAGCCTGTATGCAGAAAACAGCGAGGTACCAAGACCACAATGCTGTGTTGGTACAACAGTGTGATGCGGATGTTTTTAATGGGGCCTTCCTTCTCTGTTAAGAACAAGCATGTCTGGTCCTTTCCAGCTGTCTGCATGAAAATTGAACTGGGAGGGATTTCCAGAGGGGGACATCCCATATGCTAAGGCCTCTTTTAAAGGAACCCTCTCTTGAGTAGCAGCAACAAACTTCTGCCTCTCTTCTCCCTCTCTTGAGTAGCAGCAACAATCAAGGAACTACCAAGGAGAGTACAAGACCCCCACCAACACAGGCAGGACAAGATATAGCTTGTATATTTTGCTCCTCTCGCCCACTAGAGGTCACTGCTCCCACCTGGTATTTTTTACATTTTGCATAAAAAAGACAGTACCAATCAAAGAGAATATTTGTAGCTCAGGGTTGAACTGTGGAATCCATGGTGAAAAGGGAGTAGTGTTTGCTCTCTGTTTATATACCCTGGCTTGTCCTGCCTGTACCAACACAGGCAGGACAAGCCAGGGTATATAAACAGAGAGCAGGTCCCACTCCCTTTTCGCACTGAAGATGTTGCCTAGCCTGGCAATGAAACGTCTGCAAGAAAACAACAAGGCTCAGAGAGCACCAAAGACTCCCCAGTTCAACCCTGAGCTACAAATATTGAATCTTCTGCCTATGTTTTCCATTCAGGAGGCAAAGTGAACACTCCCTCCTCTTTTTCTTTTTCTTTTTCTTTTTTTGCATAGGCCTATCCCATTATTCTATTATTCTTCAGTACATTAAAAAGAACAATTTATTGGGGGGCATGCTGGAGAAATCATTCCCCTCCCTGAGATCCAAGCTATGTTATACAAAAGAGCCTTTTCGGTTACATTTACAGGAGCAGGTGTTGAGATCCACCATCAGATACACTTCATTTCAGGGGAGCACCTCAACTGTTCCTGTCAATGAATATTAGTGCTTTCACTACTGACTATCGCCGGTCTGTGTCAATTTCTCCACAACCAAGAATTGCAGAGAAGACAATCCTGAAGGTGCATATGCAGAAGCAGCAGTAATATAATAAATGTATTACTATAATAAAGAACAACTGCTGCCTACGGCCACACTTTTCCTAAAAGCTTTGGCTTGTTAGTGAACTTTGGCCCTGAAGATGAAGGCCTGGGACCCCTCTTCCTTCATCCCACTTCCCACCTCCAAAAGACTCACTCATGCACTTGTTCATGTCAGGATTGCGCACATCAAAATAGCCCAGTGGACATGCGGACAAGCAGATCCCGGTCTGGCGGATGTCGTTGCGCTTCAGAAGGATGAAGAGCTTGGGGGAGCACTTGAGACACCCGTTGAACTCGGAGCACAGGTCACAGCCTTTGGCACAGGCCTGGCTGGCCTCTGTGCTAACTGGGGTCGAGAGAGAGAGAGAGAGAGAGAGAGAGAGAGAGAGAGAGAGAGAGAGAGAGAGAGAGAGAGAAACTAGTCACCTGCTGGTTTCATGGGAATATGACAAAGTGCATTTGGATTCATCCATACAGATGAGTGGTGGATCTCCAGGAGAAACCAATGTTTACATTTCCCCCTCTACAAGAGCTGCCCTGTTGTAGAAAAGTAATGAATTCAGATACTCAAGCAGATCCTGTCTGTTCTTTGGATCCATGAAGCCTTCAGATTGTTGCATGTACAACTCCTCCTGAATTTCACCATGCAAGAACTCTGTCTTGATGTCAATATGCTCTACTTGCATGTTCCTACTGGCTGCTAGACTTAAAAGAAGTCGAATTGTTGTGTGGGTCACAACTGGTGCAAAAGTCTGATAATCTTCCCCATACTTTTGTGAATAGCCCTTGGCTACCAGTCTAGATAGAACAGTTAGAACCGGACATGGAACAACCGACTGGTTCAAAATTGGGAAAGGAATACGACAAGGCTGTATATTATCACCCTGCTTATTTAACTTGTATGCAGAGTACATCATGAGAAATGCCGGGCTGGATGAATCACAAGCCGGAGTTAAGATTGCCGGGAGAAATATCAACAACCTCAGATATTCAGACGATACCACCCTAATGGCAGAAAGTGAAGAGGAACTAAAGAGCCTCTTGATGAGGGTGAAAGAGGAGAGTGCAAAAGCTGGCTTGAAACTCAACATTAAAAAAACCCAGATCATGGCATCTGGTCCCATCACTTCCTGGCAAATAGAAGGGGAAGAAATGGAAGCAGTGACAGATTTTATTTTCTTGGGCTCCAAGATCACCGTATAGTTAAAGCGATGGTTTTTCCAGTAGTAATGTATGGCTGTGAGAGTTGGACCATAAGAAAGGCTGAGCGCCGAAGAATTGATGCTTTCGAACTGTGGTGCTGGAGAAGACTGACTCTTGAGAGTCCCTTGGACTGCAAGGAGGTCAAACCAGTCAATCCTAAAGGAAATCAACCCTCACTGCTCGTTGGAAGGACAGATGCTGAAGCTGAAACTCAAATACTTTGGCCACCTAATGCGAAGAGAGGACTCACTGGAAAAGACCCTGATGCTGAGAAAGACTGAAGGCAAAAGGAGAAGGGGACGGCAGAGGATGAGACGGTTAAACAGCATCACCGATGTAACGAACATGAATTTGAGTAAACTCCGGGAGACAGGAAGGCCTGGCGTGCTATGGTGCATGAGGTCACGAAGAGTCGGACACGACTAAACGACTGAACAGCAACAACAACCAGTCTAGATTCGTATCTTTGGAACTCTCCCTTCTCATTCTGTTTTGCCTTTGCAACCAATGGCCTTTTTGCCAACAGGTAACTTTGTAAGTGTCCAAGTGTTGTGTTCCAGAGCCTCAAATTCATCTTGTGCTGCTGCTCTCCCCTTACTTGCTTCAGCTGGTGGCAGCTTTAGCACTTCCTTCCATGATGCAGGCTCTTTCAGCAATGCCATTTCTGCGAGGTAGGACAGTCGCTTGGCTGGAACTCCCTTGTTGGGTCGTGATGAGCACCTCAGGTCTGGAACAGGACTTAGGTCTGGATGCTGCTGCATCTCTGCCTCTTCTGTTCCTCCTGCTTCCTCATCATTGTTGGTAGTCTATTTTGTAGATAGGTAGCTGTCATAGCTGCACCCCAATATTTTCTGGATAAGTGAGCCTCCATCAGCATGCACCTGACCCATGCATGAACCATGATAGATCTGTTTTTCCTCTCTGCCACACCATTCTGTTCAGACGTTGTTGTTTTCGTGTCAGAAGCTTTTGCTTCTGTAGTGAAAGGATGCCGGTGACCACCATTGCCCAGGGGACACCCAAGGAGGCTCCTTTCATGTCCCTGTGATTTTTTGTTCAGACGTGTAAACTATGGTTTGCTCGTGTCTTATGCCCTGCTCTTTGAGATATGTCTGCATTTTATTGCTTGTGAATTCACCCCCATTATCTGACCTTAGAGTTTGGGGTTTTTTTCCAAATTTGTTCTCCATTTATTTATTTATTTATCTTATATGACCATCCTTGCCACATACTGTTATAGCTTGTCCATGGTCTCCGACTTCTCCTTTAGCAGATAAGACACGCAGTACCTAGAGAAATCATCTATCATATTTAATATATGTTACCCCAACAGAGAAATAAATTGGTAAGCAGAGTGGTGCAGTGGAAGTGTGCTGGGCCTATAACCCTTTGAAGATCATTCAGTGGCTTGTTAGAACCAGTGAATGGAGCAGAGCTTAACATAATATAAACTCGTGCACAGAAAAAGGATATTATTTAAAAACAGAGCCAGTGAGCACTTTAGAGAGATCCAGGTTCTTAATCTTACACTTTTAGCCCACCCAAGCATAAAGAAACACAGGCTTAGACATAGTAGGTTCAAAAAGTAAGTACAAAAGAGCTTACATTTATTGGTCCTGTTACATCCATTTTGTTAGGAATAATTCTTTGGTTCCCTAAACTTAATTCACCTTCACCCCTTATTGCTGGTGAAGGCTGCATGGAGAAAGTGGGCTTGAGGCCTAGGCATGGCCTCTCAATCGAAAGAGCTCAGGCACATGTGTCCTACTCCTCCAGTGAAGAAAGCAGAGAGAGCTGACTACGAAGGGAGAAGGAGGAAGTGGGAGTGGCAACAAAACAACTTCCCCAAAGACACAGAGAATTGCATCCTGGGATGAACTCATCTACATGCAAATGAGGCATGTTGATTTGCTGAATTTCCAACATAAAAGACACGCTTGTTGCCCTAAAAGTGAGAATTCGGGCTACCTTCAGTCCTGAGAGAACAGCAGAAAAGGGAAAGGCCATCGCAGCCCTTCCTGGTCTCATCAACCTTGCCACTTCCTGGTGAGAGGGCTGAAGTGTGTTTGGCTGGAAGAGAATGACAGATTTCAGCCATTCAAGGCTGCAGACTTTGGTGAACACCAAAAGGTAGGAAAAGGGGCTCACCATCATGGGCCAGAAGGGGTTGAAAGCTGGGTGAGGGCGGAGCATCTTCAGACACCCAATGGTTGCTCTTCATCTCAGGTGCACATGCAAGCACACACGCACACACTCTCATGCAGATACACCGCTGACTATCCTCACCCACTTTCTTTAACTCAGATGGAAGCAGAGGCTTGTCGATGGAGGCTGACACACACCTCTAGATCTTGAGATCACTGACCTGCCCAGACCATATACTCAGCATTCTCTTGCATTGATCCAAGCTGGCCAAGAACTGGGGGGGGGGGGGCTCTGCATGTTTGAGCCAGCAGGGACCATGCTGTTTCTCCTGAATGATTTGGGAGAGAGCTGTAGGAGATCTGGGGAGCAGGCCTGCTCTGATTTTAAGAACAAACCCCTTCCAATTGCCGGGAGGAATCAGCGTCAGAATCATTGGGTTGCCTTTGGCAAAAGGGGAAGCTTGCTCTTTTTTCTTCTCTTGCCTCAGAATATCATCCCACCATGCATGACTGAGACTTCACTCACATGTAATGGGGCAGATTCTCTGTTGCCCGTCCTTTTGGACCTCCCCCTCCCCACTCCTGCCCCAAATGTCTGGGAGCATCTTTGATGCCTGAAAATGCAGCCTCAGAAGAGCCATTCAAAAGGAGTGTGGTCATACGTACTTCGTCTTTGCTGTTTGCCCTTCGGGGTCTTGGTGCTACTGATGCTCTCTGCAAGATCCGCCAAGCTGAGAAAAACCACCACTATGTACAGTCCAAGCTGTCTTTTACTGAGCGGGAAACTCGAGTTCTAAAAGTGGAATTCTGCATTCACTATAATAGGCATTATAGCAATGGCTAAGATGAGGCTTCTCTGTGATGGTGCATCAAACTCGATGCGTGTCCTAGACAGTATTGAGATGTCAAATCTGAACTCTCATGGGATTGTTAACATAACGCTGTAGTTAAATTTCCCCTTCTTTGCACTTTTGCTATGAACTCCATTTTGGGCTATGTGGCAGAATAGCGATTCTTCTGAGATTTGTTCTTTGGATTTCTCTTAAGACAGAGAAAGATTCATGAAAACACATGGTTTTCCTGATTCTCCTTTCCAGATAGAACAAGAATCATCAGCTACTTTTCAAATCGGGTCTTTTACTGAGCGAGAAACTCGAGTTCTAAAAGTGGAATTCTGCATTCACTCTAATAGGCATTATAGCAATGGCTAAGATGAGGCGTCTCTGTGATGGTGCATCAAACTCGATGCGTGTCCTAGACAGTATTGAGATGTCAATTCAGAACTCTCATGGGATTCTTAACACAACGCTGTAGTTAAATTTCCCCTTGTTTGTACTTTTGCTATGAACTCCATTTTGGGCTTTGTGGCAGAATAGCGATTCTTCTGAGATATGTTCTTTGGATTTCTCTTAAGACAGAGAGAGATTCATGAAAACACATGGTTTTCCTGATTCTCCTTTCCAGATAGAAAACGAATCACCAGCTACTTTTCAAATCGGGTCTTTTACTGAGCGGGAAACTGGAGTTCTAAAAGTGGAATTCTGCATTCACTATAATAGGCATTATAGCAATGGCTAAGATGAGGCTTCTCTGTGATGCTGCATCAAACTCGACGAGTGTCCTAGACAGTATTGAGATGTCAATTCTGAACTCTCATGGGATTGCTAACAAAACGCTGCAGTTAAGTTTCCCCTTGTTTGTACTTTTGCTATGAACTCCATTTTGGGCTTTGTGGCTGAATAGCGATTCTTCGTAGATTTGTTCTTTGGATTTCTCTCAAGACAGAGAGAGACAGAGAGTTCATAGCAAAAGTACAAACAAAGGGAAATTTGAATTTCCTGATTCTCCTTTCCAGATAGAACAAGAATCACCAGCTACTTTTCAAATCGGGTCTTTTACTAAGCGGGAAACTCGAGTTCTAAAAGTGGAATTCTGCATTCACTATAATAGGCATTATAGCAATGGCTAAGATGAGGCTTCTCTGTGATGGTGCATCAAACTCGATGCGTGTCCTAGACAGTATTGAGATGTGAATTCAGAACTTTCATGGGATTGTTAACACAACGCTGTAGTTAAATTTCCCCTTGTTTGTACTTTTGCTATGAACTCCATTTTGGGCTTTGTGGCAGAATAGCGATTCTTCTGAGATTTGTTCTTTGGATTTCTCTTAAGACAGAGAGAGATTCATGAAAACACATGGTTTTCCTGATTCTCCTTTCCAGATAGAACAAGAATCATCAGCTACTTTTCAAATCGGGTCTTTTACTGAGCGAGAAACTCGAGTTCTAAAAGTGGAATTCTGCATTCACTCTAATAGGCATTATAGCAATGGCTAAGATGAGGCGTCTCTGTGATGGTGCATCAAACTCGATGCGTGTCCTAGACAGTATTGAGATGTCAATTCAGAACTCTCATGGGATTCTTAACACAACGCTGTAGTTAAATTTCCCCTTGTTTGTACTTTTGCTATGAACTCCATTTTGGGCTTTGTGGCAGAATAGCGATTCTTCTGAGATATGTTCTTTGGATTTCTCTTAAGACAGAGAGAGATTCATGAAAACACATGGTTTTCCTGATTCTCCTTTCCAGATAGAAAACGAATCACCCGCTACTTTTCAAATCGGGTCTTTTACTGAGCGGGAAACTCGAGTTCTAAAAGTGGAATTCTGCATTCACTATAATAGGCATTATAGCAATGGCTAAGATGAGGCTTCTCTGTGATGGTGCATCAAACTCGATGCGTGTCCTAGACAGTATTGAGATGTCAAATCTGAACTCTCATGGGATTGTTAACATAACGCTGTAGTTAAATTTCCCCTTCTTTGCACTTTTGCTATGAACTCCATTTTGGGCTATGTGGCAGAATAGCGATTCTTCTGAGATTTGTTCTTTGGATTTCTCTTAAGACAGAGAAAGATTCATGAAAACACATGGTTTTCCTGATTCTCCTTTCCAGATAGAACAAGAATCATCAGCTACTTTTCAAATCGGGTCTTTTACTGAGCGAGAAACTCGAGTTCTAAAAGTGGAATTCTGCATTCACTCTAATAGGCATTATAGCAATGGCTAAGATGAGGCGTCTCTGTGATGGTGCATCAAACTCGATGCGTGTCCTAGACAGTATTGAGATGTCAATTCAGAACTCTCATGGGATTCTTAACACAACGCTGTAGTTAAATTTCCCCTTGTTTGTACTTTTGCTATGAACTCCATTTTGGGCTTTGTGGCAGAATAGCGATTCTTCTGAGATATGTTCTTTGGATTTCTCTTAAGACAGAGAGAGATTCATGAAAACACATGGTTTTCCTGATTCTCCTTTCCAGATAGAAAACGAATCACCAGCTACTTTTCAAATCGGGTCTTTTACTGAGCGGGAAACTGGAGTTCTAAAAGTGGAATTCTGCATTCACTCTAATAGGCATTATAGCAATGGCTAAGATGAGGCTTCTCTGTGATGGTGCATCAAACTCGATGCGTGTCCTAGACAGTATTGAGATGTCAAATCTGAACTCTCATGGGATTGTTAACATAACGCTGTAGTTAAATTTCCCCTTCTTTGCACTTTTGCTATGAACTCCATTTTGGGCTATGTGGCAGAATAGCGATTCTTCTGAGATTTGTTCTTTGGATTTCTCTTAAGACAGAGAAAGATTCATGAAAACACATGGTTTTCCTGATTCTCCTTTCCAGATAGAACAAGAATCATCAGCTACTTTTCAAATCGGGTCTTTTACTGAGCGAGAAACTCGAGTTCTAAAAGTGGAATTCTGCATTCACTCTAATAGGCATTATAGCAATGGCTAAGATGAGGCGTCTCTGTGATGGTGCATCAAACTCGATGCGTGTCCTAGACAGTATTGAGATGTCAATTCAGAACTCTCATGGGATTCTTAACACAACGCTGTAGTTAAATTTCCCCTTGTTTGTACTTTTGCTATGAACTCCATTTTGGGCTTTGTGGCAGAATAGCGATTCTTCTGAGATATGTTCTTTGGATTTCTCTTAAGACAGAGAGAGATTCATGAAAACACATGGTTTTCCTGATTCTCCTTTCCAGATAGAAAACGAATCACCAGCTACTTTTCAAATCGGGTCTTTTACTGAGCGGGAAACTGGAGTTCTAAAAGTGGAATTCTGCATTCACTATAATAGGCATTATAGCAATGGCTAAGATGAGGCTTCTCTGTGATGCTGCATCAAACTCGACGAGTGTCCTAGACAGTATTGAGATGTCAATTCTGAACTCTCATGGGATTGCTAACAAAACGCTGCAGTTAAGTTTCCCCTTGTTTGTACTTTTGCTATGAACTCCATTTTGGGCTTTGTGGCTGAATAGCGATTCTTCGTAGATTTGTTCTTTGGATTTCTCTCAAGACAGAGAGAGACAGAGAGTTCATAGCAAAAGTACAAACAAAGGGAAATTTGAATTTCCTGATTCTCCTTTCCAGATAGAACAAGAATCACCAGCTACTTTTCAAATCGGGTCTTTTACTAAGCGGGAAACTCGAGTTCTAAAAGTGGAATTCTGCATTCACTATAATAGGCATTATAGCAATGGCTAAGATGAGGCTTCTCTGTGATGGTGCATCAAACTCGATGCGTGTCCTAGACAGTATTGAGATGTGAATTCAGAACTTTCATGGGATTGTTAACACAACGCTGTAGTTAAATTTCCCCTTGTTTGTACTTTTGCTATGAACTCCATTTTGGGCTTTGTGGCAGAATAGCGATTCTTCTGAGATTTGTTCTTTGGATTTCTCTTAAGACAGAGAGAGATTCATGAAAACACATGGTTTTCCTGATTCTCCTTTCCAGATAGAACAAGAATCATCAGCTACTTTTCAAATCGGGTCTTTTACTGAGCGAGAAACTCGAGTTCTAAAAGTGGAATTCTGCATTCACTCTAATAGGCATTATAGCAATGGCTAAGATGAGGCGTCTCTGTGATGGTGCATCAAACTCGATGCGTGTCCTAGACAGTATTGAGATGTCAATTCAGAACTCTCATGGGATTCTTAACACAACGCTGTAGTTAAATTTCCCCTTGTTTGTACTTTTGCTATGAACTCCATTTTGGGCTTTGTGGCAGAATAGCGATTCTTCTGAGATATGTTCTTTGGATTTCTCTTAAGACAGAGAGAGATTCATGAAAACACATGGTTTTCCTGATTCTCCTTTCCAGATAGAAAACGAATCACCCGCTACTTTTCAAATCGGGTCTTTTACTGAGCGGGAAACTCGAGTTCTAAAAGTGGAATTCTGCATTCACTATAATAGGCATTATAGCAATGGCTAAGATGAGGCTTCTCTGTGATGGTGCATCAAACTCGATGCGTGTCCTAGACAGTATTGAGATGTCAAATCTGAACTCTCATGGGATTGTTAACATAACGCTGTAGTTAAATTTCCCCTTCTTTGCACTTTTGCTATGAACTCCATTTTGGGCTATGTGGCAGAATAGCGATTCTTCTGAGATTTGTTCTTTGGATTTCTCTTAAGACAGAGAAAGATTCATGAAAACACATGGTTTTCCTGATTCTCCTTTCCAGATAGAACAAGAATCATCAGCTACTTTTCAAATCGGGTCTTTTACTGAGCGAGAAACTCGAGTTCTAAAAGTGGAATTCTGCATTCACTCTAATAGGCATTATAGCAATGGCTAAGATGAGGCGTCTCTGTGATGGTGCATCAAACTCGATGCGTGTCCTAGACAGTATTGAGATGTCAATTCAGAACTCTCATGGGATTCTTAACACAACGCTGTAGTTAAATTTCCCCTTGTTTGTACTTTTGCTATGAACTCCATTTTGGGCTTTGTGGCAGAATAGCGATTCTTCTGAGATATGTTCTTTGGATTTCTCTTAAGACAGAGAGAGATTCATGAAAACACATGGTTTTCCTGATTCTCCTTTCCAGATAGAAAACGAATCACCAGCTACTTTTCAAATCGGGTCTTTTACTGAGCGGGAAACTGGAGTTCTAAAAGTGGAATTCTGCATTCACTATAATAGGCATTATAGCAATGGCTAAGATGAGGCTTCTCTGTGATGCTGCATCAAACTCGACGAGTGTCCTAGACAGTATTGAGATGTCAATTCTGAACTCTCATGGGATTGCTAACAAAACGCTGCAGTTAAGTTTCCCCTTGTTTGTACTTTTGCTATGAACTCCATTT
This sequence comes from Charina bottae, assembly GCA_023362775.1. NCBI lineage: Eukaryota > Metazoa > Chordata > Lepidosauria > Squamata > Charinaidae > Charina > Charina bottae. Next base: position 1,125,247 of record JALMGJ010000013.1, on the reverse strand, counting down.
TGGGCTTTGTGGCTGAATAGCGATTCTTCGTAGATTTGTTCTTTGGATTTCTCTCAAGACAGAGAGAGACAGAGAGTTCATAGCAAAAGTACAAACAAGGGGAAATTTGAATTTCCTGATTCTCCTTTCCAGATAGAACAAGAATCACCAGCTACTTTTCAAATCGGGTCTTTTACTAAGCGGGAAACTCGAGTTCTAAAAGTGGAATTCTGCATTCACTATAATAGGCATTATAGCAATGGCTAAGATGAGGCTTCTCTGTGATGGTGCATCAAACTCGATGCGTGTCCTAGACAGTATTGAGATGTGAATTCAGAACTTTCATGGGATTGTTAACACAACGCTGTAGTTAAATTTCCCCTTGTTTGTACTTTTGCTATGAACTCCATTTTGGGCTTTGTGGCAGAATAGCGATTCTTCTGAGATTTGTTCTTTGGATTTCTCTTAAGACAGAGAGAGATTCATGAAAACACATGGTTTTCCTGATTCTCCTTTCCAGATAGAACAAGAATCATCAGCTACTTTTCAAATCGGGTCTTTTACTGAGCGAGAAACTCGAGTTCTAAAAGTGGAATTCTGCATTCACTCTAATAGGCATTATAGCAATGGCTAAGATGAGGCGTCTCTGTGATGGTGCATCAAACTCGATGCGTGTCCTAGACAGTATTGAGATGTCAATTCAGAACTCTCATGGGATTCTTAACACAACGCTGTAGTTAAATTTCCCCTTGTTTGTACTTTTGCTATGAACTCCATTTTGGGCTTTGTGGCAGAATAGCGATTCTTCTGAGATATGTTCTTTGGATTTCTCTTAAGACAGAGAGAGATTCATGAAAACACATGGTTTTCCTGATTCTCCTTTCCAGATAGAAAACGAATCACCCGCTACTTTTCAAATCGGGTCTTTTACTGAGCGGGAAACTCGAGTTCTAAAAGTGGAATTCTGCATTCACTATAATAGGCATTATAGCAATGGCTAAGATGAGGCTTCTCTGTGATGCTGCATCAAACTCGACGAGTGTCCTAGACAGTATTGAGATGTCAATTCTGAACTCTCATGGGATTGCTAACAAAACGCTGCAGTTAAGTTTCCCCTTGTTTGTACTTTTGCTATGAACTCCATTTTGGGCTTTGTGGCTGAATAGCGATTCTTCGTAGATTTGTTCTTTGGATTTCTCTCAAGACAGAGAGAGACAGAGAGTTCATAGCAAAAGTACAAACAAGGGGAAATTTGAATTTCCTGATTCTCCTTTCCAGATAGAACAAGAATCACCAGCTACTTTTCAAATCGGGTCTTTTACTAAGCGGGAAACTCGAGTTCTAAAAGTGGAATTCTGCATTCACTATAATAGGCATTATAGCAATGGCTAAGATGAGGCTTCTCTGTGATGGTGCATCAAACTCGATGCGTGTCCTAGACAGTATTGAGATGTGAATTCAGAACTTTCATGGGATTGTTAACACAACGCTGTAGTTAAATTTCCCCTTGTTTGTACTTTTGCTATGAACTCCATTTTGGGCTTTGTGGCAGAATAGCGATTCTTCTGAGATTTGTTCTTTGGGTTTCTCTTAAGACAGAGAAAGATTCATGAAAGCACATGGTTTTCCTGATTCTCCTTTCCAGATAGAACACGAATCACCAGCTACTTTTCAAATCGGGTCTTTTACTTAGCGGGAAACTCGAGTTCTAAAAGTGGAATTCTGCATTCACTCTAATAGGCATTATAGCAATGGCTAAGATGAGGCGTCTCTGTGATGGTGCATCAAACTCGATGCGTGTCCTAGACAGTATTGAGATGTCAATTCAGAACTCTCATGGGATTCTTAACACAACGCTGTAGTTAAATTTCCCCTTGTTTGTACTTTTGCTATGAACTCCATTTTGGGCTTTGTGGCAGAATAGCGATTCTTCTGAGATATGTTCTTTGGATTTCTCTTAAGACAGAGAGAGATTCATGAAAACACATGGTTTTCCTGATTCTCCTTTCCAGATAGAACAAGAATCATCAGCTACTTTTCAAATCGGGTCTTTTACTGAGCGAGAAACTCGAGTTCTAAAAGTGGAATTCTGCATTCACTCTAATAGGCATTATAGCAATGGCTAAGATGAGGCGTCTCTGTGATGGTGCATCAAACTCGATGCGTGTCCTAGACAGTATTGAGATGTCAATTCAGAACTCTCATGGGATTCTTAACACAACGCTGTAGTTAAATTTCCCCTTGTTTGTACTTTTGCTATGAACTCCATTTTGGGCTTTGTGGCAGAATAGCGATTCTTCTGAGATATGTTCTTTGGATTTCTCTTAAGACAGAGAGAGATTCATGAAAACACATGGTTTTCCTGATTCTCCTTTCCAGATAGAAAACGAATCACCCGCTACTTTTCAAATCGGGTCTTTTACTGAGCGGGAAACTCGAGTTCTAAAAGTGGAATTCTGCATTCACTATAATAGGCATTATAGCAATGGCTAAGATGAGGCTTCTCTGTGATGCTGCATCAAACTCGACGAGTGTCCTAGACAGTATTGAGATGTCAATTCTGAACTCTCATGGGATTGCTAACAAAACGCTGCAGTTAAGTTTCCCCTTGTTTGTACTTTTGCTATGAACTCCATTTTGGGCTTTGTGGCTGAATAGCGATTCTTCGTAGATTTGTTCTTTGGATTTCTCTCAAGACAGAGAGAGACAGAGAGTTCATAGCAAAAGTACAAACAAGGGGAAATTTGAATTTCCTGATTCTCCTTTCCAGATAGAACAAGAATCACCAGCTACTTTTCAAATCGGGTCTTTTACTAAGCGGGAAACTCGAGTTCTAAAAGTGGAATTCTGCATTCACTATAATAGGCATTATAGCAATGGCTAAGATGAGGCTTCTCTGTGATGGTGCATCAAACTCGATGCGTGTCCTAGACAGTATTGAGATGTGAATTCAGAACTTTCATGGGATTGTTAACACAACGCTGTAGTTAAATTTCCCCTTGTTTGTACTTTTGCTATGAACTCCATTTTGGGCTTTGTGGCAGAATAGCGATTCTTCTGAGATTTGTTCTTTGGGTTTCTCTTAAGACAGAGAAAGATTCATGAAAGCACATGGTTTTCCTGATTCTCCTTTCCAGATAGAACACGAATCACCAGCTACTTTTCAAATCGGGTCTTTTACTGAGCGGGAAACTCGAGTTCTAAAAGTGGAATTCTGCATTCACTCTAATAGGCATTATAGCAATGGCTAAGATGAGGCGTCTCTGTGATGGTGCATCAAACTCGATGCGTGTCCTAGACAGTATTGAGATGTCAATTCAGAACTCTCATGGGATTCTTAACACAACGCTGTAGTTAAATTTCCCCTTGTTTGTACTTTTGCTATGAACTCCATTTTGGGCTTTGTGGCAGAATAGCGATTCTTCTGAGATATGTTCTTTGGATTTCTCTTAAGACGAGAGAGATTCATGAAAACACATGGTTTTCCTGATTCTCCTTTCCAGATAGAACAAGAATCATCAGCTACTTTTCAAATCGGGTCTTTTACTGAGCGAGAAACTCGAGTTCTAAAAGTGGAATTCTGCATTCACTCTAATAGGCATTATAGCAATGGCTAAGATGAGGCGTCTCTGTGATGGTGCATCAAACTCGATGCGTGTCCTAGACAGTATTGAGATGTCAATTCAGAACTCTCATGGGATTCTTAACACAACGCTGTAGTTAAATTTCCCCTTGTTTGTACTTTTGCTATGAACTCCATTTTGGGCTTTGTGGCAGAATAGCGATTCTTCTGAGATATGTTCTTTGGATTTCTCTTAAGACAGAGAGAGATTCATGAAAACACATGGTTTTCCTGATTCTCCTTTCCAGATAGAACACGAATCACCAGCTACTTTTCAAATCGGGTCTTTTACTGAGCGGGAAACTCGAGTTCTAAAAGTGGAATTCTGCATTCACTCTAATAGGCATTATAGCAATGGCTAAGATGAGGCGTCTCTGTGATGGTGCATCAAACTCGATGCGTGTCCTAGACAGTATTGAGATGTCAATTCAGAACTCTCATGGGATTCTTAACACAACGCTGTAGTTAAATTTCCCCTTGTTTGTACTTTTGCTATGAACTCCATTTTGGGCTTTGTGGCAGAATAGCGATTCTTCTGAGATATGTTCTTCGGATTTCTCTTAAGACAGAGAGAGATTCATGAAAACACATGGTTTTCCTGATTCTCCTTTCCAGATAGAACAAGAATCACCAGCTACTTTTCAAATCGGGTCTTTTACTGCGCGGGAAACTCGAGTTCTAAAAGTGGAATTCTGCATTCACTATAATAGGCATTATAGCAATGGCTAAGATGAGGCTTCTCCGTGTTGGTGCATCAAACTCGATGCGTGTCCTAGACAGTATTGAGATGTGAATTCAGAACTCTCATGGGATTGTTAACACAACGCTGTAGTTAAATTTCCCCTTGTTTGTACTTTTGCTATGAACTCCATTCTGGGCTATGTGGAAGAATAGCGATTCTTCGTAGATTTGTTCTTTGGATTTCTCTCAAGACAGAGAGAGATTCATGAAAACACATGGTTTTCCTAATTCTCCTTTCCAGATAGAACAAGAATCACCAGCTACTTTTCAAATCGGGTCTTTTACTGAGCGGGAAACTCGAGTTCTAAAAGTGGAATTCTGCATTCACTATAATAGGCATTATAGCAATGGCTAAGATGAGGCTTCTCCGTGATGGTGCATCAAACTCGATGCGTGTCCTAGACAGTATTGAGATGTGAATTCAGAACGTTCATGGGATTGTTAACACAACGCTGTAGTTAAATTTCCCCTTGTTTGTACTTTTGCTATGAACTCCATTTTGGGCTTTGTGGCAGAATAGCGATTCTTCTGAGATTTGTTCTTTGGATTTCTCTTAAGACAGAGAGAGATTCATGAAAACACATGGTTTTCCTGATTCTCCTTTCCAGATAGAACAAGAATCATCAGCTACTTTTCAAATCGGGTCTTTTACTGAGCGAGAAACTCGAGTTCTAAAAGTGGAATTCTGCATTCACTCTAATAGGCATTATAGCAATGGCTAAGATGAGGCGTCTCTGTGATGGTGCATCAAACTCGATGCGTGTCCTAGACAGTATTGAGATGTCAATTCAGAACTCTCATGGGATTCTTAACACAACGCTGTAGTTAAATTTCCCCTTCTTTGTACTTTTGCTATGAACTCCATTTTGGGCTTTGTGGCAGTATAGCGATTCTTCTGAGATATGTTCTTCGGATTTCTCTTAAGACAGAGAGAGATTCATGAAAACACATGGTTTTCCTGATTCTCCTTTCCAGATAGAACACGAATCACCAGCTACTTTTCAAATCGGGTCTTTTACTGAGCGGGAAACTCGAGTTCTAAAAGTGGAATTCTGCATTCACTCTAATAGGCATTATAGCAATGGCTAAGATGAGGCGTCTCTGTGATGGTGCATCAAACTCGATGCGTGTCCTAGACAGTATTGAGATGTCAATTCAGAACTCTCATGGGATACTTAACACAACGCTGTAGTTAAATTTCCCCTTGTTTGTACTTTTGCTATGAACTCCATTTTGGGCTTTGTGGCAGAATAGCGATTCTTCTGAGATATGTTCTTTGGATTTCTCTTAAGACAGAGAGAGATTCATGAAAACACATGGTTTTCCTGATTCTCCTTTCCAGATAGAACAAGAATCATCAGCTACTTTTCAAATCGGGTCTTTTACTGAGCGAGAAACTCGAGTTCTAAAAGTGGAATTCTGCATTCACTCTAATAGGCATTATAGCAATGGCTAAGATGAGGCGTCTCTGTGATGGTGCATCAAACTCGATGCGTGTCCTAGACAGTATTGAGATGTCAATTCAGAACTCTCATGGGATTCTTAACACAACGCTGTAGTTAAATTTCCCCTTGTTTGTACTTTTGCTATGAACTCCATTTTGGGCTTTGTGGCAGAATAGCGATTCTTCTGAGATATGTTCTTTGGATTTCTCTTAAGACAGAGAGAGATTCATGAAAACACATGGTTTTCCTGATTCTCCTTTCCAGATAGAACACGAATCACCAGCTACTTTTCAAATCGGGTCTTTTACTGAGCGGGAAACTCGAGTTCTAAAAGTGGAATTCTGCATTCACTCTAATAGGCATTATAGCAATGGCTAAGATGAGGCGTCTCTGTGATGGTGCATCAAACTCGATGCGTGTCCTAGACAGTATTGAGATGTCAATTCAGAACTCTCATGGGATTCTTAACACAACGCTGTAGTTAAATTTCCCCTTGTTTGTACTTTTGCTATGAACTCCATTTTGGGCTTTGTGGCAGAATAGCGATTCTTCTGAGATATGTTCTTCGGATTTCTCTTAAGACAGAGAGAGATTCATGAAAACACATGGTTTTCCTGATTCTCCTTTCCAGATAGAACAAGAATCACCAGCTACTTTTCAAATCGGGTCTTTTACTGCGCGGGAAACTCGAGTTCTAAAAGTGGAATTCTGCATTCACTATAATAGGCATTATAGCAATGGCTAAGATGAGGCTTCTCCGTGTTGGTGCATCAAACTCGATGCGTGTCCTAGACAGTATTGAGATGTGAATTCAGAACTCTCATGGGATTGTTAACACAACGCTGTAGTTAAATTTCCCCTTGTTTGTACTTTTGCTATGAACTCCATTTTGGGCTTTGTGGCAGAATAGCGATTCTTCTGAGATTTGTTCTTTGGATTTCTCTTAAGACAGAGAGAGATTCATGAAAACACATGGTTTTCCTGATTCTCCTTTCCAGATAGAACAAGAATCATCAGCTACTTTTCAAATCGGGTCTTTTACTGAGCGAGAAACTCGAGTTCTAAAAGTGGAATTCTGCATTCACTCTAATAGGCATTATAGCAATGGCTAAGATGAGGCGTCTCTGTGATGGTGCATCAAACTCGATGCGTGTCCTAGACAGTATTGAGATGTCAATTCAGAACTCTCATGGGATTCTTAACACAACGCTGTAGTTAAATTTCCCCTTCTTTGTACTTTTGCTATGAACTCCATTTTGGGCTTTGTGGCAGTATAGCGATTCTTCTGAGATATGTTCTTCGGATTTCTCTTAAGACAGAGAGAGATTCATGAAAACACATGGTTTTCCTGATTCTCCTTTCCAGATAGAACAAGAATCACCAGCTACTTTTCAAATCGGGTCTTTTACTGAGCGGGAAACTCGAGTTCTAAAAGTGGAATTCTGCATTCACTATAATAGGCATTATAGCAATGGCTAAGATGAGGCTTCTCTGTGATGCTGCATCAAACTCGATGCCTGTCCTAGACAGTATTGAGATGTCAATTCTGAACTCTCATGGGATTGTTAACACAACGCTGTAGTTAAATTTCCCCTTCTTTGTACTTTTGCTATGAACTCCATTTTGGGCTATGTGGCAGAATAGCGATTCTTCTGAGATTTGTTCTTTGGATTTCTCTTAAGACAGAGAGAGATTCATGAAAACACATAGTTTTCCTGATTCTCCTTTCCAGATAGAACAAGAATCACCAGCTACTTTTCAAATCGGGTCTTTTACTGCGCGGGAAACTCGAGTTCTAAAAGTGGAATTCTGCATTCACTATAATAGGCATTATAGCAATGGCTAAGATGAGGCTTCTCCGTGTTGGTGCATCAAACTCGATGCGTGTCCTAGACAGTATTGAGATGTGAATTCAGAACTCTCATGGGATTGTTAACACAACGCTGTAGTTAAATTTCCCCTTGTTTGTACTTTTGCTATGAACTCCATTCTGGGCTATGTGGAAGAATAGCGATTCTTCGTAGATTTGTTCTTTGGATTTCTCTCAAGACAGAGAGAGATTCATGAAAACACATGGTTTTCCTAATTCTCCTTTCCAGATAGAACAAGAATCACCAGCTACTTTTCAAATCGGGTCTTTTACTGAGCGGGAAACTCGAGTTCTAAAAGTGGAATTCTGCATTCACTATAATAGGCATTATAGCAATGGCTAAGATGAGGCTTCTCCGTGATGGTGCATCAAACTCGATGCGTGTCCTAGACAGTATTGAGATGTGAATTCAGAACTTTCATGGGATTGTTAACACAACGCTGTAGTTAAATTTCCCCTTGTTTGTACTTTTGCTATGAACTCCATTTTGGGCTTTGTGGCAGAATAGCGATTCTTCTGAGATTTGTTCTTTGGATTTCTCTTAAGACAGAGAGAGATTCATGAAAACACATGGTTTTCCTGATTCTCCTTTCCAGATAGAACAAGAATCATCAGCTACTTTTCAAATCGGGTCTTTTACTGAGCGAGAAACTCGAGTTCTAAAAGTCGAATTCTGCATTCACTATAATAGGCATTATAGCAATGGCTAAGATGAGGCGTCTCTGTGATGGTGCATCAAACTCGATGCGTGTCCTAGACAGTATTGAGATGTCAATTCAGAACTCTCATGGGATTCTTAACACAACGCTGTAGTTAAATTTCCCCTTCTTTGTACTTTTGCTATGAACTCCATTTTGGGCTTTGTGGCAGTATAGCGATTCTTCTGAGATATGTTCTTCGGATTTCTCTTAAGACAGAGAGAGATTCATGAAAACACATGGTTTTCCTGATTCTCCTTTCCAGATAGAACAAGAATCACCAGCTACTTTTCAAATCGGGTCTTTTACTGAGCGGGAAACTCGAGTTCTAAAAGTGGAATTCTGCATTCACTATAATAGGCATTATAGCAATGGCTAAGATGAGGCTTCTCTGTGATGCTGCATCAAACTCGATGCCTGTCCTAGACAGTATTGAGATGTCAATTCTGAACTCTCATGGGATTGTTAACACAACGCTGTAGTTAAATTTCCCCTTCTTTGTACTTTTGCTATGAACTCCATTTTGGGCTATGTGGCAGAATAGCGATTCTTCTGAGATTTGTTCTTTGGATTTCTCTTAAGACAGAGAGAGATTCATGAAAACACATAGTTTTCCTGATTCTCCTTTCCAGATAGAACAAGAATCACCAGCTACTTTTCAAATCGGGTCTTTTACTGCGCGGGAAACTCGAGTTCTAAAAGTGGAATTCTGCATTCACTATAATAGGCATTATAGCAATGGCTAAGATGAGGCTTCTCCGTGTTGGTGCATCAAACTCGATGCGTGTCCTAGACAGTATTGAGATGTGAATTCAGAACTCTCATGGGATTGTTAACACAACGCTGTAGTTAAATTTCCCCTTGTTTGTACTTTTGCTATGAACTCCATTCTGGGCTATGTGGAAGAATAGCGATTCTTCGTAGATTTGTCCTTTGGATTTCTCTCAAGACAGAGAGAGATTCATGAAAACACATGGTTTTCCTAATTCTCCTTTCCAGATAGAACAAGAATCACCAGCTACTTTTCAAATCGGGTCTTTTACTGAGCGGGAAACTCGAGTTCTAAAAGTGGAATTCTGCATTCACTATAATAGGCATTATAGCAATGGCTAAGATGAGGCTTCTCCGTGATGGTGCATCAAACTCGATGCGTGTCCTAGACAGTATTGAGATGTGAATTCAGAACTTTCATGGGATTGTTAACACAACGCTGTAGTTAAATTTCCCCTTGTTTGTACTTTTGCTATGAACTCCATTTTGGGCTTTGTGGCAGAATAGCGATTCTTCTGAGATTTGTTCTTTGGATTTCTCTTAAGACAGAGAGAGATTCATGAAAACACATGGTTTTCCTGATTCTCCTTTCCAGATAGAACAAGAATCACCAGCTACTTTTCAAATCGGGTCTTTTACTGAGCGGGAAACTCGAGTTCTAAAAGTGGAATTCTGCATTCACTATAATAGGCATTATAGCAATGGCTAAGATGAGGCTTCTCTGTGATGCTGCATCAAACTCAATGCGTGTCCTAGACAGTATTGAGATGTGAATTCAGAACTTTCATGGGATTGTTAACACAACGCTGTAGTTAAATTTCCCCTTGTTTGTACTTTTGCTATGAACTCCATTTTGGGCTTTGTGGCAGAATAGCGATTCTTCTGAGATTTGTTCTTTGGATTTCTCTTAAGACAGAGAAAGATTCATGAAAACACATGGTTTTCCTGATTCTCCTTTCCAGATAGAACAAGAATCATCAGCTACTTTTCAAATCGGGTCTTTTACTGAGCGAGAAACTCGAGTTCTAAAAGTGGAATTCTGCATTCACTCTAATAGGCATTATAGCAATGGCTAAGATGAGGCGTCTCTGTGATGGTGCATCAAACTCGATGCGTGTCCTAGACAGTATTGAGATGTCAATTCAGAACTCTCATGGGATTCTTAACACAACGCTGTAGTTAAATTTCCCCTTGTTTGTACTTTTGCTATGAACTCCATTTTGGGCTTTGTGGCAGAATAGCGATTCTTCTGAGATATGTTCTTTGGATTTCTCTTAAGACAGAGAGAGATTCATGAAAACACATGGTTTTCCTGATTCTCCTTTCCAGATAGAACAAGAATCACCAGCTACTTTTCAAATCGGGTCTTTTACTGCGCGGGAAACTCGAGTTCTAAAAGTGGAATTCTGCATTCACTATAATAGGCATTATAGCAATGGCTAAGATGAGGCTTCTCCGTGATGGTGCATCAAACTCGATGCGTGTCCTAGACAGTATTGAGATGTGAATTCAGAACTCTCATGGGATTGTTAACACAACGCTGTAGTTAAATTTCCCCTTGTTTGTACTTTTGCTATGAACTCCATTTTGGGCTTTGTGGCTGAATAGCGATTCTTCTGAGATTTGTTCTTTGGATTTCTCTTAAGACAGAGAGAGACAGAGAGTTCATAGCAAAAGTACAAACAAGGGGATATTTGAATTTCCTGATTCTCCTTTCCAGATAGAGCAAGAATCACCAGCTACTTTTCAAATCGGGTCTTTTACTGAGCGGGAAACTCGAGTTCTAAAAGTGGAATTCTGCATTCACTATAATAGGCATTATAGCAATGGCTAAGATGAGGCTTCTCTGTGATGCTGCATCAAACTCGATGCGTGTCCTAGACAGTATTGAGATGTCAATTCTGAACTCTCATGGGATTGTTAACACAACGCTGTAGTTAAATTTCCCCTTCTTTGTACTTTTGCTATGAACTCCATTTTGGGCTGTGTGGCAGAATAGCGATTCTTCTGAGATTTGTTCTTTGGATTTCTCTTAAGACAGAGAGAGATTCATGAAAACACATGGTTTTCCTGATTCTCCTTTCCAGATAGAACAAGAATCACCAGCTACTTTTCAAATCGGGTCTTTTACTGCGCGGGAAACTCGAGTTCTAAAAGTGGAATTCTGCATTCAGTATAATGGGCCGTATAGCAATGGCTAAGATGAGGCTTCTCTGTGATGGTGCATCAAACTCGACGAGTGTCCTAGACAGTATTGAGATGTCAATTCTGAACTCTCATGGGATTGCTGACAAAACGCTGCAGTTAAGTTTCCCCTTGTTTGTACTTTTGCTATGAACTCCATTTTGGGCTATGTGGAAGAATAGCGATTCTTCGTAGATTTGTTCTTTGGATTTCTCTCAAGACAGAGAGAGATTCGTGAAAACACATGGTTTTCCTAATTCTCCTTTCCAGATAGAACAAGAATCACCAGCTACTTTTCAAATCGGGTCTTTTACTGAGCGGGAAACTCGAGTTCTAAAAGTGGAATTCTGCATTCACTATAATAGGCATTATAGCAATGGCTAAGATGAGGCTTCTCCGTGTTGGTGCATCAAACTCGATGCGTGTCCTAGACAGTATTGAGATGTGAATTCAGAACTCTCATGGGATTGTTAACACAACGCTGTAGTTAAATTTCCCCTTGTTTGTACTTTTGCTATGAACTCCATTTTGGGCTTTGTGGCAGAATAGCGATTCTTCTGAGATATGTTCTTTGGATTTCTCTTAAGACAGAGAGAGATTCATGAAAACACATGGTTTTCCTGATTCTCCTTTCCAGATAGAACAAGAATCACCAGCTACTTTTCAAATCGGGTCTTTTACTGCGCGGGAAACTCGAGTTCTAAAAGTGGAATTCTGCATTCACTATAATAGGCATTATAGCAATGGCTAAGATGAGGCTTCTCTGTGATGGTGCATCAAACTCTATGCCTGTCCTAGACAGTATTGAGATGTGAATTCAGAACTCTCATGGGATTGTTAACACAACGCTGTAGTTAAATTTCCCCTTCTTTGTACTTTTGCTATGAACTCTATTTTGGGCTATGTGGCAGAATAGCGATTGTTCTGAGATTTGTTCTTTGGGTTTCTCTTAAGACAGAGAGAGATTCATGAAAACACATGGTTTTCCTGATTCTCCTTTCCAGATAGAACAAGAATCACCAGGTACTTTTCAAATCGGGTCTTTTACTGCGCGGGAAACTCGAGTTCTAAAACTGGAATTCTGCATACACTATAATAGGCATTATAGCAATGGCTAAGATGAGGCTTCTCCGTGATGGTGCATCAAACTCGATGCGTGTCCTAGACAGTATTGAGATGTGAATTCAGAACTCTCATGGGATTGTTAACACAACGCTGTAGTTAAATTTCCCCTTGTTTGTACTTTTGCTATGAACTCCATTTTGGGCTTTGTGGCTGAATAGCGATTCTTCTGAGATTTGTTCTTTGGATTTCTCTTAAGACAGAGAGAGACAGAGAGTTCATAGCAAAAGTACAAACAAGGGGATATTTGAATTTCCTGATTCTCCTTTCCAGATAGAGCAAGAATCACCAGCTACTTTTCAAATCGGGTCTTTTACTGAGCGGGAAACTCGAGTTCTAAAAGTGGAATTCTGCATTCACTATAATAGGCATTATAGCAATGGCTAAGATGAGGCTTCTCTGTGATGCTGCATCAAACTCAATGCGTGTCCTAGACAGTATTGAGATGTGAATTCAGAACTTTCATGGGATTGTTAACACAACGCTGTAGTTAAATTTCCCCTTGTTTGTACTTTTGCTATGAACTCCATTTTGGGCTTTGTGGCAGAATAGCGATTCTTCTGAGATTTGTTCTTTGGATTTCTCTTAAGACAGAGAAAGATTCATGAAAACACATGGTTTTCCTGATTCTCCTTTCCAGATAGAACAAGAATCATCAGCTACTTTTCAAATCGGGTCTTTTACTGAGCGAGAAACTCGAGTTCTAAAAGTGGAATTCTGCATTCACTCTAATAGGCATTATAGCAATGGCTAAGATGAGGCGTCTCTGTGATGGTGCATCAAACTCGATGCGTGTCCTAGACAGTATTGAGATGTCAATTCAGAACTCTCATGGGATTCTTAACACAACGCTGTAGTTAAATTTCCCCTTGTTTGTACTTTTGCTATGAACTCCATTTTGGGCTTTGTGGCAGAATAGCGATTCTTCTGAGATATGTTCTTTGGATTTCTCTTAAGACAGAGAGAGATTCATGAAAACACATGGTTTTCCTGATTCTCCTTTCCAGATAGAACAAGAATCACCAGCTACTTTTCAAATCGGGTCTTTTACTGCGCGGGAAACTCGAGTTCTAAAAGTGGAATTCTGCATTCACTATAATAGGCATTATAGCAATGGCTAAGATGAGGCTTCTCCGTGATGGTGCATCAAACTCGATGCGTGTCCTAGACAGTATTGAGATGTGAATTCAGAACTCTCATGGGATTGTTAACACAACGCTGTAGTTAAATTTCCCCTTGTTTGTACTTTTGCTATGAACTCCATTTTGGGCTTTGTGGCTGAATAGCGATTCTTCTGAGATTTGTTCTTTGGATTTCTCTTAAGACAGAGAGAGACAGAGAGTTCATAGCAAAAGTACAAACAAGGGGATATTTGAATTTCCTGATTCTCCTTTCCAGATAGAGCAAGAATCACCAGCTACTTTTCAAATCGGGTCTTTTACTGAGCGGGAAACTCGAGTTCTAAAAGTGGAATTCTGCATTCACTATAATAGGCATTATAGCAATGGCTAAGATGAGGCTTCTCTGTGATGCTGCATCAAACTCGATGCGTGTCCTAGACAGTATTGAGATGTCAATTCTGAACTCTCATGGGATTGTTAACACAACGCTGTAGTTAAATTTCCCCTTCTTTGTACTTTTGCTATGAACTCCATTTTGGGCTGTGTGGCAGAATAGCGATTCTTCTGAGATTTGTTCTTTGGATTTCTCTTAAGACAGAGAGAGATTCATGAAAACACATGGTTTTCCTGATTCTCCTTTCCAGATAGAACAAGAATCACCAGCTACTTTTCAAATCGGGTCTTTTACTGCGCGGGAAACTCGAGTTCTAAAAGTGGAATTCTGCATTCAGTATAATGGGCCGTATAGCAATGGCTAAGATGAGGCTTCTCTGTGATGGTGCATCAAACTCGACGAGTGTCCTAGACAGTATTGAGATGTCAATTCTGAACTCTCATGGGATTGCTGACAAAACGCTGCAGTTAAGTTTCCCCTTGTTTGTACTTTTGCTATGAACTCCATTTTGGGCTATGTGGAAGAATAGCGATTCTTCGTAGATTTGTTCTTTGGATTTCTCTCAAGACAGAGAGAGATTCGTGAAAACACATGGTTTTCCTAATTCTCCTTTCCAGATAGAACAAGAATCACCAGCTACTTTTCAAATCGGGTCTTTTACTGAGCGGGAAACTCGAGTTCTAAAAGTGGAATTCTGCATTCACTATAATAGGCATTATAGCAATGGCTAAGATGAGGCTTCTCCGTGTTGGTGCATCAAACTCGATGCGTGTCCTAGACAGTATTGAGATGTGAATTCAGAACTCTCATGGGATTGTTAACACAACGCTGTAGTTAAATTTCCCCTTGTTTGTACTTTTGCTATGAACTCCATTTTGGGCTTTGTGGCAGAATAGCGATTCTTCTGAGATATGTTCTTTGGATTTCTCTTAAGACAGAGAGAGATTCATGAAAACACATGGTTTTCCTGATTCTCCTTTCCAGATAGAACAAGAATCACCAGCTACTTTTCAAATCGGGTCTTTTACTGCGCGGGAAACTCGAGTTCTAAAAGTGGAATTCTGCATTCACTATAATAGGCATTATAGCAATGGCTAAGATGAGGCTTCTCTGTGATGGTGCATCAAACTCTATGCCTGTCCTAGACAGTATTGAGATGTGAATTCAGAACTCTCATGGGATTGTTAACACAACGCTGTAGTTAAATTTCCCCTTCTTTGTACTTTTGCTATGAACTCTATTTTGGGCTATGTGGCAGAATAGCGATTGTTCTGAGATTTGTTCTTTGGGTTTCTCTTAAGACAGAGAGAGATTCATGAAAACACATGGTTTTCCTGATTCTCCTTTCCAGATAGAACAAGAATCACCAGGTACTTTTCAAATCGGGTCTTTTACTGCGCGGGAAACTCGAGTTCTAAAACTGGAATTCTGCATACACTATAATAGGCATTATAGCAATGGCTAAGATGAGGCTTCTCCGTGATGGTGCATCAAACTCGATGCGTGTCCTAGACAGTATTGAGATGTGAATTCAGAACTCTCATGGGATTGTTAACACAACGCTGTAGTTAAATTTCCCCTTGTTTGTACTTTTGCTATGAACTCCATTTTGGGCTTTGTGGCTGAATAGCGATTCTTCTGAGATTTGTTCTTTGGATTTCTCTTAAGACAGAGAGAGACAGAGAGTTCATAGCAAAAGTACAAACAAGGGGATATTTGAATTTCCTGATTCTCCTTTCCAGATAGAGCAAGAATCACCAGCTACTTTTCAAATCGGGTCTTTTACTGAGCGGGAAACTCGAGTTCTAAAAGTGGAATTCTGCATTCACTATAATAGGCATTATAGCAATGGCTAAGATGAGGCTTCTCTGTGATGCTGCATCAAACTCGATGCGTGTCCTAGACAGTATTGAGATGTCAATTCTGAACTCTCATGGGATTGTTAACACAACGCTGTAGTTAAATTTCCCCTTCTTTGTACTTTTGCTATGAACTCCATTTTGGGCTGTGTGGCAGAATAGCGATTCTTCTGAGATTTGTTCTTTGGATTTCTCTTAAGACAGAGAGAGATTCATGAAAACACATGGTTTTCCTGATTCTCCTTTCCAGATAGAACAGGAATCACCAGCTACTTTTCAAATCGGGTCTTTTACTGCGCGGGAAACTCGAGTTCTAAAAGTGGAATTCTGCATTCAGTATAATGGGCCGTATAGCAATGGCTAAGATGAGGCTTCTCTGTGATGGTGCATCAAACTCGATGCGTGTCCTAGACAGTATTGAGATGTCAATTCTGAACTCTCATGGGATTGCTGACAAAACGCTGCAGTTAAGTTTCCCCTTGTTTGTACTTTTGCTATGAACTCCATTTTGGGCTATGTGGAAGAATAGCGATTCTTCGTAGATTTGTTCTTTGGATTTCTCTCAAGACAGAGAGAGATTCGTGAAAACACATGGTTTTCCTAATTCTCCTTTCCAGATAGAACAAGAATCACCAGCTACTTTTCAAATCGGGTCTTTTACTGAGCGGGAAACTCGAGTTCTAAAAGTGGAATTCTGCATTCACTATAATAGGCATTATAGCAATGGCTAAGATGAGGCTTCTCCGTGTTGGTGCATCAAACTCGATGCGTGTCCTAGACAGTATTGAGATGTGAATTCAGAACTCTCATGGGATTGTTAACACAACGCTGTAGTTAAATTTCCCCTTGTTTGTACTTTTGCTATGAACTCCATTTTGGGCTTTGTGGCAGAATAGCGATTCTTCTGAGATTTGTTCTTTGGATTTCTCTTAAGACAGAGAAAGATTCATGAAAACACATGGTTTTCCTGATTCTCCTTTCCAGATAGAACAAGAATCATCAGCTACTTTTCAAATCGGGTCTTTTACTGAGCGAGAAACTCGAGTTCTAAAAGTGGAATTCTGCATTCACTCTAATAGGCATTATAGCAATGGCTAAGATGAGGCGTCTCTGTGATGGTGCATCAAACTCGATGCGTGTCCTAGACAGTATTGAGATGTCAATTCAGAACTCTCATGGGATTCTTAACACAACGCTGTAGTTAAATTTCCCCTTGTTTGTACTTTTGCTATGAACTCCATTTTGGGCTTTGTGGCAGAATAGCGATTCTTCTGAGATATGTTCTTTGGATTTCTCTTAAGACAGAGAGAGATTCATGAAAACACATGGTTTTCCTGATTCTCCTTTCCAGATAGAACAAGAATCACCAGCTACTTTTCAAATCGGGTCTTTTACTGCGCGGGAAACTCGAGTTCTAAAAGTGGAATTCTGCATTCACTATAATAGGCATTATAGCAATGGCTAAGATGAGGCTTCTCCGTGATGGTGCATCAAACTCGATGCGTGTCCTAGACAGTATTGAGATGTGAATTCAGAACTCTCATGGGATTGTTAACACAACGCTGTAGTTAAATTTCCCCTTGTTTGTACTTTTGCTATGAACTCCATTTTGGGCTTTGTGGCTGAATAGCGATTCTTCTGAGATTTGTTCTTTGGATTTCTCTTAAGACAGAGAGAGACAGAGAGTTCATAGCAAAAGTACAAACAAGGGGATATTTGAATTTCCTGATTCTCCTTTCCAGATAGAGCAAGAATCACCAGCTACTTTTCAAATCGGGTCTTTTACTGAGCGGGAAACTCGAGTTCTAAAAGTGGAATTCTGCATTCACTATAATAGGCATTATAGCAATGGCTAAGATGAGGCTTCTCTGTGATGCTGCATCAAACTCGATGCGTGTCCTAGACAGTATTGAGATGTCAATTCTGAACTCTCATGGGATTGTTAACACAACGCTGTAGTTAAATTTCCCCTTCTTTGTACTTTTGCTATGAACTCCATTTTGGGCTGTGTGGCAGAATAGCGATTCTTCTGAGATTTGTTCTTTGGATTTCTCTTAAGACAGAGAGAGATTCATGAAAACACATGGTTTTCCTGATTCTCCTTTCCAGATAGAACAAGAATCACCAGCTACTTTTCAAATCGGGTCTTTTACTGCGCGGGAAACTCGAGTTCTAAAAGTGGAATTCTGCATTCAGTATAATGGGCCGTATAGCAATGGCTAAGATGAGGCTTCTCTGTGATGGTGCATCAAACTCGACGAGTGTCCTAGACAGTATTGAGATGTCAATTCTGAACTCTCATGGGATTGCTGACAAAACGCTGCAGTTAAGTTTCCCCTTGTTTGTACTTTTGCTATGAACTCCATTTTGGGCTATGTGGAAGAATAGCGATTCTTCGTAGATTTGTTCTTTGGATTTCTCTCAAGACAGAGAGAGATTCGTGAAAACACATGGTTTTCCTAATTCTCCTTTCCAGATAGAACAAGAATCACCAGCTACTTTTCAAATCGGGTCTTTTACTGAGCGGGAAACTCGAGTTCTAAAAGTGGAATTCTGCATTCACTATAATAGGCATTATAGCAATGGCTAAGATGAGGCTTCTCCGTGTTGGTGCATCAAACTCGATGCGTGTCCTAGACAGTATTGAGATGTGAATTCAGAACTCTCATGGGATTGTTAACACAACGCTGTAGTTAAATTTCCCCTTGTTTGTACTTTTGCTATGAACTCCATTTTGGGCTTTGTGGCAGAATAGCGATTCTTCTGAGATATGTTCTTTGGATTTCTCTTAAGACAGAGAGAGATTCATGAAAACACATGGTTTTCCTGATTCTCCTTTCCAGATAGAACAAGAATCACCAGCTACTTTTCAAATCGGGTCTTTTACTGCGCGGGAAACTCGAGTTCTAAAAGTGGAATTCTGCATTCACTATAATAGGCATTATAGCAATGGCTAAGATGAGGCTTCTCTGTGATGGTGCATCAAACTCTATGCCTGTCCTAGACAGTATTGAGATGTGAATTCAGAACTCTCATGGGATTGTTAACACAACGCTGTAGTTAAATTTCCCCTTCTTTGTACTTTTGCTATGAACTCTATTTTGGGCTATGTGGCAGAATAGCGATTGTTCTGAGATTTGTTCTTTGGGTTTCTCTTAAGACAGAGAGAGATTCATGAAAACACATGGTTTTCCTGATTCTCCTTTCCAGATAGAACAAGAATCACCAGGTACTTTTCAAATCGGGTCTTTTACTGCGCGGGAAACTCGAGTTCTAAAACTGGAATTCTGCATTCACTATAATAGGCATTATAGCAATGGCTAAGATGAGGCTTCTCCGTGATGGTGCATCAAACTCGATGCGTGTCCTAGACAGTATTGAGATGTGAATTCAGAACTCTCATGGGATTGTTAACACAACGCTGTAGTTAAATTTCCCCTTGTTTGTACTTTTGCTATGAACTCCATTTTGGGCTTTGTGGCTGAATAGCGATTCTTCTGAGATTTGTTCTTTGGATTTCTCTTAAGACAGAGAGAGACAGAGAGTTCATAGCAAAAGTACAAACAAGGGGATATTTGAATTTCCTGATTCTCCTTTCCAGATAGAGCAAGAATCACCAGCTACTTTTCAAATCGGGTCTTTTACTGAGCGGGAAACTCGAGTTCTAAAAGTGGAATTCTGCATTCACTATAATAGGCATTATAGCAATGGCTAAGATGAGGCTTCTCTGTGATGCTGCATCAAACTCGATGCGTGTCCTAGACAGTATTGAGATGTCAATTCTGAACTCTCATGGGATTGTTAACACAACGCTGTAGTTAAATTTCCCCTTCTTTGTACTTTTGCTATGAACTCCATTTTGGGCTTTGTGGCAGAATAGCGATTCTTCTGAGATATGTTCTTTGGATTTCTCTTAAGACAGAGAGAGATTCATGAAAACACATGGTTTTCCTGATTCTCCTTTCCAGATAGAACAAGAATCACCAGCTACTTTTCAAATCGGGTCTTTTACTGCGCGGGAAACTCGAGTTCTAAAAGTGGAATTCTGCATTCACTATAATAGGCATTATAGCAATGGCTAAGATGAGGCTTCTCTGTGATGGTGCATCAAACTCTATGCCTGTCCTAGACAGTATTGAGATGTGAATTCAGAACTCTCATGGGATTGTTAACACAACGCTGTAGTTAAATTTCCCCTTCTTTGTACTTTTGCTATGAACTCTATTTTGGGCTATGTGGCAGAATAGCGATTGTTCTGAGATTTGTTCTTTGGGTTTCTCTTAAGACAGAGAGAGATTCATGAAAACACATGGTTTTCCTGATTCTCCTTTCCAGATAGAACAAGAATCACCAGGTACTTTTCAAATCGGGTCTTTTACTGCGCGGGAAACTCGAGTTCTAAAACTGGAATTCTGCATTCACTATAATAGGCATTATAGCAATGGCTAAGATGAGGCTTCTCCGTGATGGTGCATCAAACTCGATGCGTGTCCTAGACAGTATTGAGATGTGAATTCAGAACTCTCATGGGATTGTTAACACAACGCTGTAGTTAAATTTCCCCTTGTTTGTACTTTTGCTATGAACTCCATTTTGGGCTTTGTGGCTGAATAGCGATTCTTCTGAGATTTGTTCTTTGGATTTCTCTTAAGACAGAGAGAGACAGAGAGTTCATAGCAAAAGTACAAACAAGGGGATATTTGAATTTCCTGATTCTCCTTTCCAGATAGAGCAAGAATCACCAGCTACTTTTCAAATCGGGTCTTTTACTGAGCGGGAAACTCGAGTTCTAAAAGTGGAATTCTGCATTCACTATAATAGGCATTATAGCAATGGCTAAGATGAGGCTTCTCTGTGATGCTGCATCAAACTCGATGCGTGTCCTAGACAGTATTGAGATGTCAATTCTGAACTCTCATGGGATTGTTAACACAACGCTGTAGTTAAATTTCCCCTTCTTTGTACTTTTGCTATGAACTCCATTTTGGGCTGTGTGGCAGAATAGCGATTCTTCTGAGATTTGTTCTTTGGATTTCTCTTAAGACAGAGAGAGATTCATGAAAACACATGGTTTTCCTGATTCTCCTTTCCAGATAGAACAAGAATCACCAGCTACTTTTCAAATCGGGTCTTTTACTGCGCGGGAAACTCGAGTTCTAAAAGTGGAATTCTGCATTCAGTATAATGGGCCGTATAGCAATGGCTAAGATGAGGCTTCTCTGTGATGGTGCATCAAACTCGACGAGTGTCCTAGACAGTATTGAGATGTCAATTCTGAACTCTCATGGGATTGCTGACAAAACGCTGCAGTTAAGTTTCCCCTTGTTTGTACTTTTGCTATGAACTCCATTTTGGGCTATGTGGAAGAATAGCGATTCTTCGTAGATTTGTTCTTTGGATTTCTCTCAAGACAGAGAGAGATTCGTGAAAACACATGGTTTTCCTAATTCTCCTTTCCAGATAGAACAAGAATCACCAGCTACTTTTCAAATCGGGTCTTTTACTGAGCGGGAAACTCGAGTTCTAAAAGTGGAATTCTGCATTCACTATAATAGGCATTATAGCAATGGCTAAGATGAGGCTTCTCCGTGTTGGTGCATCAAACTCGATGCGTGTCCTAGACAGTATTGAGATGTGAATTCAGAACTCTCATGGGATTGTTAACACAACGCTGTAGTTAAATTTCCCCTTGTTTGTACTTTTGCTATGAACTCCATTTTGGGCTTTGTGGCAGAATAGCGATTCTTCTGAGATATGTTCTTTGGATTTCTCTTAAGACAGAGAGAGATTCATGAAAACACATGGTTTTCCTGATTCTCCTTTCCAGATAGAACAAGAATCACCAGCTACTTTTCAAATCGGGTCTTTTACTGCGCGGGAAACTCGAGTTCTAAAAGTGGAATTCTGCATTCACTATAATAGGCATTATAGCAATGGCTAAGATGAGGCTTCTCTGTGATGGTGCATCAAACTCTATGCCTGTCCTAGACAGTATTGAGATGTGAATTCAGAACTCTCATGGGATTGTTAACACAACGCTGTAGTTAAATTTCCCCTTCTTTGTACTTTTGCTATGAACTCTATTTTGGGCTATGTGGCAGAATAGCGATTGTTCTGAGATTTGTTCTTTGGGTTTCTCTTAAGACAGAGAGAGATTCATGAAAACACATGGTTTTCCTGATTCTCCTTTCCAGATAGAACAAGAATCACCAGGTACTTTTCAAAACGGGTCTTTTACTGCGCGGGAAACTCGAGTTCTAAAACTGGAATTCTGCATACACTATAATAGGCATTATAGCAATGGCTAAGATGAGGCTTCTCCGTGATGGTGCATCAAACTCGATGCGTGTCCTAGACAGTATTGAGATGTGAATTCAGAACTCTCATGGGATTGTTAACACAACGCTGTAGTTAAATTTCCCCTTGTTTGTACTTTTGCTATGAACTCCATTTTGGGCTTTGTGGCTGAATAGCGATTCTTCTGAGATTTGTTCTTTGGATTTCTCTTAAGACAGAGAGAGACAGAGAGTTCATAGCAAAAGTACAAACAAGGGGATATTTGAATTTCCTGATTCTCCTTTCCAGATAGAGCAAGAATCACCAGCTACTTTTCAAATCGGGTCTTTTACTGAGCGGGAAACTCGAGTTCTAAAAGTGGAATTCTGCATTCACTATAATAGGCATTATAGCAATGGCTAAGATGAGGCTTCTCTGTGATGCTGCATCAAACTCGATGCGTGTCCTAGACAGTATTGAGATGTCAATTCTGAACTCTCATGGGATTGTTAACACAACGCTGTAGTTAAATTTCCCCTTCTTTGTACTTTTGCTATGAACTCCATTTTGGGCTGTGTGGCAGAATAGCGATTCTTCTGAGATTTGTTCTTTGGATTTCTCTTAAGACAGAGAGAGATTCATGAAAACACATGGTTTTCCTGATTCTCCTTTCCAGATAGAACAAGAATCACCAGCTACTTTTCAAATCGGGTCTTTTACTGCGCGGGAAACTCGAGTTCTAAAAGTGGAATTCTGCATTCAGTATAATGGGCCGTATAGCAATGGCTAAGATGAGGCTTCTCCGTGATGGTGCATCAAACTCGATGCGTGTCCTAGACAGTATTGAGATGTGAATTCAGAACTCTCATGGGATTGTTAACACAACGCTGTAGTTAAATTTCCCCTTGTTTGTACTTTTGCTATGAACTCCATTCTGGGCTATGTGGAAGAATAGCGATTCTTCGTAGATTTGTTCTTTGGATTTCTCTCAAGACAGAGAGAGATTCATGAAAACACATGGTTTTCCTAATTCTCCTTTCCAGATAGAACAAGAATCACCAGCTACTTTTCAAATCGGGTCTTTTACTGAGCGGGAAACTCGAGTTCTAAAAGTGGAATTCTGCATTCACTATAATAGGCATTATAGCAATGGCTAAGATGAGGCTTCTCCGTGATGGTGCATCAAACTCGATGCGTGTCCTAGACAGTATTGAGATGTGAATTCAGAACTTTCATGGGATTGTTAACACAACGCTGTAGTTAAATTTCCCCTTGTTTGTACTTTTGCTATGAACTCCATTTTGGGCTTTGTGGCAGAATAGCGATTCTTCTGAGATTTGTTCTTTGGATT
Source organism: Charina bottae (assembly GCA_023362775.1). Lineage (NCBI taxonomy): Eukaryota > Metazoa > Chordata > Lepidosauria > Squamata > Charinaidae > Charina > Charina bottae. The sequence continues at coordinate 1,101,814 of JALMGJ010000013.1, read as the reverse complement.
TCTCTTAAGACAGAGAGAGATTCATGAAAACACATGGTTTTCCTGATTCTCCTTTCCAGATAGAACAAGAATCACCAGCTACTTTTCAAATCGGGTCTTTTACTGAGCGGGAAACTCGAGTTCTAAAAGTGGAATTCTGCATTCACTATAATAGGCATTATAGCAATGGCTAAGATGAGGCTTCTCTGTGATGCTGCATCAAACTCAATGCGTGTCCTAGACAGTATTGAGATGTGAATTCAGAACTTTCATGGGATTGTTAACACAACGCTGTAGTTAAATTTCCCCTTGTTTGTACTTTTGCTATGAACTCCATTTTGGGCTTTGTGGCAGAATAGCGATTCTTCTGAGATTTGTTCTTTGGATTTCTCTTAAGACAGAGAAAGATTCATGAAAACACATGGTTTTCCTGATTCTCCTTTCCAGATAGAACAAGAATCATCAGCTACTTTTCAAATCGGGTCTTTTACTGAGCGAGAAACTCGAGTTCTAAAAGTGGAATTCTGCATTCACTCTAATAGGCATTATAGCAATGGCTAAGATGAGGCGTCTCTGTGATGGTGCATCAAACTCGATGCGTGTCCTAGACAGTATTGAGATGTCAATTCAGAACTCTCATGGGATTCTTAACACAACGCTGTAGTTAAATTTCCCCTTGTTTGTACTTTTGCTATGAACTCCATTTTGGGCTTTGTGGCAGAATAGCGATTCTTCTGAGATATGTTCTTTGGATTTCTCTTAAGACAGAGAGAGATTCATGAAAACACATGGTTTTCCTGATTCTCCTTTCCAGATAGAACAAGAATCACCAGCTACTTTTCAAATCGGGTCTTTTACTGCGCGGGAAACTCGAGTTCTAAAAGTGGAATTCTGCATTCACTATAATAGGCATTATAGCAATGGCTAAGATGAGGCTTCTCCGTGATGGTGCATCAAACTCGATGCGTGTCCTAGACAGTATTGAGATGTGAATTCAGAACTCTCATGGGATTGTTAACACAACGCTGTAGTTAAATTTCCCCTTGTTTGTACTTTTGCTATGAACTCCATTTTGGGCTTTGTGGCTGAATAGCGATTCTTCTGAGATTTGTTCTTTGGATTTCTCTTAAGACAGAGAGAGACAGAGAGTTCATAGCAAAAGTACAAACAAGGGGATATTTGAATTTCCTGATTCTCCTTTCCAGATAGAGCAAGAATCACCAGCTACTTTTCAAATCGGGTCTTTTACTGAGCGGGAAACTCGAGTTCTAAAAGTGGAATTCTGCATTCACTATAATAGGCATTATAGCAATGGCTAAGATGAGGCTTCTCTGTGATGCTGCATCAAACTCGATGCGTGTCCTAGACAGTATTGAGATGTCAATTCTGAACTCTCATGGGATTGTTAACACAACGCTGTAGTTAAATTTCCCCTTCTTTGTACTTTTGCTATGAACTCCATTTTGGGCTGTGTGGCAGAATAGCGATTCTTCTGAGATTTGTTCTTTGGATTTCTCTTAAGACAGAGAGAGATTCATGAAAACACATGGTTTTCCTGATTCTCCTTTCCAGATAGAACAAGAATCACCAGCTACTTTTCAAATCGGGTCTTTTACTGCGCGGGAAACTCGAGTTCTAAAAGTGGAATTCTGCATTCAGTATAATGGGCCGTATAGCAATGGCTAAGATGAGGCTTCTCTGTGATGGTGCATCAAACTCGACGAGTGTCCTAGACAGTATTGAGATGTCAATTCTGAACTCTCATGGGATTGCTGACAAAACGCTGCAGTTAAGTTTCCCCTTGTTTGTACTTTTGCTATGAACTCCATTTTGGGCTATGTGGAAGAATAGCGATTCTTCGTAGATTTGTTCTTTGGATTTCTCTCAAGACAGAGAGAGATTCGTGAAAACACATGGTTTTCCTAATTCTCCTTTCCAGATAGAACAAGAATCACCAGCTACTTTTCAAATCGGGTCTTTTACTGAGCGGGAAACTCGAGTTCTAAAAGTGGAATTCTGCATTCACTATAATAGGCATTATAGCAATGGCTAAGATGAGGCTTCTCCGTGTTGGTGCATCAAACTCGATGCGTGTCCTAGACAGTATTGAGATGTGAATTCAGAACTCTCATGGGATTGTTAACACAACGCTGTAGTTAAATTTCCCCTTGTTTGTACTTTTGCTATGAACTCCATTTTGGGCTTTGTGGCAGAATAGCGATTCTTCTGAGATATGTTCTTTGGATTTCTCTTAAGACAGAGAGAGATTCATGAAAACACATGGTTTTCCTGATTCTCCTTTCCAGATAGAACAAGAATCACCAGCTACTTTTCAAATCGGGTCTTTTACTGCGCGGGAAACTCGAGTTCTAAAAGTGGAATTCTGCATTCACTATAATAGGCATTATAGCAATGGCTAAGATGAGGCTTCTCTGTGATGGTGCATCAAACTCTATGCCTGTCCTAGACAGTATTGAGATGTGAATTCAGAACTCTCATGGGATTGTTAACACAACGCTGTAGTTAAATTTCCCCTTCTTTGTACTTTTGCTATGAACTCTATTTTGGGCTATGTGGCAGAATAGCGATTGTTCTGAGATTTGTTCTTTGGGTTTCTCTTAAGACAGAGAGAGATTCATGAAAACACATGGTTTTCCTGATTCTCCTTTCCAGATAGAACAAGAATCACCAGGTACTTTTCAAATCGGGTCTTTTACTGCGCGGGAAACTCGAGTTCTAAAACTGGAATTCTGCATACACTATAATAGGCATTATAGCAATGGCTAAGATGAGGCTTCTCCGTGATGGTGCATCAAACTCGATGCGTGTCCTAGACAGTATTGAGATGTGAATTCAGAACTCTCATGGGATTGTTAACACAACGCTGTAGTTAAATTTCCCCTTGTTTGTACTTTTGCTATGAACTCCATTTTGGGCTTTGTGGCTGAATAGCGATTCTTCTGAGATTTGTTCTTTGGATTTCTCTTAAGACAGAGAGAGACAGAGAGTTCATAGCAAAAGTACAAACAAGGGGATATTTGAATTTCCTGATTCTCCTTTCCAGATAGAGCAAGAATCACCAGCTACTTTTCAAATCGGGTCTTTTACTGAGCGGGAAACTCGAGTTCTAAAAGTGGAATTCTGCATTCACTATAATAGGCATTATAGCAATGGCTAAGATGAGGCTTCTCTGTGATGCTGCATCAAACTCGATGCGTGTCCTAGACAGTATTGAGATGTCAATTCTGAACTCTCATGGGATTGTTAACACAACGCTGTAGTTAAATTTCCCCTTCTTTGTACTTTTGCTATGAACTCCATTTTGGGCTGTGTGGCAGAATAGCGATTCTTCTGAGATTTGTTCTTTGGATTTCTCTTAAGACAGAGAGAGATTCATGAAAACACATGGTTTTCCTGATTCTCCTTTCCAGATAGAACAGGAATCACCAGCTACTTTTCAAATCGGGTCTTTTACTGCGCGGGAAACTCGAGTTCTAAAAGTGGAATTCTGCATTCAGTATAATGGGCCGTATAGCAATGGCTAAGATGAGGCTTCTCTGTGATGGTGCATCAAACTCGACGAGTGTCCTAGACAGTATTGAGATGTCAATTCTGAACTCTCATGGGATTGCTGACAAAACGCTGCAGTTAAGTTTCCCCTTGTTTGTACTTTTGCTATGAACTCCATTTTGGGCTATGTGGAAGAATAGCGATTCTTCGTAGATTTGTTCTTTGGATTTCTCTCAAGACAGAGAGAGATTCGTGAAAACACATGGTTTTCCTAATTCTCCTTTCCAGATAGAACAAGAATCACCAGCTACTTTTCAAATCGGGTCTTTTACTGAGCGGGAAACTCGAGTTCTAAAAGTGGAATTCTGCATTCACTATAATAGGCATTATAGCAATGGCTAAGATGAGGCTTCTCCGTGTTGGTGCATCAAACTCGATGCGTGTCCTAGACAGTATTGAGATGTGAATTCAGAACTCTCATGGGATTGTTAACACAACGCTGTAGTTAAATTTCCCCTTGTTTGTACTTTTGCTATGAACTCCATTTTGGGCTTTGTGGCAGAATAGCGATTCTTCTGAGATTTGTTCTTTGGATTTCTCTTAAGACAGAGAAAGATTCATGAAAACACATGGTTTTCCTGATTCTCCTTTCCAGATAGAACAAGAATCATCAGCTACTTTTCAAATCGGGTCTTTTACTGAGCGAGAAACTCGAGTTCTAAAAGTGGAATTCTGCATTCACTCTAATAGGCATTATAGCAATGGCTAAGATGAGGCGTCTCTGTGATGGTGCATCAAACTCGATGCGTGTCCTAGACAGTATTGAGATGTCAATTCAGAACTCTCATGGGATTCTTAACACAACGCTGTAGTTAAATTTCCCCTTGTTTGTACTTTTGCTATGAACTCCATTTTGGGCTTTGTGGCAGAATAGCGATTCTTCTGAGATATGTTCTTTGGATTTCTCTTAAGACAGAGAGAGATTCATGAAAACACATGGTTTTCCTGATTCTCCTTTCCAGATAGAACAAGAATCACCAGCTACTTTTCAAATCGGGTCTTTTACTGCGCGGGAAACTCGAGTTCTAAAAGTGGAATTCTGCATTCACTATAATAGGCATTATAGCAATGGCTAAGATGAGGCTTCTCCGTGATGGTGCATCAAACTCGATGCGTGTCCTAGACAGTATTGAGATGTGAATTCAGAACTCTCATGGGATTGTTAACACAACGCTGTAGTTAAATTTCCCCTTGTTTGTACTTTTGCTATGAACTCCATTTTGGGCTTTGTGGCTGAATAGCGATTCTTCTGAGATTTGTTCTTTGGATTTCTCTTAAGACAGAGAGAGACAGAGAGTTCATAGCAAAAGTACAAACAAGGGGATATTTGAATTTCCTGATTCTCCTTTCCAGATAGAGCAAGAATCACCAGCTACTTTTCAAATCGGGTCTTTTACTGAGCGGGAAACTCGAGTTCTAAAAGTGGAATTCTGCATTCACTATAATAGGCATTATAGCAATGGCTAAGATGAGGCTTCTCTGTGATGCTGCATCAAACTCGATGCGTGTCCTAGACAGTATTGAGATGTCAATTCTGAACTCTCATGGGATTGTTAACACAACGCTGTAGTTAAATTTCCCCTTCTTTGTACTTTTGCTATGAACTCCATTTTGGGCTGTGTGGCAGAATAGCGATTCTTCTGAGATTTGTTCTTTGGATTTCTCTTAAGACAGAGAGAGATTCATGAAAACACATGGTTTTCCTGATTCTCCTTTCCAGATAGAACAAGAATCACCAGCTACTTTTCAAATCGGGTCTTTTACTGCGCGGGAAACTCGAGTTCTAAAAGTGGAATTCTGCATTCAGTATAATGGGCCGTATAGCAATGGCTAAGATGAGGCTTCTCTGTGATGGTGCATCAAACTCGACGAGTGTCCTAGACAGTATTGAGATGTCAATTCTGAACTCTCATGGGATTGCTGACAAAACGCTGCAGTTAAGTTTCCCCTTGTTTGTACTTTTGCTATGAACTCCATTTTGGGCTATGTGGAAGAATAGCGATTCTTCGTAGATTTGTTCTTTGGATTTCTCTCAAGACAGAGAGAGATTCGTGAAAACACATGGTTTTCCTAATTCTCCTTTCCAGATAGAACAAGAATCACCAGCTACTTTTCAAATCGGGTCTTTTACTGAGCGGGAAACTCGAGTTCTAAAAGTGGAATTCTGCATTCACTATAATAGGCATTATAGCAATGGCTAAGATGAGGCTTCTCCGTGTTGGTGCATCAAACTCGATGCGTGTCCTAGACAGTATTGAGATGTGAATTCAGAACTCTCATGGGATTGTTAACACAACGCTGTAGTTAAATTTCCCCTTGTTTGTACTTTTGCTATGAACTCCATTTTGGGCTTTGTGGCAGAATAGCGATTCTTCTGAGATATGTTCTTTGGATTTCTCTTAAGACAGAGAGAGATTCATGAAAACACATGGTTTTCCTGATTCTCCTTTCCAGATAGAACAAGAATCACCAGCTACTTTTCAAATCGGGTCTTTTACTGCGCGGGAAACTCGAGTTCTAAAAGTGGAATTCTGCATTCACTATAATAGGCATTATAGCAATGGCTAAGATGAGGCTTCTCTGTGATGGTGCATCAAACTCTATGCCTGTCCTAGACAGTATTGAGATGTGAATTCAGAACTCTCATGGGATTGTTAACACAACGCTGTAGTTAAATTTCCCCTTCTTTGTACTTTTGCTATGAACTCTATTTTGGGCTATGTGGCAGAATAGCGATTGTTCTGAGATTTGTTCTTTGGGTTTCTCTTAAGACAGAGAGAGATTCATGAAAACACATGGTTTTCCTGATTCTCCTTTCCAGATAGAACAAGAATCACCAGCTACTTTTCAAATCGGGTCTTTTACTGCGCGGGAAACTCGAGTTCTAAAACTGGAATTCTGCATTCACTATAATAGGCATTATAGCAATGGCTAAGATGAGGCTTCTCCGTGATGGTGCATCAAACTCGATGCGTGTCCTAGACAGTATTGAGATGTGAATTCAGAACTCTCATGGGATTGTTAACACAACGCTGTAGTTAAATTTCCCCTTGTTTGTACTTTTGCTATGAACTCCATTTTGGGCTTTGTGGCTGAATAGCGATTCTTCTGAGATTTGTTCTTTGGATTTCTCTTAAGACAGAGAGAGACAGAGAGTTCATAGCAAAAGTACAAACAAGGGGATATTTGAATTTCCTGATTCTCCTTTCCAGATAGAGCAAGAATCACCAGCTACTTTTCAAATCGGGTCTTTTACTGAGCGGGAAACTCGAGTTCTAAAAGTGGAATTCTGCATTCACTATAATAGGCATTATAGCAATGGCTAAGATGAGGCTTCTCTGTGATGCTGCATCAAACTCGATGCGTGTCCTAGACAGTATTGAGATGTCAATTCTGAACTCTCATGGGATTGTTAACACAACGCTGTAGTTAAATTTCCCCTTCTTTGTACTTTTGCTATGAACTCCATTTTGGGCTGTGTGGCAGAATAGCGATTCTTCTGAGATTTGTTCTTTGGATTTCTCTTAAGACAGAGAGAGATTCATGAAAACACATGGTTTTCCTGATTCTCCTTTCCAGATAGAACAAGAATCACCAGCTACTTTTCAAATCGGGTCTTTTACTGCGCGGGAAACTCGAGTTCTAAAAGTGGAATTCTGCATTCAGTATAATGGGCCGTATAGCAATGGCTAAGATGAGGCTTCTCTGTGATGGTGCATCAAACTCGACGAGTGTCCTAGACAGTATTGAGATGTCAATTCTGAACTCTCATGGGATTGCTGACAAAACGCTGCAGTTAAGTTTCCCCTTGTTTGTACTTTTGCTATGAACTCCATTTTGGGCTATGTGGAAGAATAGCGATTCTTCGTAGATTTGTTCTTTGGATTTCTCTCAAGACAGAGAGAGATTCGTGAAAACACATGGTTTTCCTAATTCTCCTTTCCAGATAGAACAAGAATCACCAGCTACTTTTCAAATCGGGTCTTTTACTGAGCGGGAAACTCGAGTTCTAAAAGTGGAATTCTGCATTCACTATAATAGGCATTATAGCAATGGCTAAGATGAGGCTTCTCCGTGTTGGTGCATCAAACTCGATGCGTGTCCTAGACAGTATTGAGATGTGAATTCAGAACTCTCATGGGATTGTTAACACAACGCTGTAGTTAAATTTCCCCTTGTTTGTACTTTTGCTATGAACTCCATTTTGGGCTTTGTGGCAGAATAGCGATTCTTCTGAGATATGTTCTTTGGATTTCTCTTAAGACAGAGAGAGATTCATGAAAACACATGGTTTTCCTGATTCTCCTTTCCAGATAGAACAAGAATCACCAGCTACTTTTCAAATCGGGTCTTTTACTGCGCGGGAAACTCGAGTTCTAAAAGTGGAATTCTGCATTCACTATAATAGGCATTATAGCAATGGCTAAGATGAGGCTTCTCTGTGATGGTGCATCAAACTCTATGCCTGTCCTAGACAGTATTGAGATGTGAATTCAGAACTCTCATGGGATTGTTAACACAACGCTGTAGTTAAATTTCCCCTTCTTTGTACTTTTGCTATGAACTCTATTTTGGGCTATGTGGCAGAATAGCGATTGTTCTGAGATTTGTTCTTTGGGTTTCTCTTAAGACAGAGAGAGATTCATGAAAACACATGGTTTTCCTGATTCTCCTTTCCAGATAGAACAAGAATCACCAGGTACTTTTCAAATCGGGTCTTTTACTGCGCGGGAAACTCGAGTTCTAAAACTGGAATTCTGCATACACTATAATAGGCATTATAGCAATGGCTAAGATGAGGCTTCTCCGTGATGGTGCATCAAACTCGATGCGTGTCCTAGACAGTATTGAGATGTGAATTCAGAACTCTCATGGGATTGTTAACACAACGCTGTAGTTAAATTTCCCCTTGTTTGTACTTTTGCTATGAACTCCATTTTGGGCTTTGTGGCTGAATAGCGATTCTTCTGAGATTTGTTCTTTGGATTTCTCTTAAGACAGAGAGAGACAGAGAGTTCATAGCAAAAGTACAAACAAGGGGATATTTGAATTTCCTGATTCTCCTTTCCAGATAGAGCAAGAATCACCAGCTACTTTTCAAATCGGGTCTTTTACTGAGCGGGAAACTCGAGTTCTAAAAGTGGAATTCTGCATTCACTATAATAGGCATTATAGCAATGGCTAAGATGAGGCTTCTCTGTGATGCTGCATCAAACTCGATGCGTGTCCTAGACAGTATTGAGATGTCAATTCTGAACTCTCATGGGATTGTTAACACAACGCTGTAGTTAAATTTCCCCTTCTTTGTACTTTTGCTATGAACTCCATTTTGGGCTGTGTGGCAGAATAGCGATTCTTCTGAGATTTGTTCTTTGGATTTCTCTTAAGACAGAGAGAGATTCATGAAAACACATGGTTTTCCTGATTCTCCTTTCCAGATAGAACAAGAATCACCAGCTACTTTTCAAATCGGGTCTTTTACTGCGCGGGAAACTCGAGTTCTAAAAGTGGAATTCTGCATTCAGTATAATGGGCCGTATAGCAATGGCTAAGATGAGGCTTCTCTGTGATGGTGCATCAAACTCGACGAGTGTCCTAGACAGTATTGAGATGTCAATTCTGAACTCTCATGGGATTGCTGACAAAACGCTGCAGTTAAGTTTCCCCTTGTTTGTACTTTTGCTATGAACTCCATTTTGGGCTATGTGGAAGAATAGCGATTCTTCGTAGATTTGTTCTTTGGATTTCTCTCAAGACAGAGAGAGATTCGTGAAAACACATGGTTTTCCTAATTCTCCTTTCCAGATAGAACAAGAATCACCAGCTACTTTTCAAATCGGGTCTTTTACTGAGCGGGAAACTCGAGTTCTAAAAGTGGAATTCTGCATTCACTATAATAGGCATTATAGCAATGGCTAAGATGAGGCTTCTCCGTGTTGGTGCATCAAACTCGATGCGTGTCCTAGACAGTATTGAGATGTGAATTCAGAACTCTCATGGGATTGTTAACACAACGCTGTAGTTAAATTTCCCCTTGTTTGTACTTTTGCTATGAACTCCATTTTGGGCTTTGTGGCAGAATAGCGATTCTTCTGAGATTTGTTCTTTGGATTTCTCTTAAGACAGAGAAAGATTCATGAAAACACATGGTTTTCCTGATTCTCCTTTCCAGATAGAACAAGAATCATCAGCTACTTTTCAAATCGGGTCTTTTACTGAGCGAGAAACTCGAGTTCTAAAAGTGGAATTCTGCATTCACTCTAATAGGCATTATAGCAATGGCTAAGATGAGGCGTCTCTGTGATGGTGCATCAAACTCGATGCGTGTCCTAGACAGTATTGAGATGTCAATTCAGAACTCTCATGGGATTCTTAACACAACGCTGTAGTTAAATTTCCCCTTGTTTGTACTTTTGCTATGAACTCCATTTTGGGCTTTGTGGCAGAATAGCGATTCTTCTGAGATATGTTCTTTGGATTTCTCTTAAGACAGAGAGAGATTCATGAAAACACATGGTTTTCCTGATTCTCCTTTCCAGATAGAACAAGAATCACCAGCTACTTTTCAAATCGGGTCTTTTACTGCGCGGGAAACTCGAGTTCTAAAAGTGGAATTCTGCATTCACTATAATAGGCATTATAGCAATGGCTAAGATGAGGCTTCTCTGTGATGGTGCATCAAACTCTATGCCTGTCCTAGACAGTATTGAGATGTGAATTCAGAACTCTCATGGGATTGTTAACACAACGCTGTAGTTAAATTTCCCCTTCTTTGTACTTTTGCTATGAACTCTATTTTGGGCTATGTGGCAGAATAGCGATTGTTCTGAGATTTGTTCTTTGGGTTTCTCTTAAGACAGAGAGAGATTCATGAAAACACATGGTTTTCCTGATTCTCCTTTCCAGATAGAACAAGAATCACCAGGTACTTTTCAAATCGGGTCTTTTACTGCGCGGGAAACTCGAGTTCTAAAACTGGAATTCTGCATACACTATAATAGGCATTATAGCAATGGCTAAGATGAGGCTTCTCCGTGATGGTGCATCAAACTCGATGCGTGTCCTAGACAGTATTGAGATGTGAATTCAGAACTCTCATGGGATTGTTAACACAACGCTGTAGTTAAATTTCCCCTTGTTTGTACTTTTGCTATGAACTCCATTTTGGGCTTTGTGGCTGAATAGCGATTCTTCTGAGATTTGTTCTTTGGATTTCTCTTAAGACAGAGAGAGACAGAGAGTTCATAGCAAAAGTACAAACAAGGGGATATTTGAATTTCCTGATTCTCCTTTCCAGATAGAGCAAGAATCACCAGCTACTTTTCAAATCGGGTCTTTTACTGAGCGGGAAACTCGAGTTCTAAAAGTGGAATTCTGCATTCACTATAATAGGCATTATAGCAATGGCTAAGATGAGGCTTCTCTGTGATGCTGCATCAAACTCGATGCGTGTCCTAGACAGTATTGAGATGTCAATTCTGAACTCTCATGGGATTGTTAACACAACGCTGTAGTTAAATTTCCCCTTCTTTGTACTTTTGCTATGAACTCCATTTTGGGCTGTGTGGCAGAATAGCGATTCTTCTGAGATTTGTTCTTTGGATTTCTCTTAAGACAGAGAGAGATTCATGAAAACACATGGTTTTCCTGATTCTCCTTTCCAGATAGAACAAGAATCACCAGCTACTTTTCAAATCGGGTCTTTTACTGCGCGGGAAACTCGAGTTCTAAAAGTGGAATTCTGCATTCAGTATAATGGGCCGTATAGCAATGGCTAAGATGAGGCTTCTCTGTGATGGTGCATCAAACTCGACGAGTGTCCTAGACAGTATTGAGATGTCAATTCTGAACTCTCATGGGATTGCTGACAAAACGCTGCAGTTAAGTTTCCCCTTGTTTGTACTTTTGCTATGAACTCCATTTTGGGCTATGTGGAAGAATAGCGATTCTTCGTAGATTTGTTCTTTGGATTTCTCTCAAGACAGAGAGAGATTCGTGAAAACACATGGTTTTCCTAATTCTCCTTTCCAGATAGAACAAGAATCACCAGCTACTTTTCAAATCGGGTCTTTTACTGAGCGGGAAACTCGAGTTCTAAAAGTGGAATTCTGCATTCACTATAATAGGCATTATAGCAATGGCTAAGATGAGGCTTCTCCGTGTTGGTGCATCAAACTCGATGCGTGTCCTAGACAGTATTGAGATGTGAATTCAGAACTCTCATGGGATTGTTAACACAACGCTGTAGTTAAATTTCCCCTTGTTTGTACTTTTGCTATGAACTCCATTCCGGGGTATGTGGAAGAATAGCGATTCTTCGTAGATTTGTTCTTTGGATTTCTCTCAAGACAGAGAGAGATTCATGAAAACACATGGTTTTCCTAATTCTCCTTTCCAGATAGAACAAGAACCACCAGCTACTTTTCAAATCGGGTCTTTTACTGAGCGGGAAACTCGAGTTCTAAAAGTGGAATTCTGCATTCACTATAATAGGCATTATAGCAATGGCTAAGATGAGGCTTCTCTGTGATGGTGCATCAAACTCGATGCGTGTCCTAGACAGTATTGAGATGTGAATTCAGAACTTTCATGGGATTGTTAACACAACGCTGTAGTTAAATTTCCCCTTGTTTGTACTTTTGCTATGAACTCCATTTTGGGCTTTGTGGCAGAATAGCGATTCTTCTGAGATTTGTTCTTTGGATTTCTCTTAACACAGAGAAAGATTCATGAAAACACATGGTTTTCCTGATTCTCCTTTCCAGATAGAACAAGAACCACCAGCTACTTTTCAAATCGGGTCTTTTACTGAGCGGGAAACTCGAGTTCTAAAAGTGGAATTCTGCATTCACTATAATAGGCATTATAGCAATGGCTAAGATGAGGCTTCTCTGTGATGGTGCATCAAACTCGATGCGTGTCCTAGACAGTATTGAGATGTGAATTCAGAACTTTCATGGGATTGTTAACACAACGCTGTAGTTAAATTTCCCCTTGTTTGTACTTTTGCTATGAACTCCATTTTGGGCTTTGTGGCAGAATAGCGATTCTTCTGAGATTTGTTCTTTGGATTTCTCTTAAGACAGAGAAAGATTCATGAAAACACATGGTTTTCCTGATTCTCCTTTCCAGATAGAACAAGAATCATCAGCTACTTTTCAAATCGGGTCTTTTACTGAGCGAGAAACTCGAGTTCTAAAAGTGGAATTCTGCATTCACTCTAATAGGCATTATAGCAATGGCTAAGATGAGGTGTCTCTGTGATGGTGCATCAAACTCGATGCGTGTCCTAGACAGTATTGAGATGTCAATTCAGAACTCTCATGGGATTCTTAACACAACGCTGTAGTTAAATTTCCCCTTGTTTGTACTTTTGCTATGAACTCCATTTTGGGCTTTGTGGCAGAATAGCGATTCTTCTGAGATTTGTTCTTTGGATTTCTCTTAACACAGAGAAAGATTCATGAAAACACATGGTTTTCCTGATTCTCCTTTCCAGATAGAACAAGAACCACCAGCTACTTTTCAAATCGGGTCTTTTACTGAGCGGGAAACTCGAGTTCTAAAAGTGGAATTCTGCATTCACTATAATAGGCATTATAGCAATGGCTAAGATGAGGCTTCTCTGTGATGGTGCATCAAACTCGATGCGTGTCCTAGACAGTATTGAGATGTGAATTCAGAACTTTCATGGGATTGTTAACACAACGCTGTAGTTAAATTTCCCCTTGTTTGTACTTTTGCTATGAACTCCATTTTGGGCTTTGTGGCAGAATAGCGATTCTTCTGAGATTTGTTCTTTGGATTTCTCTTAAGACAGAGAAAGATTCATGAAAACACATGGTTTTCCTGATTCTCCTTTCCAGATAGAACAAGAATCATCAGCTACTTTTCAAATCGGGTCTTTTACTGAGCGAGAAACTCGAGTTCTAAAAGTGGAATTCTGCATTCACTCTAATAGGCATTATAGCAATGGCTAAGATGAGGTGTCTCTGTGATGGTGCATCAAACTCGATGCGTGTCCTAGACAGTATTGAGATGTCAATTCAGAACTCTCATGGGATTCTTAACACAACGCTGTAGTTAAATTTCCCCTTGTTTGTACTTTTGCTATGAACTCCATTTTGGGCTATGTGGCAGAATAGCGATTCTTCTGAGATATGTTCTTTGGATTTCTCTTAAGACAGAGAGAGATTCATGAAAACACATGGTTTTCCTGATTCTCCTTTCCAGATAGAACAAGAATCACCAGCTACTTTTCAAATCGGGTCTTTTACTGCGCGGGAAACTCGAGTTCTAAAAGTGGAATTCTGCATTCACTATAATAGGCATTATAGCAATGGCTAAGATGAGGCTTCTCTGTGATGGTGCATCAAACTCTATGCCTGTCCTAGACAGTATTGAGATGTGAATTCAGAACTCTCATGGGATTGTTAACACAACGCTGTAGTTAAATTTCCCCTTCTTTGTACTTTTGCTATGAACTCTATTTTGGGCTATGTGGCAGAATAGCGATTGTTCTGAGATTTGTTCTTTGGGTTTCTCTTAAGACAGAGAGAGATTCATGAAAACACATGGTTTTCCTGATTCTCCTTTCCAGATAGAACAAGAATCACCAGGTACTTTTCAAATCGGGTCTTTTACTGCGCGGGAAACTCGAGTTCTAAAACTGGAATTCTGCATTCACTATAATAGGCATTATAGCAATGGCTAAGATGAGGCTTCTCCGTGATGGTGCATCAAACTCGATGCGTGTCCTAGACAGTATTGAGATGTGAATTCAGAACTCTCATGGGATTGTTAACACAACGCTGTAGTTAAATTTCCCCTTGTTTGTACTTTTGCTATGAACTCCATTTTGGGCTTTGTGGCTGAATAGCGATTCTTCTGAGATTTGTTCTTTGGATTTCTCTTAAGACAGAGAGAGACAGAGAGTTCATAGCAAAAGTACAAACAAGGGGATATTTGAATTTCCTGATTCTCCTTTCCAGATAGAACAAGAATCACCAGCTACTTTTCAAATCGTGTCTTTTACTAAGCGGGAAACTCGAGTTCTAAAAGTGGAATTCTGCATTCACTATAATAGGCATTATAGCAATGGCTAAGATGAGGCTTCTCTGTGATGCTGCATCAAACTCGATGCCTGTCCTAGACAGTATTGAGATGTCAATTCTGAACTCTCATGGGATTGTTAACACAACGCTGTAGTTAAATTTCCCCTTCTTTGTACTTTTGCTATGAACTCCATTTTGGGCTATGTGGCAGAATAGCGATTCTTCTGAGATTTGTTCTTTGGATTTCTCTTAAGACAGAGAGAGATTCATGAAAACACATAGTTTTCCTGATTCTCCTTTCCAGATAGAACAAGAATCACCAGCTACTTTTCAAATCGGGTCTTTTACTGCGCGGGAAACTCGAGTTCTAAAAGTGGAATTCTGCATTCACTATAATAGGCATTATAGCAATGGCTAAGATGAGGCTTCTCCGTGTTGGTGCAACAAACTCGATGCGTGTCCTAGACAGTATTGAGATGTGAATTCAGAACTCTCATGGGATTAACACAACGCTGTAGTTAAATTTCCCCTTGTTTGTACTTTTGCTATGACTCCATTCTGGGCTATGTGGAAGAATAGCGATTCTTCTGAGATATATTCTTTGGATTTCTCTTAAGACAGAGAGAGATTCATGAAAACACATGGTTTTCCTGATTCTCCTTTCCAGATAGAACACGAATCACCAGCTACTTTTCAAATCGGGTCTTTTACTGAGCGGGAAACTCGAGTTCTAAAAGTGGAATTCTGCATTCACTATAATAGGCATTATAGCAATGGCTAAGATGAGGCTTCTCTGTGATGCTGCATCAAACTCGATGCGTGTCCTAGACAGTATTGAGATGTCAATTCTGAACTCTCATGGGATTGTTAACACAACGCTGTAGTTAAATTTCCCCTTCTTTGTACTTTTGCTATGAACTCCATTTTGGGCTGTGTGGCAGAATAGCGATTCTTCTGAGATTTGTTCTTTGGATTTCTCTTAAGACAGAGAGAGATTCATGAAAACACATGGTTTTCCTGATTCTCCTTTCCAGATAGAACAAGAATCACCAGCTACTTTTCAAATCGGGTCTTTTACTGCGCGGCAAACTCGAGTTCTAAAAGTGGAATTCTGCATTCAGTATAATGGGCCGTATAGCAATGGCTAAGATGAGGCTTCTCTGTGATGGTGCATCAAACTCGACGAGTGTCCTAGACAGTATTGAGATGTCAATTCTGAACTCTCATGGGATTGCTAACAAAACGCTGCAGTTAAGTTTCCCCTTGTTTGTACTTTTGCTATGAACTCCATTTTGGGCTATGTGGAAGAATAGCGATTCTTCGTAGATTTGTTCTTTGGATTTCTCTCAAGACAGAGAGAGATTCGTGAAAACACATGGTTTTCCTAATTCTCCTTTCCAGATAGAACAAGAATCACCAGCTACTTTTCAAATCGGGTCTTTTACTGAGCGGGAAACTCGAGTTCTAAAAGTGGAATTCTGCATTCACTATAATAGGCATTATAGCAATGGCTAAGATGAGGCTTCTCTGTGATGCTGCATCAAACTCGATGCGTGTCCTAGACAGTATTGAGATGTCAATTCTGAACTCTCATGGGATTGTTAACACAACGCTGTAGTTAAATTTCCCCTTGTTTGTACTTTTGCTATGAACTCCATTTTGGGCTTTGTGGCATAATAGCGATTCTTCTGAGATTTGTTCTTTGGATTTCTCTTAAGACAGAGAAAGATTCATGAAAACACATGGTTTTCCTGATTCTCCTTTCCAGATAGAACAAGAATCATCAGCTACTTTTCAAATCGGGTCTTTTACTGAGCGAGAAACTCGAGTTCTAAAAGTGGAATTCTGCATTCACTCTAATAGGCATTATAGCAATGGCTAAGATGAGGCGTCTCTGTGATGGTGCATCAAACTCGATGCGTGTCCTAGACAGTATTGAGATGTCAATTCAGAACTCTCATGGGATTCTTAACACAACGCTGTAGTTAAATTTCCCCTTGTTTGTACTTTTGCTATGAACTCCATTTTGGGCTTTGTGGCAGAATAGCGATTCTTCTGAGATATGTTCTTTGGATTTCTCTTAAGACAGAGAGAGATTCATGAAAACACATGGTTTTCCTGATTCTCCTTTCCAGATAGAACAAGAATCACCAGCTACTTTTCAAATCGGGTCTTTTACTGCGCGGGAAACTCGAGTTCTAAAAGTGGAATTCTGCATTCACTATAATAGGCATTATAGCAATGGCTAAGATGAGGCTTCTCTCTGATGGTGCATCAAACTCGATGCCTGTCCTAGACAGTATTGAGATGTGAATTCAGAACTCTCATGGGATTGTTAACACAACGCTGTAGTTAAATTTCCCCTTCTTTGTACTTTTGCTATGAACTCTATTTTGGGCTATGTGGCAGAATAGCGATTGTTCTGAGATTTGTTCTTTGGGTTTCTCTTAAGACAGAGAGAGATTCATGAAAACACATGGTTTTCCTGATTCTCCTTTCCAGATAGAACAAGAATCACCAGCTACTTTTCAAATCGGGTCTTTTACTGCGCGGAAAACTCGAGTTCTAAAAGTGGAATTCTGCATTCACTATAATAGGCATTATAGCAATGGCTAAGATGAGGCTTCTCTGTCATGGTGCATCAAACTCGATGCCTGTCCTAGACAGTATTGAGATGTCAATTCTGAACTCTCATGGGATTGTTAACACAACGCTCTAGTTAAATTTCCCCTTGTTTGTACTTTTGCTATGAACTCCATTTTGGGCTTTGTGGCAGAATAGCGATTCTTCTGAGATTTGTTCTTTGGGTTTCTCTTAAGACAGAGAAAGATTCATGAAAGCACATGGTTTTCCTGATTGTCCTTTCCAGATAGAACAAGAATCACCAGCTACTTTTCAAATCGGGTCTTTTACTGAGCGGGAAACTAGAGTTCTAAAAGTGGAATTCTGCATTCACTATAATAGGCATTATAGCAATGGCTAAGATGAGGCTTCTCTGTGATGGTGCATCAAACTTGATGCGTGTCCTAGACAGTATTGAGATGTGAATTCAGAACTCTCATGAGATTGTTAACACAACGCTGTAGTTAAATTTCCCCTTCTTTGTACTTTTGCTATGAACTCCATTTTGGGCTTTGTGGCAGAATAGCGATTCTTCTGAGATTTGTTCTTTGGGTTTCTCTTAAGACAGAGAAAGATTCATGAAAGCACATGGTTTTCCTGATTGTCCTTTCCAGATAGAACAAGAATCACCAGCTACTTTTCAAATCGGGTCTTTTACTGAGCGGGAAACTCGAGTTCTAAAAGTGGAATTCTGCATTCACTATAATAGGCATTATAGCAATGGCTAAGATGAGGCTTCTCTGTGATGTTGCATCAAACTCGATGCGTGTCCTAGACAGTATTGAGATGTCAATTCTGAACTCTCATGGGATTGTTAACACAACGCTGTAGTTAAATTTCCCCTTCTTTGTACTTTTGCTATGAACTCTATTTTGGGCTATGTGGCAGAATAGCGATTCTTCTGAGATTTGTTCTTTGGATTTCTCTTAAGACAGAGAGAGATTCATGAAAACACATGGTTTTCCTGATTCTCCTTTCCAGATAGAACAAGAATCACCAGCTACTTTTCAAATCGGGTCTTTTACTGCGCGGGAAACTCGAGTTCTAAAAGTGGAATTCTGCATTCACTATAATAGGCATTATAGCAATGGCTAAGATGAGGCTTCTCTCTGATGGTGCATCAAACTCGATGCCTGTCCTAGACAGTATTGAGATGTCAATTCTGAACTCTCATGGGATTGTTAACACAACGCTGTAGTTAAATTTCCCCTTCTTTGTACTTTTGCTATGAACTCCATTTTGGGCTTTGTGGCAGTATAGCGATTCTTCTGAGATTTGTTCTTTGGGTTTCTCTTAAGACAGAGAGAGATTCATGAAAACACATGGTTTTCCTGATTCTCCTTTCCAGATAGAACAAGAATCACCAGCTACTTTTCAAATCGGGTCTTTTACTGCGCGGGAAACTCGAGTTCTAAAAGTGGAATTCTGCATTCACTATAATAGGCATTATAGCAATGGCTAAGATGAGGCTTCTCTCTGATGGTGCATCAAACTCGATGCCTGTCCTAGACAGTATTGAGATGTGAATTCAGAACTCTCATGGGATTGTTAACACAACGCTGTAGTTAAATTTCCCCTTCTTTGTACTTTTGCTATGAACTCCATTTTGGGCTTTGTGGCAGTATAGCGATTCTTCTGAGATTTGTTCTTTGGGTTTCTCTTAAGACAGAGAGAGATTCATGAAAACACATGGTTTTCCTGATTCTCCTTTCCAGATAGAACAAGAATCACCAGCTACTTTTCAAATCGGGTCTTTTACTGACCGGGAAACTAGAGTTCTAAAAGTGGAATTCTGCATTCACTATAATAGGCATTATAGCAATGGCTAAGATGAGGCTTCTCTGTGATGGTGCATCAAACTTGATGCGTGTCCTAGACAGTATTGAGATGTGAATTCAGAACTCTCATGGGATTGTTAACACAACGCTGTAGTTAAATTTCCCCTTCTTTGTACTTTTGCTATGAACTCTATTTTGGGCTATGTGGCAGAATAGCGATTCTTCTGAGATTTGTTCTTTGGGTTTCTCTTAAGACAGAGAGAGATTCATGAAAACACATGGTTTTCCTGATTCTCCTTTCCAGATAGAACAAGAATCACCAGCTACTTTTCAAATCGGGTCTTTTACTGCGCGGGAAACTCGAGTTCTAAAAGTGGAATTCTGCATTCACTATAATAGGCATTATAGCAATGGCTAAGATGAGGCTTCTCTCTGATGGTGCATCAAACTCGATGCCTGTCCTAGACAGTATTGAGATGTGAATTCAGAACTCTCATGGGATTGTTAACACAACGCTGTAGTTAAATTTCCCCTTCTTTGTACTTTTGCTATGAACTCTATTTTGGGCTATGTGGCAGAATAGCGATTGTTCTGAGATTTGTTCTTTGGGTTTCTCTTAAGACAGAGAGAGATTCATGAAAACACATGGTTTTCCTGATTCTCCTTTCCAGATAGAACAAGAATCACCAGCTACTTTTCAAATCGGGTCTTTTACTGCGCGGAAAACTCGAGTTCTAAAAGTGGAATTCTGCATTCACTATAATAGGCATTATAGCAATGGCTAAGATGAGGCTTCTCTGTGATGGTGCATCAAACTCGATGCCTGTCCTAGACAGTATTGAGATGTCAATTCTGAACTCTCATGGGATTGTTAACACAACGCTCTAGTTAAATTTCCCCTTGTTTGTACTTTTGCTATGAACTCCATTTTGGGCTTTGTGGCAGAATAGCGATTCTTCTGAGATTTGTTCTTTGGGTTTCTCTTAAGACAGAGAAAGATTCATGAAAGCACATGGTTTTCCTGATTCTCCTTTCCAGATAGAACAAGAATCACCAGCTACTTTTCAAATCGGGTCTTTTACTGAGCGGGAAACTAGAGTTCTAAAAGTGGAATTCTGCATTCACTATAATAGGCATTATAGCAATGGCTAAGATGAGGCTTCTCTGTGATGGTGCATCAAACTTGATGCGTGTCCTAGACAGTATTGAGATGTGAATTCAGAACTCTCATGGGATTGTTAACACAACGCTGTAGTTAAATTTCCCCTTCTTTGTACTTTTGCTATGAACTCCATTTTGGGCTTTGTGGCAGAATAGCGATTCTTCTGAGATTTGTTCTTTGGGTTTCTCTTAAGACAGAGAAAGATTCATGAAAGCACATGGTTTTCCTGATTGTCCTTTCCAGATAGAACAAGAATCACCAGCTACTTTTCAAATCGGGTCTTTTACTGAGCGGGAAACTCGAGTTCTAAAAGTGGAATTCTGCATTCACTATAATAGGCATTATAGCAATGGCTAAGATGAGGCTTCTCTGTGATGGTGCATCAAACTCGATGCGTGTCCTAGACAGTATTGAGATGTCAATTCTGAACTCTCATGGGATTGTTAACACAACGCTGTAGTTAAATTTCCCCTTCTTTGTACTTTTGCTATGAACTCTATTTTGGGCTATGTGGCAGAATAGCGATTCTTCTGAGATTTTTTCTTTGGATTTCTCTTAAGACAGAGAGAGATTCATGAAAACACATGGTTTTCCTGATTCTCCTTTCCAGATAGAACAAGAATCACCAGCTACTTTTCAAATCGGGTCTTTTACTGCGCGGGAAACTCGAGTTCTAAAAGTGGAATTCTGCATTCACTATAATAGGCATTATAGCAATGGCTAAGATGAGGCTTCTCTCTGATGGTGCATCAAACTCGATGCCTGTCCTAGACAGTATTGAGATGTGAATTCAGAACTCTCATGGGATTGTTAACACAACGCTGTAGTTAAATTTCCCCTTCTTTGTACTTTTGCTATGAACTCCATTTTGGGCTTTGTGGCAGTATAGCGATTCTTCTGAGATTTGTTCTTTGGGTTTCTCTTAAGACAGAGAGAGATTCATGAAAACACATGGTTTTCCTGATTCTCCTTTCCAGATAGAACAAGAATCACCAGCTACTTTTCAAATCGGGTCTTTTACTGCGCGGGAAACTCGAGTTCTAAAAGTGGAATTCTGCATTCACTATAATAGGCATTATAGCAATGGCTAAGATGAGGCTTCTCTCTGATGGTGCATCAAACTCGATGCCTGTCCTAGACAGTATTGAGATGTGAATTCAGAACTCTCATGGGATTGTTAACACAACGCTGTAGTTAAATTTCCCCTTCTTTGTACTTTTGCTATGAACTCTATTTTGGGCTATGTGGCAGAATAGCGATTGTTCTGAGATTTGTTCTTTGGGTTTCTCTTAAGACAGAGAGAGATTCATGAAAACACATGGTTTTCCTGATTCTCCTTTCCAGATAGAACAAGAATCACCAGCTACTTTTCAAATCGGGTCTTTTACTGCGCGGAAAACTCGAGTTCTAAAAGTGGAATTCTGCATTCACTATAATAGGCATTATAGCAATGGCTAAGATGAGGCTTCTCTGTGATGGTGCATCAAACTCGATGCCTGTCCTAGACAGTATTGAGATGTCAATTCTGAACTCTCATGGGATTGTTAACACAACGCTCTAGTTAAATTTCCCCTTGTTTGTACTTTTGCTATGAACTCCATTTTGGGCTTTGTGGCAGAATAGCGATTCTTCTGAGATTTGTTCTTTGGGTTTCTCTTAAGACAGAGAAAGATTCATGAAAGCACATGGTTTTCCTGATTCTCCTTTCCAGATAGAACAAGAATCACCAGCTACTTTTCAAATCGGGTCTTTTACTGAGCGGGAAACTAGAGTTCTAAAAGTGGAATTCTGCATTCACTATAATAGGCATTATAGCAATGGCTAAGATGAGGCTTCTCTGTGATGGTGCATCAAACTTGATGCGTGTCCTAGACAGTATTGAGATGTGAATTCAGAACTCTCATGGGATTGTTAACACAACGCTGTAGTTAAATTTCCCCTTCTTTGTACTTTTGCTATGAACTCCATTTTGGGCTTTGTGGCAGAATAGCGATTCTTCTGAGATTTGTTCTTTGGGTTTCTCTTAAGACAGAGAGAGATTCATGAAAACACATGGTTTTCCTGATTCTCCTTTCCAGATAGAACAAGAATCACCAGCTACTTTTCAAATCGGGTCTTTTACTGCGCGGGAAACTCGAGTTCTAAAAGTGGAATTCTGCATTCACTATAATAGGCATTATAGCAATGGCTAAGATGAGGCTTCTCTCTGATGGTGCATCAAACTCGATGCCTGTCCTAGACAGTATTGAGATGTGAATTCAGAACTCTCATGGGATTGTTAACACAACGCTGTAGTTAAATTTCCCCTTCTTTGTACTTTTGCTATGAACTCCATTTTGGGCTTTGTGGCAGTATAGCGATTCTTCTGAGATTTGTTCTTTGGGTTTCTCTTAAGACAGAGAGAGATTCATGAAAACACATGGTTTTCCTGATTCTCCTTTCCAGATAGAACAAGAATCACCAGCTACTTTTCAAATCGGGTCTTTTACTGCGCGGGAAACTCGAGTTCTAAAAGTGGAATTCTGCATTCACTATAATAGGCATTATAGCAATGGCTAAGATGAGGCTTCTCTCTGATGGTGCATCAAACTCGATGCCTGTCCTAGACAGTATTGAGATGTGAATTCAGAACTCTCATGGGATTGTTAACACAACGCTGTAGTTAAATTTCCCCTTCTTTGTACTTTTGCTATGAACTCCATTTTGGGCTTTGTGGCAGTATAGCGATTCTTCTGAGATTTGTTCTTTGGGTTTCTCTTAAGACAGAGAGAGATTCATGAAAACACATGGTTTTCCTGATTCTCCTTTCCAGATAGAACAAGAATCACCAGCTACTTTTCAAATCGGGTCTTTTACTGACCGGGAAACTAGAGTTCTAAAAGTGGAATTCTGCATTCACTATAATAGGCATTATAGCAATGGCTAAGATGAGGCTTCTCTGTGATGGTGCATCAAACTTGATGCGTGTCCTAGACAGTATTGAGATGTGAATTCAGAACTCTCATGGGATTGTTAACACAACGCTGTAGTTAAATTTCCCCTTCTTTGTACTTTTGCTATGAACTCTATTTTGGGCTATGTGGCAGAATAGCGATTCTTCTGAGATTTGTTCTTTGGATTTCTCTTAAGACAGAGAGAGATTCATGAAAACACATGGTTTTCCTGATTCTCCTTTCCAGATAGAACAAGAATCACCAGCTACTTTTCAAATCGGGTCTTTTACTGCGCGGGAAACTCGAGTTCTAAAAGTGGAATTCTGCATTCACTATAATAGGCATTATAGCAATGGCTAAGATGAGGCTTCTCTCTGATGGTGCATCAAACTCGATGCCTGTCCTAGACAGTATTGAGATGTGAATTCAGAACTCTCATGGGATTGTTAACACAACGCTGTAGTTAAATTTCCCCTTCTTTGTACTTTTGCTATGAACTCCATTTTGGGCTTTGTGGCAGTATAGCGATTCTTCTGAGATTTGTTCTTTGGGTTTCTCTTAAGACAGAGAGAGATTCATGAAAACACATGGTTTTCCTGATTCTCCTTTCCAGATAGAACAAGAATCACCAGCTACTTTTCAAATCAGGTCTTTTACTGCGCGGGAAACTCGAGTTCTAAAAGTGGAATTCTGCATTCACTATAATAGGCATTATAGCAATGGCTAAGATGAGGCTTCTCTCTGATGGTGCATCAAACTCGATGCCTGTCCTAGACAGTATTGAGATGTGAATTCAGAACTCTCATGGGATTGTTAACACAACGCTGTAGTTAAATTTCCCCTTCTTTGTACTTTTGCTATGAACTCTATTTTGGGCTATGTGGCAGAATAGCGATTGTTCTGAGATTTGTTCTTTGGGTTTCTCTTAAGACAGAGAGAGATTCATGAAAACACATGGTTTTCCTGATTCTCCTTTCCAGATAGAACAAGAATCACCAGCTACTTTTCAAATCGGGTCTTTTACTGCGCGGAAAACTCGAGTTCTAAAAGTGGAATTCTGCATTCACTATAATAGGCATTATAGCAATGGCTAAGATGAGGCTTCTCTGTGATGGTGCATCAAACTCGATGCCTGTCCTAGACAGTATTGAGATGTCAATTCTGAACTCTCATGGGATTGTTAACACAACGCTCTAGTTAAATTTCCCCTTGTTTGTACTTTTGCTATGAACTCCATTTTGGGCTATGTGGAAGAATAGCGATTCTTCGTAGATTTGTTCTTTGGATTTCTCTCAAGACAGAGAGAGATTCGTGAAAACACATGGTTTTCCTAATTCTCCTTTCCAGATAGAACAAGAATCACCAGCTACTTTTCAAATCGGGTCTTTTACTGAGCGGGAAACTCGAGTTCTAAAAGTGGAATTCTGCATTCACTATAATAGGCATTATAGCAATGGCTAAGATGAGGCTTCTCTGTGATGCTGCATCAAACTCGATGCGTGTCCTAGACAGTATTGAGATGTCAATTCTGAACTCTCATGGGATTGTTAACACAACGCTGTAGTTAAATTTCCCCTTGTTTGTACTTTTGCTATGAACTCCATTTTGGGCTTTGTGGCATAATAGCGATTCTTCTGAGATTTGTTCTTTGGATTTCTCTTAAGACAGAGAAAGATTCATGAAAACACATGGTTTTCCTGATTCTCCTTTCCAGATAGAACAAGAATCATCAGCTACTTTTCAAATCGGGTCTTTTACTGAGCGAGAAACTCGAGTTCTAAAAGTGGAATTCTGCATTCACTCTAATAGGCATTATAGCAATGGCTAAGATGAGGCGTCTCTGTGATGGTGCATCAAACTCGATGCGTGTCCTAGACAGTATTGAGATGTCAATTCAGAACTCTCATGGGATTCTTAACACAACGCTGTAGTTAAATTTCCCCTTGTTTGTACTTTTGCTATGAACTCCATTTTGGGCTTTGTGGCAGAATAGCGATTCTTCTGAGATATGTTCTTTGGATTTCTCTTAAGACAGAGAGAGATTCATGAAAACACATGGTTTTCCTGATTCTCCTTTCCAGATAGAACAAGAATCACCAGCTACTTTTCAAATCGGGTCTTTTACTGCGCGGGAAACTCGAGTTCTAAAAGTGGAATTCTGCATTCACTATAATAGGCATTATAGCAATGGCTAAGATGAGGCTTCTCTCTGATGGTGCATCAAACTCGATGCCTGTCCTAGACAGTATTGAGATGTGAATTCAGAACTCTCATGGGATTGTTAACACAACGCTGTAGTTAAATTTCCCCTTCTTTGTACTTTTGCTATGAACTCTATTTTGGGCTATGTGGCAGAATAGCGATTGTTCTGAGATTTGTTCTTTGGGTTTCTCTTAAGACAGAGAGAGATTCATGAAAACACATGGTTTTCCTGATTCTCCTTTCCAGATAGAACAAGAATCACCAGCTACTTTTCAAATCGGGTCTTTTACTGCGCGGAAAACTCGAGTTCTAAAAGTGGAATTCTGCATTCACTATAATAGGCATTATAGCAATGGCTAAGATGAGGCTTCTCTGTCATGGTGCATCAAACTCGATGCCTGTCCTAGACAGTATTGAGATGTCAATTCTGAACTCTCATGGGATTGTTAACACAACGCTCTAGTTAAATTTCCCCTTGTTTGTACTTTTGCTATGAACTCCATTTTGGGCTTTGTGGCAGAATAGCGATTCTTCTGAGATTTGTTCTTTGGGTTTCTCTTAAGACAGAGAAAGATTCATGAAAGCACATGGTTTTCCTGATTGTCCTTTCCAGATAGAACAAGAATCACCAGCTACTTTTCAAATCGGGTCTTTTACTGAGCGGGAAACTAGAGTTCTAAAAGTGGAATTCTGCATTCACTATAATAGGCATTATAGCAATGGCTAAGATGAGGCTTCTCTGTGATGGTGCATCAAACTTGATGCGTGTCCTAGACAGTATTGAGATGTGAATTCAGAACTCTCATGAGATTGTTAACACAACGCTGTAGTTAAATTTCCCCTTCTTTGTACTTTTGCTATGAACTCCATTTTGGGCTTTGTGGCAGAATAGCGATTCTTCTGAGATTTGTTCTTTGGGTTTCTCTTAAGACAGAGAAAGATTCATGAAAGCACATGGTTTTCCTGATTGTCCTTTCCAGATAGAACAAGAATCACCAGCTACTTTTCAAATCGGGTCTTTTACTGAGCGGGAAACTCGAGTTCTAAAAGTGGAATTCTGCATTCACTATAATAGGCATTATAGCAATGGCTAAGATGAGGCTTCTCTGTGATGTTGCATCAAACTCGATGCGTGTCCTAGACAGTATTGAGATGTCAATTCTGAACTCTCATGGGATTGTTAACACAACGCTGTAGTTAAATTTCCCCTTCTTTGTACTTTTGCTATGAACTCTATTTTGGGCTATGTGGCAGAATAGCGATTCTTCTGAGATTTGTTCTTTGGATTTCTCTTAAGACAGAGAGAGATTCATGAAAACACATGGTTTTCCTGATTCTCCTTTCCAGATAGAACAAGAATCACCAGCTACTTTTCAAATCGGGTCTTTTACTGCGCGGGAAACTCGAGTTCTAAAAGTGGAATTCTGCATTCACTATAATAGGCATTATAGCAATGGCTAAGATGAGGCTTCTCTCTGATGGTGCATCAAACTCGATGCCTGTCCTAGACAGTATTGAGATGTGAATTCAGAACTCTCATGGGATTGTTAACACAACGCTGTAGTTAAATTTCCCCTTCTTTGTACTTTTGCTATGAACTCCATTTTGGGCTTTGTGGCAGTATAGCGATTCTTCTGAGATTTGTTCTTTGGGTTTCTCTTAAGACAGAGAGAGATTCATGAAAACACATGGTTTTCCTGATTCTCCTTTCCAGATAGAACAAGAATCACCAGCTACTTTTCAAATCGGGTCTTTTACTGCGCGGAAAACTCGAGTTCTAAAAGTGGAATTCTGCATTCACTATAATAGGCATTATAGCAATGGCTAAGATGAGGCTTCTCTGTGATGGTGCATCAAACTCGATGCCTGTCCTAGACAGTATTGAGATGTCAATTCTGAACTCTCATGGGATTGTTAACACAACGCTCTAGTTAAATTTCCCCTTGTTTGTACTTTTGCTATGAAC
Source organism: Charina bottae (assembly GCA_023362775.1). Taxonomy (NCBI): domain Eukaryota; kingdom Metazoa; phylum Chordata; class Lepidosauria; order Squamata; family Charinaidae; genus Charina; species Charina bottae. The sequence continues at coordinate 1,074,548 of JALMGJ010000013.1, read as the reverse complement.
TCCATTTTGGGCTATGTGGAAGAATAGCGATTCTTCGTAGATTTGTTCTTTGGATTTCTCTCAAGACAGAGAGAGATTCGTGAAAACACATGGTTTTCCTAATTCTCCTTTCCAGATAGAACAAGAATCACCAGCTACTTTTCAAATCGGGTCTTTTACTGAGCGGGAAACTCGAGTTCTAAAAGTGGAATTCTGCATTCACTATAATAGGCATTATAGCAATGGCTAAGATGAGGCTTCTCTGTGATGCTGCATCAAACTCGATGCGTGTCCTAGACAGTATTGAGATGTCAATTCTGAACTCTCATGGGATTGTTAACACAACGCTGTAGTTAAATTTCCCCTTGTTTGTACTTTTGCTATGAACTCCATTTTGGGCTTTGTGGCATAATAGCGATTCTTCTGAGATTTGTTCTTTGGATTTCTCTTAAGACAGAGAAAGATTCATGAAAACACATGGTTTTCCTGATTCTCCTTTCCAGATAGAACAAGAATCATCAGCTACTTTTCAAATCGGGTCTTTTACTGAGCGAGAAACTCGAGTTCTAAAAGTGGAATTCTGCATTCACTCTAATGGGCATTATAGCAATGGCTAAGATGAGGCGTCTCTGTGATGGTGCATCAAACTCGATGCGTGTCCTAGACAGTATTGAGATGTCAATTCAGAACTCTCATGGGATTCTTAACACAACGCTGTAGTTAAATTTCCCCTTGTTTGTACTTTTGCTATGAACTCCATTTTGGGCTTTGTGGCAGAATAGCGATTCTTCTGAGATATGTTCTTTGGATTTCTCTTAAGACAGAGAGAGATTCATGAAAACACATGGTTTTCCTGATTCTCCTTTCCAGATAGAACAAGAATCACCAGCTACTTTTCAAATCGGGTCTTTTACTGCGCGGGAAACTCGAGTTCTAAAAGTGGAATTCTGCATTCACTATAATAGGCATTATAGCAATGGCTAAGATGAGGCTTCTCTCTGATGGTGCATCAAACTCGATGCCTGTCCTAGACAGTATTGAGATGTGAATTCAGAACTCTCATGGGATTGTTAACACAACGCTGTAGTTAAATTTCCCCTTCTTTGTACTTTTGCTATGAACTCCATTTTGGGCTTTGTGGCAGTATAGCGATTCTTCTGAGATTTGTTCTTTGGGTTTCTCTTAAGACAGAGAGAGATTCATGAAAACACATGGTTTTCCTGATTCTCCTTTCCAGATAGAACAAGAATCACCAGCTACTTTTCAAATCGGGTCTTTTACTGACCGGGAAACTAGAGTTCTAAAAGTGGAATTCTGCATTCACTATAATAGGCATTATAGCAATGGCTAAGATGAGGCTTCTCTGTGATGGTGCATCAAACTTGATGCGTGTCCTAGACAGTATTGAGATGTGAATTCAGAACTCTCATGGGATTGTTAACACAACGCTGTAGTTAAATTTCCCCTTCTTTGTACTTTTGCTATGAACTCTATTTTGGGCTATGTGGCAGAATAGCGATTCTTCTGAGATTTGTTCTTTGGGTTTCTCTTAAGACAGAGAGAGATTCATGAAAACACATGGTTTTCCTGATTCTCCTTTCCAGATAGAACAAGAATCACCAGCTACTTTTCAAATCGGGTCTTTTACTGCGCGGGAAACTCGAGTTCTAAAAGTGGAATTCTGCATTCACTATAATAGGCATTATAGCAATGGCTAAGATGAGGCTTCTCTCTGATGGTGCATCAAACTCGATGCCTGTCCTAGACAGTATTGAGATGTGAATTCAGAACTCTCATGGGATTGTTAACACAACGCTGTAGTTAAATTTCCCCTTCTTTGTACTTTTGCTATGAACTCTATTTTGGGCTATGTGGCAGAATAGCGATTGTTCTGAGATTTGTTCTTTGGGTTTCTCTTAAGACAGAGAGAGATTCATGAAAACACATGGTTTTCCTGATTCTCCTTTCCAGATAGAACAAGAATCACCAGCTACTTTTCAAATCGGGTCTTTTACTGCGCGGAAAACTCGAGTTCTAAAAGTGGAATTCTGCATTCACTATAATAGGCATTATAGCAATGGCTAAGATGAGGCTTCTCTGTGATGGTGCATCAAACTCGATGCCTGTCCTAGACAGTATTGAGATGTCAATTCTGAACTCTCATGGGATTGTTAACACAACGCTCTAGTTAAATTTCCCCTTGTTTGTACTTTTGCTATGAACTCCATTTTGGGCTTTGTGGCAGAATAGCGATTCTTCTGAGATTTGTTCTTTGGGTTTCTCTTAAGACAGAGAAAGATTCATGAAAGCACATGGTTTTCCTGATTGTCCTTTCCAGATAGAACAAGAATCACCAGCTACTTTTCAAATCGGGTCTTTTACTGAGCGGGAAACTCGAGTTCTAAAAGTGGAATTCTGCATTCACTATAATAGGCATTATAGCAATGGCTAAGATGAGGCTTCTCTGTGATGTTGCATCAAACTCGATGCGTGTCCTAGACAGTATTGAGATGTCAATTCTGAACTCTCATGGGATTGTTAACACAACGCTGTAGTTAAATTTCCCCTTCTTTGTACTTTTGCTATGAACTCTATTTTGGGCTATGTGGCAGAATAGCGATTCTTCTGAGATTTGTTCTTTGGATTTCTCTTAAGACAGAGAGAGATTCATGAAAACACATGGTTTTCCTGATTCTCCTTTCCAGATAGAACAAGAATCACCAGCTACTTTTCAAATCGGGTCTTTTACTGCGCGGGAAACTCGAGTTCTAAAAGTGGAATTCTGCATTCACTATAATAGGCATTATAGCAATGGCTAAGATGAGGCTTCTCTCTGATGGTGCATCAAACTCGATGCCTGTCCTAGACAGTATTGAGATGTGAATTCAGAACTCTCATGGGATTGTTAACACAACGCTGTAGTTAAATTTCCCCTTCTTTGTACTTTTGCTATGAACTCCATTTTGGGCTTTGTGGCAGTATAGCGATTCTTCTGAGATTTGTTCTTTGGGTTTCTCTTAAGACAGAGAGAGATTCATGAAAACACATGGTTTTCCTGATTCTCCTTTCCAGATAGAACAAGAATCACCAGCTACTTTTCAAATCGGGTCTTTTACTGCGCGGGAAACTCGAGTTCTAAAAGTGGAATTCTGCATTCACTATAATAGGCATTATAGCAATGGCTAAGATGAGGCTTCTCTCTGATGGTGCATCAAACTTGATGCGTGTCCTAGACAGTATTGAGATGTGAATTCAGAACTCTCATGAGATTGTTAACACAACGCTGTAGTTAAATTTCCCCTTCTTTGTACTTTTGCTATGAACTCCATTTTGGGCTTTGTGGCAGAATAGCGATTCTTCTGAGATTTGTTCTTTGGGTTTCTCTTAAGACAGAGAAAGATTCATGAAAGCACATGGTTTTCCTGATTGTCCTTTCCAGATAGAACAAGAATCACCAGCTACTTTTCAAATCGGGTCTTTTACTGAGCGGGAAACTCGAGTTCTAAAAGTGGAATTCTGCATTCACTATAATAGGCATTATAGCAATGGCTAAGATGAGGCTTCTCTGTGATGTTGCATCAAACTCGATGCGTGTCCTAGACAGTATTGAGATGTCAATTCTGAACTCTCATGGGATTGTTAACACAACGCTGTAGTTAAATTTCCCCTTCTTTGTACTTTTGCTATGAACTCTATTTTGGGCTATGTGGCAGAATAGCGATTCTTCTGAGATTTGTTCTTTGGATTTCTCTTAAGACAGAGAGAGATTCATGAAAACACATGGTTTTCCTGATTCTCCTTTCCAGATAGAACAAGAATCACCAGCTACTTTTCAAATCGGGTCTTTTACTGCGCGGGAAACTCGAGTTCTAAAAGTGGAATTCTGCATTCACTATAATAGGCATTATAGCAATGGCTAAGATGAGGCTTCTCTCTGATGGTGCATCAAACTCGATGCCTGTCCTAGACAGTATTGAGATGTGAATTCAGAACTCTCATGGGATTGTTAACACAACGCTGTAGTTAAATTTCCCCTTCTTTGTACTTTTGCTATGAACTCCATTTTGGGCTTTGTGGCAGTATAGCGATTCTTCTGAGATTTGTTCTTTGGGTTTCTCTTAAGACAGAGAGAGATTCATGAAAACACATGGTTTTCCTGATTCTCCTTTCCAGATAGAACAAGAATCACCAGCTACTTTTCAAATCGGGTCTTTTACTGCGCGGGAAACTCGAGTTCTAAAAGTGGAATTCTGCATTCACTATAATAGGCATTATAGCAATGGCTAAGATGAGGCTTCTCTCTGATGGTGCATCAAACTCGATGCCTGTCCTAGACAGTATTGAGATGTGAATTCAGAACTCTCATGGGATTGTTAACACAACGCTGTAGTTAAATTTCCCCTTCTTTGTACTTTTGCTATGAACTCCATTTTGGGCTTTGTGGCAGTATAGCGATTCTTCTGAGATTTGTTCTTTGGGTTTCTCTTAAGACAGAGAGAGATTCATGAAAACACATGGTTTTCCTGATTCTCCTTTCCAGATAGAACAAGAATCACCAGCTACTTTTCAAATCGGGTCTTTTACTGACCGGGAAACTAGAGTTCTAAAAGTGGAATTCTGCATTCACTATAATAGGCATTATAGCAATGGCTAAGATGAGGCTTCTCTGTGATGGTGCATCAAACTTGATGCGTGTCCTAGACAGTATTGAGATGTGAATTCAGAACTCTCATGGGATTGTTAACACAACGCTGTAGTTAAATTTCCCCTTCTTTGTACTTTTGCTATGAACTCTATTTTGGGCTATGTGGCAGAATAGCGATTCTTCTGAGATTTGTTCTTTGGGTTTCTCTTAAGACAGAGAGAGATTCATGAAAACACATGGTTTTCCTGATTCTCCTTTCCAGATAGAACAAGAATCACCAGCTACTTTTCAAATCGGGTCTTTTACTGCGCGGGAAACTCGAGTTCTAAAAGTGGAATTCTGCATTCACTATAATAGGCATTATAGCAATGGCTAAGATGAGGCTTCTCTCTGATGGTGCATCAAACTCGATGCCTGTCCTAGACAGTATTGAGATGTGAATTCAGAACTCTCATGGGATTGTTAACACAACGCTGTAGTTAAATTTCCCCTTCTTTGTACTTTTGCTATGAACTCTATTTTGGGCTATGTGGCAGAATAGCGATTGTTCTGAGATTTGTTCTTTGGGTTTCTCTTAAGACAGAGAGAGATTCATGAAAACACATGGTTTTCCTGATTCTCCTTTCCAGATAGAACAAGAATCACCAGCTACTTTTCAAATCGGGTCTTTTACTGCGCGGAAAACTCGAGTTCTAAAAGTGGAATTCTGCATTCACTATAATAGGCATTATAGCAATGGCTAAGATGAGGCTTCTCTGTGATGGTGCATCAAACTCGATGCCTGTCCTAGACAGTATTGAGATGTCAATTCTGAACTCTCATGGGATTGTTAACACAACGCTCTAGTTAAATTTCCCCTTGTTTGTACTTTTGCTATGAACTCCATTTTGGGCTTTGTGGCAGAATAGCGATTCTTCTGAGATTTGTTCTTTGGGTTTCTCTTAAGACAGAGAAAGATTCATGAAAGCACATGGTTTTCCTGATTCTCCTTTCCAGATAGAACAAGAATCACCAGCTACTTTTCAAATCGGGTCTTTTACTGAGCGGGAAACTAGAGTTCTAAAAGTGGAATTCTGCATTCACTATAATAGGCATTATAGCAATGGCTAAGATGAGGCTTCTCTGTGATGGTGCATCAAACTTGATGCGTGTCCTAGACAGTATTGAGATGTGAATTCAGAACTCTCATGGGATTGTTAACACAACGCTGTAGTTAAATTTCCCCTTCTTTGTACTTTTGCTATGAACTCCATTTTGGGCTTTGTGGCAGAATAGCGATTCTTCTGAGATTTGTTCTTTGGGTTTCTCTTAAGACAGAGAAAGATTCATGAAAGCACATGGTTTTCCTGATTGTCCTTTCCAGATAGAACAAGAATCACCAGCTACTTTTCAAATCGGGTCTTTTACTGAGCGGGAAACTCGAGTTCTAAAAGTGGAATTCTGCATTCACTATAATAGGCATTATAGCAATGGCTAAGATGAGGCTTCTCTGTGATGGTGCATCAAACTCGATGCGTGTCCTAGACAGTATTGAGATGTCAATTCTGAACTCTCATGGGATTGTTAACACAACGCTGTAGTTAAATTTCCCCTTCTTTGTACTTTTGCTATGAACTCTATTTTGGGCTATGTGGCAGAATAGCGATTCTTCTGAGATTTGTTCTTTGGGTTTCTCTTAAGACAGAGAGAGATTCATGAAAACACATGGTTTTCCTGATTCTCCTTTCCAGATAGAACAAGAATCACCAGCTACTTTTCAAATCGGGTCTTTTACTGCGCGGGAAACTCGAGTTCTAAAAGTGGAATTCTGCATTCACTATAATAGGCATTATAGCAATGGCTAAGATGAGGCTTCTCTCTGATGGTGCATCAAACTCGATGCCTGTCCTAGACAGTATTGAGATGTGAATTCAGAACTCTCATGGGATTGTTAACACAACGCTGTAGTTAAATTTCCCCTTGTTTGTACTTTTGCTATGAACTCCATTTTGGGCTTTGTGGCAGAATAGCGATTCTTCTGAGATTTGTTCTTTGGGTTTCTCTTAAGACAGAGAAAGATTCATGAAAGCACATGGTTTTCCTGATTCTCCTTTCCAGATAGAACAAGAATCACCAGCTACTTTTCAAATCGGGTCTTTTACTGAGCGGGAAACTAGAGTTCTAAAAGTGGAATTCTGCATTCACTATAATAGGCATTATAGCAATGGCTAAGATGAGGCTTCTCTGTGATGGTGCATCAAACTTGATGCGTGTCCTAGACAGTATTGAGATGTGAATTCAGAACTCTCATGGGATTGTTAACACAACGCTGTAGTTAAATTTCCCCTTCTTTGTACTTTTGCTATGAACTCCATTTTGGGCTTTGTGGCAGAATAGCGATTCTTCTGAGATTTGTTCTTTGGGTTTCTCTTAAGACAGAGAAAGATTCATGAAAGCACATGGTTTTCCTGATTGTCCTTTCCAGATAGAACAAGAATCACCAGCTACTTTTCAAATCGGGTCTTTTACTGAGCGGGAAACTCGAGTTCTAAAAGTGGAATTCTGCATTCACTATAATAGGCATTATAGCAATGGCTAAGATGAGGCTTCTCTGTGATGGTGCATCAAACTCGATGCGTGTCCTAGACAGTATTGAGATGTCAATTCTGAACTCTCATGGGATTGTTAACACAACGCTGTAGTTAAATTTCCCCTTCTTTGTACTTTTGCTATGAACTCTATTTTGGGCTATGTGGCAGAATAGCGATTCTTCTGAGATTTGTTCTTTGGATTTCTCTTAAGACAGAGAGAGATTCATGAAAACACATGGTTTTCCTGATTCTCCTTTCCAGATAGAACAAGAATCACCAGCTACTTTTCAAATCGGGTCTTTTACTGCGCGGGAAACTCGAGTTCTAAAAGTGGAATTCTGCATTCACTATAATAGGCATTATAGCAATGGCTAAGATGAGGCTTCTCTCTGATGGTGCATCAAACTCGATGCCTGTCCTAGACAGTATTGAGATGTGAATTCAGAACTCTCATGGGATTGTTAACACAACGCTGTAGTTAAATTTCCCCTTCTTTGTACTTTTGCTATGAACTCCATTTTGGGCTTTGTGGCAGTATAGCGATTCTTCTGAGATTTGTTCTTTGGGTTTCTCTTAAGACAGAGAGAGATTCATGAAAACACATGGTTTTCCTGATTCTCCTTTCCAGATAGAACAAGAATCACCAGCTACTTTTCAAATCGGGTCTTTTACTGACCGGGAAACTAGAGTTCTAAAAGTGGAATTCTGCATTCACTATAATAGGCATTATAGCAATGGCTAAGATGAGGCTTCTCTGTGATGGTGCATCAAACTTGATGCGTGTCCTAGACAGTATTGAGATGTGAATTCAGAACTCTCATGGGATTGTTAACACAACGCTGTAGTTAAATTTCCCCTTCTTTGTACTTTTGCTATGAACTCTATTTTGGGCTATGTGGCAGAATAGCGATTCTTCTGAGATTTGTTCTTTGGGTTTCTCTTAAGACAGAGAGAGATTCATGAAAACACATGGTTTTCCTGATTCTCCTTTCCAGATAGAACAAGAATCACCAGCTACTTTTCAAATCGGGTCTTTTACTGCGCGGGAAACTCGAGTTCTAAAAGTGGAATTCTGCATTCACTATAATAGGCATTATAGCAATGGCTAAGATGAGGCTTCTCTCTGATGGTGCATCAAACTCGATGCCTGTCCTAGACAGTATTGAGATGTGAATTCAGAACTCTCATGGGATTGTTAACACAACGCTGTAGTTAAATTTCCCCTTCTTTGTACTTTTGCTATGAACTCTATTTTGGGCTATGTGGCAGAATAGCGATTGTTCTGAGATTTGTTCTTTGGGTTTCTCTTAAGACAGAGAGAGATTCATGAAAACACATGGTTTTCCTGATTCTCCTTTCCAGATAGAACAAGAATCACCAGCTACTTTTCAAATCGGGTCTTTTACTGCGCGGAAAACTCGAGTTCTAAAAGTGGAATTCTGCATTCACTATAATAGGCATTATAGCAATGGCTAAGATGAGGCTTCTCTGTGATGGTGCATCAAACTCGATGCCTGTCCTAGACAGTATTGAGATGTCAATTCTGAACTCTCATGGGATTGTTAACACAACGCTCTAGTTAAATTTCCCCTTGTTTGTACTTTTGCTATGAACTCCATTTTGGGCTTTGTGGCAGAATAGCGATTCTTCTGAGATTTGTTCTTTGGGTTTCTCTTAAGACAGAGAAAGATTCATGAAAGCACATGGTTTTCCTGATTGTCCTTTCCAGATAGAACAAGAATCACCAGCTACTTTTCAAATCGGGTCTTTTACTGAGCGGGAAACTCGAGTTCTAAAAGTGGAATTCTGCATTCACTATAATAGGCATTATAGCAATGGCTAAGATGAGGCTTCTCTGTGATGTTGCATCAAACTCGATGCGTGTCCTAGACAGTATTGAGATGTCAATTCTGAACTCTCATGGGATTGTTAACACAACGCTGTAGTTAAATTTCCCCTTCTTTGTACTTTTGCTATGAACTCTATTTTGGGCTATGTGGCAGAATAGCGATTCTTCTGAGATTTGTTCTTTGGATTTCTCTTAAGACAGAGAGAGATTCATGAAAACACATGGTTTTCCTGATTCTCCTTTCCAGATAGAACAAGAATCACCAGCTACTTTTCAAATCGGGTCTTTTACTGCGCGGGAAACTCGAGTTCTAAAAGTGGAATTCTGCATTCACTATAATAGGCATTATAGCAATGGCTAAGATGAGGCTTCTCTCTGATGGTGCATCAAACTCGATGCCTGTCCTAGACAGTATTGAGATGTGAATTCAGAACTCTCATGGGATTGTTAACACAACGCTGTAGTTAAATTTCCCCTTCTTTGTACTTTTGCTATGAACTCCATTTTGGGCTTTGTGGCAGTATAGCGATTCTTCTGAGATTTGTTCTTTGGGTTTCTCTTAAGACAGAGAGAGATTCATGAAAACACATGGTTTTCCTGATTCTCCTTTCCAGATAGAACAAGAATCACCAGCTACTTTTCAAATCGGGTCTTTTACTGCGCGGGAAACTCGAGTTCTAAAAGTGGAATTCTGCATTCACTATAATAGGCATTATAGCAATGGCTAAGATGAGGCTTCTCTCTGATGGTGCATCAAACTTGATGCGTGTCCTAGACAGTATTGAGATGTGAATTCAGAACTCTCATGAGATTGTTAACACAACGCTGTAGTTAAATTTCCCCTTCTTTGTACTTTTGCTATGAACTCCATTTTGGGCTTTGTGGCAGAATAGCGATTCTTCTGAGATTTGTTCTTTGGGTTTCTCTTAAGACAGAGAAAGATTCATGAAAGCACATGGTTTTCCTGATTGTCCTTTCCAGATAGAACAAGAATCACCAGCTACTTTTCAAATCGGGTCTTTTACTGAGCGGGAAACTCGAGTTCTAAAAGTGGAATTCTGCATTCACTATAATAGGCATTATAGCAATGGCTAAGATGAGGCTTCTCTGTGATGTTGCATCAAACTCGATGCGTGTCCTAGACAGTATTGAGATGTCAATTCTGAACTCTCATGGGATTGTTAACACAACGCTGTAGTTAAATTTCCCCTTCTTTGTACTTTTGCTATGAACTCTATTTTGGGCTATGTGGCAGAATAGCGATTCTTCTGAGATTTGTTCTTTGGATTTCTCTTAAGACAGAGAGAGATTCATGAAAACACATGGTTTTCCTGATTCTCCTTTCCAGATAGAACAAGAATCACCAGCTACTTTTCAAATCGGGTCTTTTACTGCGCGGGAAACTCGAGTTCTAAAAGTGGAATTCTGCATTCACTATAATAGGCATTATAGCAATGGCTAAGATGAGGCTTCTCTCTGATGGTGCATCAAACTCGATGCCTGTCCTAGACAGTATTGAGATGTGAATTCAGAACTCTCATGGGATTGTTAACACAACGCTGTAGTTAAATTTCCCCTTCTTTGTACTTTTGCTATGAACTCCATTTTGGGCTTTGTGGCAGTATAGCGATTCTTCTGAGATTTGTTCTTTGGGTTTCTCTTAAGACAGAGAGAGATTCATGAAAACACATGGTTTTCCTGATTCTCCTTTCCAGATAGAACAAGAATCACCAGCTACTTTTCAAATCGGGTCTTTTACTGCGCGGGAAACTCGAGTTCTAAAAGTGGAATTCTGCATTCACTATAATAGGCATTATAGCAATGGCTAAGATGAGGCTTCTCTCTGATGGTGCATCAAACTCGATGCCTGTCCTAGACAGTATTGAGATGTGAATTCAGAACTCTCATGGGATTGTTAACACAACGCTGTAGTTAAATTTCCCCTTCTTTGTACTTTTGCTATGAACTCCATTTTGGGCTTTGTGGCAGTATAGCGATTCTTCTGAGATTTGTTCTTTGGGTTTCTCTTAAGACAGAGAGAGATTCATGAAAACACATGGTTTTCCTGATTCTCCTTTCCAGATAGAACAAGAATCACCAGCTACTTTTCAAATCGGGTCTTTTACTGACCGGGAAACTAGAGTTCTAAAAGTGGAATTCTGCATTCACTATAATAGGCATTATAGCAATGGCTAAGATGAGGCTTCTCTGTGATGGTGCATCAAACTTGATGCGTGTCCTAGACAGTATTGAGATGTGAATTCAGAACTCTCATGGGATTGTTAACACAACGCTGTAGTTAAATTTCCCCTTCTTTGTACTTTTGCTATGAACTCTATTTTGGGCTATGTGGCAGAATAGCGATTCTTCTGAGATTTGTTCTTTGGGTTTCTCTTAAGACAGAGAGAGATTCATGAAAACACATGGTTTTCCTGATTCTCCTTTCCAGATAGAACAAGAATCACCAGCTACTTTTCAAATCGGGTCTTTTACTGCGCGGGAAACTCGAGTTCTAAAAGTGGAATTCTGCATTCACTATAATAGGCATTATAGCAATGGCTAAGATGAGGCTTCTCTCTGATGGTGCATCAAACTCGATGCCTGTCCTAGACAGTATTGAGATGTGAATTCAGAACTCTCATGGGATTGTTAACACAACGCTGTAGTTAAATTTCCCCTTCTTTGTACTTTTGCTATGAACTCTATTTTGGGCTATGTGGCAGAATAGCGATTGTTCTGAGATTTGTTCTTTGGGTTTCTCTTAAGACAGAGAGAGATTCATGAAAACACATGGTTTTCCTGATTCTCCTTTCCAGATAGAACAAGAATCACCAGCTACTTTTCAAATCGGGTCTTTTACTGCGCGGAAAACTCGAGTTCTAAAAGTGGAATTCTGCATTCACTATAATAGGCATTATAGCAATGGCTAAGATGAGGCTTCTCTGTGATGGTGCATCAAACTCGATGCCTGTCCTAGACAGTATTGAGATGTCAATTCTGAACTCTCATGGGATTGTTAACACAACGCTCTAGTTAAATTTCCCCTTGTTTGTACTTTTGCTATGAACTCCATTTTGGGCTTTGTGGCAGAATAGCGATTCTTCTGAGATTTGTTCTTTGGGTTTCTCTTAAGACAGAGAAAGATTCATGAAAGCACATGGTTTTCCTGATTCTCCTTTCCAGATAGAACAAGAATCACCAGCTACTTTTCAAATCGGGTCTTTTACTGAGCGGGAAACTAGAGTTCTAAAAGTGGAATTCTGCATTCACTATAATAGGCATTATAGCAATGGCTAAGATGAGGCTTCTCTGTGATGGTGCATCAAACTTGATGCGTGTCCTAGACAGTATTGAGATGTGAATTCAGAACTCTCATGGGATTGTTAACACAACGCTGTAGTTAAATTTCCCCTTCTTTGTACTTTTGCTATGAACTCCATTTTGGGCTTTGTGGCAGAATAGCGATTCTTCTGAGATTTGTTCTTTGGGTTTCTCTTAAGACAGAGAAAGATTCATGAAAGCACATGGTTTTCCTGATTGTCCTTTCCAGATAGAACAAGAATCACCAGCTACTTTTCAAATCGGGTCTTTTACTGAGCGGGAAACTCGAGTTCTAAAAGTGGAATTCTGCATTCACTATAATAGGCATTATAGCAATGGCTAAGATGAGGCTTCTCTGTGATGGTGCATCAAACTCGATGCGTGTCCTAGACAGTATTGAGATGTCAATTCTGAACTCTCATGGGATTGTTAACACAACGCTGTAGTTAAATTTCCCCTTCTTTGTACTTTTGCTATGAACTCTATTTTGGGCTATGTGGCAGAATAGCGATTCTTCTGAGATTTGTTCTTTGGGTTTCTCTTAAGACAGAGAGAGATTCATGAAAACACATGGTTTTCCTGATTCTCCTTTCCAGATAGAACAAGAATCACCAGCTACTTTTCAAATCGGGTCTTTTACTGCGCGGGAAACTCGAGTTCTAAAAGTGGAATTCTGCATTCACTATAATAGGCATTATAGCAATGGCTAAGATGAGGCTTCTCTCTGATGGTGCATCAAACTCGATGCCTGTCCTAGACAGTATTGAGATGTGAATTCAGAACTCTCATGGGATTGTTAACACAACGCTGTAGTTAAATTTCCCCTTGTTTGTACTTTTGCTATGAACTCCATTTTGGGCTTTGTGGCAGAATAGCGATTCTTCTGAGATTTGTTCTTTGGGTTTCTCTTAAGACAGAGAAAGATTCATGAAAGCACATGGTTTTCCTGATTCTCCTTTCCAGATAGAACAAGAATCACCAGCTACTTTTCAAATCGGGTCTTTTACTGAGCGGGAAACTAGAGTTCTAAAAGTGGAATTCTGCATTCACTATAATAGGCATTATAGCAATGGCTAAGATGAGGCTTCTCTGTGATGGTGCATCAAACTTGATGCGTGTCCTAGACAGTATTGAGATGTGAATTCAGAACTCTCATGGGATTGTTAACACAACGCTGTAGTTAAATTTCCCCTTCTTTGTACTTTTGCTATGAACTCCATTTTGGGCTTTGTGGCAGAATAGCGATTCTTCTGAGATTTGTTCTTTGGGTTTCTCTTAAGACAGAGAAAGATTCATGAAAGCACATGGTTTTCCTGATTGTCCTTTCCAGATAGAACAAGAATCACCAGCTACTTTTCAAATCGGGTCTTTTACTGAGCGGGAAACTCGAGTTCTAAAAGTGGAATTCTGCATTCACTATAATAGGCATTATAGCAATGGCTAAGATGAGGCTTCTCTGTGATGGTGCATCAAACTCGATGCGTGTCCTAGACAGTATTGAGATGTCAATTCTGAACTCTCATGGGATTGTTAACACAACGCTGTAGTTAAATTTCCCCTTCTTTGTACTTTTGCTATGAACTCTATTTTGGGCTATGTGGCAGAATAGCGATTCTTCTGAGATTTGTTCTTTGGATTTCTCTTAAGACAGAGAGAGATTCATGAAAACACATGGTTTTCCTGATTCTCCTTTCCAGATAGAACAAGAATCACCAGCTACTTTTCAAATCGGGTCTTTTACTGCGCGGGAAACTCGAGTTCTAAAAGTGGAATTCTGCATTCACTATAATAGGCATTATAGCAATGGCTAAGATGAGGCTTCTCTCTGATGGTGCATCAAACTCGATGCCTGTCCTAGACAGTATTGAGATGTGAATTCAGAACTCTCATGGGATTGTTAACACAACGCTGTAGTTAAATTTCCCCTTCTTTGTACTTTTGCTATGAACTCCATTTTGGGCTTTGTGGCAGTATAGCGATTCTTCTGAGATTTGTTCTTTGGGTTTCTCTTAAGACAGAGAGAGATTCATGAAAACACATGGTTTTCCTGATTCTCCTTTCCAGATAGAACAAGAATCACCAGCTACTTTTCAAATCGGGTCTTTTACTGCGCGGAAAACTCGAGTTCTAAAAGTGGAATTCTGCATTCACTATAATAGGCATTATAGCAATGGCTAAGATGAGGCTTCTCTGTGATGGTGCATCAAACTCGATGCCTGTCCTAGACAGTATTGAGATGTCAATTCTGAACTCTCATGGGATTGTTAACACAACGCTCTAGTTAAATTTCCCCTTGTTTGTACTTTTGCTATGAACTCCATTTTGGGCTTTGTGGCAGAATAGCGATTCTTCTGAGATTTGTTCTTTGGGTTTCTCTTAAGACAGAGAAAGATTCATGAAAGCACATGGTTTTCCTGATTCTCCTTTCCAGATAGAACAAGAATCACCAGCTACTTTTCAAATCGGGTCTTTTACTGAGCGGGAAACTAGAGTTCTAAAAGTGGAATTCTGCATTCACTATAATAGGCATTATAGCAATGGCTAAGATGAGGCTTCTCTGTGATGGTGCATCAAACTTGATGCGTGTCCTAGACAGTATTGAGATGTGAATTCAGAACTCTCATGGGATTGTTAACACAACGCTGTAGTTAAATTTCCCCTTCTTTGTACTTTTGCTATGAACTCCATTTTGGGCTTTGTGGCAGAATAGCGATTCTTCTGAGATTTGTTCTTTGGGTTTCTCTTAAGACAGAGAGAGATTCATGAAAACACATGGTTTTCCTGATTCTCCTTTCCAGATAGAACAAGAATCACCAGCTACTTTTCAAATCGGGTCTTTTACTGCGCGGGAAACTCGAGTTCTAAAAGTGGAATTCTGCATTCACTATAATAGGCATTATAGCAATGGCTAAGATGAGGCTTCTCTCTGATGGTGCATCAAACTCGATGCCTGTCCTAGACAGTATTGAGATGTGAATTCAGAACTCTCATGGGATTGTTAACACAACGCTGTAGTTAAATTTCCCCTTCTTTGTACTTTTGCTATGAACTCCATTTTGGGCTTTGTGGCAGTATAGCGATTCTTCTGAGATTTGTTCTTTGGGTTTCTCTTAAGACAGAGAGAGATTCATGAAAACACATGGTTTTCCTGATTCTCCTTTCCAGATAGAACAAGAATCACCAGCTACTTTTCAAATCGGGTCTTTTACTGCGCGGGAAACTCGAGTTCTAAAAGTGGAATTCTGCATTCACTATAATAGGCATTATAGCAATGGCTAAGATGAGGCTTCTCTCTGATGGTGCATCAAACTCGATGCCTGTCCTAGACAGTATTGAGATGTGAATTCAGAACTCTCATGGGATTGTTAACACAACGCTGTAGTTAAATTTCCCCTTCTTTGTACTTTTGCTATGAACTCCATTTTGGGCTTTGTGGCAGTATAGCGATTCTTCTGAGATTTGTTCTTTGGGTTTCTCTTAAGACAGAGAGAGATTCATGAAAACACATGGTTTTCCTGATTCTCCTTTCCAGATAGAACAAGAATCACCAGCTACTTTTCAAATCGGGTCTTTTACTGACCGGGAAACTAGAGTTCTAAAAGTGGAATTCTGCATTCACTATAATAGGCATTATAGCAATGGCTAAGATGAGGCTTCTCTGTGATGGTGCATCAAACTTGATGCGTGTCCTAGACAGTATTGAGATGTGAATTCAGAACTCTCATGGGATTGTTAACACAACGCTGTAGTTAAATTTCCCCTTCTTTGTACTTTTGCTATGAACTCTATTTTGGGCTATGTGGCAGAATAGCGATTCTTCTGAGATTTGTTCTTTGGATTTCTCTTAAGACAGAGAGAGATTCATGAAAACACATGGTTTTCCTGATTCTCCTTTCCAGATAGAACAAGAATCACCAGCTACTTTTCAAATCGGGTCTTTTACTGCGCGGGAAACTCGAGTTCTAAAAGTGGAATTCTGCATTCACTATAATAGGCATTATAGCAATGGCTAAGATGAGGCTTCTCTCTGATGGTGCATCAAACTCGATGCCTGTCCTAGACAGTATTGAGATGTGAATTCAGAACTCTCATGGGATTGTTAACACAACGCTGTAGTTAAATTTCCCCTTCTTTGTACTTTTGCTATGAACTCCATTTTGGGCTTTGTGGCAGTATAGCGATTCTTCTGAGATTTGTTCTTTGGGTTTCTCTTAAGACAGAGAGAGATTCATGAAAACACATGGTTTTCCTGATTCTCCTTTCCAGATAGAACAAGAATCACCAGCTACTTTTCAAATCAGGTCTTTTACTGCGCGGGAAACTCGAGTTCTAAAAGTGGAATTCTGCATTCACTATAATAGGCATTATAGCAATGGCTAAGATGAGGCTTCTCTCTGATGGTGCATCAAACTCGATGCCTGTCCTAGACAGTATTGAGATGTGAATTCAGAACTCTCATGGGATTGTTAACACAACGCTGTAGTTAAATTTCCCCTTCTTTGTACTTTTGCTATGAACTCTATTTTGGGCTATGTGGCAGAATAGCGATTGTTCTGAGATTTGTTCTTTGGGTTTCTCTTAAGACAGAGAGAGATTCATGAAAACACATGGTTTTCCTGATTCTCCTTTCCAGATAGAACAAGAATCACCAGCTACTTTTCAAATCGGGTCTTTTACTGCGCGGAAAACTCGAGTTCTAAAAGTGGAATTCTGCATTCACTATAATAGGCATTATAGCAATGGCTAAGATGAGGCTTCTCTGTGATGGTGCATCAAACTCGATGCCTGTCCTAGACAGTATTGAGATGTCAATTCTGAACTCTCATGGGATTGTTAACACAACGCTCTAGTTAAATTTCCCCTTGTTTGTACTTTTGCTATGAACTCCATTTTGGGCTTTGTGGCAGAATAGCGATTCTTCTGAGATTTGTTCTTTGGGTTTCTCTTAAGACAGAGAAAGATTCATGAAAGCACATGGTTTTCCTGATTCTCCTTTCCAGATAGAACAAGAATCACCAGCTACTTTTCAAATCGGGTCTTTTACTGAGCGGGAAACTAGAGTTCTAAAAGTGGAATTCTGCATTCACTATAATAGGCATTATAGCAATGGCTAAGATGAGGCTTCTCTCTGATGGTGCATCAAACTCGATGCCTGTCCTAGACAGTATTGAGATGTGAATTCAGAACTCTCATGGGATTGTTAACACAACGCTGTAGTTAAATTTCCCCTTCTTTGTACTTTTGCTATGAACTCCATTTTGGGCTTTGTGGCAGTATAGCGATTCTTCTGAGATTTGTTCTTTGGGTTTCTCTTAAGACAGAGAGAGATTCATGAAAACACATGGTTTTCCTGATTCTCCTTTCCAGATAGAACAAGAATCACCAGCTACTTTTCAAATCGGGTCTTTTACTGAGCGGGAAACTAGAGTTCTAAAAGTGGAATTCTGCATTCACTATAATAGGCATTATAGCAATGGCTAAGATGAGGCTTCTCTCTGATGGTGCATCAAACTCGATCCCTTTCCTAGACAGTATTGAGATGTGAATTCAGAACTCTCATGGGATTGTTAACACAACGCTGTAGTTAAATTTCCCCTTCTTTGTACTTTTGCTATGAACTCCATTTTGGGCTATGTGGCAGAATAGCGATTGTTCTGAGATTTGTTCTTTGGATTTCTCTTTAGACAGAGAGAGATTCATGAAAACACATGGTTTTCCTGATTCTCCTTTCCATGAGAACTCTCATGGGATTGTTAACACAACACTGTAGTTAAATTTCCCCTTCTTTGTACTTTTGCTATGAACTCCATTTTGGGCTTTGTGGCAGTATAGCGATTCTTCTGAGATTTGTTCTTTGGATTTCTCTTTAGACAGAGAGAGATTCATGAAAACACATGGTTTTCCTGATTCTCCTTTCCAGATAGAACAAGAATCACCAGCTACTTTTCAAATCGGGTCTTTTACTGAGCGGGAAACTAGAGTTCTAAAAGTGGAATTCTGCATTCACTATAATAGGCATTATAGCAATGGCTAAGATGAGGCTTCTCTGTGATGGTGCATCAAACTTGATGCGTGTCCTAGACAGTATTGAGATGTGAATTCAGAACTCTCATGGGATTGTTAACACAACGCTGTAGTTAAATTTCCCCTTCTTTGTACTTTTGCTATGAACTCCATTTTGGGCTTTGTGGCAGAATAGCGATTCTTCTGAGATTTGTTCTTTGGGTTTCTCTTAAGACAGAGAAAGATTCATGAAAGCACATGGTTTTCCTGATTCTCCTTTCCAGATAGAACAAGAATCATCAGCTACTTTTCAAATCGGGTCTTTTACTGCGCGGGAAACTCGAGTTCTAAAAGTGGAATTCTGCATTCACTATAATAGGCATTATAGCAATGGCTAAGATGAGGCTTCTCTCTGATGGTGCATCAAACTCGATGCCTGTCCTAGACAGTATTGAGATGTGAATTCAGAACTCTCATGGGATTGTTAACACAACGCTGTAGTTAAATTTCCCCTTCTTTGTACTTTTGCTATGAACTCCATTTTGGGCTTTGTGGCAGTATAGCGATTCTTCTGAGATTTGTTCTTTGGATTTCTCTTTAGACAGAGAGAGATTCATGAAAACACATGGTTTTCCTGATTCTCCTTTCCAGATAGAACAAGAATCACCAGCTACTTTTCAAATCGGGTCTTTTACTGAGCGGGAAACTCGAGTTCTAAAAGTGGAATTCTGCATTCACTATAATAGGCATTATAGGAATGGCTAAGATGAGGCTTCTCTCTGATGGTGCATCAAACTCGATGCCTGTCCTAGACAGTATTGAGATGTGAATTCAGAACTCTCATGGGATTGTTAACACAACGCTGTAGTTAAATTTCCCCTTCTTTGTACTTTTGCTATGAACTCCATTTTGGGCTTTGTGGCAGTATCGCGATTCTTCTGAGATTTGTTCTTTGGGTTTCTCTTAAGACAGAGAGAGATTCATGAAAACACATGGTTTTCCTGATTCTCCTTTCCAGATAGAACAAGAATCACCAGCTACTTTTCAAATCGGGTCTTTTACTGAGCGGGAAACTCGAGTTCTAAAAGTGGAATTCTGCATTCACTATAATAGGCATTATAGCAATGGCTAAGATGAGGCTTCTCTCTGATGGTGCATCAAACTCGATCCCTTTCCTAGACAGTATTGAGATGTGAATTCAGAACTCTCATGGGATTGTTAACACAACGCTGTAGTTAAATTTCCCCTTCTTTGTACTTTTGCTATGAACTCCATTTTGGGCTATGTGGCAGAATAGCGATTGTTCTGAGATTTGTTCTTTGGATTTCTCTTTAGACAGAGAGAGATTCATGAAAACACATGGTTTTCCTGATTCTCCTT
The DNA here is from genome assembly GCA_023362775.1 of Charina bottae. Classification (NCBI taxonomy): domain Eukaryota; kingdom Metazoa; phylum Chordata; class Lepidosauria; order Squamata; family Charinaidae; genus Charina; species Charina bottae. The sequence continues at coordinate 1,054,801 of JALMGJ010000013.1, read as the reverse complement.
TCCATGAGAACTCTCATGGGATTGTTAACACAACGCTGTAGTTAAATTTCCCCTTCTTTGTACTTTTGCTATGAACTCCATTTTGGGCTTTGTGGCAGTATAGCGATTCTTCTGAGATTTGTTCTTTGGATTTCTCTTTAGACAGAGAGAGATTCATGAAAACACATGGTTTTCCTGATTGTCCTTTCCAGATAGAACAAGAATCACCAGCTACTTTTCAAATCGGGTCTTTTACTGAGCGGGAAACTAGAGTTCTAAAAGTGGAATTCTGCATTCACTATAATAGGCATTATAGCAATGGCTAAGATGAGGCTTCTCTGTGATGGTGCATCAAACTTGATGCGTGTCCTAGACAGTATTGAGATGTGAATTCAGAACTCTCATGGGATTGTTAACACAACGCTGTAGTTAAATTTCCCCTTCTTTGTACTTTTGCTATGAACTCCATTTTGGGCTTTGTGGCAGAATAGCGATTCTTCTGAGATTTGTTCTTTGGGTTTCTCTTAAGACAGAGAAAGATTCATGAAAGCACATGGTTTTCCTGATTCTCCTTTCCAGATAGAACAAGAATCATCAGCTACTTTTCAAATCGGGTCTTTTACTGCGCGGGAAACTCGAGTTCTAAAAGTGGAATTCTGCATTCACTATAATAGGCATTATAGCAATGGCTAAGATGAGGCTTCTCTCTGATGGTGCATCAAACTCGATGCCTGTCCTAGACAGTATTGAGATGTGAATTCAGAACTCTCATGGGATTGTTAACACAACGCTGTAGTTAAATTTCCCCTTCTTTGTACTTTTGCTATGAACTCCATTTTGGGCTTTGTGGCAGTATAGCGATTCTTCTGAGATTTGTTCTTTGGATTTCTCTTTAGACAGAGAGAGATTCATGAAAACACATGGTTTTCCTGATTCTCCTTTCCAGATAGAACAAGAATCACCAGCTACTTTTCAAATCGGGTCTTTTACTGAGCGGGAAACTCGAGTTCTAAAAGTGGAATTCTGCATTCACTATAATAGGCATTATAGGAATGGCTAAGATGAGGCTTCTCTCTGATGGTGCATCAAACTCGATGCCTGTCCTAGACAGTATTGAGATGTGAATTCAGAACTCTCATGGGATTGTTAACACAACGCTGTAGTTAAATTTCCCCTTCTTTGTACTTTTGCTATGAACTCCATTTTGGGCTTTGTGGCAGTATCGCGATTCTTCTGAGATTTGTTCTTTGGGTTTCTCTTAAGACAGAGAGAGATTCATGAAAACACATGGTTTTCCTGATTCTCCTTTCCAGATAGAACAAGAATCACCAGCTACTTTTCAAATCGGGTATTTTACTGAGCGGGAAACTCGAGTTCTAAAAGTGGAATTCTGCATTCACTATAATAGGCATTATAGCAATGGCTAAGATGAGGCTTCTCTCTGATGGTGCATCAAACTCGATCCCTTTCCTAGACAGTATTGAGATGTGAATTCAGAACTCTCATGGGATTGTTAACACAACGCTGTAGTTAAATTTCCCCTTCTTTGTACTTTTGCTATGAACTCCATTTTGGGCTATGTGGCAGAATAGCGATTGTTCTGAGATTTGTTCTTTGGATTTCTCTTTAGACAGAGAGAGATTCATGAAAACACATGGTTTTCCTGATTCTCCTTTCCATGAGAACTCTCATGGGATTGTTAACACAACGCTGTAGTTAAATTTCCCCTTCTTTGTACTTTTGCTATGAACTCCATTTTGGGCTTTGTGGCAGTATAGCGATTCTTCTGAGATTTGTTCTTTGGATTTCTCTTTAGACAGAGAGAGATTCATGAAAACACATGGTTTTCCTGATTGTCCTTTCCAGATAGAACAAGAATCACCAGCTACTTTTCAAATCGGGTCTTTTACTGAGCGGGAAACTCGAGTTCTAAAAGTGGAATTCTGCATTCACTATAATAGGCATTATAGCAATGGCTAAGATGAGGCTTCTCTGTGATGGTGCATCAAACTTGATGCTTGTCCTAGACAGTATTGAGATGTGAATTCAGAACTCTCATGGGATTGTTAACACAACGCTGTAGTTAAATTTCCCCTTCTTTGTACTTTTGCTATGAACTCCATTTTGGGCTTTGTGGCAGAATAGCGATTCTTCTGAGATTTGTTCTTTGGGTTTCTCTTAAGACAGAGAAAGATTCATGAAAGCACATGGTTTTCCTGATTCTCCTTTCCAGATAGAACAAGAATCATCAGCTACTTTTCAAATCGGGTCTTTTACTGCGCGGGAAACTCGAGTTCTAAAAGTGGAATTCTGCATTCACTATAATAGGCATTATAGCAATGGCTAAGATGAGGCTTCTCTCTGATGGTGCATCAAACTCGATGCCTGTCCTAGACAGTATTGAGATGTGAATTCAGAACTCTCATGGGATTGTTAACACAACGCTGTAGTTAAATTTCCCCTTCTTTGTACTTTTGCTATGAACTCCATTTTGGGCTTTGTGGCAGTATCGCGATTCTTCTGAGATTTGTTCTTTGGGTTTCTCTTAAGACAGAGAGAGATTCATGAAAACACATGGTTTTCCTGATTCTCCTTTCCAGATAGAACAAGAATCACCAGCTACTTTTCAAATCGGGTCTTTTACTGAGCGGGAAACTCGAGTTCTAAAAGTGGAATTCTGCATTCACTATAATAGGCATTATAGCAATGGCTAAGATGAGGCTTCTCTCTGATGGTGCATCAAACTCGATCCCTTTCCTAGACAGTATTGAGATGTGAATTCAGAACTCTCATGGGATTGTTAACACAACGCTGTAGTTAAATTTCCCCTTCTTTGTACTTTTGCTATGAACTCCATTTTGGGCTATGTGGCAGTATAGCGATTCTTCTGAGATTTGTTCTTTGGATTTCTCTTTAGACAGAGAGAGATTCATGAAAACACATGGTTTTCCTGATTCTCCTTTCCATGAGAACTCTCATGGGATTGTTAACACAACGCTGTAGTTAAATTTCCCCTTCTTTGTACTTTTGCTATGAACTCCATTTTGGGCTTTGTGGCAGTATAGCGATTCTTCTGAGATTTGTTCTTTGGATTTCTCTTTAGACAGAGAGAGATTCATGAAAACACATGGTTTTCCTGATTGTCCTTTCCAGATAGAACAAGAATCACCAGCTACTTTTCAAATCGGGTCTTTTACTGAGCGGGAAACTAGAGTTCTAAAAGTGGAATTCTGCATTCACTATAATAGGCATTATAGCAATGGCTAAGATGAGGCTTCTCTGTGATGGTGCATCAAACTTGATGCTTGTCCTAGACAGTATTGAGATGTGAATTCAGAACTCTCATGGGATTGTTAACACAACGCTGTAGTTAAATTTCCCCTTCTTTGTACTTTTGCTATGAACTCCATTTTGGGCTTTGTGGCAGAATAGCGATTCTTCTGAGATTTGTTCTTTGGGTTTCTCTTAAGACAGAGAAAGATTCATGAAAGCACATGGTTTTCCTGATTCTCCTTTCCAGATAGAACAAGAATCATCAGCTACTTTTCAAATCGGGTCTTTTACTGCGCGGGAAACTCGAGTTCTAAAAGTGGAATTCTGCATTCACTATAATAGGCATTATAGCAATGGCTAAGATGAGGCTTCTCTCTGATGGTGCATCAAACTCGATGCCTGTCCTAGACAGTATTGAGATGTGAATTCAGAACTCTCATGGGATTGTTAACACAACGCTGTAGTTAAATTTCCCCTTCTTTGTACTTTTGCTATGAACTCCATTTTGGGCTTTGTGGCAGTATAGCGATTCTGCTGAGATTTGTTCTTTGGATTTCTCTTTAGACAGAGAGAGATTCATGAAAACACATGGTTTTCCTGATTCTCCTTTCCAGATAGAACAAGAATCACCAGCTACTTTTCAAATCGGGTCTTTTACTGAGCGGGAAACTCGAGTTCTAAAAGTGGAATTCTGCATTCACTATAATAGGCATTATAGGAATGGCTAAGATGAGGCTTCTCTCTGATGGTGCATCAAACTCGATGCCTGTCCTAGACAGTATTGAGATGTGAATTCAGAACTCTCATGGGATTGTTAACACAACGCTGTAGTTAAATTTCCCCTTCTTTGTACTTTTGCTATGAACTCCATTTTGGGCTTTGTGGCAGTATCGCGATTCTTCTGAGATTTGTTCTTTGGGTTTCTCTTAAGACAGAGAGAGATTCATGAAAACACATGGTTTTCCTGATTCTCCTTTCCAGATAGAACAAGAATCACCAGCTACTTTTCAAATCGGGTCTTTTACTGCGCGGGAAACTCGAGTTCTAAAAGTGGAATTCTGCATTCACTATAATAGGCATTATAGCAATGGCTAAGATGCTTCTCTCTGATGGTGCATCAAACTCGATGCCTGTCCTAGACAGTATTGAGATGTGAATTCAGAACTCTCATGGGATTGTTAACACAACGCTGTAGTTAAATTTCCCCTTCTTTGTACTTTTGCTATGAACTCCATTTTGGGCTTTGTGGCAGTATAGCGATTCTTCTGAGATTTGTTCTTTGGATTTCTCTTTAGACAGAGAGAGATTCATGAAAACACATGGTTTTCCTGATTCTCCTTTCCAGATAGAACAAGAATCACCAGCTACTTTTCAAATCGGGTCTTTTACTGAGCGGGAAACTAGAGTTCTAAAAGTGGAATTCTGCATTCACTATAATAGGCATTATAGCAATGGCTAAGATGAGGCTTCTCTGTGATGGTGCATCAAACTTGATGCGTGTCCTAGACAGTATTGAGATGTGAATTCAGAACTCTCATGGAATTGTTAACACAACGCTGTAGTTAAATTTCCCCTTCTTTGTACTTTTGCTATGAACTCCATTTTGGGCTATGTGGCAGAATAGCGATTGTTCTGAGATTTGTTCTTTGGGTTTCTCTTAAGACAGAGAGAGATTCATGAAAACACATGGTTTTCCTGATTCTCCTTTCCAGATAGAACAAGAATCACCAGCTACTTTTCAAATCGGGTCTTTCACTGCGCGGGAAACTCGAGTTCTAAAAGTGGAATTCTGCATTCACTATAATAGGCATTATAGCAATGGCTAAGATGAGGCTTCTCTCTGATGGTGCATCAAACTCGATGCCTGTCCTAGACAGTATTGAGATGTGAATTCAGAACTCTCATGGGATTGTTAACACAACGCTGTAGTTAAATTTCCCCTTCTTTGTACTTTTGCTATGAACTCCATTTTGGGCTTTGTGGCAGAATAGCGATTCTTCTGAGATTTGTTCTTTGGGTTTCTCTTAAGACAGAGAAAGATTCATGAAAGCACATGGTTTTCCTGATTCTCCTTTCCAGATAGAACAAGAATCACCAGCTACTTTTCAAATCGGGTCTTTTACTGCGCGGGAAACTCGAGTTCTAAAAGTGGAATTCTGCATTCACTATAATAGGCATTATAGCAATGGCTAAGATGAGGCTTCTCTCTGATGGTGCATCAAACTCGATGCCTGTCCTAGACAGTATTGAGATGTGAATTCAGAACTCTCATGGGATTGTTAACACAACGCTGTAGTTAAATTTCCCCTTCTTTGTACTTTTGCTATGAACTCCATTTTGGGCTTTGTGGCAGTATAGCGATTCTTCTGAGATTTGTTCTTTGGGTTTCTCTTAAGACAGAGAGAGATTCATGAAAACACATGGTTTTCCTGATTCTCCTTTCCAGATAGAACAAGAATCACCAGCTACTTTTCAAATCGGGTCTTTTACTGAGCGGGAAACTCGAGTTCTAAAAGTGGAATTCTGCATTCACTATAATAGGCATTATAGCAATGGCTAAGATGAGGCTTCTCTCTGATGGTGCATCAAACTCGATGCCTGTCCTAGACAGTATTGAGATGTGAATTCAGAACTCTCATGGGATTGTTAACACAACGCTGTAGTTAAATTTCCCCTTCTTTGTACTTTTGCTATGAACTCCATTTTGGGCTATGTGGCAGAATAGCGATTGTTCTGAGATTTGTTCTTTGGGTTTCTCTTAAGACAGAGAGAGATTCATGAAAACACATGGTTTTCCTGATTCTCCTTTCCAGATAGAACAAGAATCACCAGCTACTTTTCAAATCGGGTCTTTCACTGCGCGGGAAACTCGAGTTCTAAAAGTGGAATTCTGCATTCACTATAATAGGCATTATAGCAATGGCTAAGATGAGGCTTCTCTCTGATGGTGCATCAAACTCGATGCCTGTCCTAGACAGTATTGAGATGTGAATTCAGAACTCTCATGGGATTGTTAACACAACGCTGTAGTTAAATTTCCCCTTCTTTGTACTTTTGCTATGAACTCCATTTTGGGCTTTGTGGCAGAATAGCGATTCTTCTGAGATTTGTTCTTTGGGTTTCTCTTAAGACAGAGAAAGATTCATGAAAGCACATGGTTTTCCTGATTCTCCTTTCCAGATAGAACAAGAATCACCAGCTACTTTTCAAATCGGGTCTTTTACTGCGCGGGAAACTCGAGTTCTAAAAGTGGAATTCTGCATTCACTATAATAGGCATTATAGCAATGGCTAAGATGAGGCTTCTCTCTGATGGTGCATCAAACTCGATGCCTGTCCTAGACAGTATTGAGATGTGAATTCAGAACTCTCATGGGATTGTTAACACAACGCTGTAGTTAAATTTCCCCTTCTTTGTACTTTTGCTATGAACTCCATTTTGGGCTTTGTGGCAGTATAGCGATTCTTCTGAGATTTGTTCTTTGGGTTTCTCTTAAGACAGAGAGAGATTCATGAAAACACATGGTTTTCCTGATTCTCCTTTCCAGATAGAACAAGAATCACCAGCTACTTTTCAAATCGGGTCTTTTACTGAGCGGGAAACTCGAGTTCTAAAAGTGGAATTCTGCATTCACTATAATAGGCATTATAGCAATGGCTAAGATGAGGCTTCTCTCTGATGGTGCATCAAACTCGATGCCTGTCCTAGACAGTATTGAGATGTGAATTCAGAACTCTCATGGGATTGTTAACACAACGCTGTAGTTAAATTTCCCCTTCTTTGTACTTTTGCTATGAACTCCATTTTGGGCTATGTGGCAGAATAGCGATTGTTCTGAGATTTGTTCTTTGGATTTCTCTTTAGACAGAGAGAGATTCATGAAAACACATGGTTTTCCTGATTCTCCTTTCCATGAGAACTCTCATGGGATTGTTAACACAACGCTGTAGTTAAATTTCCCCTTCTTTGTACTTTTGCTATGAACTCCATTTTGGGCTTTGTGGCAGTATAGCGATTCTTCTGAGATTTGTTCTTTGGATTTCTCTTTAGACAGAGAGAGATTCATGAAAACACATGGTTTTCCTGATTCTCCTTTCCAGATAGAACAAGAATCACCAGCTACTTTTCAAATCGGGTCTTTTACTGAGCGGGAAACTAGAGTTCTAAAAGTGGAATTCTGCATTCACTATAATAGGCATTATAGCAATGGCTAAGATGAGGCTTCTCTGTGATGGTGCATCAAACTTGATGCGTGTCCTAGACAGTATTGAGATGTGAATTCAGAACTCTCATGGGATTGTTAACACAACGCTGTAGTTAAATTTCCCCTTCTTTGTACTTTTGCTATGAACTCCATTTTGGGCTTTGTGGCAGAATAGCGATTCTTCTGAGATTTGTTCTTTGGGTTTCTCTTAAGACAGAGAAAGATTCATGAAAGCTCATGGTTTTCCTGATTCTCCTTTCCAGATAGAACAAGAATCACCAGCTACTTTTCAAATCGGGTCTTTTACTGAGCGGGAAACTCGAGTTCTAAAAGTGGAATTCTGCATTCACTATAATAGGCATTATAGCAATGGCTAAGATGAGGCTTCTCTCTGATGGTGCATCAAACTCGATGCCTGTCCTAGACAGTATTGAGATGTGAATTCAGAACTCTCATGGGATTGTTAACACAACGCTGTAGTTAAATTTCCCCTTCTTTGTACTTTTGCTATGAACTCCATTTTGGGCTTTGTGGCAGTATAGCGATTCTTCTGAGATTTGTTCTTTGGGTTTCTCTTAAGACAGAGAGAGATTCATGAAAACACATGGTTTTCCTGATTCTCCTTTCCAGATAGAACAAGAATCACCAGCTACTTTTCAAATCGGGTCTTTTACTGAGCGGGAAACTCGAGTTCTAAAAGTGGAATTCTGCATTCACTATAATAGGCATTATAGCAATGGCTAAGATGAGGCTTCTCTCTGATGGTGCATCAAACTCGATGCCTGTCCTAGACAGTATTGAGATGTGAATTCAGAACTCTCATGGGATTGTTAACACAACGCTGTAGTTAAATTTCCCCTTCTTTGTACTTTTGCTATGAACTCCATTTTGGGCTATGTGGCAGAATAGCGATTGTTCTGAGATTTGTTCTTTCGATTTCTCTTTAGACAGAGAGAGATTCATGAAAACACATGGTTTTCCTGATTCTCCTTTCCATGAGAACTCTCATGGGATTGTTAACACAACGCTGTAGTTAAATTTCCCCTTCTTTGTACTTTTGCTCTTAAGACAGAGAGAGATTCATGAAAGCACATGGTTTTCCTGATTCTCCTTTCCAGATAGAACAAGAATCACCAGCTACTTTTCAAATCGGGTCTTTTACTGCGCGGGAAACTCGAGTTCTAAAAGTGGAATTCTGCATTCACTATAATAGGCATTATAGCAATGGCTAAGATGAGGCTTCTCTCTGATGGTGCATCAAACTCGATGCCTGTCCTAGACAGTATTGAGATGTGAATTCAGAACCCTCATGGGATTGTTAACACAACGCTGTAGTTAAATTTCCCCTTCTTTGTACTTTTGCTATGAACTCCATTTTGGGCTTTGTGGCAGTATAGCGATTCTTCTGAGATTTGTTCTTTGGGTTTCTCTTAAGACAGAGAGAGATTCATGAAAACACATGGTTTTCCTGATTCTCCTTTCCAGATAGAACAAGAATCACCAGCTACTTTTCAAATCGGGTCTTTTACTGAGCAGGAAACTAGAGTTCTAAAAGTGGAATTCTGCATTCACTATAATAGGCATTATAGCAATGGCTAAGATGAGGCTTCTCTGTGATGGTGCATCAAACTTGATGCGTGTCCTAGACAGTATTGAGATGTGAATTCAGAACTCTCATGGGATTGTTAACACAACGCTGTAGTTAAATTTCCCCTTCTTTGTACTTTTGCTATGAACTCCATTTTGGGCTTTGTGGCAGTATAGCGATTCTTCTGAGATTTGTTCTTTGGATTTCTCTTTAGACAGAGAGAGATTCATGAAAACACATGGTTTTCCTGATTCTCCTTTCCAGATAGAACAAGAATCACCAGCTACTTTTCAAATCGGGTCTTTTACTGAGCGGGAAACTAGAGTTCTAAAAGTGGAATTCTGCATTCACTATAATAGGCATTATAGCAATGGCTAAGATGAGGCTTCTCTGTGATGGTGCATCAAACTTGATGCGTGTCCTAGACAGTATTGAGATGTGAATTCAGAACTCTCATGGGATTGTTAACACAACGCTGTAGTTAAATTTCCCCTTCTTTGTACTTTTGCTATGAACTCCATTTTGGGCTTTGTGGCAGTATAGCGATTCTTCTGAGATTTGTTTTTTGGGTTTCTCTTAAGACAGAGAAAGATTCATGAAAGCACATGGTTTTCCTGATTGTCCTTTCCAGATAGAACAAGAATCACCAGCTACTTTTCAAATCGGGTCTTTTACTGCGCGGGAAACTCGAGTTCTAAAAGTGGAATTCTGCATTCACTATAATAGGCATTATAGCAATGGCTAAGATGAGGCTTCTCTGTTATGGTGCATCAAACCATGGTTTTCCTGATTCTCCTTTCCAGATAGAACAAGAATCACCAGCTACTTTTCAAATCGGGTCTTTTACTGCGCGGGAAACTCGAGTTCTAAAAGTGGAATTCTGCATTCACTATAATAGGCATTATAGCAATGGCTAAGATGAGGCTTCTCTGTGATGGTGCATCAAACTCGATGCGTGTCCTAGACAGTATTGAGATGTGAATTCAGAACTCTCATGGGATTGTTAACACAACGCTGTAGTTAAATTTCCCCTTCTTTGTACTTTTGCTATGAACTCCATTTTGGGCTTTGTGGCAGTATAGCGATTCTTCTGAGATTTGTTCTTTGGATTTCTCTTTAGACAGAGAGAGATTCATGAAAACACATGGTTTTCCTGATTCTCCTTTCCAGATAGAACAAGAATCACCAGCTACTTTTCAAATCGGGTCTTTTACTGAGCGGGAAACTAGAGTTCTAAAAGTGGAATTCTGCATTCACTATTATAGGCATTATAGCAATGGCTAAGATGAGGCTTCTCTGTGATGGTGCATCAAACTTGATGCGTGTCCTAGACAGTATTGAGATGTGAATTCAGAACTCTCATGGGATTGTTAACACAACGCTGTAGTTAAATTTCCCCTTCTTTGTACTTTTGCTATGAACTCCATTTTGGGCTTTGTGGCAGTATAGCGATTCTTCTGAGATTTGTTTTTTGGGTTTCTCTTAAGACAGAGAAAGATTCATAAAAGCACATGGTTTTCCTGATTGTCCTTTCCAGATAGAACAAGAATCACCAGCTACTTTTCAAATCGGGTCTTTTACTGCGCGGGAAACTCGAGTTCTAAAAGTGGAATTCTGCATTCACTATAATAGGCATTATAGCAATGGCTAAGATGAGGCTTCTCTGTTATGGTGCATCAAACCATGGTTTTCCTGATTCTCCTTTCCAGATAGAACAAGAATCACCAGCTACTTTTCAAATCGGGTCTTTTACTGCGCGGGAAACTCGAGTTCTAAAAGTGGAATTCTGCATTCACTATAATAGGCATTATAGCAATGGCTAAGATGAGGCTTCTCTGTGATGGTGCATCAAACTCGATGCCTGTCCTAGACAGTATTGAGATGTCAATTCAGAACTCTCATGGGATTGTTAACACAACGCTGTAGTTAAATTTCCCCTTCTTTGTACTTTTGCTATGAACTCCATTTTGGGCTTTGTGGCAGTATAGCGATTCTTCTGAGATTTGTTCTTTGGGTTTCTCTTAAGACAGAGAGAGATTCATGAAAACACATGGTTTTCCTGATTCTCCTTTCCAGATAGAACAAGAATCACCAGCTACTTTTCAAATCGGGTCTTTTACTGAGCGGGAAACTCGAGTTCTAAAAGTGGAATTCTGCATTCACTATAATAGGCATTATAGCAATGGCTAAGATGAGGCTTCTCTCTGATGGTGCATCAAACTCGATGCCTGTCCTAGACAGTATTGAGATGTGAATTCAGAACTCTCATGGGATTGTTAACACAACGCTGTAGTTAAATTTCCCCTTCTTTGTACTTTTGCTATGAACTCCATTTTGGGCTTTGTGGCAGTATAGCGATTCTTCTGAGATTTGTTCTTTGGATTTCTCTTTAGACAGAGAGAGATTCATGAAAACACATGGTTTTCCTGATTCTCCTTTCCAGATAGAACAAGAATCACCAGCTACTTTTCAAATCGGGTCTTTTACTGAGCGGGAAACTAGAGTTCTAAAAGTGGAATTCTGCATTCACTATAATAGGCATTATAGCAATGGCTAAGATGAGGCTTCTCTGTGATGGTGCATCAAACTCGATGCGTGTCCTAGACAGTATTGAGATGTGAATTCAGAACTCTCATGGGATTGTTAACACAACGCTGTAGTTAAATTTCCCCTTCTTTGTACTTTTGCTATGAACTCCATTTTGGGCTTTGTGGCAGAATAGCGATTCTTCTGAGATTTGTTCTTTGGATTTCTCTTTAGACAGAGAGAGATTCATGAAAACACATGGTTTTCCTGATTCTCCTTTCCAGATAGAACAAGAATCACCAGCTACTTTTCAAATCGGGTCTTTTACTGAGCGGGAAACTCGAGTTCTAAAAGTGGAATTCTGCATTCACTATAATAGGCATTATAGCAATGGCTAAGATGAGGCTTCTCTGTGATGGTGCATCAAACTTGATGCGTGTCCTAGACAGTATTGAGATGTGAATTCAGAACTCTCATGGGATTGTTAACACAACGCTGTAGTTAAATTTCCCCTTCTTTGTACTTTTGCTATGAACTCCATTTTGGGCTTTGTGGCAGTATAGCGATTCTTCTGAGATTTGTTCTTTGGGTTTCTCTTAAGACAGAGAGAGATTCATGAAAACACATGGTTTTCCTGATTCTCCTTTCCAGATAGAACAAGAATCACCAGCTACTTTTCAAATCGGGTCTTTTACTGAGCGGGAAACTAGAGTTCTAAAAGTGGAATTCTGCATTCACTATAATAGGCATTATAGCAATGGCTAAGATGAGGCTTCTCTGTGATGGTGCATCAAACTTGATGCGTGTCCTAGACAGTATTGAGATGTGAATTCAGAACTCTCATGGGATTGTTAACACAACGCTGTAGTTAAATTTCCCCTTCTTTGTACTTTTGCTATGAACTCCATTTTGGGCTTTGTGGCAGAATAGCGATTCTTCTGAGATTTGTTCTTTGGATTTCTCTTTAGACAGAGAGAGATTCATGAAAACACATGGTTTTCCTGATTCTCCTTTCCAGATAGAACAAGAATCACCAGCTACTTTTCAAATCGGGTCTTTTACTGAGCGGGAAACTCGAGTTCTAAAAGTGGAATTCTGCATTCACTATAATAGGCATTATAGCAATGGCTAAGATGAGGCTTCTCTGTGATGGTGCATCAAACTTGATGCGTGTCCTAGACAGTATTGAGATGTGAATTCAGAACTCTCATGGGATTGTTAACACAACGCTGTAGTTAAATTTCCCCTTCTTTGTACTTTTGCTATGAACTCCATTTTGGGCTTTGTGGCAGTATAGCGATTCTTCTGAGATTTGTTCTTTGGGTTTCTCTTAAGACAGAGAGAGATTCATGAAAACACATGGTTTTCCTGATTCTCCTTTCCAGATAGAACAAGAATCACCAGCTACTTTTCAAATCGGGTCTTTTACTGAGCGGGAAACTAGAGTTCTAAAAGTGGAATTCTGCATTCACTATAATAGGCATTATAGCAATGGCTAAGATGAGGCTTCTCTGTGATGGTGCATCAAACTTGATGCGTGTCCTAGACAGTATTGAGATGTGAATTCAGAACTCTCATGGGATTGTTAACACAACGCTGTAGTTAAATTTCCCCTTCTTTGTACTTTTGCTATGAACTCCATTTTGGGCTTTGTGGCAGAATAGCGATTCTTCTGAGATTTGTTCTTTGGATTTCTCTTTAGACAGAGAGAGATTCATGAAAACACATGGTTTTCCTGATTCTCCTTTCCAGATAGAACAAGAATCACCAGCTACTTTTCAAATCGGGTCTTTTACTGAGCGGGAAACTCGAGTTCTAAAAGTGGAATTCTGCATTCACTATAATAGGCATTATAGCAATGGCTAAGATGAGGCTTCTCTGTGATGGTGCATCAAACTTGATGCGTGTCCTAGACAGTATTGAGATGTGAATTCAGAACTCTCATGGGATTGTTAACACAACGCTGTAGTTAAATTTCCCCTTCTTTGTACTTTTGCTATGAACTCCATTTTGGGCTTTGTGGCAGTATAGCGATTCTTCTGAGATTTGTTCTTTGGGTTTCTCTTAAGACAGAGAGAGATTCATGAAAACACATGGTTTTCCTGATTCTCCTTTCCAGATAGAACAAGAATCACCAGCTACTTTTCAAATCGGGTCTTTTACTGAGCGGGAAACTAGAGTTCTAAAAGTGGAATTCTGCATTCACTATAATAGGCATTATAGCAATGGCTAAGATGAGGCTTCTCTGTGATGGTGCATCAAACTTGATGCGTGTCCTAGACAGTATTGAGATGTGAATTCAGAACTCTCATGGGATTGTTAACACAACGCTGTAGTTAAATTTCCCCTTCTTTGTACTTTTGCTATGAACTCCATTTTGGGCTTTGTGGCAGAATAGCGATTCTTCTGAGATTTGTTCTTTGGGTTTCTCTTAAGACAGAGAAAGATTCATGAAAGCACATGGTTTTCCTGATTCTCCTTTCCAGATAGAACAAGAATCACCAGCTACTTTTCAAATCGGGTCTTTTACTGCGCGGGAAACTCGAGTTCTAAAAGTGGAATTCTGCATTCACTATAATAGGCATTATAGCAATGGCTAAGATGAGGCTTCTCTCTGATGGTGCATCAAACTCGATGCCTGTCCTAGACAGTATTGAGATGTGAATTCAGAACCCTCATGGGATTGTTAACACAACGCTGTAGTTAAATTTCCCCTTCTTTGTACTTTTGCTATGAACTCCATTTTGGGCTTTGTGGCAGTATAGCGATTCTTCTGAGATTTGTTCTTTGGGTTTCTCTTAAGACAGAGAGAGATTCATGAAAACACATGGTTTTCCTGATTCTCCTTTCCAGATAGAACAAGAATCACCAGCTACTTTTCAAATCGGGTCTTTTACTGAGCGGGAAACTAGAGTTCTAAAAGTGGAATTCTGCATTCACTATAATAGGCATTATAGCAATGGCTAAGATGAGGCTTCTCTGTGATGGTGCATCAAACTTGATGCGTGTCCTAGACAGTATTGAGATGTGAATTCAGAACTCTCATGGGATTGTTAACACAACGCTGTAGTTAAATTTCCCCTTCTTTGTACTTTTGCTATGAACTCCATTTTGGGCTTTGTGGCAGTATAGCGATTCTTCTGAGATTTGTTCTTTGGATTTCTCTTTAGACAGAGAGAGATTCATGAAAACACATGGTTTTCCTGATTCTCCTTTCCAGATAGAACAAGAATCACCAGCTACTTTTCAAATCGGGTCTTTTACTGAGCGGGAAACTAGAGTTCTAAAAGTGGAATTCTGCATTCACTATAATAGGCATTATAGCAATGGCTAAGATGAGGCTTCTCTGTGATGGTGCATCAAACTTGATGCGTGTCCTAGACAGTATTGAGATGTGAATTCAGAACTCTCATGGGATTGTTAACACAACGCTGTAGTTAAATTTCCCCTTCTTTGTACTTTTGCTATGAACTCCATTTTGGGCTTTGTGGCAGTATAGCGATTCTTCTGAGATTTGTTTTTTGGGTTTCTCTTAAGACAGAGAAAGATTCATAAAAGCACATGGTTTTCCTGATTGTCCTTTCCAGATAGAACAAGAATCACCAGCTACTTTTCAAATCGGGTCTTTTACTGCGCGGGAAACTCGAGTTCTAAAAGTGGAATTCTGCATTCACTATAATAGGCATTATAGCAATGGCTAAGATGAGGCTTCTCTGTTATGGTGCATCAAACCATGGTTTTCCTGATTCTCCTTTCCAGATAGAACAAGAATCACCAGCTACTTTTCAAATCGGGTCTTTTACTGCGCGGGAAACTCGAGTTCTAAAAGTGGAATTCTGCATTCACTATAATAGGCATTATAGCAATGGCTAAGATGAGGCTTCTCTGTGATGGTGCATCAAACTTGATGCGTGTCCTAGACAGTATTGAGATGTGAATTCAGAACTCTCATGGGATTGTTAACACAACGCTGTAGTTAAATTTCCCCTTCTTTGTACTTTTGCTATGAACTCCATTTTGGGCTTTGTGGCAGAATAGCGATTCTTCTGAGATTTGTTCTTTGGGTTTCTCTTAAGACAGAGAAAGATTCATGAAAGCACATGGTTTTCCTGATTCTCCTTTCCAGATAGAACAAGAATCACCAGCTACTTTTCAAATCGGGTCTTTTACTGCGCGGGAAACTCGAGTTCTAAAAGTGGAATTCTGCATTCACTATAATAGGCATTATAGCAATGGCTAAGATGAGGCTTCTCTCTGATGGTGCATCAAACTCGATGCCTGTCCTAGACAGTATTGAGATGTGAATTCAGAACCCTCATGGGATTGTTAACACAACGCTGTAGTTAAATTTCCCCTTCTTTGTACTTTTGCTATGAACTCCATTTTGGGCTTTGTGGCAGTATAGCGATTCTTCTGAGATTTGTTCTTTGGGTTTCTCTTAAGACAGAGAGAGATTCATGAAAACACATGGTTTTCCTGATTCTCCTTTCCAGATAGAACAAGAATCACCAGCTACTTTTCAAATCGGGTCTTTTACTGAGCGGGAAACTAGAGTTCTAAAAGTGGAATTCTGCATTCACTATAATAGGCATTATAGCAATGGCTAAGATGAGGCTTCTCTGTGATGGTGCATCAAACTTGATGCGTGTCCTAGACAGTATTGAGATGTGAATTCAGAACTCTCATGGGATTGTTAACACAACGCTGTAGTTAAATTTCCCCTTCTTTGTACTTTTGCTATGAACTCCATTTTGGGCTTTGTGGCAGTATAGCGATTCTTCTGAGATTTGTTCTTTGGATTTCTCTTTAGACAGAGAGAGATTCATGAAAACACATGGTTTTCCTGATTCTCCTTTCCAGATAGAACAAGAATCACCAGCTACTTTTCAAATCGGGTCTTTTACTGAGCGGGAAACTAGAGTTCTAAAAGTGGAATTCTGCATTCACTATTATAGGCATTATAGCAATGGCTAAGATGAGGCTTCTCTGTGATGGTGCATCAAACTTGATGCGTGTCCTAGACAGTATTGAGATGTGAATTCAGAACTCTCATGGGATTGTTAACACAACGCTGTAGTTAAATTTCCCCTTCTTTGTACTTTTGCTATGAACTCCATTTTGGGCTTTGTGGCAGTATAGCGATTCTTCTGAGATTTGTTTTTTGGGTTTCTCTTAAGACAGAGAAAGATTCATAAAAGCACATGGTTTTCCTGATTGTCCTTTCCAGATAGAACAAGAATCACCAGCTACTTTTCAAATCGGGTCTTTTACTGCGCGGGAAACTCGAGTTCTAAAAGTGGAATTCTGCATTCACTATAATAGGCATTATAGCAATGGCTAAGATGAGGCTTCTCTGTTATGGTGCATCAAACCATGGTTTTCCTGATTCTCCTTTCCAGATAGAACAAGAATCACCAGCTACTTTTCAAATCGGGTCTTTTACTGCGCGGGAAACTCGAGTTCTAAAAGTGGAATTCTGCATTCACTATAATAGGCATTATAGCAATGGCTAAGATGAGGCTTCTCTGTGATGGTGCATCAAACTCAATGCCTGTCCTAGACAGTATTGAGATGTCAATTCAGAACTCTCATGGGATTGTTAACACAACGCTGTAGTTAAATTTCCCCTTCTTTGTACTTTTGCTATGAACTCCATTTTGGGCTTTGTGGCAGTATAGCGATTCTTCTGAGATTTGTTCTTTGGGTTTCTCTTAAGACAGAGAGAGATTCATGAAAACACATGGTTTTCCTGATTCTCCTTTCCAGATAGAACAAGAATCACCAGCTACTTTTCAAATCGGGTCTTTTACTGAGCGGGAAACTCGAGTTCTAAAAGTGGAATTCTGCATTCACTATAATAGGCATTATAGCAATGGCTAAGATGAGGCTTCTCTCTGATGGTGCATCAAACTCGATGCCTGTCCTAGACAGTATTGAGATGTGAATTCAGAACTCTCATGGGATTGTTAACACAACGCTGTAGTTAAATTTCCCCTTCTTTGTACTTTTGCTATGAACTCCATTTTGGGCTTTGTGGCAGTATAGCGATTCTTCTGAGATTTGTTCTTTGGATTTCTCTTTAGACAGAGAGAGATTCATGAAAACACATGGTTTTCCTGATTCTCCTTTCCAGATAGAACAAGAATCACCAGCTACTTTTCAAATCGGGTCTTTTACTGAGCGGGAAACTAGAGTTCTAAAAGTGGAATTCTGCATTCACTATAATAGGCATTATAGCAATGGCTAAGATGAGGCTTCTCTGTGATGGTGCATCAAACTTGATGCGTGTCCTAGACAGTATTGAGATATGAATTCAGAACTCTCATGGGATTGTTAACACAACGCTGTAGTTAAATTTCCCCTTCTTTGTACTTTTGCTATGAACTCCATTTTGGGCTTTGTGGCAGTATAGCGATTCTTCTGAGATTTGTTCTTTGGGTTTCTCTTAAGACAGAGAAAGATTCATGAAAGCACATGGTTTTCCTGATTCTCCTTTCCAGATAGAACAAGAATCACCAGCTACTTTTCAAATCGGGTCTTTTACTGCGCGGGAAACTCGAGTTCTAAAAGTGGAATTCTGCATTCACTATAATAGGCATTATAGCAATGGCTAAGATGAGGCTTCTCTCTGATGGTGCATCAAACTCGATGCCTGTCCTAGACAGTATTGAGATGTGAATTCAGAACTCTCATGGGATTGTTAACACAACGCTGTAGTTAAATTTCCCCTTCTTTGTACTTTTGCTATGAACTCCATTTTGGGCTTTGTGGCAGTATAGCGATTCTTCTGAGATTTGTTCTTTGGGTTTCTCTTAAGACAGAGAGAGATTCATGAAAACACATGGTTTTCCTGATTCTCCTTTCCAGATAGAACAAGAATCACCAGCTACTTTTCAAATCGGGTCTTTTACTGAGCGGGAAACTCGAGTTCTAAAAGTGGAATTCTGCATTCACTATAATAGGCATTATAGCAATGGCTAAGATGAGGCTTCTCTCTGATGGTGCATCAAACTCGATGCCTGTCCTAGACAGTATTGAGATGTGAATTCAGAACTCTCATGGGATTGTTAACACAACGCTGTAGTTAAATTTCCCCTTCTTTGTACTTTTGCTATAAACTCCATTTTCGGCTATGTGGCAGAATAGCGATTGTTCTGAGATTTGTTCTTTGGATTTCTCTTTAGACAGAGAGAGATTCATGAAAACACATGGTTTTCCTGATTCTCCTTTCCATGAGAACTCTCATGGGATTGTTAACACAACGCTGTAGTTAAATTTCCCCTTCTTTGTACTTTTGCTATGAACTCCATTTTGGGCTTTGTGGCAGTATAGCGATTCTTCTGAGATTTGTTCTTTGGATTTCTCTTTAGAAAGAGAGAGATTCATGAAAACACATGGTTTTCCTGATTCTCCTTTCCAGATAGAACAAGAATCACCAGCTACTTTTCAAATCGGGTCTTTTACTGAGCGGGAAACTCGAGTTCTAAAAGTGGAATTCTGCATTCACTATAATAGGCATTATAGCAATGGCTAAGATGAGGCTTCTCTGTGATGGTGCATCAAACTTGATGCGTGTCCTAGACAGTATTGAGATGTGAATTCAGAACTCTCATGGGATTGTTAACACAACGCTGTAGTTAAATTTGCCCTTCTTTGTACTTTTGCTATGAACTCCATTTTGGGCTTTGTGGCAGAATAGCGATTCTTCTGAGATTTGTTCTTTGGGTTTCTCTTAAGACAGAGAAAGATTCATGAAAGCACATGGTTTTCCTGATTCTCCTTTCCAGATAGAACAAGAATCACCAGCTACTTTTCAAATCGGGTCTTTTACTGCGCGGGAAACTCGAGTTCTAAAAGTGGAATTCTGCATTCACTATAATAGGCATTATAGCAATGGCTAAGATGAGGCTTCTCTGTGATGGTGCATCAAACTTGATGCGTGTCCTAGACAGTATTGAGATGTGAATTCAGAACTCTCATGGGATTGTTAACACAACGCTGTAGTTAAATTTCCCCTTCTTTGTACTTTTGCTATGAACTCCATTTTGGGCTATGTGGCAGAATAGCGATTGTTCTGAGATTTGTTCTTTGGGTTTCTCTTAAGACAGAGAGAGATTCATGAAAACACATGGTTTTCCTGATTCTCCTTTCCAGATAGAACAAGAATCACCAGCTACTTTTCAAATCGGGTCTTTCACTGCGCGGGAAACTCGAGTTCTAAAAGTGGAATTCTGCATTCACTATAATAGGCATTATAGCAATGGCTAAGATGAGGCTTCTCTGTGATGGTGCATCAAACTTGATGCGTGTCCTAGACAGTATTGAGATGTGAATTCAGAACTCTCATGGGATTGTTAACACAACGCTGTAGTTAAATTTCCCCTTCTTTGTACTTTTGCTATGAACTCCATTTTGGGCTTTGTGGCAGTATCGCGATTCTTCTGAGATTTGTTCTTTGGATTTCTCTTTAGACAGAGAGAGATTCATGAAAACACATGGTTTTCCTGATTCTCCTTTCCAGATAGAAGAAGAATCACCAGCTACTTTTCAAATCGGGTCTTTTACTGCGCGGGAAACTCGAGTTCTAAAAGTGGAATTCTGCATTCACTATAATAGGCATTATAGCAATGGCTAAGATGAGGCTTCTCTGTGATGGTGCATCAAACTTGATGCGTGTCCTAGACAGTATTGAGATGTGAATTCAGAACTCTCATGGGATTGTTAACACAACGCTGTAGTTAAATTTCCCCTTCTTTGTACTTTTGCTATGAACTCCATTTTGGGCTATGTGGCAGAATAGCGATTGTTCTGAGATTTGTTCTTTGGGTTTCTCTTAAGACAGAGAGAGATTCATGAAAACACATGGTTTTCCTGATTCTCCTTTCCAGATAGAACAAGAATCACCAGCTACTTTTCAAATCGGGTCTTTCACTGCGCGGGAAACTCAAGTTCTAAAAGTGGAATTCTGCATTCACTATAATAGGCATTATAGCAATGGCTAAGATGAGGCTTCTCTGTGATGGTGCATCAAACTTGATGCGTGTCCTAGACAGTATTGAGATGTGAATTCAGAACTCTCATGGGATTGTTAACACAACGCTGTAGTTAAATTTCCCCTTCTTTGTACTTTTGCTATGAACTCCATTTTGGGCTTTGTGGCAGAATAGCGATTCTTCTGAGATTTGTTCTTTGGGTTTCTCTTAAGACAGAGAAAGATTCATGAAAGCACATGGTTTTCCTGATTCTCCTTTCCAGATAGAACAAGAATCACCAGCTACTTTTCAAATCGGGTCTTTTACTGCGCGGGAAACTCGAGTTCTAAAAGTGGAATTCTGCATTCACTATAATAGGCATTATAGCAATGGCTAAGATGAGGCTTCTCTCTGATGGTGCATCAAACTCGATGCCTGTCCTAGACAGTATTGAGATGTGAATTCAGAACTCTCATGGGATTGTTAACACAACGCTGTAGTTAAATTTCCCCTTCTTTGTACTTTTGCTATGAACTCCATTTTGGGCTTTGTGGCAGTATAGCGATTCTTCTGAGATTTGTTCTTTGGGTTTCTCTTAAGACAGAGAGAGATTCATGAAAACACATGGTTTTCCTGATTCTCCTTTCCAGATAGAACAAGAATCACCAGCTACTTTTCAAATCTGGTCTTTTACTGAGCGGGAAACTAGAGTTCTAAAAGTGGAATTCTGCATTCACTATAATAGGCATTATAGCAATGGCTAAGATGAGGCTTCTCTCTGATGGTGCATCAAACTCGATGCCTGTCCTAGACAGTATTGAGATGTGAATTCAGAACTCTCATGGGATTGTTAACACAACGCTGTAGTTAAATTTCCCCTTCTTTGTACTTTTGCTATGAACTCCATTTTGGGCTATGTGGCAGAATAGCGATTGTTCTGAGATTTGTTCTTTGGGTTTCTCTTAAGACAGAGAGAGATTCATGAAAACACATGGTTTTCCTGATTCTCCTTTCCAGATAGAACAAGAATCACCAGCTACTTTTCAAATCGGGTCTTTCACTGCGCGGGAAACTCGAGTTCTAAAAGTGGAATTCTGCATTCACTATAATAGGCATTATAGCAATGGCTAAGATGAGGCTTCTCTGTGATGGTGCATCAAACTTGATGCGTGTCCTAGACAGTATTGAGATGTGAATTCAGAACTCTCATGGGATTGTTAACACAACGCTGTAGTTAAATTTCCCCTTCTTTGTACTTTTGCTATGAACTCCATTTTGGGCTTTGTGGCAGTATCGCGATTCTTCTGAGATTTGTTCTTTGGATTTCTCTTTAGACAGAGAGAGATTCATGAAAACACATGGTTTTCCTGATTCTCCTTTCCAGATAGAAGAAGAATCACCAGCTACTTTTCAAATCGGGTCTTTTACTGCGCGGGAAACTCGAGTTCTAAAAGTGGAATTCTGCATTCACTATAATAGGCATTATAGCAATGGCTAAGATGAGGCTTCTCTGTGATGGTGCATCAAACTTGATGCGTGTCCTAGACAGTATTGAGATGTGAATTCAGAACTCTCATGGGATTGTTAACACAACGCTGTAGTTAAATTTCCCCTTCTTTGTACTTTTGCTATGAACTCCATTTTGGGCTATGTGGCAGAATAGCGATTGTTCTGAGATTTGTTCTTTGGGTTTCTCTTAAGACAGAGAGAGATTCATGAAAACACATGGTTTTCCTGATTCTCCTTTCCAGATAGAACAAGAATCACCAGCTACTTTTCAAATCGGGTCTTTCACTGCGCGGGAAACTCAAGTTCTAAAAGTGGAATTCTGCATTCACTATAATAGGCATTATAGCAATGGCTAAGATGAGGCTTCTCTGTGATGGTGCATCAAACTTGATGCGTGTCCTAGACAGTATTGAGATGTGAATTCAGAACTCTCATGGGATTGTTAACACAACGCTGTAGTTAAATTTCCCCTTCTTTGTACTTTTGCTATGAACTCCATTTTGGGCTTTGTGGCAGAATAGCGATTCTTCTGAGATTTGTTCTTTGGGTTTCTCTTAAGACAGAGAAAGATTCATGAAAGCACATGGTTTTCTTGATTCTCCTTTCCAGATAGAACAAGAATCACCAGCTACTTTTCAAATCGGGTCTTTTACTGCGCGGGAAACTCGAGTTCTAAAAGTGGAATTCTGCATTCACTATAATAGGCATTATAGCAATGGCTAAGATGAGGCTTCTCTCTGATGGTGCATCAAACTCGATGCCTGTCCTAGACAGTATTGAGATGTGAATTCAGAACTCTCATGGGATTGTTAACACAACGCTGTAGTTAAATTTCCCCTTCTTTGTACTTTTGCTATGAACTCCATTTTGGGCTTTGTGGCAGTATAGCGATTCTTCTGAGATTTGTTCTTTGGATTTCTCTTTAGACAGAGAGAGATTCATGAAAACACATGGTTTTCCTGATTCTCCTTTCCAGATAGAACAAGAATCACCAGCTACTTTTCAAATCGGGTCTTTTACTGAGCGGGAAACTAGAGTTCTAAAAGTGGAATTCTGCATTCACTATAATAGGCATTATAGCAATGGCTAAGATGAGGCTTCTCTGTGATGGTGCATCAAACTTGATGCGTGTCCTAGACAGTATTGAGATGTGAATTCAGAACTCTCATGGGATTGTTAACACAACGCTGTAGTTAAATTTCCCCTTCTTTGTACTTTTGCTATGAACTCCATTTTGGGCTTTGTGGCAGTATAGCGATTCTTCTGAGATTTGTTCTTTGGGTTTCTCTTAAGACAGAGAAAGATTCATGAAAGCACATGGTTTTCCTGATTGTCCTTTCCAGATAGAACAAGAATCACCAGCTACTTTTCAAATCGGGTCTTTTACTGCGCGGGAAACTCGAGTTCTAAAAGTGGAATTCTGCATTCACTATAATAGGCATTATAGCAATGGCTAAGATGAGGCTTCTCTGTTATGGTGCATCAAACCATGGTTTTCCTGATTCTCCTTTCCAGATAGAACAAGAATCACCAGCTACTTTTCAAATCGGGTCTTTTACTGCGCGGGAAACTCGAGTTCTAAAAGTGGAATTCTGCATTCACTATAATAGGCATTATAGCAATGGCTAAGATGAGGCTTCTCTGTGATGGTGCATCAAACTCGATGCCTGTCCTAGACAGTATTGAGATGTCAATTCAGAACTCTCATGGGATTGTTAACACAACGCTGTAGTTAAATTTCCCCTTCTTTGTACTTTTGCTATGAACTCCATTTTGGGCTTTGTGGCAGTATAGCGATTCTTCTGAGATTTGTTCTTTGGGTTTCTCTTAAGACAGAGAGAGATTCATGAAAACACATGGTTTTCCTGATTCTCCTTTCCAGATAGAACAAGAATCACCAGCTACTTTTCAAATCGGGTCTTTTACTGAGCGGGAAACTCGAGTTCTAAAAGTGGAATTCTGCATTCACTATAATAGGCATTATAGCAATGGCTAAGATGAGGCTTCTCTCTGATGGTGCATCAAACTCGATGCCTGTCCTAGACAGTATTGAGATGTGAATTCAGAACTCTCATGGGATTGTTAACACAACGCTGTAGTTAAATTTCCCCTTCTTTGTACTTTTGCTATGAACTCCATTTTGGGCTTTGTGGCAGTATAGCGATTCTTCTGAGATTTGTTCTTTGGATTTCTCTTTAGACAGAGAGAGATTCATGAAAACACATGGTTTTCCTGATTCTCCTTTCCAGATAGAACAAGAATCACCAGCTACTTTTCAAATCGGGTCTTTTACTGAGCGGGAAACTAGAGTTCTAAAAGTGGAATTCTGCATTCACTATAATAGGCATTATAGCAATGGCTAAGATGAGGCTTCTCTGTGATGGTGCATCAAACTTGATGCGTGTCCTAGACAGTATTGAGATGTGAATTCAGAACTCTCATGGGATTGTTAACACAACGCTGTAGTTAAATTTCCCCTTCTTTGTACTTTTGCTATGAACTCCATTTTGGGCTTTGTGGCAGTATAGCGATTCTTCTGAGATTTGTTCTTTGGGTTTCTCTTAAGACAGAGAAAGATTCATGAAAGCACATGGTTTTCCTGATTCTCCTTTCCAGATAGAACAAGAATCACCAGCTACTTTTCAAATCGGGTCTTTTACTGCGCGGGAAACTCGAGTTCTAAAAGTGGAATTCTGCATTCACTATAATAGGCATTATAGCAATGGCTAAGATGAGGCTTCTCTCTGATGGTGCATCAAACTCGATGCCTGTCCTAGACAGTATTGAGATGTGAATTCAGAACTCTCATGGGATTGTTAACACAACGCTGTAGTTAAATTTCCCCTTCTTTGTACTTTTGCTATGAACTCCATTTTGGGCTTTGTGGCAGTATAGCGATTCTTCTGAGATTTGTTCTTTGGGTTTCTCTTAAGACAGAGAGAGATTCATGAAAACACATGGTTTTCCTGATTCTCCTTTCCAGATAGAACAAGAATCACCAGCTACTTTTCAAATCGGGTCTTTTACTGAGCGGGAAACTCGAGTTCTAAAAGTGGAATTCTGCATTCACTATAATAGGCATTATAGCAATGGCTAAGATGAGGCTTCTCTCTGATGGTGCATCAAACTCGATGCCTGTCCTAGACAGTATTGAGATGTGAATTCAGAACTCTCATGGGATTGTTAACACAACGCTGTAGTTAAATTTCCCCTTCTTTGTACTTTTGCTATGAACTCCATTTTCGGCTATGTGGCAGAATAGCGATTGTTCTGAGATTTGTTCTTTGGATTTCTCTTTAGACAGAGAGAGATTCATGAAAACACATGGTTTTCCTGATTCTCCTTTCCATGAGAACTCTCATGGGATTGTTAACACAACGCTGTAGTTAAATTTCCCCTTCTTTGTACTTTTGCTATGAACTCCATTTTGGGCTTTGTGGCAGTATAGCGATTCTTCTGAGATTTGTTCTTTGGATTTCTCTTTAGAAAGAGAGAGATTCATGAAAACACATGGTTTTCCTGATTCTCCTTTCCAGATAGAACAAGAATCACCAGCTACTTTTCAAATCGGGTCTTTTACTGAGCGGGAAACTCGAGTTCTAAAAGTGGAATTCTGCATTCACTATAATAGGCATTATAGCAATGGCTAAGATGAGGCTTCTCTGTGATGGTGCATCAAACTTGATGCGTGTCCTAGACAGTATTGAGATGTGAATTCAGAACTCTCATGGGATTGTTAACACAACGCTGTAGTTAAATTTGCCCTTCTTTGTACTTTTGCTATGAACTCCATTTTGGGCTTTGTGGCAGAATAGCGATTCTTCTGAGATTTGTTCTTTGGGTTTCTCTTAAGACAGAGAAAGATTCATGAAAGCACATGGTTTTCCTGATTCTCCTTTCCAGATAGAACAAGAATCACCAGCTACTTTTCAAATCGGGTCTTTTACTGAGCGGGAAACTAGAGTTCTAAAAGTGGAATTCTGCATTCACTATAATAGGCATTATAGCAATGGCTAAGATGAGGCTTCTCTGTGATGGTGCATCAAACTTGATGCGTGTCCTAGACAGTATTGAGATGTGAATTCAGAACTCTCATGGGATTGTTAACACAACGCTGTAGTTAAATTTCCCCTTCTTTGTACTTTTGCTATGAACTCCATTTTGGGCTATGTGGCAGAATAGCGATTGTTCTGAGATTTGTTCTTTGGGTTTCTCTTAAGACAGAGAGAGATTCATGAAAACACATGGTTTTCCTGATTCTCCTTTCCAGATAGAACAAGAATCACCAGCTACTTTTCAAATCGGGTCTTTCACTGCGCGGGAAACTCGAGTTCTAAAAGTGGAATTCTGCATTCACTATAATAGGCATTATAGCAATGGCTAAGATGAGGCTTCTCTGTGATGGTGCATCAAACTTGATGCGTGTCCTAGACAGTATTGAGATGTGAATTCAGAACTCTCATGGGATTGTTAACACAACGCTGTAGTTAAATTTCCCCTTCTTTGTACTTTTGCTATGAACTCCATTTTGGGCTTTGTGGCAGTATCGCGATTCTTCTGAGATTTGTTCTTTGGATTTCTCTTTAGACAGAGAGAGATTCATGAAAACACATGGTTTTCCTGATTCTCCTTTCCAGATAGAAGAAGAATCACCAGCTACTTTTCAAATCGGGTCTTTTACTGCGCGGGAAACTCGAGTTCTAAAAGTGGAATTCTGCATTCACTATAATAGGCATTATAGCAATGGCTAAGATGAGGCTTCTCTGTGATGGTGCATCAAACTTGATGCGTGTCCTAGACAGTATTGAGATGTGAATTCAGAACTCTCATGGGATTGTTAACACAACGCTGTAGTTAAATTTCCCCTTCTTTGTACTTTTGCTATGAACTCCATTTTGGGCTATGTGGCAGAATAGCGATTGTTCTGAGATTTGTTCTTTGGGTTTCTCTTAAGACAGAGAGAGATTCATGAAAACACATGGTTTTCCTGATTCTCCTTTCCAGATAGAACAAGAATCACCAGCTACTTTTCAAATCGGGTCTTTCACTGCGCGGGAAACTCAAGTTCTAAAAGTGGAATTCTGCATTCACTATAATAGGCATTATAGCAATGGCTAAGATGAGGCTTCTCTGTGATGGTGCATCAAACTTGATGCGTGTCCTAGACAGTATTGAGATGTGAATTCAGAACTCTCATGGGATTGTTAACACAACGCTGTAGTTAAATTTCCCCTTCTTTGTACTTTTGCTATGAACTCCATTTTGGGCTTTGTGGCAGAATAGCGATTCTTCTGAGATTTGTTCTTTGGGTTTCTCTTAAGACAGAGAAAGATTCATGAAAGCACATGGTTTTCCTGATTCTCCTTTCCAGATAGAACAAGAATCACCAGCTACTTTTCAAATCGGGTCTTTTACTGCGCGGGAAACTCGAGTTCTAAAAGTGGAATTCTGCATTCACTATAATAGGCATTATAGCAATGGCTAAGATGAGGCTTCTCTCTGATGGTGCATCAAACTCGATGCCTGTCCTAGACAGTATTGAGATGTGAATTCAGAACTCTCATGGGATTGTTAACACAACGCTGTAGTTAAATTTCCCCTTCTTTGTACTTTTGCTATGAACTCCATTTTGGGCTTTGTGGCAGTATAGCGATTCTTCTGAGATTTGTTCTTTGGGTTTCTCTTAAGACAGAGAGAGATTCATGAAAACACATGGTTTTCCTGATTCTCCTTTCCAGATAGAACAAGAATCACCAGCTACTTTTCAAATCGGGTCTTTTACTGAGCGGGAAACTAGAGTTCTAAAAGTGGAATTCTGCATTCACTATAATAGGCATTATAGCAATGGCTAAGATGAGGCTTCTCTGTGATGGTGCATCAAACTTG
Source organism: Charina bottae (assembly GCA_023362775.1). Classification (NCBI taxonomy): domain Eukaryota; kingdom Metazoa; phylum Chordata; class Lepidosauria; order Squamata; family Charinaidae; genus Charina; species Charina bottae. The sequence continues at coordinate 1,026,864 of JALMGJ010000013.1, read as the reverse complement.
ATGCGTGTCCTAGACAGTATTGAGATGTGAATTCAGAACTCTCATGGGATTGTTAACACAACGCTGTAGTTAAATTTCCCCTTCTTTGTACTTTTGCTATGAACTCCATTTTGGGCTTTGTGGCAGTATAGCGATTCTTCTGAGATTTGTTCTTTGGATTTCTCTTTAGACAGAGAGAGATTCATGAAAACACATGGTTTTCCTGATTCTCCTTTCCAGATAGAACAAGAATCACCAGCTACTTTTCAAATCGGGTCTTTTACTGAGCGGGAAACTAGAGTTCTAAAAGTGGAATTCTGCATTCACTATAATAGGCATTATAGCAATGGCTAAGATGAGGCTTCTCTGTGATGGTGCATCAAACTTGATGCGTGTCCTAGACAGTATTGAGATGTGAATTCAGAACTCTCATGGGATTGTTAACACAACGCTGTAGTTAAATTTCCCCTTCTTTGTACTTTTGCTATGAACTCCATTTTGGGCTTTGTGGCAGTATAGCGATTCTTCTGAGATTTGTTCTTTGGGTTTCTCTTAAGACAGAGAAAGATTCATGAAAGCACATGGTTTTCCTGATTCTCCTTTCCAGATAGAACAAGAATCACCAGCTACTTTTCAAATCGGGTCTTTTACTGAGCGGGAAACTAGAGTTCTAAAAGTGGAATTCTGCATTCACTATAATAGGCATTATAGCAATGGCTAAGATGAGGCTTCTCTGTGATGGTGCATCAAACTTGATGCGTGTCCTAGACAGTATTGAGATGTGAATTCAGAACTCTCATGGGATTGTTAACACAACGCTGTAGTTAAATTTCCCCTTCTTTGTACTTTTGCTATGAACTCCATTTTGGGCTTTGTGGCAGTATAGCGATTCTTCTGAGATTTGTTCTTTGGGTTTCTCTTAAGACAGAGAAAGATTCATGAAAGCACATGGTTTTCCTGATTCTCCTTTCCAGATAGAACAAGAATCACCAGCTACTTTTCAAATCGGGTCTTTTACTGCGCGGGAAACTCGAGTTCTAAAAGTGGAATTCTGCATTCACTATAATAGGCATTATAGCAATGGCTAAGATGAGGCTTCTCTGTGATGGTGCATCAAACTTGATGCGTGTCCTAGACAGTATTGAGATGTGAATTCAGAACTCTCATGGGATTGTTAACACAACGCTGTAGTTAAATTTCCCCTTCTTTGTACTTTTGCTATGAACTCCATTTTGGGCTTTGTGGCAGTATAGCGATTCTTCTGAGATTTGTTCTTTGGGTTTCTCTTAAGACAGAGAGAGATTCATGAAAACACATGGTTTTCCTGATTCTCCTTTCCAGATAGAACAAGAATCACCAGCTACTTTTCAAATCGGGTCTTTTACTGAGCGGGAAACTCGAGTTCTAAAAGTGGAATTCTGCATTCACTATAATAGGCATTATAGCAATGGCTAAGATGAGGCTTCTCTCTGATGGTGCATCAAACTCGATGCGTGTCCTAGACAGTATTGAGATGTGAATTCAGAACTCTCATGGGATTGTTAACACAACGCTGTAGTTAAATTTCCCCTTCTTTGTACTTTTGCTATGAACTCCATTTTGGGCTTTGTGGCAGAATAGCGATTGTTCTGAGATTTGTTCTTTGGGTTTCTCTTAAGACAGAGAGAGATTCATGAAAACACATGGTTTTCCTGATTCTCCTTTCCAGATAGAACAAGAATCACCAGCTACTTTTCAAATCGGGTCTTTCACTGCGCGGGAAACTCAAGTTCTAAAAGTGGAATTCTGCATTCACTATAATAGGCATTATAGCAATGGCTAAGATGAGGCTTCTCTGTGATGGTGCATCAAACTTGATGCGTGTCCTAGACAGTATTGAGATGTGAATTCAGAACTCTCATGGGATTGTTAACACAACGCTGTAGTTAAATTTCCCCTTCTTTGTACTTTTGCTATGAACTCCATTTTGGGCTTTGTGGCAGAATAGCGATTCTTCTGAGATTTGTTCTTTGGGTTTCTCTTAAGACAGAGAAAGATTCATGAAAGCACATGGTTTTCCTGATTCTCCTTTCCAGATAGAACAAGAATCACCAGCTACTTTTCAAATCGGGTCTTTTACTGCGCGGGAAACTCGAGTTCTAAAAGTGGAATTCTGCATTCACTATAATAGGCATTATAGCAATGGCTAAGATGAGGCTTCTCTCTGATGGTGCATCAAACTCGATGCCTGTCCTAGACAGTATTGAGATGTGAATTCAGAACTCTCATGGGATTGTTAACACAACGCTGTAGTTAAATTTCCCCTTCTTTGTACTTTTGCTATGAACTCCATTTTGGGCTTTGTGGCAGTATAGCGATTCTTCTGAGATTTGTTCTTTGGGTTTCTCTTAAGACAGAGAGAGATTCATGAAAACACATGGTTTTCCTGATTCTCCTTTCCAGATAGAACAAGAATCACCAGCTACTTTTCAAATCGGGTCTTTTACTGAGCGGGAAACTAGAGTTCTAAAAGTGGAATTCTGCATTCACTATAATAGGCATTATAGCAATGGCTAAGATGAGGCTTCTCTGTGATGGTGTATCAAACTTGATGCGTGTCCTAGACAGTATTGAGATGTGAATTCAGAACTCTCATGGGATTGTTAACACAACGCTGTAGTTAAATTTCCCCTTCTTTGTACTTTTGCTATGAACTCCATTTTGGGCTATGTGGCAGAATAGCGATTGTTCTGAGATTTGTTCTTTGGATTTCTCTTTAGACAGAGAGAGATTCATGAAAACACATGGTTTTCCTGATTCTCCTTTCCATGAGAACTCTCATGGGATTGTTAACACAACGCTGTAGTTAAATTTCCCCTTCTTTGTACTTTTGCTATGAACTCCATTTTGGGCTTTGTGGCAGTATAGCGATTCTTCTGAGATTTGTTCTTTGGATTTCTCTTTAGACAGAGAGAGATTCATGAAAACACATGGTTTTCCTGATTGTCCTTTCCAGATAGAACAAGAATCACCAGCTACTTTTCAAATCGGGTCTTTTACTGAGCGGGAAACTAGAGTTCTAAAAGTGGAATTCTGCATTCACTATAATAGGCATTATAGCAATGGCTAAGATGAGGCTTCTCTGTGATGGTGCATCAAACTTGATGCTTGTCCTAGACAGTATTGAGATGTGAATTCAGAACTCTCATGGGATTGTTAACACAACGCTGTAGTTAAATTTCCCCTTCTTTGTACTTTTGCTATGAACTCCATTTTGGGCTTTGTGGCAGAATAGCGATTCTTCTGAGATTTGTTCTTTGGGTTTCTCTTAAGACAGAGAAAGATTCATGAAAGCACATGGTTTTCCTGATTCTCCTTTCCAGATAGAACAAGAATCATCAGCTACTTTTCAAATCGGGTCTTTTACTGCGCGGGAAACTCGAGTTCTAAAAGTGGAATTCTGCATTCACTATAATAGGCATTATAGCAATGGCTAAGATGAGGCTTCTCTCTGATGGTGCATCAAACTCGATGCCTGTCCTAGACAGTATTGAGATGTGAATTCAGAACTCTCATGGGATTGTTAACACAACGCTGTAGTTAAATTTCCCCTTCTTTGTACTTTTGCTATGAACTCCATTTTGGGCTTTGTGGCAGTATAGCGATTCTGCTGAGATTTGTTCTTTGGATTTCTCTTTAGACAGAGAGAGATTCATGAAAACACATGGTTTTCCTGATTCTCCTTTCCAGATAGAACAAGAATCACCAGCTACTTTTCAAATCGGGTCTTTTACTGAGCGGGAAACTCGAGTTCTAAAAGTGGAATTCTGCATTCACTATAATAGGCATTATAGGAATGGCTAAGATGAGGCTTCTCTCTGATGGTGCATCAAACTCGATGCCTGTCCTAGACAGTATTGAGATGTGAATTCAGAACTCTCATGGGATTGTTAACACAACGCTGTAGTTAAATTTCCCCTTCTTTGTACTTTTGCTATGAACTCCATTTTGGGCTTTGTGGCAGTATCGCGATTCTTCTGAGATTTGTTCTTTGGGTTTCTCTTAAGACAGAGAGAGATTCATGAAAACACATGGTTTTCCTGATTCTCCTTTCCAGATAGAACAAGAATCACCAGCTACTTTTCAAATCGGGTCTTTTACTGCGCGGGAAACTCGAGTTCTAAAAGTGGAATTCTGCATTCACTATAATAGGCATTATAGCAATGGCTAAGATGCTTCTCTCTGATGGTGCATCAAACTCGATGCCTGTCCTAGACAGTATTGAGATGTGAATTCAGAACTCTCATGGGATTGTTAACACAACGCTGTAGTTAAATTTCCCCTTCTTTGTACTTTTGCTATGAACTCCATTTTGGGCTTTGTGGCAGTATAGCGATTCTTCTGAGATTTGTTCTTTGGATTTCTCTTTAGACAGAGAGAGATTCATGAAAACACATGGTTTTCCTGATTCTCCTTTCCAGATAGAACAAGAATCACCAGCTACTTTTCAAATCGGGTCTTTTACTGAGCGGGAAACTAGAGTTCTAAAAGTGGAATTCTGCATTCACTATAATAGGCATTATAGCAATGGCTAAGATGAGGCTTCTCTGTGATGGTGCATCAAACTTGATGCGTGTCCTAGACAGTATTGAGATGTGAATTCAGAACTCTCATGGAATTGTTAACACAACGCTGTAGTTAAATTTCCCCTTCTTTGTACTTTTGCTATGAACTCCATTTTGGGCTATGTGGCAGAATAGCGATTGTTCTGAGATTTGTTCTTTGGGTTTCTCTTAAGACAGAGAGAGATTCATGAAAACACATGGTTTTCCTGATTCTCCTTTCCAGATAGAACAAGAATCACCAGCTACTTTTCAAATCGGGTCTTTCACTGCGCGGGAAACTCGAGTTCTAAAAGTGGAATTCTGCATTCACTATAATAGGCATTATAGCAATGGCTAAGATGAGGCTTCTCTCTGATGGTGCATCAAACTCGATGCCTGTCCTAGACAGTATTGAGATGTGAATTCAGAACTCTCATGGGATTGTTAACACAACGCTGTAGTTAAATTTCCCCTTCTTTGTACTTTTGCTATGAACTCCATTTTGGGCTTTGTGGCAGAATAGCGATTCTTCTGAGATTTGTTCTTTGGGTTTCTCTTAAGACAGAGAAAGATTCATGAAAGCACATGGTTTTCCTGATTCTCCTTTCCAGATAGAACAAGAATCACCAGCTACTTTTCAAATCGGGTCTTTTACTGCGCGGGAAACTCGAGTTCTAAAAGTGGAATTCTGCATTCACTATAATAGGCATTATAGCAATGGCTAAGATGAGGCTTCTCTCTGATGGTGCATCAAACTCGATGCCTGTCCTAGACAGTATTGAGATGTGAATTCAGAACTCTCATGGGATTGTTAACACAACGCTGTAGTTAAATTTCCCCTTCTTTGTACTTTTGCTATGAACTCCATTTTGGGCTTTGTGGCAGTATAGCGATTCTTCTGAGATTTGTTCTTTGGGTTTCTCTTAAGACAGAGAGAGATTCATGAAAACACATGGTTTTCCTGATTCTCCTTTCCAGATAGAACAAGAATCACCAGCTACTTTTCAAATCGGGTCTTTTACTGAGCGGGAAACTCGAGTTCTAAAAGTGGAATTCTGCATTCACTATAATAGGCATTATAGCAATGGCTAAGATGAGGCTTCTCTCTGATGGTGCATCAAACTCGATGCCTGTCCTAGACAGTATTGAGATGTGAATTCAGAACTCTCATGGGATTGTTAACACAACGCTGTAGTTAAATTTCCCCTTCTTTGTACTTTTGCTATGAACTCCATTTTGGGCTATGTGGCAGAATAGCGATTGTTCTGAGATTTGTTCTTTGGATTTCTCTTTAGACAGAGAGAGATTCATGAAAACACATGGTTTTCCTGATTCTCCTTTCCATGAGAACTCTCATGGGATTGTTAACACAACGCTGTAGTTAAATTTCCCCTTCTTTGTACTTTTGCTATGAACTCCATTTTGGGCTTTGTGGCAGTATAGCGATTCTTCTGAGATTTGTTCTTTGGGTTTCTCTTAAGACAGAGAGAGATTCATGAAAACACATGGTTTTCCTGATTCTCCTTTCCAGATAGAACAAGAATCACCAGCTACTTTTCAAATCGGGTCTTTTACTGAGCGGGAAACTCGAGTTCTAAAAGTGGAATTCTGCATTCACTATAATAGGCATTATAGCAATGGCTAAGATGAGGCTTCTCTCTGATGGTGCATCAAACTCGATGCCTGTCCTAGACAGTATTGAGATGTGAATTCAGAACTCTCATGGGATTGTTAACACAACGCTGTAGTTAAATTTCCCCTTCTTTGTACTTTTGCTATGAACTCCATTTTGGGCTTTGTGGCAGAATAGCGATTGTTCTGAGATTTGTTCTTTGGGTTTCTCTTAAGACAGAGAGAGATTCATGAAAACACATGGTTTTCCTGATTCTCCTTTCCAGATAGAACAAGAATCACCAGCTACTTTTCAAATCGGGTCTTTCACTGCGCGGGAAACTCAAGTTCTAAAAGTGGAATTCTGCATTCACTATAATAGGCATTATAGCAATGGCTAAGATGAGGCTTCTCTGTGATGGTGCATCAAACTTGATGCGTGTCCTAGACAGTATTGAGATGTGAATTCAGAACTCTCATGGGATTGTTAACACAACGCTGTAGTTAAATTTCCCCTTCTTTGTACTTTTGCTATGAACTCCATTTTGGGCTTTGTGGCAGAATAGCGATTCTTCTGAGATTTGTTCTTTGGGTTTCTCTTAAGACAGAGAAAGATTCATGAAAGCACATGGTTTTCCTGATTCTCCTTTCCAGATAGAACAAGAATCACCAGCTACTTTTCAAATCGGGTCTTTTACTGCGCGGGAAACTCGAGTTCTAAAAGTGGAATTCTGCATTCACTATAATAGGCATTATAGCAATGGCTAAGATGAGGCTTCTCTCTGATGGTGCATCAAACTCGATGCCTGTCCTAGACAGTATTGAGATGTGAATTCAGAACTCTCATGGGATTGTTAACACAACGCTGTAGTTAAATTTCCCCTTCTTTGTACTTTTGCTATGAACTCCATTTTGGGCTTTGTGGCAGTATAGCGATTCTTCTGAGATTTGTTCTTTGGGTTTCTCTTAAGACAGAGAGAGATTCATGAAAACACATGGTTTTCCTGATTCTCCTTTCCAGATAGAACAAGAATCACCAGCTACTTTTCAAATCGGGTCTTTTACTGAGCGGGAAACTAGAGTTCTAAAAGTGGAATTCTGCATTCACTATAATAGGCATTATAGCAATGGCTAAGATGAGGCTTCTCTGTGATGGTGCATCAAACTTGATGCGTGTCCTAGACAGTATTGAGATGTGAATTCAGAACTCTCATGGGATTGTTAACACAACGCTGTAGTTAAATTTCCCCTTCTTTGTACTTTTGCTATGAACTCCATTTTGGGCTATGTGGCAGAATAGCGATTGTTCTGAGATTTGTTCTTTGGATTTCTCTTTAGACAGAGAGAGATTCATGAAAACACATGGTTTTCCTGATTCTCCTTTCCATGAGAACTCTCATGGGATTGTTAACACAACGCTGTAGTTAAATTTCCCCTTCTTTGTACTTTTGCTATGAACTCCATTTTGGGCTTTGTGGCAGTATAGCGATTCTTCTGAGATTTGTTCTTTGGATTTCTCTTTAGACAGAGAGAGATTCATGAAAACACATGGTTTTCCTGATTGTCCTTTCCAGATAGAACAAGAATCACCAGCTACTTTTCAAATCGGGTCTTTTACTGAGCGGGAAACTAGAGTTCTAAAAGTGGAATTCTGCATTCACTATAATAGGCATTATAGCAATGGCTAAGATGAGGCTTCTCTGTGATGGTGCATCAAACTTGATGCTTGTCCTAGACAGTATTGAGATGTGAATTCAGAACTCTCATGGGATTGTTAACACAACGCTGTAGTTAAATTTCCCCTTCTTTGTACTTTTGCTATGAACTCCATTTTGGGCTTTGTGGCAGAATAGCGATTCTTCTGAGATTTGTTCTTTGGGTTTCTCTTAAGACAGAGAAAGATTCATGAAAGCACATGGTTTTCCTGATTCTCCTTTCCAGATAGAACAAGAATCATCAGCTACTTTTCAAATCGGGTCTTTTACTGCGCGGGAAACTCGAGTTCTAAAAGTGGAATTCTGCATTCACTATAATAGGCATTATAGCAATGGCTAAGATGAGGCTTCTCTCTGATGGTGCATCAAACTCGATGCCTGTCCTAGACAGTATTGAGATGTGAATTCAGAACTCTCATGGGATTGTTAACACAACGCTGTAGTTAAATTTCCCCTTCTTTGTACTTTTGCTATGAACTCCATTTTGGGCTTTGTGGCAGTATAGCGATTCTGCTGAGATTTGTTCTTTGGATTTCTCTTTAGACAGAGAGAGATTCATGAAAACACATGGTTTTCCTGATTCTCCTTTCCAGATAGAACAAGAATCACCAGCTACTTTTCAAATCGGGTCTTTTACTGAGCGGGAAACTCGAGTTCTAAAAGTGGAATTCTGCATTCACTATAATAGGCATTATAGGAATGGCTAAGATGAGGCTTCTCTCTGATGGTGCATCAAACTCGATGCCTGTCCTAGACAGTATTGAGATGTGAATTCAGAACTCTCATGGGATTGTTAACACAACGCTGTAGTTAAATTTCCCCTTCTTCGTACTTTTGCTATGAACTCCATTTTGGGCTTTGTGGCAGTATCGCGATTCTTCTGAGATTTGTTCTTTGGGTTTCTCTTAAGACAGAGAGAGATTCATGAAAACACATGGTTTTCCTGATTCTCCTTTCCAGATAGAACAAGAATCACCAGCTACTTTTCAAATCGGGTCTTTTACTGCGCGGGAAACTCGAGTTCTAAAAGTGGAATTCTGCATTCACTATAATAGGCATTATAGCAATGGCTAAGATGCTTCTCTCTGATGGTGCATCAAACTCGATGCCTGTCCTAGACAGTATTGAGATGTGAATTCAGAACTCTCATGGGATTGTTAACACAACGCTGTAGTTAAATTTCCCCTTCTTTGTACTTTTGCTATGAACTCCATTTTGGGCTTTGTGGCAGTATAGCGATTCTTCTGAGATTTGTTCTTTGGATTTCTCTTTAGACAGAGAGAGATTCATGAAAACACATGGTTTTCCTGATTCTCCTTTCCATGAGAACTCTCATGGGATTGTTAACACAACGCTGTAGTTAAATTTCCCCTTCTTTGTACTTTTGCTATGAACTCCATTTTGGGCTTTGTGGCAGTATAGCGATTCTTCTGAGATTTGTTCTTTGGATTTCTCTTTAGACAGAGAGAGATTCATGAAAACACATGGTTTTCCTGATTGTCCTTTCCAGATAGAACAAGAATCACCAGCTACTTTTCAAATCGGGTCTTTTACTGAGCGGGAAACTAGAGTTCTAAAAGTGGAATTCTGCATTCACTATAATAGGCATTATAGCAATGGCTAAGATGAGGCTTCTCTGTGATGGTGCATCAAACTTGATGCGTGTCCTAGACAGTATTGAGATGTGAATTCAGAACTCTCATGGAATTGTTAACACAACGCTGTAGTTAAATTTCCCCTTCTTTGTACTTTTGCTATGAACTCCATTTTGGGCTATGTGGCAGAATAGCGATTGTTCTGAGATTTGTTCTTTGGGTTTCTCTTAAGACAGAGAGAGATTCATGAAAACACATGGTTTTCCTGATTCTCCTTTCCAGATAGAACAAGAATCACCAGCTACTTTTCAAATCGGGTCTTTCACTGCGCGGGAAACTCGAGTTCTAAAAGTGGAATTCTGCATTCACTATAATAGGCATTATAGCAATGGCTAAGATGAGGCTTCTCTCTGATGGTGCATCAAACTCGATGCCTGTCCTAGACAGTATTGAGATGTGAATTCAGAACTCTCATGGGATTGTTAACACAACGCTGTAGTTAAATTTCCCCTTCTTTGTACTTTTGCTATGAACTCCATTTTGGGCTTTGTGGCAGAATAGCGATTCTTCTGAGATTTGTTCTTTGGGTTTCTCTTAAGACAGAGAAAGATTCATGAAAGCACATGGTTTTCCTGATTCTCCTTTCCAGATAGAACAAGAATCACCAGCTACTTTTCAAATCGGGTCTTTTACTGCGCGGGAAACTCGAGTTCTAAAAGTGGAATTCTGCATTCACTATAATAGGCATTATAGCAATGGCTAAGATGAGGCTTCTCTCTGATGGTGCATCAAACTCGATGCCTGTCCTAGACAGTATTGAGATGTGAATTCAGAACTCTCATGGGATTGTTAACACAACGCTGTAGTTAAATTTCCCCTTCTTTGTACTTTTGCTATGAACTCCATTTTGGGCTTTGTGGCAGTATAGCGATTCTTCTGAGATTTGTTCTTTGGGTTTCTCTTAAGACAGAGAGAGATTCATGAAAACACATGGTTTTCCTGATTCTCCTTTCCAGATAGAACAAGAATCACCAGCTACTTTTCAAATCGGGTCTTTTACTGAGCGGGAAACTCGAGTTCTAAAAGTGGAATTCTGCATTCACTATAATAGGCATTATAGCAATGGCTAAGATGAGGCTTCTCTCTGATGGTGCATCAAACTCGATGCCTGTCCTAGACAGTATTGAGATGTGAATTCAGAACTCTCATGGGATTGTTAACACAACGCTGTAGTTAAATTTCCCCTTCTTTGTACTTTTGCTATGAACTCCATTTTGGGCTATGTGGCAGAATAGCGATTGTTCTGAGATTTGTTCTTTGGATTTCTCTTTAGACAGAGAGAGATTCATGAAAACACATGGTTTTCCTGATTCTCCTTTCCATGAGAACTCTCATGGGATTGTTAACACAACGCTGTAGTTAAATTTCCCCTTCTTTGTACTTTTGCTATGAACTCCATTTTGGGCTTTGTGGCAGTATAGCGATTCTTCTGAGATTTGTTCTTTGGGTTTCTCTTTAGACAGAGAGAGATTCATGAAAACACATGGTTTTCCTGATTCTCCTTTCCAGATAGAACAAGAATCACCAGCTACTTTTCAAATCGGGTCTTTTACTGAGCGGGAAACTAGAGTTCTAAAAGTGGAATTCTGCATTCACTATAATAGGCATTATAGCAATGGCTAAGATGAGGCTTCTCTGTGATGGTGCATCAAACTTGATGCGTGTCCTAGACAGTATTGAGATGTGAATTCAGAACTCTCATGGGATTGTTAACACAACGCTGTAGTTAAATTTCCCCTTCTTTGTACTTTTGCTATGAACTCCATTTTGGGCTTTGTGGCAGAATAGCGATTCTTCTGAGATTTGTTCTTTGGGTTTCTCTTAAGACAGAGAAAGATTCATGAAAGCTCATGGTTTTCCTGATTCTCCTTTCCAGATAGAACAAGAATCACCAGCTACTTTTCAAATCGGGTCTTTTACTGAGCGGGAAACTCGAGTTCTAAAAGTGGAATTCTGCATTCACTATAATAGGCATTATAGCAATGGCTAAGATGAGGCTTCTCTCTGATGGTGCATCAAACTCGATGCCTGTCCTAGACAGTATTGAGATGTGAATTCAGAACTCTCATGGGATTGTTAACACAACGCTGTAGTTAAATTTCCCCTTCTTTGTACTTTTGCTATGAACTCCATTTTGGGCTTTGTGGCAGTATAGCGATTCTTCTGAGATTTGTTCTTTGGATTTCTCTTTAGAAAGAGAGAGATTCATGAAAACACATGGTTTTCCTGATTCTCCTTTCCAGATAGAACAAGAATCACCAGCTACTTTTCAAATCGGGTCTTTTACTGAGCGGGAAACTCGAGTTCTAAAAGTGGAATTCTGCATTCACTATAATAGGCATTATAGCAATGGCTAAGATGAGGCTTCTCTGTGATGGTGCATCAAACTTGATGCGTGTCCTAGACAGTATTGAGATGTGAATTCAGAACTCTCATGGGATTGTTAACACAACGCTGTAGTTAAATTTCCCCTTCTTTGTACTTTTGCTATGAACTCCATTTTGGGCTTTGTGGCAGAATAGCGATTCTTCTGAGATTTGTTCTTTGGGTTTCTCTTAAGACAGAGAAAGATTCATGAAAGCACATGGTTTTCCTGATTCTCCTTTCCAGATAGAACAAGAATCACCAGCTACTTTTCAAATCGGGTCTTTTACTGAGCGGGAAACTAGAGTTCTAAAAGTGGAATTCTGCATTCACTATAATAGGCATTATAGCAATGGCTAAGATGAGGCTTCTCTGTGATGGTGCATCAAACTTGATGCGTGTCCTAGACAGTATTGAGATGTGAATTCAGAACTCTCATGGGATTGTTAACACAACGCTGTAGTTAAATTTCCCCTTCTTTGTACTTTTGCTATGAACTCCATTTTGGGCTATGTGGCAGAATAGCGATTGTTCTGAGATTTGTTCTTTGGGTTTCTCTTAAGACAGAGAGAGATTCATGAAAACACATGGTTTTCCTGATTCTCCTTTCCAGATAGAACAAGAATCACCAGCTACTTTTCAAATCGGGTCTTTCACTGCGCGGGAAACTCGAGTTCTAAAAGTGGAATTCTGCATTCACTATAATAGGCATTATAGCAATGGCTAAGATGAGGCTTCTCTGTGATGGTGCATCAAACTTGATGCGTGTCCTAGACAGTATTGAGATGTGAATTCAGAACTCTCATGGGATTGTTAACACAACGCTGTAGTTAAATTTCCCCTTCTTTGTACTTTTGCTATGAACTCCATTTTGGGCTTTGTGGCAGTATCGCGATTCTTCTGAGATTTGTTCTTTGGATTTCTCTTTAGACAGAGAGAGATTCATGAAAACACATGGTTTTCCTGATTCTCCTTTCCAGATAGAAGAAGAATCACCAGCTACTTTTCAAATCGGGTCTTTTACTGCGCGGGAAACTCGAGTTCTAAAAGTGGAATTCTGCATTCACTATAATAGGCATTATAGCAATGGCTAAGATGAGGCTTCTCTGTGATGGTGCATCAAACTTGATGCGTGTCCTAGACAGTATTGAGATGTGAATTCAGAACTCTCATGGGATTGTTAACACAACGCTGTAGTTAAATTTCCCCTTCTTTGTACTTTTGCTATGAATTCCATTTTGGGCTTTGTGGCAGAATAGCGATTCTTCTGAGATTTGTTCTTTGGGTTTCTCTTAAGACAGAGAAAGATTCATGAAAGCACATGGTTTTCCTGATTCTCCTTTCCAGATAGAACAAGAATCACCAGCTACTTTTCAAATCGGGTCTTTTACTGCGCGGGAAACTCGAGTTCTAAAAGTGGAATTCTGCATTCACTATAATAGGCATTATAGCAATGGCTAAGATGAGGCTTCTCTCTGATGGTGCATCAAACTCGATGCCTGTCCTAGACAGTATTGAGATGTGAATTCAGAACTCTCATGGGATTGTTAACACAACGCTGTAGTTAAATTTCCCCTTCTTTGTACTTTTGCTATGAATTCCATTTTGGGCTTTGTGGCAGTATAGCGATTCTTCTGAGATTTGTTCTTTGGGTTTCTCTTAAGACAGAGAGAGATTCATGAAAACACATGGTTTTCCTGATTCTCCTTTCCAGATAGAACAAGAATCACCAGCTACTTTTCAAATCGGGTCTTTTACTGAGCGGGAAACTAGAGTTCTAAAAGTGGAATTCTGCATTCACTATAATAGGCATTATAGCAATGGCTAAGATGAGGCTTCTCTCTGATGGTGCATCAAACTCGATGCCTGTCCTAGACAGTATTGAGATGTGAATTCAGAACTCTCATGGGATTGTTAACACAACGCTGTAGTTAAATTTCCCCTTCTTTGTACTTTTGCTATGAACTCCATTTTGGGCTATGTGGCAGAATAGCGATTGTTCTGAGATTTGTTCTTTGGATTTCTCTTTAGACAGAGAGAGATTCATGAAAACACATGGTTTTCCTGATTCTCCTTTCCATGAGAACTCTCATGGGATTGTTAACACAACGCTGTAGTTAAATTTCCCCTTCTTTGTACTTTTGCTATGAACTCCATTTTGGGCTTTGTGGCAGTATAGCGATTCTTCTGAGATTTGTTCTTTGGATTTCTCTTTAGACAGAGAGAGATTCATGAAAACACATGGTTTTCCTGATTCTCCTTTCCAGATAGAACAAGAATCACCAGCTACTTTTCAAATCGGGTCTTTTACTGAGCGGGAAACTAGAGTTCTAAAAGTGGAATTCTGCATTCACTATAATAGGCATTATAGCAATGGCTAAGATGAGGCTTCTCTGTGATGGTGCATCAAACTTGATGCGTGTCCTAGACAGTATTGAGATGTGAATTCAGAACTCTCATGGGATTGTTAACACAACGCTGAAGTTAAATTTCCCCTTCTTTGTACTTTTGCTATGAACTCCATTTTGGGCTTTGTGGCAGTATAGCGATTCTTCTGAGATTTGTTCTTTGGGTTTCTCTTAAGACAGAGAAAGATTCATGAAAGCACATGGTTTTCCTGATTCTCCTTTCCAGATAGAACAAGAATCACCAGCTACTTTTCAAATCGGGTCTTTTACTGCGCGGGAAACTCGAGTTCTAAAAGTGGAATTCTGCATTCACTATAATAGGCATTATAGCAATGGCTAAGATGAGGCTTCTCTCTGATGGTGCATCAAACTCGATGCCTGTCCTAGACAGTATTGAGATGTGAATTCAGAACTCTCATGGGATTGTTAACACAACGCTGTAGTTAAATTTCCCCTTCTTTGTACTTTTGCTATGAACTCCATTTTGGGCTATGTGGCAGAATAGCGATTGTTCTGAGATTTGTTCTTTGGATTTCTCTTTAGACAGAGAGAGATTCATGAAAACACATGGTTTTCCTGATTCTCCTTTCCATGAGAACTCTCATGGGATTGTTAACACAACGCTGAAGTTAAATTTCCCCTTCTTTGTACTTTTGCTATGAACTCCATTTTGGGCTTTGTGGCAGTATAGCGATTCTTCTGAGATTTGTTCTTTGGATTTCTCTTTAGACAGAGAGAGATTCATGAAAACACATGGTTTTCCTGATTCTCCTTTCCAGATAGAACAAGAATCACCAGCTACTTTTCAAATCGGGTCTTTTACTGAGCGGGAAACTAGAGTTCTAAAAGTGGAATTCTGCATTCACTATAATAGGCATTATAGCAATGGCTAAGATGAGGCTTCTCTGTGATGGTGCATCAAACTTGATGCGTGTCCTAGACAGTATTGAGATGTGAATTCAGAACTCTCATGGGATTGTTAACACAACGCTGTAGTTAAATTTCCCCTTCTTTGTACTTTTGCTATGAACTCCATTTTGGGCTTTGTGGCAGAATAGCGATTCTTCTGAGATTTGTTCTTTGGGTTTCTCTTAAGACAGAGAAAGATTCATGAAAGCACATGGTTTTCCTGATTCTCCTTTCCAGATAGAACAAGAATCACCAGCTACTTTTCAAATCGGGTCTTTTACTGAGCGGGAAACTAGAGTTCTAAAAGTGGAATTCTGCATTCACTATAATAGGCATTATAGCAATGGCTAAGATGAGGCTTCTCTGTGATGGTGCATCAAACTTGATGCGTGTCCTAGACAGTATTGAGATGTGAATTCAGAACTCTCATGGGATTGTTAACACAACGCTGTAGTTAAATTTCCCCTTCTTTGTACTTTTGCTATGAACTCCATTTTGGGCTATGTGGCAGAATAGCGATTGTTCTGAGATTTGTTCTTTGGGTTTCTCTTAAGACAGAGAGAGATTCATGAAAACACATGGTTTTCCTGATTCTCCTTTCCAGATAGAACAAGAATCACCAGCTACTTTTCAAATCGGGTCTTTCACTGCGCGGGAAACTCGAGTTCTAAAAGTGGAATTCTGCATTCACTATAATAGGCATTATAGCAATGGCTAAGATGAGGCTTCTCTGTGATGGTGCATCAAACTTGATGCGTGTCCTAGACAGTATTGAGATGTGAATTCAGAACTCTCATGGGATTGTTAACACAACGCTGTAGTTAAATTTCCCCTTCTTTGTACTTTTGCTATGAACTCCATTTTGGGCTATGTGGCAGAATAGCGATTGTTCTGAGATTTGTTCTTTGGGTTTCTCTTAAGACAGAGAGAGATTCATGAAAACACATGGTTTTCCTGATTCTCCTTTCCAGATAGAACAAGAATCACCAGCTACTTTTCAAATCGGGTCTTTCACTGCGCGGGAAACTCAAGTTCTAAAAGTGGAATTCTGCATTCACTATAATAGGCATTATAGCAATGGCTAAGATGAGGCTTCTCTGTGATGGTGCATCAAACTTGATGCGTGTCCTAGACAGTATTGAGATGTGAATTCAGAACTCTCATGGGATTGTTAACACAACGCTGTAGTTAAATTTCCCCTTCTTTGTACTTTTGCTATGAACTCCATTTTGGGCTTTGTGGCAGAATAGCGATTCTTCTGAGATTTGTTCTTTGGGTTTCTCTTAAGACAGAGAAAGATTCATGAAAGCACATGGTTTTCCTGATTCTCCTTTCCAGATAGAACAAGAATCACCAGCTACTTTTCAAATCGGGTCTTTCACTGCGCGGGAAACTCGAGTTCTAAAAGTGGAATTCTGCATTCACTATAATAGGCATTATAGCAATGGCTAAGATGAGGCTTCTCTCTGATGGTGCATCAAACTCGATGCCTGTCCTAGACAGTATTGAGATGTGAATTCAGAACTCTCATGGGATTGTTAACACAACGCTGTAGTTAAATTTCCCCTTCTTTGTACTTTTGCTATGAACTCCATTTTGGGCTTTGTGGCAGTATAGCGATTCTTCTGAGATTTGTTCTTTGGGTTTCTCTTAAGACAGAGAGAGATT
Source organism: Charina bottae (assembly GCA_023362775.1). Taxonomy (NCBI): domain Eukaryota; kingdom Metazoa; phylum Chordata; class Lepidosauria; order Squamata; family Charinaidae; genus Charina; species Charina bottae. The sequence goes on along the minus strand of JALMGJ010000013.1, from coordinate 1,009,972 downwards.
CATGAAAACACATGGTTTTCCTGATTCTCCTTTCCAGATAGAACAAGAATCACCAGCTACTTTTCAAATCGGGTCTTTTACTGAGCGGGAAACTAGAGTTCTAAAAGTGGAATTCTGCATTCACTATAATAGGCATTATAGCAATGGCTAAGATGAGGCTTCTCTGTGATGGTGCATCAAACTTGATGCGTGTCCTAGACAGTATTGAGATGTGAATTCAGAACTCTCATGGGATTGTTAACACAACGCTGTAGTTAAATTTCCCCTTCTTTGTACTTTTGCTATGAACTCCATTTTGGGCTTTGTGGCAGTATAGCGATTCTTCTGAGATTTGTTCTTTGGATTTCTCTTTAGACAGAGAGAGATTCATGAAAACACATGGTTTTCCTGATTCTCCTTTCCAGATAGAACAAGAATCACCAGCTACTTTTCAAATCGGGTCTTTTACTGAGCGGGAAACTAGAGTTCTAAAAGTGGAATTCTGCATTCACTATAATAGGCATTATAGCAATGGCTAAGATGAGGCTTCTCTGTGATGGTGCATCAAACTTGATGCGTGTCCTAGACAGTATTGAGATGTGAATTCAGAACTCTCATGGGATTGTTAACACAACGCTGTAGTTAAATTTCCCCTTCTTTGTACTTTTGCTATGAACTCCATTTTGGGCTTTGTGGCAGTATAGCGATTCTTCTGAGATTTGTTCTTTGGGTTTCTCTTAAGACAGAGAAAGATTCATGAAAGCACATGGTTTTCCTGATTCTCCTTTCCAGATAGAACAAGAATCACCAGCTACTTTTCAAATCGGGTCTTTTACTGCGCGGGAAACTCGAGTTCTAAAAGTGGAATTCTGCATTCACTATAATAGGCATTATAGCAATGGCTAAGATGAGGCTTCTCTCTGATGGTGCATCAAACTCGATGCCTGTCCTAGACAGTATTGAGATGTGAATTCAGAACTCTCATGGGATTGTTAACACAACGCTGTAGTTAAATTTCCCCTTCTTTGTACTTTTGCTATGAACTCCATTTTGGGCTTTGTGGCAGTATAGCGATTCTTCTGAGATTTGTTCTTTGGGTTTCTCTTAAGACAGAGAGAGATTCATGAAAACACATGGTTTTCCTGATTCTCCTTTCCAGATAGAACAAGAATCACCAGCTACTTTTCAAATCGGGTCTTTTACTGAGCGGGAAACTCGAGTTCTAAAAGTGGAATTCTGCATTCACTATAATAGGCATTATAGCAATGGCTAAGATGAGGCTTCTCTCTGATGGTGCATCAAACTCGATGCCTGTCCTAGACAGTATTGAGATGTGAATTCAGAACTCTCATGGGATTGTTAACACAACGCTGTAGTTAAATTTCCCCTTCTTTGTACTTTTGCTATGAACTCCATTTTGGGCTTTGTGGCAGAATAGCGATTGTTCTGAGATTTGTTCTTTGGGTTTCTCTTAAGACAGAGAGAGATTCATGAAAACACATGGTTTTCCTGATTCTCCTTTCCAGATAGAACAAGAATCACCAGCTACTTTTCAAATCGGGTCTTTCACTGCGCGGGAAACTCAAGTTCTAAAAGTGGAATTCTGCATTCACTATAATAGGCATTATAGCAATGGCTAAGATGAGGCTTCTCTGTGATGGTGCATCAAACTTGATGCGTGTCCTAGACAGTATTGAGATGTGAATTCAGAACTCTCATGGGATTGTTAACACAACGCTGTAGTTAAATTTCCCCTTCTTTGTACTTTTGCTATGAACTCCATTTTGGGCTTTGTGGCAGAATAGCGATTCTTCTGAGATTTGTTCTTTGGGTTTCTCTTAAGACAGAGAAAGATTCATGAAAGCACATGGTTTTCCTGATTCTCCTTTCCAGATAGAACAAGAATCACCAGCTACTTTTCAAATCGGGTCTTTTACTGCGCGGGAAACTCGAGTTCTAAAAGTGGAATTCTGCATTCACTATAATAGGCATTATAGCAATGGCTAAGATGAGGCTTCTCTCTGATGGTGCATCAAACTCGATGCCTGTCCTAGACAGTATTGAGATGTGAATTCAGAACTCTCATGGGATTGTTAACACAACGCTGTAGTTAAATTTCCCCTTCTTTGTACTTTTGCTATGAACTCCATTTTGGGCTTTGTGGCAGTATAGCGATTCTTCTGAGATTTGTTCTTTGGGTTTCTCTTAAGACAGAGAGAGATTCATGAAAACACATGGTTTTCCTGATTCTCCTTTCCAGATAGAACAAGAATCACCAGCTACTTTTCAAATCGGGTCTTTTACTGAGCGGGAAACTAGAGTTCTAAAAGTGGAATTCTGCATTCACTATAATAGGCATTATAGCAATGGCTAAGATGAGGCTTCTCTGTGATGGTGCATCAAACTTGATGCGTGTCCTAGACAGTATTGAGATGTGAATTCAGAACTCTCATGGGATTGTTAACACAACGCTGTAGTTAAATTTCCCCTTCTTTGTACTTTTGCTATGAACTCCATTTTGGGCTATGTGGCAGAATAGCGATTGTTCTGAGATTTGTTCTTTGGATTTCTCTTTAGACAGAGAGAGATTCATGAAAACACATGGTTTTCCTGATTCTCCTTTCCATGAGAACTCTCATGGGATTGTTAACACAACGCTGTAGTTAAATTTCCCCTTCTTTGTACTTTTGCTATGAACTCCATTTTGGGCTTTGTGGCAGTATAGCGATTCTTCTGAGATTTGTTCTTTGGATTTCTCTTTAGACAGAGAGAGATTCATGAAAACACATGGTTTTCCTGATTGTCCTTTCCAGATAGAACAAGAATCACCAGCTACTTTTCAAATCGGGTCTTTTACTGAGCGGGAAACTAGAGTTCTAAAAGTGGAATTCTGCATTCACTATAATAGGCATTATAGCAATGGCTAAGATGAGGCTTCTCTGTGATGGTGCATCAAACTTGATGCGTGTCCTAGACAGTATTGAGATGTGAATTCAGAACTCTCATGGGATTGTTAACACAACGCTGTAGTTAAATTTCCCCTTCTTTGTACTTTTGCTATGAACTCCATTTTGGGCTTTGTGGCAGTATAGCGATTCTTCTGAGATTTGTTCTTTGGATTTCTCTTTAGACAGAGAGAGATTCATGAAAACACATGGTTTTCCTGATTCTCCTTTCCAGATAGAACAAGAATCACCAGCTACTTTTCAAATCGGGTCTTTTACTGAGCGGGAAACTAGAGTTCTAAAAGTGGAATTCTGCATTCACTATAATAGGCATTATAGCAATGGCTAAGATGAGGCTTCTCTGTGATGGTGCATCAAACTTGATGCGTGTCCTAGACAGTATTGAGATGTGAATTCAGAACTCTCATGGGATTGTTAACACAACGCTGTAGTTAAATTTCCCCTTCTTTGTACTTTTGCTATGAACTCCATTTTGGGCTTTGTGGCAGTATAGCGATTCTTCTGAGATTTGTTCTTTGGGTTTCTCTTAAGACAGAGAAAGATTCATGAAAGCACATGGTTTTCCTGATTCTCCTTTCCAGATAGAACAAGAATCACCAGCTACTTTTCAAATCGGGTCTTTTACTGCGCGGGAAACTCGAGTTCTAAAAGTGGAATTCTGCATTCACTATAATAGGCATTATAGCAATGGCTAAGATGAGGCTTCTCTCTGATGGTGCATCAAACTCGATGCCTGTCCTAGACAGTATTGAGATGTGAATTCAGAACTCTCATGGGATTGTTAACACAACGCTGTAGTTAAATTTCCCCTTCTTTGTACTTTTGCTATGAACTCCATTTTGGGCTTTGTGGCAGTATAGCGATTCTTCTGAGATTTGTTCTTTGGGTTTCTCTTAAGACAGAGAGAGATTCATGAAAACACATGGTTTTCCTGATTCTCCTTTCCAGATAGAACAAGAATCACCAGCTACTTTTCAAATCGGGTCTTTTACTGAGCGGGAAACTCGAGTTCTAAAAGTGGAATTCTGCATTCACTATAATAGGCATTATAGCAATGGCTAAGATGAGGCTTCTCTCTGATGGTGCATCAAACTCGATGCCTGTCCTAGACAGTATTGAGATGTGAATTCAGAACTCTCATGGGATTGTTAACACAACGCTGTAGTTAAATTTCCCCTTCTTTGTACTTTTGCTATGAACTCCATTTTGGGCTTTGTGGCAGAATAGCGATTGTTCTGAGATTTGTTCTTTGGGTTTCTCTTAAGACAGAGAGAGATTCATGAAAACACATGGTTTTCCTGATTCTCCTTTCCAGATAGAACAAGAATCACCAGCTACTTTTCAAATCGGGTCTTTCACTGCGCGGGAAACTCAAGTTCTAAAAGTGGAATTCTGCATTCACTATAATAGGCATTATAGCAATGGCTAAGATGAGGCTTCTCTGTGATGGTGCATCAAACTTGATGCGTGTCCTAGACAGTATTGAGATGTGAATTCAGAACTCTCATGGGATTGTTAACACAACGCTGTAGTTAAATTTCCCCTTCTTTGTACTTTTGCTATGAACTCCATTTTGGGCTTTGTGGCAGAATAGCGATTCTTCTGAGATTTGTTCTTTGGGTTTCTCTTAAGACAGAGAAAGATTCATGAAAGCACATGGTTTTCCTGATTCTCCTTTCCAGATAGAACAAGAATCACCAGCTACTTTTCAAATCGGGTCTTTTACTGCGCGGGAAACTCGAGTTCTAAAAGTGGAATTCTGCATTCACTATAATAGGCATTATAGCAATGGCTAAGATGAGGCTTCTCTCTGATGGTGCATCAAACTCGATGCCTGTCCTAGACAGTATTGAGATGTGAATTCAGAACTCTCATGGGATTGTTAACACAACGCTGTAGTTAAATTTCCCCTTCTTTGTACTTTTGCTATGAACTCCATTTTGGGCTTTGTGGCAGTATAGCGATTCTTCTGAGATTTGTTCTTTGGGTTTCTCTTAAGACAGAGAGAGATTCATGAAAACACATGGTTTTCCTGATTCTCCTTTCCAGATAGAACAAGAATCACCAGCTACTTTTCAAATCGGGTCTTTTACTGAGCGGGAAACTAGAGTTCTAAAAGTGGAATTCTGCATTCACTATAATAGGCATTATAGCAATGGCTAAGATGAGGCTTCTCTGTGATGGTGCATCAAACTTGATGCGTGTCCTAGACAGTATTGAGATGTGAATTCAGAACTCTCATGGGATTGTTAACACAACGCTGTAGTTAAATTTCCCCTTCTTTGTACTTTTGCTATGAACTCCATTTTGGGCTATGTGGCAGAATAGCGATTGTTCTGAGATTTGTTCTTTGGATTTCTCTTTAGACAGAGAGAGATTCATGAAAACACATGGTTTTCCTGATTCTCCTTTCCAGATAGAACAAGAATCATCAGCTACTTTTCAAATCGGGTCTTTTACTGCGCGGGAAACTCGAGTTCTAAAAGTGGAATTCTGCATTCACTATAATAGGCATTATAGCAATGGCTAAGATGAGGCTTCTCTCTGATGGTGCATCAAACTCGATGCCTGTCCTAGACAGTATTGAGATGTGAATTCAGAACTCTCATGGGATTGTTAACACAACGCTGTAGTTAAATTTCCCCTTCTTTGTACTTTTGCTATGAACTCCATTTTGGGCTTTGTGGCAGTATAGCGATTCTGCTGAGATTTGTTCTTTGGATTTCTCTTTAGACAGAGAGAGATTCATGAAAACACATGGTTTTCCTGATTCTCCTTTCCAGATAGAACAAGAATCACCAGCTACTTTTCAAATCGGGTCTTTTACTGAGCGGGAAACTCGAGTTCTAAAAGTGGAATTCTGCATTCACTATAATAGGCATTATAGGAATGGCTAAGATGAGGCTTCTCTCTGATGGTGCATCAAACTCGATGCCTGTCCTAGACAGTATTGAGATGTGAATTCAGAACTCTCATGGGATTGTTAACACAACGCTGTAGTTAAATTTCCCCTTCTTTGTACTTTTGCTATGAACTCCATTTTGGGCTTTGTGGCAGTATCGCGATTCTTCTGAGATTTGTTCTTTGGTTTCTCTTAAGACAGAGAGAGATTCATGAAAACACATGGTTTTCCTGATTCTCCTTTCCAGATAGAACAAGAATCACCAGCTACTTTTCAAATCGGGTCTTTTACTGCGCGGGAAACTCGAGTTCTAAAAGTGGAATTCTGCATTCACTATAATAGGCATTATAGCAATGGCTAAGATGCTTCTCTCTGATGGTGCATCAAACTCGATGCCTGTCCTAGACAGTATTGAGATGTGAATTCAGAACTCTCATGGGATTGTTAACACAACGCTGTAGTTAAATTTCCCCTTCTTTGTACTTTTGCTATGAACTCCATTTTGGGCTTTGTGGCAGTATAGCGATTCTTCTGAGATTTGTTCTTTGGATTTCTCTTTAGACAGAGAGAGATTCATGAAAACACATGGTTTTCCTGATTCTCCTTTCCAGATAGAACAAGAATCACCAGCTACTTTTCAAATCGGGTCTTTTACTGAGCGGGAAACTAGAGTTCTAAAAGTGGAATTCTGCATTCACTATAATAGGCATTATAGCAATGGCTAAGATGAGGCTTCTCTGTGATGGTGCATCAAACTTGATGCGTGTCCTAGACAGTATTGAGATGTGAATTCAGAACTCTCATGGAATTGTTAACACAACGCTGTAGTTAAATTTCCCCTTCTTTGTACTTTTGCTATGAACTCCATTTTGGGCTATGTGGCAGAATAGCGATTGTTCTGAGATTTGTTCTTTGGGTTTCTCTTAAGACAGAGAGAGATTCATGAAAACACATGGTTTTCCTGATTCTCCTTTCCAGATAGAACAAGAATCACCAGCTACTTTTCAAATCGGGTCTTTCACTGCGCGGGAAACTCGAGTTCTAAAAGTGGAATTCTGCATTCACTATAATAGGCATTATAGCAATGGCTAAGATGAGGCTTCTCTCTGATGGTGCATCAAACTCGATGCCTGTCCTAGACAGTATTGAGATGTGAATTCAGAACTCTCATGGGATTGTTAACACAACGCTGTAGTTAAATTTCCCCTTCTTTGTACTTTTGCTATGAACTCCATTTTGGGCTTTGTGGCAGAATAGCGATTCTTCTGAGATTTGTTCTTTGGGTTTCTCTTAAGACAGAGAAAGATTCATGAAAGCACATGGTTTTCCTGATTCTCCTTTCCAGATAGAACAAGAATCACCAGCTACTTTTCAAATCGGGTCTTTTACTGCGCGGGAAACTCGAGTTCTAAAAGTGGAATTCTGCATTCACTATAATAGGCATTATAGCAATGGCTAAGATGAGGCTTCTCTCTGATGGTGCATCAAACTCGATGCCTGTCCTAGACAGTATTGAGATGTGAATTCAGAACTCTCATGGGATTGTTAACACAACGCTGTAGTTAAATTTCCCCTTCTTTGTACTTTTGCTATGAACTCCATTTTGGGCTTTGTGGCAGTATAGCGATTCTTCTGAGATTTGTTCTTTGGGTTTCTCTTAAGACAGAGAGAGATTCATGAAAACACATGGTTTTCCTGATTCTCCTTTCCAGATAGAACAAGAATCACCAGCTACTTTTCAAATCGGGTCTTTTACTGAGCGGGAAACTCGAGTTCTAAAAGTGGAATTCTGCATTCACTATAATAGGCATTATAGCAATGGCTAAGATGAGGCTTCTCTCTGATGGTGCATCAAACTCGATGCCTGTCCTAGACAGTATTGAGATGTGAATTCAGAACTCTCATGGGATTGTTAACACAACGCTGTAGTTAAATTTCCCCTTCTTTGTACTTTTGCTATGAACTCCATTTTGGGCTATGTGGCAGAATAGCGATTGTTCTGAGATTTGTTCTTTGGATTTCTCTTTAGACAGAGAGAGATTCATGAAAACACATGGTTTTCCTGATTCTCCTTTCCATGAGAACTCTCATGGGATTGTTAACACAACGCTGTAGTTAAATTTCCCCTTCTTTGTACTTTTGCTATGAACTCCATTTTGGGCTTTGTGGCAGTATAGCGATTCTTCTGAGATTTGTTCTTTGGATTTCTCTTTAGACAGAGAGAGATTCATGAAAACACATGGTTTTCCTGATTCTCCTTTCCAGATAGAACAAGAATCACCAGCTACTTTTCAAATCGGGTCTTTTACTGAGCGGGAAACTAGAGTTCTAAAAGTGGAATTCTGCATTCACTATAATAGGCATTATAGCAATGGCTAAGATGAGGCTTCTCTGTGATGGTGCATCAAACTTGATGCGTGTCCTAGACAGTATTGAGATGTGAATTCAGAACTCTCATGGGATTGTTAACACAACGCTGTAGTTAAATTTCCCCTTCTTTGTACTTTTGCTATGAACTCCATTTTGGGCTTTGTGGCAGAATAGCGATTCTTCTGAGATTTGTTCTTTGGGTTTCTCTTAAGACAGAGAAAGATTCATGAAAGCTCATGGTTTTCCTGATTCTCCTTTCCAGATAGAACAAGAATCACCAGCTACTTTTCAAATCGGGTCTTTTACTGAGCGGGAAACTCGAGTTCTAAAAGTGGAATTCTGCATTCACTATAATAGGCATTATAGCAATGGCTAAGATGAGGCTTCTCTCTGATGGTGCATCAAACTCGATGCCTGTCCTAGACAGTATTGAGATGTGAATTCAGAACTCTCATGGGATTGTTAACACAACGCTGTAGTTAAATTTCCCCTTCTTTGTACTTTTGCTATGAACTCCATTTTGGGCTTTGTGGCAGTATAGCGATTCTTCTGAGATTTGTTCTTTGGGTTTCTCTTAAGACAGAGAGAGATTCATGAAAACACATGGTTTTCCTGATTCTCCTTTCCAGATAGAACAAGAATCACCAGCTACTTTTCAAATCGGGTCTTTTACTGAGCGGGAAACTCGAGTTCTAAAAGTGGAATTCTGCATTCACTATAATAGGCATTATAGCAATGGCTAAGATGAGGCTTCTCTCTGATGGTGCATCATACTCGATGCCTGTCCTAGACAGTATTGAGATGTGAATTCAGAACTCTCATGGGATTGTTAACACAACGCTGTAGTTAAATTTCCCCTTCTTTGTACTTTTGCTATGAACTCCATTTTGGGCTATGTGGCAGAATAGCGATTGTTCTGAGATTTGTTCTTTGGATTTCTCTTTAGACAGAGAGAGATTCATGAAAACACATGGTTTTCCTGATTCTCCTTTCCATGAGAACTCTCATGGGATTGTTAACACAACGCTGTAGTTAAATTTCCCCTTCTTTGTACTTTTGCTATGAACTCCATTTTGGGCTTTGTGGCAGAATAGCGATTCTTCTGAGATTTGTTCTTTGGGTTTCTCTTAAGACAGAGAAAGATTCATGAAAGCACATGGTTTTCCTGATTCTCCTTTCCAGATAGAACAAGAATCACCAGCTACTTTTCAAATCGGGTCTTTTACTGCGCGGGAAACTCGAGTTCTAAAAGTGGAATTCTGCATTCACTATAATAGGCATTATAGCAATGGCTAAGATGAGGCTTCTCTCTGATGGTGCATCAAACTCGATGCCTGTCCTAGACAGTATTGAGATGTGAATTCAGAACTCTCATGGGATTGTTAACACAACGCTGTAGTTAAATTTCCCCTTCTTTGTACTTTTGCTATGAACTCCATTTTGGGCTTTGTGGCAGTATAGCGATTCTTCTGAGATTTGTTCTTTGGGTTTCTCTTAAGACAGAGAGAGATTCATGAAAACACATGGTTTTCCTGATTCTCCTTTCCAGATAGAACAAGAATCACCAGCTACTTTTCAAATCGGGTCTTTTACTGAGCGGGAAACTAGAGTTCTAAAAGTGGAATTCTGCATTCACTATAATAGGCATTATAGCAATGGCTAAGATGAGGCTTCTCTGTGATGGTGCATCAAACTTGATGCGTGTCCTAGACAGTATTGAGATATGAATTCAGAACTCTCATGGGATTGTTAACACAACGCTGTAGTTAAATTTCCCCTTCTTTGTACTTTTGCTATGAACTCCATTTTGGGCTTTGTGGCAGAATAGCGATTCTTCTGAGATTTGTTCTTTGGGTTTCTCTTAAGACAGAGAAAGATTCATGAAAGCACATGGTTTTCCTGATTCTCCTTTCCAGATAGAACAAGAATCATCAGCTACTTTTCAAATCGGGTCTTTTACTGCGCGGGAAACTCGAGTTCTAAAAGTGGAATTCTGCATTCACTATAATAGGCATTATAGCAATGGCTAAGATGAGGCTTCTCTCTGATGGTGCATCAAACTCGATGCCTGTCCTAGACAGTATTGAGATGTGAATTCAGAACTCTCATGGGATTGTTAACACAACGCTGTAGTTAAATTTCCCCTTCTTTGTACTTTTGCTATGAACTCCATTTTGGGCTTTGTGGCAGTATAGCGATTCTTCTGAGATTTGTTCTTTGGGTTTCTCTTAAGACAGAGAGAGATTCATGAAAACACATGGTTTTCCTGATTCTCCTTTCCAGATAGAACAAGAATCACCAGCTACTTTTCAAATCGGGTCTTTTACTGAGCGGGAAACTAGAGTTCTAAAAGTGGAATTCTGCATTCACTATAATAGGCATTATAGCAATGGCTAAGATGAGGCTTCTCTGTGATGGTGCATCAAACTTGATGCGTGTCCTAGACAGTATTGAGATGTGAATTTAGAACTCTCATGGGATTGTTAACACAACGCTGTAGTTAAATTTCCCCTTCTTTGTACTTTTGCTATGAACTCCATTTTGGGCTTTGTGGCAGTATAGCGATTCTTCTGAGATTTGTTCTTTGGATTTCTCTTTAGACAGAGAGAGATTCATGAAAACACATGGTTTTCCTGATTCTCCTTTCCAGATAGAACAAGAATCACCAGCTACTTTTCAAATCGGGTCTTTTACTGCGCGGGAAACTCGAGTTCTAAAAGTGGAATTCTGCATTCACTATAATAGGCATTATAGCAATGGCTAAGATGAGGCTTCTCTCTGATGGTGCATCAAACTCGATGCCTGTCCTAGACAGTATTGAGATGTGAATTCAGAACTCTCATGGGATTGTTAACACAACGCTGTAGTTAAATTTCCCCTTCTTTGTACTTTTGCTATGAACTCCATTTTGGGCTTTGTGGCAGTATAGCGATTCTTCTGAGATTTGTTCTTTGGGTTTCTCTTAAGACAGAGAGAGATTCATGAAAACACATGGTTTTCCTGATTCTCCTTTCCAGATAGAACAAGAATCACCAGCTACTTTTCAAATCGGGTCTTTTACTGCGCGGGAAACTCGAGTTCTAAAAGTGGAATTCTGCATTCACTATAATAGGCATTATAGCAATGGCTAAGATGAGGCTTCTCTGTGATGGTGCATCAAACTCGATGCCTGTCCTAGACAGTATTGAGATGTGAATTCAGAACTCTCATGGGATTGTTAACACAACGCTGTAGTTAAATTTCCCCTTCTTTGTACTTTTGCTATGAACTCCATTTTGGGCTTTGTGGCAGTATAGCGATTCTTCTGAGATTTCTTCTTTGGGTTTCTCTTAAGACAGAGAGAGATTCATGAAAACACATGGTTTTCCTGATTCTCCTTTCCAGATAGAACAAGAATCACCAGCTACTTTTCAAATCGGGTCTTTTACTGAGCGGGAAACTCGAGTTCTAAAAGTGGAATTCTGCATTCACTATAATAGGCATTATAGCAATGGCTAAGATGAGGCTTCTCTCTGATGGTGCATCAAACTCGATGCCTGTCCTAGACAGTATTGAGATGTGAATTCAGAACTCTCATGGGATTGTTAACACAACGCTGTAGTTAAATTTCCCCTTCTTTGTACTTTTGCTATGAACTCCATTTTGGGCTTTGTGGCAGTATAGCGATTCTTCTGAGATTTGTTCTTTGGGTTTCTCTTAAGACAGAGAGAGATTCATGAAAACACATGGTTTTCCTGATTCTCCTTTCCAGATAGAACAAGAATCACCAGCTACTTTTCAAATCGGGTCTTTTACTGAGCGGGAAACTAGAGTTCTAAAAGTGGAATTCTGCATTCACTATAATAGGCATTATAGCAATGGCTAAGATGAGGCTTCTCTGTGATGGTGCATCAAACTTGATGCGTGTCCTAGACAGTATTGAGATATGAATTCAGAACTCTCATGGGATTGTTAACACAACGCTGTAGTTAAATTTCCCCTTCTTTGTACTTTTGCTATGAACTCCATTTTGGGCTTTGTGGCAGAATAGCGATTCTTCTGAGATTTGTTCTTTGGGTTTCTCTTAAGACAGAGAAAGATTCATGAAAGCACATGGTTTTCCTGATTCTCCTTTCCAGATAGAACAAGAATCATCAGCTACTTTTCAAATCGGGTCTTTTACTGCGCGGGAAACTCGAGTTCTAAAAGTGGAATTCTGCATTCACTATAATAGGCATTATAGCAATGGCTAAGATGAGGCTTCTCTCTGATGGTGCATCAAACTCGATGCCTGTCCTAGACAGTATTGAGATGTGAATTCAGAACTCTCATGGGATTGTTAACACAACGCTGTAGTTAAATTTCCCCTTCTTTGTACTTTTGCTATGAACTCCATTTTGGGCTTTGTGGCAGTATAGCGATTCTTCTGAGATTTGTTCTTTGGATTTCTCTTTAGACAGAGAGAGATTCATGAAAACACATGGTTTTCCTGATTCTCCTTTCCAGATAGAACAAGAATCACCAGCTACTTTTCAAATCGGGTCTTTTACTGAGCGGGAAACTAGAGTTCTAAAAGTGGAATTCTGCATTCACTATAATAGGCATTATAGCAATGGCTAAGATGAGGCTTCTCTGTGATGGTGCATCAAACTTGATGCATGTCCTAGACAGTATTGAGATGTGAATTCAGAACTCTCATGGGATTATTAACACAACGCTGTAGTTAAATTTCCCCTTCTTTGTACTTTTGCTATGAACTCCATTTTGGGCTTTGTGGCAGAATAGCGATTCTTCTGAGATTTGTTTTTTGGGTTTCTCTTAAGACAGAGAAAGATTCATAAAAGCACATGGTTTTCCTGATTGTCCTTTCCAGATAGAACAAGAATCACCAGCTACTTTTCAAATCGGGTCTTTTACTGCGCGGGAAACTCGAGTTCTAAAAGTGGAATTCTGCATTCACTATAATAGGCATTATAGCAATGGCTAAGATGAGGCTTCTCTGTGATGGTGCATCAAACCATGGTTTTCCTGATTCTCCTTTCCAGATAGAACAAGAATCACCAGCTACTTTTCAAATCGGGTCTTTTACTGCGCGGGAAACTCGAGTTCTAAAAGTGGAATTCTGCATTCACTATAATAGGCATTATAGCAATGGCTAAGATGAGGCTTCTCTGTGATGGTGCATCAAACTCGATGCCTGTCCTAGACAGTATTGAGATGTCAATTCAGAACTCTCATGGGATTGTTAACACAACGCTGTAGTTAAATTTCCCCTTGTTTGTACTTTTGCTATGAACTCCATTTTGGGCTTTCTGGCAGAATAGCGATTCTTCTGAGATTTGTTCTTTGGGTTTCTCTTAAGACAGAGAAAGATTCATGAAAGCACATGGTTTTCCTGATTGTCCTTTCCAGATAGAACAAGAATCACCAGCTACTTTTCAAATCGGGTCTTTTACTGAGCGGGAAACTCGAGTTCTAAAAGTGGAATTCTGCATTCACTATAATAGGCATTAAAGATGAGGCTTCTCTGTGATGGTGCATCAAACTCGATGCCTGTCCTAGACAGTATTGAGATGTGAATTCAGAACTCTCATGGGATTGTTAACACAACGCTGTAGTTAAATTTCCCCTTGTTTGTACTTTTGCTATGAACTCCATTTTGGGCTTTGTGGCAGAATAGCGATTCTTCTGAGCTTGCATAAAGGTGTGGAGGTTTTGTAGTTCTGGGGCTGCCACATCGTGTAGTTCCTCTAGCCATTGTGCGGCTTCTGCCCTTAGGCGTTCTGATACATATCTTACTTTGGCGCCCTCCGACCGGAAGGTTCCCTCGAATTCTTCCATGAACCCCCTTACATGTGTGAGGAAGCATGCTAGTTGTTTGGGGTCTTCATTAAATTTGGCTCTCAGGTCTCTGTCCCTGGTGAGTTCTCTTCTATTCCACAGGCTGCTTGGGGCTGGCAGGTTCCAGGGTTGCGGTGCAGCATCTTCCCAGGCAGTGGGCTGTTGTGTAGTTTTCCCCCAGGTGGTTGGGTGTTGTGCGGTTTCTTCCCCGGTTGTGGTGAGGTGCAGTGCGCTTTCCTCCCAGGTGGTGGGGTGTTGTGCCGCTTCCCTCCAAGTGGTGGGGTGTTGTGCGGCTTTCCCCCAGGTTGTGGGGTGCAGTGCCCTTTCCTCCCAGGTGGTGGGGTGTTGTGCTGCTTCTCTCTGGGTGGTGGGGTGTCATGCAGTTTTCCCCCCAGTTGTGGGGTGCAGTGCACTTTCCTCCCAGGTTGTGGGGTGTTGTCTTGTTTTCCCCCAATCAGTGGAGGGCTCTCTCGCTTTGTCCAGCAGTATTGCAGTCTGGCATGCAGGGGGTGCCTGTCTCTCTCTCTCTCTCATACTGGCCTCTGCTGTTTCAGCCTGGGCTGGGATCTTCACTCCCCAGGGGGCTGGCATGTTCCCCCCCCCACCCACCCCCGTCATTGGCTGTCTTGCCGTGGGTTCGTATTGGAGCCATGCTCCCCTCCCCTCGCCCAGGAATTCGGAGTTCCCGCTTCTGGGTAGCTCCTCCCTTCGCCACGCTCCCTTTGCAAGGCTTGCTGCTGCTGCATTTCCGCATTTGGGCTGTGCTCCCCTCCCCCTGGCTGCTATATTGTTTGCTGTTATGCCGGCCTGGGATTCAAAGCTCCCGCTTCTGGGTAGCTCCTCCCTTTGCCACGCTTCAATTGCTGAGCCGGGGCTTGGAGCTTCCCTGCTCCAGGGGGCTGGGCCGGGATTTGGATCTGGGTACATGGCCTCTGCGCTCCAGGGGGCCGCTGTGATTCCCTCCCAGGCAGTGGGCCCCCTCACCTTGATCCTGGCTGCCGTTGGCACCGTCGCTCTGTTTTTTGCTGCCTGGATCTGGGCTCCTTGGTCTAGCTTCCCCAGTAGGCTTGTCATGGCTTCTCACAGGGCACACATATCTTGTTCTAGCCTCCTTACCCGTTCGTCTGGCGCTGCCGGTGAGTATAGCGTGCTGTGGCCGGGCTCTGCTGCTGTCCCTCCGTCTGTGCCTGTCTGCCAGGGAGTCTCAGGGGTCCGCAGGTCATCCTGGATCCACAGTTTGCTCGGTGGGGTAGAGAGTGTGTGTGCGATTTGCCCTTGGAGCTGGGTCGCTGCTGCCACGGATGTTAGAGTCCCTCCTGCAGCTCCCCATTGCTCCCTTTGCTCTCCTGGGGTCTGCTGTGGGGAAATGGCTCTGGGTGCCTGGCTTGCCACGTCCTGCTCTTCCGGTGGGTTTGTTGCTTGGCTTTCCAGGTGGTTCACGTTGCCCCCCAGTGTAGTCACCGCATGTGGGCTGCTTCTGGGTCGCTCCGCGTCCTCCGGTAAAGTTGTCATGTTGACTTCTGGCTTTCTGTGAGGTGCACGATCTTTATGATCCAAAATCAGAATCTACAACACAAGCCACGAGGGATATGTGCAATTCGTTTATTGAATCAGCATCGTGCTCCGTTAAAGCCAGAAGTGGGTTTCTTCCCCCCCAGGCCTCTCCTTTAACCATTCGGTTCTTACTTGTCCCGCCCCTCCCTCTCAGTTCTTTCTTTGTTGATTTCATTCTTTGCTTCACATTGATTGCTCTCTTCCGGCCTCGTGGTCGCCGGCATTGGTAGTACTTTTGTTATTGGTTTCTGAGTTTTCCTGATTCGGCAATGCTGCTGCTTTCTCGGAGGCTTGTGTTTCCCCCCTCCCCCATCTTCCTTTTATCCTTATTTCCTGTCTTTATTTACACTGTGTAAGGTTGGAGCATCCAGCCGCAATTACCCATTGCTGCTGGATTCTCCATCCTTACAGGTAGGTTTAGCCTTCCTGCTTTGTCTTCTGTGCCTAGGAAGATTAAGACCATTTCAGAAGCTCAACAGCAGCATGGTGATTTTAACGACCCTCCTTTAGATGATAAAAGGACTTAAAAATTACATCTCAATATAACCATGACCTAGCCCCAGGTGCAAGGTCACACAGCCACCTAGAAACATATTTAAGGATTCCCTTACCAACTTTGCTCAGACTGAAGAAGCTCCTTGGATAAGGAGCGAAACGTTTCTACTGAGAAAATAGAAATCCAGTTGACATGATTCAAGCCACAGACTTAGGCGTACTATTTTCCAGTCAGCAGTTCCCTAGATCCAAAGCACTAAAGACATATTTCTGGTTCTGCTTAAATGAAAAAAAAAGTTTGTGGTCTTGGCACTATTTTCTTGAGAAATAAAATGAACAGCTCATAAAAATACAAATCAAAACTAAGAATCTTGGGAACTTTAAAAGGCCACATAATGCAAAGCAGAGTATCAGGCGGCCTGCCCTTATAGGTCTGCAGCAAATGTGGTGGTATCACCCAGAGGCACGTGGCCTGGGAGGCGGCTGGGGGGGCGCTGGGCTCTTTAACACGGTTGGTTCCCTGACTCAGGAGCCGTCCTGGGCAATCCTAACTCTTTCATGTCCCCAGGACGCAGATGTTCCTTCAGTTCCCCAAGTCAGACTGTATCGCGGCAGATCCACGGACGACACCCTGGAAGCTCTGGAGTGGTGGGAGTGGCCCAGAGTTTCAAGCCGGCCAGAGCTGTCCAACTGCTTCCCGAGGATTAATGGTGCCAGTAGGCAGCACCGTCCTGGGTTGCCTGGTCTCAGCAGGTCAGACTCCCCCGAGATCCTTCCCAGCCTTCAGATTCTCTCAAGTATTGAGAAGGTGTTTTCCACACAACTGCCCCATTCCTCTGGAACTTTTTGAGGGGCAAATCTCTCTTAGTGTCAGTCTCCCTCCACTTTAGCTCCGCTCGCCTGTCATAGTTTCATACGTACACGTGTCAAGCATTGTAAGAACTTGACCCGTGTTTGCTTTTGTGCCAAAAGCCTTGCTGCTCGCAATGAACCACTTGCCTTGACATTCCTGCCTTGGCCAGTTTTCTGATAAGACACCTGGACTGTTAACGAGCGTTCTGACGGGAGGTGGCCGAACTGGAGTGGGAACTAGCTTGTTTTAAATTACATAGTAAATGATGTCAGAGGGATGTTCTTGATATTGAATTATGCGCGCCAATTTGGCCATTCAAAGCTTTGCATTTGCCTCATGTATTCTGGTCCTTAATAAATGAATCTTTTTAGCATGAACTGAATGAAAGATTTCTTAATTTGGGATTTGATACTGGGACTCTCACAAAAACTTCAAATCCCCTGTTCAGCATGGCTACCTGCCCCAAGGATACTGCTCTTTCAAAGACAGAAACCCCTGCTGTGGATACAAGAATGCCTGGTGATTTCTTCGTTACTGATGAATGGCAAGATGAAGACATCAACGATGGGACTGAAGGTGTCCTTCCAAAGAGAGTTAGACTTTCCCAGTCCCCCAGCTCATATTTGGGGACTGCAGGTGTCCTCCCGGGGGAAGTAAGACTTTCCCAGTCCCCACCATCAGAAGCAGAAGCCCCAGCTGTCCTACCAATGGGGGTGCGATTAATCCGGTTTCCCAACCCGGATCTAACAAGGTCCTTTGTCAGAGGACATTCACCGTACCAATATCATGAAATGGAGGAGTTACACCAATCAATGTTAGATTGCCAACCCGAAGTGAGATGGCAGCAGCCCGGAGCTCGGCCCAAAACTCAGTATGTGGAAGCAACTTGGACCACCAACCCTGCGTTTCAGAAAAAACAAGACAGCTGGTCATCGACAATTGGGCAAGATGCGGACCCCAGAGCTGCACCGCATGTTACAGTACAGCGTGGATCCAGACCCCACACAGGGCAATGCCTTGGAGTGGTGGAATCCCAAATTACAGAACTTGGAGGCCATGAAAATGACCGACTGGTCGGAACCGCTAAAAATAGAACACTTCACCCTTGGCTTGAATGCCAAAATCTTAGAATGGTATTTAGCACGAGCAAAACCTGCAACTGTACACGATTGGATTTGCCTGGCTGGTGAAGTTGAAGCAGGTCGTGCACAAGCAAAATGGCAACATCGCTGCCAGTTAGCTGGGCAACGTGTCTCCAAAGCCCCTGCACCTGCTGAGCGCAAAGATGCACGCCAGGGGTGGAAAACTCAACGTCCTCAACAGCCCAGAACTGCCACTTGTTTTCGCTGTGGCAAAGAAGGACATCAGGCAGCAGCCTGCCCTCGCTCTCAAACTGCTTCCACTCCTCGAAGGAAGAGTCCTGGCCACCAACCCAAATTCCCACCTAAGAAAGCATCCAGTGGTGCATCGCTTGGCACGGAGCTGGTGCCTACTGACCCCAACATACAACTCGTGTCAGGAGGGACGCCTGACCCACCAGACCCAGCAGACAGCTCCGCAGGTGAAGAATTCCCGTTCCAGGAAAACTGGAACTGCCTGTCCTAAGTGGCGCCCGCAGACAGGCCGCTATAAATCCACACAATGGGCGTCTACAGTCAATGGTGGGTGGCCCTTGCCCCAGCTTATTAGTAGATACTAGAGTTACTTCCCTAAAAACTGGCAGGAGTGTGGACTTAGTGGGACTTGTGGACAGTGGTTGCACCCGTTGTATCATGCACCCTGCTGTAGTAATGGGAATGAGACTAAGGGTGGGACGACTTAAAAATCCCGTTACCTTCACTCAACTTGATGGGTCTGACATGAGCGGAGGTCCTGTACAGTTTTATACCGAAACAGTGGAAATGAGAATTGGGACTCATAAAGAAACTTTAAAATTTTTAGTAGCTCCCATAGCCCATCATTCATTGATTCTGGGGCTTGCGTGGTTAAAAGCTAGACAACCTGCAGTTAATTGGGTCACAGGCAGCTTGCATTTCAGTGATGGAACATACAACAGCTGGCAGGAACCTGAACCTCCGCCAGACCTAGAACTAGAACCTTCGCTGCAACAACCAAAGTACAATTTCCAAATCATTTTACTCTCTTTGGCAGAGATCCAGTTCTGGGCACCAAACTTTGAAGGATACAGAGAAATTGGAACAGATTCAGAGAATGGCAACCAAGATGATCTAGGGACTAGAAACTAAAACCTATGATAGGAGGTAGATGTTTAGCCTTGAGAAATGTGATTTCACATACCTAAAAGGAAGATACTTTGAAGTCAAGGTAGTTTCTCTATAATGCCTGTATGCAGGACGAGTAATGGATTTAAGGAACCCCCTTGAAAGACAGGGAACAAAACCCTAATTGTGAAAACATTTGATTGTGGAACCAACATCCTCCTGCACCGAGCAGAGGGGTGGAACTGACGGCCCTTCCAACTCCATGATCCTATGAAAAGGCAGCCAGAACCAGGGTCACACAGACAGGGGTCAAACAAGGCTCAAGCTTCTCAGTCCAACCACTGACACATCAAACCAGCCTTTCTCAACTTTTTGACCCCGGAGGAACCCTTGAAATATTTTTCAGGCCTCGGGGAACCCCTGCACATTCAGGCCCAAATATAGTTACAAAATCATTGTATTTGTTTCAGGGGCAGGCCTGTATATATGCATTAACGGTGTTCTTAAACTAAAAGCAAAGAATGAAACGTACCTCTTTAATGTGAAGTTGCCCGAATTTGAAATCATTTTTTAAATAAACCATGATCTCCCAGGGAACCCCGTGACCTCTCGCGGAACCCGAGGGTGCCACGGAACCCTGGTGGAGAAACCCTGCATCAAGCATACTGAACTCTATGTGCTTCAAGCAGCAGCCTGTAGGTCAGTCTTGGGCAGCCAATACCACTTCCAACAGAAATGTTTAGGCAGCTACTTAAACCACTTTCATGAAAAGAAAGTGCCATAAAGAGGAACCAGGGGCTAGAAGTACTTGAGCTGTTCTCAAAGTATTTTTAAGAACCGCCAATGGAGGAATGAGGCAGTCCTCAAGCCCCAGGAGCTAGCTGTCCAAAATTAAGCCTTTTTCTTATTACCTGTAAGTATAGGTCATAAAACAATCCAATTATATTAGAAGAAAACCAGTTTCTTGGCTGATGTTGCCCAGATGTGGAATCTTCTTCTACAAAGGAGCTTACCACAATTTTTTTGTGCAGCTAAATAGGGAAAGAGAGACTTTCCCACGTTTGCTCCTCTTCTTCACAAGGAGGTCTGCAAGTGCCCTCAAGTGGATAAACTGCTTCAGGCACAGAAACAGCACACATCCAACTTCAATAGTAACAAGAAAACTGGAATGTCCTACACTGTGTTGCCTACATAGCAAGGCTGAAGAAGGAATTTGAAGAAAGGGCCCAACCAAGCCCAGCAGAGTGAAAATTCAATTCTATTTCCCTTTTAAGTTTAGCATTAAAATGCTGTACAGGTAAGAATGGAAGAGATTCAGCTTGGGGCCTCCCTGTAGACTGACAACTGCGCTAAGCCCATGAGTGCAGCTGCATCTTGGCAAGTCAAGGCATAGGGAAGGGCGACTATCTTTGCTCATCTACGAAGGGACTTCTCTGCCTCGAACGGTAAAGGTCTTTCAAAGGAAGAGCACTTTCAGCAGCAGTGAGCCCGTGGGAGAAATGTGCTGCCCACAACTGACTCCTCCTCGCCAGAAGATTCCTGGGAGAGATCCCAACCCATCTGTGGGCACCCATCTCTAGTTCTGACCTTCTCCTGGCAAAAACAGGTCGTATAAGCAGGCCCCGGCCTGCCCGCTGCTCTACAAAGAGAATGTGGGCACCTTAAGGGCAGAAAATCAATTTTATTTATGTTGAGGTGCCATTAAGAACTGTGCTCCAGGTTGGAAGAGAGTCTCTGGGTTGGAAATTAGCCTGGGCTGCAGCAGCCAGACAGCCTAGCCTTCCGAGTGGGACTCCCCACTGCTCACAGGGGCAGCCTCTGGAACAGGGGCCTCCGCCTGCCGGGCTGGCTGAGCTCTTTCCGAAGGATCCTCTGCTGGGCCGGCCCGTTCTCCTGCTCTCACGTGTCCTCCAGGAAGAAGGAGACTTTCAGCAAGGTGTCTGGGAAAGAGGAGAAAAAAGGTTTCGGGGAAGAATCTGCCCAAGTTTTGCACCTTGATTTCCCTCCAGGGGCTCCAGGCAGCAGATCCCTTCCTCCTCTCCTTCCCCACCACAAACACCGTTGGGCAGGTTGGGCAGGGGCCCAGGGGCTTCCGTGGGTCTCCCAACCCTAGCCCGTCCCGCACCCTCGCCCGGCCGGAGACAGAGGCTCCCCGCGCAGAGCTGGGACGGGGCTGTGCTCACAGCGGAGGGAGGGGGCCTCGGGAGCGGTCAGCCAAGTCGCGGGCCAAGCTCGCCCAACCAGCCTCCCAGTAAGGAGGGCCCCAACGGGGAGGGGCGCAACGGGGCGCAGAAGTGACGCGTTCCCGGCGGCAGGAGCCCGGGCGGTCCCCCGCCGCCCCCGCGTCTGCCGGCGCTTACCTTCCAGGCGGCCTCGCCGGCCGTGCTGCGTTATCCGCTCCCAGGCTTGGGGGGCCGCTTGTATCCCGGGCAGGTCCTGGTACCGGAGCGAGAGCAGTAGCAGCTGGGCCTCCAGGTAGCTTCGCAGGCTGAGTTAAGGAGGGCTCGCCGCCCTCGACCCTCCCCGCTTCGCCGCGGCCCCAGCCGGGCAGCCCCGGGGCGCGCCCGAAGGATACACGGCGTGGTAGAGCGCCTCAGCGTCCAGCAGCGCGGCCAGCAGGTCGGCCCAGTGCGGGCAGGGCGCGGGGGGCCGCGGGGCGAGGGCCGGGCCGGGCCCCCCGAGCAGCAGCAGCAGCGCAGCCACGCGCGCGCCCACGGCGTCCCGCGCCTCCTGCAGCGCCGGCCTGCGAGAGGGAGAGGAGAGCTCGGAGCGGAGGGCAGGCGGCTGGGGGCGGCCCAGCCCGCAGCCCCGGGGAAGGGGGCGAGGGGGTCCCGCGGCGGGCCTTACAGCTTCTCCCGGCGCAGCTCCGCCAGCAGCGCCTCCATGGCCGCCCGCTGCTTCAGCTGCAGCCGCTCCGGCAGGCGCGCGAAGGCCCGCAGTGGCGTCTCCCCGAAGGCCACCCTCCGCGCCGCCTCCGCCTGCCGGGCCAGGTTGCCCAGGGCGCGCAGCAGCGGCGAGCAGGCGGCCAGCGCGCCGCGCCAGGCCCGGTGCTGCTCGCGCAGGCCGCGCAGGCCCGCTCGGAGGCCCTCCCGCAGCCGCGCCGCCTCCGCCGCCATCGTCGCCCCGCCCGTCGCGATGGAGGCGGAGGCGGGCCCGGCGCCCAACCCGGAGCGGAAGCGCTCCTTCCCTTGAGCCGGGGCCGATTCCCTTCCGGCTGCTCTTCCCCGCCTGGGCGGCCGCGGCGCCCCCTGGCCTCCCTCGCGCTCCGGCTGAGAGCGCGCGACGGGCCTGAGGCTGACGTCGGTGCGGGTCGGGCCCTGCTCTTCCCTTCGGTTCGTGCGCAGTCAGGCAACCGCGAAGGCGAGGCCGGCGCCCTGCGGGACGGCCGGCCGCTGCCCCCAAAAGGCCCAGCGCGGCTGGAAGGGCGAGGGCGGCGGCCGCCGAGGGGAGCTGAGCCCGGGCCTGGGAGCGAGCGGGAGGTGTTGCCCGGGGAGGGAGGGCGGGCGGCCCCCTAAGCCGAGGGCCCCGGAAGGCCGCGCCGGCTTCCCCGCGGCCCGGCCCTTCCCCGAGACTCCGCGGAATTTGCAGACCGCGCCCTACCCCTCTTTTCGGATTTCCGAACGGCTCTCCGATAGTGGGTCCTCTTTCCTCGAGGAGAAGCGGCAGAGTTGGGGGAATTTTTAAAGCTAAACACACACAACAAAAACAAGACAGAAGAACGATGGCAAACAAAATAAACTGGGACGGGAACAAAAAGGAAGAAAGGGCCGTCAGTCATCCTCGCCAAAGGCCTGGGCTATAGGGCTTTAAACAACTATAGAGTTAAAATTGAAATAAACTGTACAAGTCAAACAAGAAATATCAAAGCTGAAAGAAGGACAAGCTTGAAACAAGGAGAGGAGGCTCAAGAATTTAAAAAACAGGAAGTAGAACAGACTTTGGAAGATTGTGCAGTCCCCGCAAAGACAACTCAATCTAAGATTCAGAGGCATCCCCAAAGCTTCTGGAAAAGATGATTTAGAAGCACAATGTGATGCTCCCATACTTCGACTGATAAACAAGGCTCCGACACACACTCCGTAGAATAGGTAAAAGCTTTATTTACAGCGCAAGATCTCGGTCCCTGTCAATGAACCAAGTAAAGCATAGATACAAGACCTTACAGTTAAATAGGTTCCAGTTTCCCCCCCCCCCATAGAATGTGGTTATTAGTTTCGTCTCGCACCCTCTCGTCCGTGTATTCTCCTAATACACGCTGCGTGCTGCTTTTCTGTCTGGCGGTTTGCTGTTACATTCTTCCTGTCGATTGCTTTCAGTGCCCTGGCTGGGGAATGTGTTAAGTGCTTTCTATTTAAGTCAGGGTGGTATGGATGCCATCATGACATTCCACCTCCCCAAGATCATTCCTCCCCTCTCATTTTGGTTTATTCGGGAATTTAGTGTGAAACATTTTCTTTAACCTGGGTGCATGTACGTGTCTTTCAGCCACCCACTCTCTGTGTGAATTATCAAATTGTTTCCATTATATTAAATATTGTAATTTTCCTCTGTGTAATCTGGAATCTAAAATTTCTTGCACTTCGAAGTGTTGTTCCCCCTCTATTATTGTTGGTATTGGTGCCTCTTCCTCTGGGTGCCAACGGTTTGAGGTTTTAATAGGTTTCAATAGGCTACAATGAAACACTGGGTGAACTCTCAAGTTTTTTGGAAGTTGCAACTGTACCGCCACTTTGTTTATAATTTTCGTAATTGGAAAAGGGTTTGTTGTTGTTTATTCGTTCAGTCGCTTCCGACTCTTTGTAACTTCATGGACCAGCCCATGCCAGAGCTTCCTGTCGGCCGTCGTCATCCCCAGCCCCCCACGGTTGAGTCCGTCACCTCCAGAATAGCATCCATCCATCTTGCCCTTGGTCAGCCCCTCTTCCTTTTGCCTTCCACTTTCCCTAGCATCAGCTTCTCCAGGGTATCCTGTCTTCTCATTATGTGGCCAAAGTACTTCAGTTTTGCCTTTAATATCATTCCCTCAAGTGAGCAGTCTGGAAAAGGGTTTGGTCCCAATTTTTTGCATGGTTGCATCTTTAAAAATTTGGTGGATAAGTAAACTTTGTCTCCCACCTTGAACGGCCATTCTGGTGCCTTTTTCCTATCTGCAAATTTTTTGTATGTTTCTTTGGCTTTTGTTAAGGCTTTCTCAATTATTGGCCATCCCTCTGCTATGTGTTGTATCCAATTATCTAAAGGGACAATTTCAGTTTTGTAATTTGGTAATTCCGGGAAGGCTAGGAACTCCTGTCCATTTACTACTTGAAACGGCAAGAACCCCGTGCTCTGATGCACTGAATTGTTGTATGCCACTTCCGCAAATGGCAGTAGCTCCACCCAATTGTCTTGTTGGTAATTAATGTAACATCTAAGATACTGTTCTAATAATTGGTTAGCCCGTTCACAGCCAACATCTGTCTGGGGATGGAATCCAGATCTTAGCCCTTGTCCCACTCCAATTATTTTTTAAAATTTGGAAGTAAATTGGACGCTGCGGTCGCTAATTATTCGTTATGGACATCCGTGTATTCTATACACGTGTTGTACAAACATTTTTGCCAATTGCTTGCATTTGGGATGCTTGCACAAGGGATAAAATGAGCTTGTTTATAAATAAATCTGTTACTACCCAAATGACTGTTTTCTTATGGCTTTCTGATAAGTCTACTATAAAATCCATGGCTATTTGTTTCCATGGTTGAGTGGGGCTAGCTACGTTTTGTAACAATCCTCTGGGTTTGCCTCCCACTCTTTTCGCCATTGCACACATGGGGCAACTAGCGATCTATTCCTCCACGTCTTTGCGAAGGGAGGGCCACCAGAATTGTCGCCTGAGTAGGTGTAAAGTTTTAACAAATCCAAAATGCCCAGCTGACTGCGTCATGGCTTCTTTTCAAAATTACCTTCCAGTAATTTTGTTACTGGAAAGTACCTTCCAGTATGTATAACTGTTCCCCGTGCCACCAAAGTCCTTGTTTTTCTGTTAATTTAATTTTGTTGTCCTGCAACCCTTTGTCAGTTTCCAGTTGTGATTGCAACTCATTGAATAAATCACTTTCTACTGGCAATTATACTTGTTTGCCTGCCCCGGCTCCTAGTGACTGCTACTAATCCCGTTTGTGCTTGTGGGATGATTGACTATCTCCTCTGACTATTGTGTTGTGGTAACCAGGATAAAGTCAAAAAGTTCTTTTTCCTGCTTATACACTTCAATGTGAAATTGAATCTTTGGAAGAATTGTGCCGATCTAATGTGTTTGGGGTTTAGTTTTCATGGGGTGTTTAGAGCTTCTAAATTTTTGTGATCTGTCCAGACCTCGAATTTGTGAGGGGCACCTTCTAACGGGTGTCTCCAAGTGGTTAATGCGCATTTTACAGCATATGCTTCCTTCTCCCACACGTGCCATTGACATTCTGTTCTGGTGAATTTGCGGGAGAGGTACGCGCATGGCCTCAGTTTCCCCTGGTCGTCTCTCTGGAGCAAAATTCCACCTAAGGCGGTATCTGATGTGTCCACTTGTATGACTAGTGGTGTTGTATGATCAGGATGTTGAAGTATGGGTTCTGAAGTGAAAAGTTTCTTTAACTGGTTGAATGCTTCCTCACATTCCTTTGACCATTGTATTTTTGCCCCGGTTTGGGTGTTTTGGCGTCCCCCTTCCCTTTCGTTTTGAGTAGTTCTGTGAGTGGTAGTGTTACTTGTGCAAAGTTGTTTATGAATTGCCTATATAAATGCACTTAAGACAGGCTCTGTTCATTTCCCGCCGGCTGAAATTCCTCATCAGAGGAGCTGTCAGTTTCTGTGGGCGCTTCACAGAATTTTCTCTCGTTCAAAGCTGCCGCTATTCCTTTCTTTCTTTTCTCCAACTGTTTGACACTTTTTTCTCCTGGTTTAGGAGTCACTGGGTTTGTGGCTCATGGGCAGTTGGTTATCTGATGTCCCTCTTTTCCGCATTTGAAACACAAGCCCATTTTCAATCTCCGTTCTTTTTCCTCCCCCCATGGTTTGCGGCTTAGTCATTTCTCGGGGCCGCTGGCTGTATGGGGTGGTCTTTTCTCTGATGATTGTGTTCATTGCTGTCTTATTTTTATTTATTTATTTGTTCAATTTATTCCCCGCCCATCTCCCATGCAAGGGACTCTGGGCGGGTTACAATTAATTCTTATTAATTAATTAGTAATAATTAATTATTAATTCTTAAAATGAATACGCATATCTTCTACTTCGCCAGCTAAACAAATTACCCCTTTAACATTCCGGGGTCTCCTCTGGCCATAGCCCACTCCATAAATTGTAATCCCCCTTGGAAATACTGGATTATTAATGACTCTGGCCAGTTTGTTAGTTTCCCTGCTAGTCTTCTGAATTCTGTTGCATATTCAGAAACCAATCTGTTCCCTTGTTTGATGCCTTGTAGACTAGTTTTGGCTTTTATTTTGGCTAGTGGGTCTTCAAAATGTTCTCTCAATGCTCTAATGAAATCATTAAATTTTTTTTGTTCTATTGCCCTTGAATCATGCAGCCCTGTTAACCACTCCACTGCCTCTTGCTCGAGGTGGGCTGAGCGCACCTTAGAGCCTTCTGTGGGGAATAGTTCCTCACATTCTTCCATAAACCCCTTTACATGGGTTAGGAAGCAAGATAAGTTCTTTGGATCCCCACTGAAGTTTACCTTCAGGTCCCGCACCCCGAACAACGTCCCTGGACTCAATGTTCATCTTGCCGCTCTGCTTCGAAGCCGATAGCGTTGTGCCGACGTTCTCAAGGGGGGGGCATTCTTACCGGTTCGTCGTCGTCTTGGCTGTCTTCCGTGGTCAACTCTTCCTCTTCGCTTTCTGAAGACATCTCCTCGTCCAATGCCTCCGCTCGTGCTGCCGTCTCTTTTTCTAGTAGATGGAGGATCCAGTCAACCGCTCCTTGCAGATGCGATATCCAATCCTCTAAACCAGTGGTCTGCAACCTGTGGTACGAGGCCCACTGGTGGGCTGCGGGCTGTTAGGAAGTGGGTCACAGGGTGAGCCGGAGCAGCTGATTGGTGGGGGCCCGGAAGGGGAAACACCTCCACCTATCAGCACACGGCAAAGAAGGGCGGAGGTGGATTGAGGAGCACCCCTGCCAATCAGCCTCCCCTTGCGGTGGCAGTGTGCGTGGCGAGGCTTTTCGCCTCCCTGCAGATCAGTGCTGGGTTTTTTTTCGCGGCACTGAGTGCATTTTCAGGGTCTCCAGAGCCTGCCCTTTCGAAAGGGCACCCCGGCGGGGCACGGGGTGGACTTTTCCTCCCCCCTTTTGCTCCTCAGTTTTTTCGGCCCCTACCGGGTACCTCCGGCACGCCTCCACTTTCCCGCTGCACAGTTGATCGGCGCGGAGATTTTTCACCCCGGGGCGCCCCCATCACTTTTTGCGGTGATCCCAGGCGAAAAGGCCTGCAAACCCGCCCATCTGTCCTTTTAGCTGCCGCCCACAAACCCTGCCCCTCGGTCTTTGGAAAATTTTTTTCCAAGGGAAGTGGTCCCTGGTGCCAAAAAGGTTGCCGACCCCTGCTCTAAACTGTCTACCTTCCCTTCCAAAGCCTCCACTCACGGCTCCATTGTTGTTCGGAGGGGATGGGTATCTCGTTTGCTTGCTCCCTGGTCCGAGTACCATTCCACACCTCCCCCAATTTCGGTTGCCCAGTCATACTTATTCTTTTTTGAAGTATTTATTATTCAAATTTATCACCATCCATCTCCCCCCAACAGGTTTGTTTGAGTATTGGTTCAAGGCGTGCTCTCGTAGTTGGTGGAGGTTTTCGACTGGGTTCGTCGTCCCTCTGCCCCTTTCTGGTGCTTTCGTTTGCTTGAGTTTGCTGGTGCTTGCCATCCGCCATCGGTCGACTGGCTGGCTTTCTGCTTTGTGTGCTCTGCTTTGCTTAAGCCAGAGCCCTTTCCCTTAGTCTCTCCACTCTTACCTCCTGAAGTTGGAAGGGCATTCACAGAGTTCGAAGTTCCTGCTTGTGGATCTTCCTCAATAAACTGGTTGTTTACAGGTAAGTTATCCATGTTGACTTGGTTCATTCTGTGATGCTCCGGTACTTCGACTGATAAACAAGGCTCCGACACACACTCCGTAGTATAGGTAAAAGCTTTATTTACAGTGCAAGATCTGGGTTCACATTAATGAACCAAGTAAAGCATAGATACAAGACCTTACTGTTAAATAGGTTCCAGTTTCCCCCCTCCCTTAGAATGCGACTATTAGTTTTGTCTCGCACCCTCTCGTCTGCGCTCAGAGCTGTCCGAGCCAGTCAGAGACATTTTGCTTGCCAATAAGCGTCAGTTTCCAAAGCTAAAGTGAGCATTTTCTGCCACTCAGTTTGCGCTTTCACTTTCGTCTGCATCTGGCTCTCAGTCTGCCTCTGTGCCTGACTCCTTGTAGTTACCGCTAAGCCTAGCTGCTGGAGGGGGAAACACAGTGTCTACCACCTCCTCTCTTTTGCTCTCATGTTGTGGCATACAAGACAGAGCATCAGCCATGAAATTTTTTCCCCGAGAAGTAATGCAGAGTAAAGTGAAAACAAGTAAAAAATTGAGCCCATCTCAGTTGTTTTGCATTCAGTTTTTGTGGGGTACGTAAAGCTTGTAAATTCTTATGATCGGTCCAGACCTCAAAGGTCTCAAAGATGTATATTAAAATATTGTCTAGGTAGACCAGTACTCCTTTGTACAGGTGTTCATGGAGAACTTCGTTTATGTATTGCATGAACACCCCAGGTGCTCCAGCCAACCCGAATGGGAGCACCTTATATTGGAACGACCCCAGTGGGCAGTTGAATGCTGTTTTCCATTCATCCCCAGGTTTAATATGAATTCTGAAATAGGCTTCCCTCAAGTTCAATTTAGTAAAAATGTTGCCCTCCGACAGTTGGGACAACATATCTTTTATGAGAGGCAAAGGATACTTATTCGCAGTAGATATTGCATTTAAACCTCTATAATCAGTACAAAGACGTAACGTCCCATCTTTCTTGGCGCAAAACAGTACGGGCACGACTGCCATTGGTGAATTAGCTGGCTCTATGAATCTGCGCGCCAAATTCTTGTCAATAAATTCCCGCAAAACCTTTTCTTTTTCAGACATTGCATACATTTTTGGTTTTGGAAGTTTTGCATTTGGATCAATTTCAATAGCACAATCAGTCTTTCTATGGGGAGGTAATTGATCTGACTCTTTCTCATCAAATACATCGTTAAATGTTTCATGTCTATGAAGGTTCTCAGTCATCCAGGTGGAATTGTCTGTAGCTTGAATCATGTCAACTGGATTTCTATTTTCTTAGTAGAAACGTTTCAAGCTCCTTGGATAAGGAGCGAAACGTTTCTACTAAGAAAATAGAAATCCAGTTGACATGATTCAAGCTACAGACAAAGTTAAATGTTTCATATTTTCTCGGTAACTCCCTCTCAGGCTTGGTAGGTCGATTACAACAGTTCTCTTTGACCTGCTAGTTCTGTCCCTGGGTTCAATGCTTTCTGAGGTGTAGGTTGATACATCCCATCTGGGAATTTAAAAGCTCCCGTGTCCCAGTCAGTTTGAGGTTTTCTACTCTTAAGCCATGGTAGTCCCAAAATGACTGAATAGTGAGCAATGGGTGCCACAATGAATTGCAAAGTCTCTTTGTGGCTTCCTCCTTTCATAGATACAGTCTCGGTATAATGCTCAATGGGACCTCTGTTAGCTTCTGAGCCATGTAACTGCATAAACACAATGGGCTGTAAAAAAATAAACTTGCACAGAAATTCAGGAACGAAAGCATGGAAATCCTGTTGCAGGAATTTAGGTAAAAATAAAAAGAGAGAGAAACAAATGTGATTCTGTCATGAGAGTTTTTTATAGACTCTTTGACTAAGTACTGTAGGAGACACAGATGAGGCTTTTCTGTGTCAGATGACCAGACTTTCAAACATACATGCAGTAGTGATAATGGGAGATTTCAATTATCTTGACATCTTCTGGGAATCTAAATCTGCCAAAAGTCAGAGGTCCAATAAATTTTTGTCCTTCCTTGCTGACAACTTCATTTTTCAAAAGGT
Source organism: Charina bottae (assembly GCA_023362775.1). Taxonomy (NCBI): domain Eukaryota; kingdom Metazoa; phylum Chordata; class Lepidosauria; order Squamata; family Charinaidae; genus Charina; species Charina bottae. Next base: position 979,700 of record JALMGJ010000013.1, on the reverse strand, counting down.
AGAAGAAAGAACAAGGTGGTCTATTGTCCTGGATCTAATGAGGGTGACGGAGAGCCAGTTTGGTGTTGGGGTTAAGGCACTGGGCTAGAAACCAGGTGACCGTGAGTTCTAGTCCTGCCTTAGGCATGAAGCCAGTTGGGTGACCTTGGGCCAGTCCCTCTCTCCCAGCCCTGGGAAGGAGGCAATGGAAACCACTTCTGAAATCTTGCCAAGAAAACTGCAGAGACTTGTCCAGGCAGTTGCCAGGAGTCAACACTGTAATGGTATGTGGGAATGACCTTGGGAGACTGGGCAAAGAGATGCTGCCAAGGGACCAGTCAGATAAGGGAAGGCATAGCCCACAGCTGGATAGTAGGTGGGGCAAGAGGCTCAGAAGAGAATGTCCCTAATTTCTTGGGCTGTAAAGGAGATGGGGAAGGGAGAGAATTGTACTTTCAGACTTGCAAGATTCTATCAATGCAGCTTTACAATAAAGTAGAATTAGCTCATCTGGTTGTGATTCCTTGCAGGTTTACCCTGCAAGGCTGACAACACTGACTTGAAGGCAAAAGGGAAGGGAAGGGAAGGGAAGAAGGAAAGGAAAGGAAAGGAAAGGAAAGGAGAAAGGAAAGGAAAGGAAAGGAAAGGAAAGGAAAGGAAAGGAAAGGAAAGGAAAGGAAAGGAAAGGAAAGGATGAGGGTGACCAATACCTTCAGGGAAAGTAATTTGGTCATTCTGTAATTTGTGATATCCAGGGGAGGAGGAACTGAGAAGAGTCAAGCCTGCATATTGGACTTCAGAAGAGTGGATTTTGATGAAACCCAATGTAAGGTAAGTCAGATGCAATGGCTTGAAATCCTTAAGGAGAAATGTGTCCTGGACAGAGGGTGAAGTCTACAAAAGGGGATACTGAAGGCACAGTTTGTAGCTTGAATCATGTCAACTGGATTTCTATTTTCTCAGTGGAAACGTTTCGCTCCTTATCCAAGGAGCTTCTTCAGTCTGAGCAAAGTTAGTAAGGGAATCCTAAATATGTTTCTATTTAACATATTTAGGATTCCCTTACTAACTTTGCTCAGACTGAAGAAGCTCCTTGGATAAGGAGCGAAACGTTTCCACTGAGAAAATAGAAATCCAGTTGACATGATTCAAGCTACAGACAATTCCACCTGGATGACTGAGAACCTTCATAGACATGAAGGCACAGTTGCAACCAATCCCCGCAAAAGGAAAGCTAGGAGGAATCTGAAGAGGCCAGCAGGGATACATGCCAAGCCTTCCTAAATGCAGAAGGAAGTCTACAATGTTCTATGGTTCTGTGATTCTGGTAATTACTACATAGGTTTTTAAAGTGCTTTAAAGGGGCATGGTGGCTTAGCGGGTAAGACACCAGGCTTGTCGATCGGAAGATCGCAAGTTTGGAGGTTTGAATCCCTAGCCCTGCGAGCGGAGTGAGCTCCCGCACTAGCTCCAGCTCTTGCCAACCTAGCAATTCGAAAGCATGCAAATGCAAGTAGATTAATAGGTACCATTTCGGTGGGCAGGTAACAGCGTTCCGTGCACGTCATGTGGCCACATGACCGTGGAAACGTCTTCGGACAGCGCTGGCTCTTCGGCTAACAAACGGAGATGAGCACCGGCCCCTAGAGTTGGACACGACTGCACAAATGTGTGGGGGGGAACCTTTACCTTTACTTTTAAAGTGCTTACAGATCAATTACTTTATAATCTGTTCCAGATCTTTCTAGACACCAATGTCAGGGTTTCTTGTTTTCAGTTTTTGTTTTTGTGCAGCCACATTTGTCTTTTGCTCACTTCCATTTTTCTCCCTCATTTGCATTGGTTGCATTCTAGTTTTAGCATCTCCTTTTCCCATTAGCTTCTCCTGCCTTGGCATCCTGGTTGTTTTCAGATTTTAAAAAACCCAATTTCTGTATGTATGTATGTATGTATGTATGTATGTATTTTTTTCTAATTTATCTGTGCAGTTTTGCTTAATTTACACATTTTGCAAGCAGTTTTCATTAATTTATGCATTTTCGTGCAAACTTTTCTTGACTGTACTCATTTCATATGTATGTTTCATTTGGATAACTGCAGTATTTGTTGTTGTTCAGTCGTTTAGTTGTGTCCGACTCTTCGTGACCTCATGGACCATAGCATGCCAGGCCTTCCTGTCCTCCACTGTCTTCCGGAGTTTGCTCAAGTTCATGTTCATTGCATCGGTGATGCTATCTAACCATCTCATCCTCTGCCGTCCCCTTCTCCTTTTGCCTTCAGTCTTTCCCAGCATCAGGGTCTTTTCCAGTGAGTCCTCTCTTCGCATTAGGTGGCCAAAGCATTTGAGCTTCAGCTTCAGTATCTGTCCTTCCAATGAGCAGTCAGGGTTGATTTCCTTAACTGCAGTATGGCATTCTGAAAATTGCTAATGTTGGAGGAACACAGGATATTGGTATGTGGTGTAGATTTAGAGAGTAAGGAAGATGACCTTGATGGAGGTATGCAGGTACCATTACCTAGGCAAAAGTGGCTGAAACATTTCCTAAGTTCAGAACGTCCAGATAACATTCAGAAGCGGCTCAGACAGACACCTCCCTAATTCACTGAACTAGGAGGAGAAGGAAGAGGAACAGCACAGTCAGACTTGCACGGTTCTATTATTATGGCCAATTTCAATAAAGGTAGGTTTAGCCTTCCTGTGAAGTTGATTTCCTGGTCTGGTCTCCCTAGTGGGGCTGACATGTGCATTGCTTGCAAAGGTGTCAGCTGTGAATCTAAATGAAACAAAGTTCTGCCCCATCTTTGTGCCAAAATACAAATATACAGGCAAAAGTACATGCACATCCCATTACAAAGGTTTTTGGAAAGGGATGGACATCCTGAGCTTTGCCCCTTAGCATGTGCAGAAGTGCTCAGGAGCCTTGGAACTGACAGAGGATGGCGGGCAGCCTCAGCTTACTGACATCTGACTGAACATAGAGCAAAAGTTAGGCGTACTATGTCGATGAAGTCTGTAGCTTGAATCATGTCAACTGGATTTCTGTTTTCTTAGTGGAAACGTTTCACTCCTTATCCAAGGAGCTTCTTCTTCTTCTTCAGACTGAAGAAGCTCCTTGGATAAGGAGTGAAACGTTTCCACTAAGAAAATAGAAATCCAGTTGACATGATTCAAGCTACAGACAATTCCACCTGGATGACTGAGAACCTTCATAGACATATGTCGATGAAGGTTCTCAGTCATCCAGGTGGAACAGTCTGGCTTGAAACTGCAGCACAAACTAGGAGTCATCAGGACATTATCACACAGAGCAGAAACCATCCCCACCTCCGTGGATTCCAAAAAGAATGAAAATCAGCACCTGAGAACAGCCCTGAAGGCCTGTGGATATCCAAATTGGGCCTTCACCAAATCTAAATCTACCAGACCTAAAACCGCGACAGATAGGGCTGAGACTCAGAGTAAACGGAAGAACCTGGTCATTCCTTACATGGCTGGCGTGTCTGAAAAGATAAAACGGATATTTGGCAAACACCACATACCTGTATATTTCAAACCCACCAACACATTGAGACTGAGGCTTGTACACCCCAAAGATCAAACTCCAAAACACAAGGAAAGCAATGTAGTGTATGCAATCCAGTGCAGTGAGGAGTGCTCTGAACTCTACATTGGAGAAACCAAACAACCTTTGTACAGGAGGATGGCCCAACACAGGAGAAGTAACACCACAGGACCAGAGTCAGCAGTTTATCTTCATCTAAAGGAAAAAGGACAATCATTTGAGGACATTAATGTTCACATTTTAGACAGAGAAGATAGGTGGTTTGAGAGAGGGGTCAAGGAATCCATTTATGCCAACTTGGAAAATCCTTCCTTGAATAGAGGTGGGGGCCTCAGGCACAATCTTTCCCCTATTTTCCTTCCTGCTTTGTCTTCTGTGCCTAGGAAGATTAAGACCATTTCGCAAGCTCAACAGCAGCATGGTAATCTTAACGATCCTCCTTTAGATGATAAAGGGTCTTAGAAATAACATCTCAAAATAACCATGACCTAGCCCCAGGTGCAAGGTCACACAGCCACCTAGAAACATATTTAAGGATTCCCTTACTAACTTTACTCAGACTGAAGAAGCCCTTTGGATAAGGAGTGAAACGTTTCTACTGAGAAAATAGAAATCCAGTTGACATGATTCAAGCCACAGACTTAGGCGTACTATTTTCCAGTCAGCAGTTCCCTAGATCCAAAGCACTAAAGACATATTTCTGGTTCTGCTTAAATGAAAAAAAAAGTTTGTGGTCTTGGCACTATTTTCTTGAGAAATAAAATGAACAGCTCATAAAAATACAAATCAAAACTAAGAATCTTGGGAACTTTAAAAGGCCACATAATGCAAAGCAGAGTATCAGGCGGCCTGCCCTTATAGGTCTGCAGCAAATGTGGTGGTATCACCCAGAGGCACGTGGCCTGGGAGGCGGCTGGGGGGGCGCTGGGCTCTTTAACACGGTTGGTTCCCTGACTCAGGAGCCGTCCTGGGCAATCCCTTTAGGCTGGACATCAAACTCTTTCATGTCCCCAGGACGCAGATGTTCCTTCAGTTCCCCAAGTCAGACTGTATCGCGGCAGATCCACGGACGACACCCTGGAAGCTCTGGAGTGGTGGGAGTGGCCCAGAGTTTCAAGGGTTAAGGTTAATTGGAGTGGCTTCTTTTGTTTAGATTCTTTTCAGGTTTCGTGATTCAAGTTATTGCCACACGAAATCACTTGCAGGCAGCAGTGCAGATCTCTGCTGGGGGTGTGGGGGGCAGCAAAGCTGTAGCAGATGTCAGCTAATTGGAAGCAAAGCAGCAGCTGCAAGAAGGGCTGGTTGCTCTGGAGCAGGAGATGATTCAGACACCAAGACTCCGTGATGCCAGAGCTGCGTCTGCTACCTGCCTGCAGGGACGGGGGTCAAACGGGAAGTGAGAGGAACATCGAGCTGTCAGCCTTCCAACCCCAGGTTGGCTGAGGCGGCTTCTGGTTGGAGATGCTGCTGCTTCCAGGTCCTGCCTGCGTGTATCTGCATCAATTCCCCACCGCCATCATCACTCAGTCTGACATCATGTAAAATGCTGGAGATTCTTGGTGGGACCCGTTCCCCTAGCTGACCTTCTGGGTTTCCTTTCTACGTTCTCCCACTGGCATGCCCGATGCTGCTGGGCGGGAGGGGCAGAGAAGGCAAAGACGGGGAGAGGACAGTGGCTGTTTCCAGCGGCTCTGCTGTCCTCCTTGGTCTCTCCGTGGCTGATGTCACCTGACCCTTGCAGTGACCCACCTGTCCGTTAGCAATAGTGGATGAGTTACTGGGCTTAGAGGGGTTGACATAAATTCCAAAATAAACACTTTTTCCTGCACGTTAAGCCTTTTTTGATCCAAGCAGGAACAGATGTGTGAACTAGCAAGGAATCGGAAACATCTGAAACAACTTGCCTCAGTGAAGTGCAATAAATATTCCTTTCACCACCGCCTTTGTAAGAGAGTTGAGCTGGGCTCTCTTGGGCCTGTGGGACCAGGTCAGAGGGCCAAGGGGGGGCACTTGGAGAGGCCCCTCCTGGCCCTGTTCCCACCATCCCCACAAGATTGCCTGTGCAGTGGCAGGTCTGGGTTGCTTGTGCCTTTCTTCGTTGGGGTGGGGGGAATTCTGCTCTAATTTTCTGCAAGGGGAGCCCCTCTCAGTGGACGTTCTCAGTGGAACCCACCTCTTCTCAGGTGATAGAAAGTGCCAGCAGCATAGTAACCTGACTCAAAGTGTTATGCCAAAGGAAAGCCTTGACACAGTCAGGATGGGGGCACAGGCTGGCATCATGGCCCATCTGGGTGATGCCCATGGCATGCGAAAGATTGGGTAAAAGGAGCATGAATTAATGAATGAAATGTATTTATTTATATATTACATTTATATCACTGCCCATCGCCCCCACAAGAAGGGACCCTGGGCGGTTGGAAATGAATCGTTTCACCTTCCTCCTGTCCCAGGTCAGAAGCAACCTGCAAGCATGCCTTCCTGTTCTGCTTGAAAAGTAGTGTTTTTGTGCTGTAATCCAGTCTGTCAACTTCTGTGCTCCTGCTGGTCATTGTATAGAGCTGCCGGCACACCTCATTCCTCAGGTCACGGGCAGCCCCCCCACCCGGGACAGCTGCTCCCGATAAACATTGCCCTGGAGCACTACTTCATTGGGTCTTAGCTGCCCACGCAGCTGGTGAAGGGCTAGAAGGGATGCTCATCAAAACTGCAGATGGCTTGACCACTGGGCCCTATCCCACAAAATGTTAAACCACTATAAATGAAAGATTCCACACTTACGTAGGAAAAACCAGACGCACAGGTACAAGATGGGTACAATCCTGAGGCAGCTTAAAGTCATCCTTAACTGTTCTTGTGTTAGCTGAATTAGACTCCATTAGGTATTGCTTAGTAATTTAACTTAACTAAAATTAACATCCACTCCCTCCCCTTAGAAAGAAAGGCGGCTCTGTGAGAGGCACAGGACCCTGTTCACCCTGGGCAGGCATCTCTCAAGCCCTGACCGGCCTTGGAGTGGAACCCAGATACCAGGTCTGCATGACTCCCTCGGGGCTTCCGATGGCCCTGCAGCACTTGTTCTCTGGAGGAGCCACGCTTCTCCTTGGGCCAAGCCTTTCCTGGGAGCAGCTCCTTCTGCCTTAAATGTGATCTCTCCCCCTTGCAGTTGGGCCTTCAGCCAGCGTGAACACAACTGCTTTTCCACATTGAGGTTTATGCAGAGCAAAACCGCGAGACCCCATTTCACAGCTGCAACTGCTCTTCCAGACTCTGGAGGACCCACCTTCCCTCCCTTGGGGCCTGCGATAGCTCGAGTGTTGCCTCTTCCAGCTGCACTGCGCACCAGCAAGTCCTCCTGCGGAAGACCCTGCTGACTGCACAGAGCAAAATGGATATCCACGCAACTTTATCAAAAAGTGCCTGACCACTCAACCCACCACAGCAAAACCAACAGAAGCTATGAAAAGGATTACACTGCCATACATCAGAAACATCTCAGAAACTACTAATAGGCTGTTACAACCACACGGCATCACCGTAGCACACAAACCAACCAAAACCCTTCAGAACATCGTCAGTAAACCAGAATACCCAGTAGCTCAAGAAGAAAAAAAGGAGTTATCTACAACATACAGTGTAAGGACTTTAACAGCCACTATGTAGGACAGACTGGCAGAAGACTAGCAGAACACATCCACGAACACCAACTAGCAGTCAGAAGACACGATGAAAACTCCTTAATCTCACAACACATAGACAGACTCAACCATACTTTCAACTGGGAAACCGTGAGCATCTTAAACCAAGCCAAATCCAAAAATGCTAGAGAATTCCTGGAAGCTTGGCACCCAGACAAAGCAGCCATCAACAGACACATAGAGGTAAACAACATTTACATACCATTCATAAGAGACAATAGAAAAGCCAGAAGACCAGAACACCTGTTTGCCAGCAATCAACAACAAGATAGGCAAAGATTAACAGCAAGATTAGTAGCAGAGGAACAATCAAACAACACAATAGACCCTAATCAAGGAACTATTAACTCAGTCAATCAGCCAAGCAGCAAACAACAACCAAGGAGAGTACAAGACCCCCACCAACACAGGCAGGACAAGCCAGGGTATATAAACAGAGCAAGTTCCTTTTCGTACTAAAGATGTTGCCTAGCCTGGCAATGAAACGTCTGCAAGAAAACAAGGCTCAGAGAGCACCATGGACTCCACAGGTGAACATTTTAAAGCTTCTTGGTTAGGTTCAATTGTAATCATGAAAATGAATGTATTAGCCAAGATAAATTATCTGCTTCAAATGGTGCCAATTCCAATTTCAGAAAAAAACCTTACAGGGATGGCAACAAAATGTTAGCAAATCCATATGGAGTGGGAAAAAACCCAGAGTTAAACTCAAAATTTTGCAAGACTCAAAAGACAGAGGCGGCCTTGCTCTTCCAAATCTCAAACTATTACAGAGCAAGCTGTCTGACATGGTTAACAGTGGATTGGGCACAGGAGAGATTGCGTAAAGCGATCACCTGTTTTTTTTCTTCACACACACACACACCGCATCTGCGTCTCTTTCCGCAGACCCAGGGCACCACCAGCTGCTCTGCCCTAGGCACTCTGCAGCTATGAAGCATCTGGGCAGCCCCCTAGAGCCCCTGTGCCCCGCCAACCCACTGATGCCACCACAACGCAGGCGGGAGATCACTGCCCAGACTTCCCGTGTCCAGGGAGCACAAGGCAGCCTTCCCAACACAAGGCCTCATTCAGCCTCCCGGCCTCACAGCCAGGCCCTGCCAGGCCACAGCTGCCTCAGCTTGTCCGCCCACCTCAGCAGCCGCAGCAGCCACTGCTGCCCGATGGTGGGACTGCACTGACCAGCCGCGTCACACAGCAAGGCAAATAATAAACATTTAGAGTATGGTCTCTAAACTTTTTTTAAATATATACTGTTAATTGGTTGGAGCTCAAAGAAGGGGGAAGTCAGAAATTAAATACCTATATTTTAGTGAGTTTTTTTAGTATATAATACAGTAGGGATTTAACACTAAGCTCAAAGATGTATACTTTTTTATATATCACAAAAACAGCAATTACTTTGGTATGCTTATCTTTTATTAATGTTACATTGAACATTAATTGTACAACTTAAGAAATTTTCTTTGTCTGCTTATATTATCTCTTCTAGAACGATCTTTGTTTTAAATGAATAAATGGGCAAAAAAATCAGATTTTGGCCAGACTGAACAGGAAGAACTTGGGACAACTTGAGAAGCTGTGTGCTCACATCTACAGTATTGCTAAGTTTATGTCCCACCTGTTCTCCAGATGAAGCATGGGATTCACCCTCCATTTTAATCCCCAAACCCTGTCAGAGCCACGAGAGGGCGATTGGTCCAGGTCACCTGGTGAGGTTTCACTGTCGAGGATGAATTTGAACAGCACCGCACCACCCTGGTTCTGAGAATAAAGAGTGGATTCCTGGACCTGAGATGGAATGGAAGAGTTGAGGATGGGCAAGGGAGAAGCTGGTTGCAGCCCGCTTTGACAGAAAGCCAGCAGATTAGTGTTCTTTGCTTGATAATGGGTGGAACTGGGGCCATCTGCAGTGAACACCCCAGAAGGCTGCGGGGACGTGATGAAGCAGAAGGGAACAGGTCACTTAGGCTTAATGGCCATTGCAGCACAATTCCTTGTGGTGATGTGGACCACACCATCTACCTACGGGGAAGGGAGCAGCTCCATCTTTCTGGACCATGGACCACTCCACAGAAGGGGAGAGATGGAAGCGAGGCGGATGGGCTTGAGCATGGATGGCGCAACATGCAGGCAGCAGAGATCTCTGTTTCCTGGCAGTTGACCCCCCGAGAGCAGCAAAAACGGTGGTCCGGGTCTGCGTATAAGAGCCCAGCTTTCCATGCGTGCTGAGATTGCTTGATGGTCCTGAACTGGGACCCCAGGACCTCAACCAGATACCCCAAGGGGCAACCATCTCTGCCCTCTTCCCCCCGGTGTTAGGGCTTGGTGCTTAGACCTTACAACTCTCACGGTCTGGCTGTGCCAGAGGAGCGCGTGCAACCAATGTCTTTCAGCCACAGATGAAATTTCAGTATCACTTTGCCTGGGACAGCCATTAGTTCCTCCCTCTGCAGATGACTGTAAGACACCATGACTACCAGGCTCTGCAGGTGACATCCTAGCACATGCAGCCCACTGGCTTTTGTGCGGCTCACAACAACTCAACAATTTAAGGTGCTGCCAGAGACCATCTTGCCTTTCTCTCGTCTCATGCATGGGTGCTGCACTGGCATATGATGGCCACAGAGGCACACAGTGGTAACATTTGCAGCGACATCACCATTTCTCTGTGCCAGCTGGCGCCAAGGAGGTCTGCAGAATAACACATCAGTGAGGTGTGGGTCAAGAAACTGGCCGGAGATTGCAGCCATGGCAATGCAGTATTTTTTACCGTATGTTTTACAGTAAGCACGTTTGCTTTTATTAACCATCAATGTCATTTTATGGCTGTTGTGGGTCTTCCGGGCTGTGTGGCCGTGTTCTTGAAGAACACGGCCACACAGCCCGGAAGACCCACAACAGCCATTGAACTCCGGCCGTGAAAGCCTTCGACAATACAATGTCATTTTAATTTAATGTTAATTATAAATAAACTATTTCAATCATGTTATAATATTAATATTTCATATTCGTTGTAATATTTGCATGATATTCATTAGAGTCTGAGACCCCCATCTCAGGCCCTAAAATACAACAGTTATTAGATACGGTTTAATGGAGGCCATCACCAAACATGCAGTGCTGGCCAAGACTTTGGGGAACGGGCTGCTTGCAGAACCCTTCTGAGGAACATTTTGGCTTAGCCTGCAGTTTCAGATCCTGCAGCAATGGCACCTCCAGGGCAGCCACAGTTCCCTTGGCACTTTCTTCCTAGGAGGAAGGGTTCTATCCTGGGACCCACCCAGACTAGCGGAGGAAAACGGGACTCTCCATCCAAGATGATGTTACACACATACAGTTGATTAGCCTACGTATGGCAGAGTTCCGTTGATGTGAGACAAAGTTTAAGGTTGCGTTTGTGTGTCCAACTCCCCAAACTCCACCCTCCCAACTTAATCATGGAGTACTCAACTGATCCGTTTTTGAATTTACACAACATGCTGAACCATAAACCAACCTTTGAGGCTCAGTTCTCACAACATGCTATCCAGTTGTCTAGTCTGGTACAAAGAGGACAAGCACAACCCTTAGTGAGTTGGGCTTATTACCTTCATGCCTGAAGCCTTTTCAACTGGGTGGAGGAAAGGGCCTGCAGAGCGAGTGGAGTACAGTCTTCCATTTTTTTCCAACTTAAGAATTATTGTTTTGATAGGGAAATGTGAATCACAATATGTATACTTTAAAATGAGGTGATGGAAAGTTACCCTCAGATGAACCCCTCAATGAACCAGGGCAAAGGAAGATGATCCCTGCAGTTACTCACTGTTGAAGCAGTAAGAAACCTGAAGATGTTCCACCAATGTCCACATCATCTCAAGTTTCCACCTGTATTTCTATCCACTGCACATATTCTGCAGATACATTATTGTGTCCGATCCTTGGAGACTGCCTGGACTAGTCCCTGCAGTTTTCTTGGCAAGATTGCCCTTGCCTCCTTCCCAGGGCTGAGAGAGAGTGACTTCCCCAGTCACCCAGCTGGCTTTCATGCCTAAGGCGGGATTAGAACTCACAGTCTCCTGGTTTCTGGCCCATTGCCTTAACCATTAGACCAAACTGGCTCTCTTACATTTAATATACAGCTATACAAATGACAAAGAGCCAGTTTAGTGTAGTGGTTAAGGCACCAGGCTAGAAACCAGGAGGCTGTGAGTTCTAGTTCCACGTTAGGCACAAAGCCAGCTGGGTGACCTCAGGCCAGTCACACTCTCTCAGCCCTGGGAAGCAGGCATTGGCAAACCACTTCTGAAAAACCTTGCCAAGAAAACTGCAGGGACTTGTCCAGGCCGTCTCCAAGAATCGGACACAATTGAATGGATTAAAAAAAAATACAAATGACATGAAGGTTCTGTGCAAAATGGATAAGCACATCGTGGACAAATAGAAATAACCAGCCTATCAAGTTTACATGCAAGAATAAGCTCACCCACTTTGGGAAATAGCACCAACTTTCTGAGAGTTAGAAAGTTACAGATGTGTTTCCTAGCCTTATTTTGGCTGAGGTTAACATGACAGCAGAATCCAGGCCACAGGCCTCCAGAGTGGTGAACTCCAGCAGTGTTGGAGATTCTACTGACAGATGGAAATCGGGTAGCAACGGGGGAAGCAAACTTCCTGATTCTGGGTAAGTCCTACATAACCTGTAAGGCCAAGCTGCTCTAAGGAGGGCCAATGCTGCCATGAGTGATGGACTGTTTTGAGGTATGGCATCTTCAAAGGTTTTTACTGGTACAAGATTGGCACAGGCCACAAGGCCCCTTGTTCTATGTTTCTGACTACAGTTAGGACCAGAAATATTGGAACAAAGATAACTGTTCTGGCAGTTGGCTTCTGTACACCACCACATTGAAGTTGAAAGGAAACACACCCAGATGGGAGCGAAGTCAGGACGATGGATGAAAATCCTTTGCAGTCAATGACTGCCTGAAGTCTGGAACCCATGGACATGACCAAATGCTGAGTTTCCTCCCTCGAGATGCTTTGGCAGGCCTTTACTGCAGCTGCCTTCAGCTGCTGCTTGCTTGTGGGTCTTTCTGCCTTAAGTCTTGTCTTCAGTAAGTGAAAAGCATGCTCTGTTGGGTTGAGATCAGGTGACTGACTTGGCCATTGAAGAACATCCCACTTCTTTGCCTTGAGAAACTCTTGGGTAGCTTTTGCTGTATGTTTTGGGTCATTATCCATCTGCAATATGAAGTGGCGTCCTATCAGTTTGGAAGCATTTGGCTGAATCTGAGCAGAAAGTATAGCCCTGTACACTTCAGAATTCATCCTGCTGCTTCTATCAGCAGTCAGGTCATCAATAAACATCAGTGACCCAGTTCCTTTGGCAGCCATACATGCCCATGCCATAACTCTGCCTCCACCATGTTTGACAGATGATGTGGTATGCTTTGGATCATGAGCTGTTCCTTTCCTTCTCCATTCTTTTCTCTTCCCATCATTCTGGTGCAAGTTAATCTTGGTTTCATCAGTCCAAAGAATCTTATTCCAGAACTGGGCAGGCTTTTTTAGGTGCTTGCTGGCAAAGTCTAATCTGGCCTTTCTGTTCTTGAGCGTTACCAGTGGTTTGCACCTTGTTGTGGAGCCTCTGTATATACATTCATAAAGCCGTCTCTTGACTGTAGATGTTGACAATGACATGCCTACCTCAAGAGCGTTCTTGACCTGGCTAGATGTTGTGAAAGGGTTCCTGTTCACCATGAGCAGAATTCTGCGGTCATCCACTTTAGTTGTCTTCTGTGGTCTTCCAGGCCTTTTGCTGTTGCTGAGCTTGCCAGTTAATTCCTTCTTTTTCAGGATGTTCTAAACTGTTGTATTGGCCACTCCGAATGTTTTTGCTATCTCTCTGATGGGTTTATTTTGTTTCCTCAGCCTAATGATGGCCACCTTCACTCACATGGACACCTCTTTGGACCTCATGTTGGGAGTTCCAGTGAACAGCTACCAAATGCAAATCTTCCTCTGCACCCCAAAAGATGGCTTGTGCTCTGCAGGAAATGTTAAGCTAGAAAGTTGCCCCACCCTCCCACCTTCGTCAGCCATATGTACTGTATTCTACACTGAGATTTTTTCTAATATTTATTTATCTATTTATTTATTTGTTTGATTTCTCACCACCCAACTCCCTCAAGGGACTCTGGGCGGTTTACAAATCAATAAAATATCAAACATTAAAATAACAATTTAAAAATACAATAAATATAATAAAATCAAGATGATGAAGATGTCTTCTTTCAACATTGGAAAGGCAATTTTAGGGCTATCCTACAATGTTAGCCATCCCCAGGAGTTTATGCTCTTCTTTCTGCCCCAGGCCTGTTGGCAAAGCCAAGTCTTGAGTTGTTTCCTGAAGTCCAGGAGCGAGGTGGACTGTCTTAACTCTGGGGGAAGGATATTCCACAGAGCAGGCGCTACTGCAGAGAAGGCACGCTTCCGTGACCCCGTGAGATGGAATTCTTTAACTGATGGGGTCCGCAGCATGCCCTCCCTGCATGACCGGATGGGACGGGCCGATGTGATGGCACTGCACAGGGATAATATGCCACTGCTAGTTAGAGTCCCAAAACTACAAACATATAGACTGGCTTCTTCCTTTCCAAGAGAAAAGTGTCTGTCCAGACAGGCCTGAAAGTATTTGCTATTTTGAATGCCATGGTCAACTGTGCCTATCATTTCAATAAACTGAAATAAAATCAGCACGTTCCTTCCATTTCAGGCAGTAGCTCAGCAGAATAAAGACCAGAACAGGGACAAAGGAGGGCTGTTAATGCAAGCCCTACTTTAGGCCTCGGGAGACCCTGACCTTTGCTGGCAAAAACCCATTAACCCATTCGTTAAGATAAATTCATTCTCTCTGCAATAATTGTTTAAGATAACGACTGAGAAAACTGTATTCTCATTCTGCCACTTATACCTTTGTTACCATTAAACTGCATAACATCACCCAACATTCAGGGCAGCTTAAATTTTTCTGTAACAAGGCACTCAGGTTCAGAGTCAATCCCAACCCTGAAGTCTTTTGAATCGTCCACATAGTTATCTTGGCAGAAAATCTGCCACTGCCGTCTTCCCAAGAGATTTTCTGATTTTCCATTCTACTTTACTGCCCTGGGATTTTTTGGTGGTCTCCCATCCAAGTACTAATTGGGTTCAGTCCCACCTAGATCCCTTTTTTCCCTCACATCTGTTTTATAGGAAAAATTGCCAGCATAAACACACTGCATAAGAGTTTTCATTTAATGATATTGGTCCAATCGTTAGACTATGAAAAGGGTCAGTGGAGACAGCCCCACCCATTTGTTTACACCTTTATTCAACACCTCGACATTACTCGATGTTCTCAATTGAATTATTCATATCTAGATGTTCAAATGATCCCTTGCAGGATCTGTCTTCAGCTCACATAAGCCAGCTTCTTTAGACAGAGTGGGAGAACTGACTTAGTCTGTGGGAGAAACCAGATGGCAGCAATGCTTCAGGCATTCAGAAATAGGTACAATTTTTGACCTTAAAGGAAACTCACCCATGTGGCCACATTCCTCAAAATCACAAATTGGACAATTTCTCAAGCTGCAAGGGAGTCAAGGATTTCACTTGAGGGAGAGTCCCTTTGTACCATGTTATTTCTGTTGTCAGAAATAAACCCTTTGCCTTCTTGGCTGGGAAAAGCTTGACAACACTTAGGTGTCCCCAAATTCCTATATTTCAGCTCCCAGACACCTCAGCTGCCAACCCATACTTGGATACCAGGACTTCAACGGTTTGAATAAGTGCACTGGAAAAAGAAAGAAAAAAAATTTAAGAAATAGGGTAAAAATAGGTAAAAATTCTCACTGTAATATTCTGGAATGTAATAACAATTACAGTCAGTACAATAAGTTGGGTTTTTCCAATCCACATGGCACCTGCAGAAAGGAGAAGCCTGCTTACTGTATGGGAATCATGTGCATAACTGCATCTTTTCTGAATCCAACTCTTTTGGACCACAAAAGTGCTTCTTCTTCACAGGAAGCAAGTAGTGTAACCTACACAAGCTACTTAACAACCCTAAGATAGTGGGTGGCTTACCAGCCTGGTCGAATAACCCTGAATTTTCCAGGGATGGAGAGGTCAACCACAGTTGAACCTAGACGACACTCAGGACTAAGGGCATCCCCAGTTGGACCCCCATCAATGATCAGTGAAAGATGAGGCCAAAGCTCCTGGAATTCCTAAGGAAAAGGTATATAAGAAATTAGCTCCTAGAACCTACTTAGTATGCTTCACAGGGAGTGTTGTGGAGAAAGGGGGGCAACAGCTACAGAAAGGCCTGGAAGAAGGCAGGCAGGATCCAGGCCTGGGGAAAAGACTGAAACTGTATCAGGTGCTCTCTTGATTGACCACCTGTCCCAAATGGATTGGGCCCGCTCAATCCAAAAACACAGAGAATGTTTGCTGAACATCCCCATTTATTGAGAGATGCAGTGGGTGGGCTCCTCTCCTCTGGAATAGCTTGCCTCCTGGCCCCAAGCAAGGGTAGGTTCCAGTGTCCTGGTCTTCCAGAAGCTTGTAAAAACTTGGCTGTTCTGGAAGTCCTTTGGGACTCGAGTACTGCAGAGCTCCCAGCGCCAAGAATATTGTATTAATTATTGCTGTATACTGTATCTCTCTGTTCCCACACGTGATTGTTATTATTGCATAGGCAGCGGCTCTTGTTTTCACATTCCACTTTGAACAGCCTTGACTGAAGCATGCATGAACATGTGCAAGAAATCAATCAATCAATGAGCAAGAAGGCACAGAGCAAAGTTAGGTGCAGACCAGAAACACAAGATACAAGGCTTGCCTGTTCCCAACCTTGGACAAACTTCTCACAAGCAAGCACTCATCGCCCTCTCCCACAACAGGGGTGCACTTTGAGGCACGACATCTCACCGGTCCTGCCTCCTTGAAACAGGCTCTGACGCCCGAAAGCAGTTCTTACCGTCACCGTGAGGCTGCTCGCCCTGTCGCTGACGTTGGCGCTGGTTAAAGCCAGAGGACCACCACACGCCCTGGCCAGGTCCCTGACGAACCGGTGGTTGGGGACACGGACGCCCACCAGCTGCAGGGGGGAGAGAGGCGCCGCTGCTGACAGGACGCTGCGCTTTGGGAGGCGCCCGGCCGGCCCAGCAGGGAGGGAACAGGCGAAACGAGCAGCGCCGCCCGCCCGCCCGCCGCTCACCGGCGTTGAGGGGTTTAGATCAGCGTTGAGGGCGTCCGAGCGCGGCAGAACCAGCGTCACGGGACCGGGCAGGAGATCGCGCAGCAGCTCCTCGGGCACCGGGGCGCGGCAGTACCTGCGGGGCGCAGCGGGTTCAGCGGCGGAGGGGGCGCCCTCCCCCTCTCCTCCCCTCCCCGCCGCTCCCCGCCCGCGCACCTGTGCACCTGCTCGACGTCGGCCAGGCAGACGGCCAGCGGCTTGCTGGCGGGGCGCCCCTTCAGCTGGTACAGGGCCTCGACGGCCGCAGAGCTCTGCGCCAGGCAGGCCACGCCGTAGACCGTGTCGGTGGGCACCGCCACCAGCCCGCCCTCGCGCAGCGCCGCCGCCGCCGCCCGCGCCGCCTGGGCCGCGCCGCCGGCCAGGCAGACGCGCCGCTCGGCGCCCGCGCAGGCAGGAAGCGGACGCCGCCGCGCGCCCGAGCCCGCCAGCATGGCTCGCAGCGCCCACCGCCCCGCGCCGCCCGGCATCCGGAGCCTCTTCCGGCGCACGTGCGCACTTCCGGCGCGCCGCTCCACCATCGAGAGGCGCGGCCGGAGTGGCGTCTCTGCCTCCTCCCTGCCCCGTGTCGGGAGGGCGGACTGAGATTCGGCGCGGAGCGGCTCTGTCGGACCCTAGAAAGGCGCCGTCCGTCGCAGGCCCCTCGAGGTCGGCTCTTCCGGCCCCCTCGTGACTTATTTCCCATTTTGCACTAGGGCAGTGGTCCCCAACCTTTTTTGCACCAGGGACCAGTTTCGTGAAAGACAACTTTTCCACGCGCGCGGGGGGGGGGGATGGCTTCGGGATGATTCAAGCGCATTATATTAACATAATGGGTGGGCCACGCACGGACTAAAATAAGTGTTAGATTCTGACTTCTCATAAGGAGCACGCAACCTAGATCCCTCGCATGCGCAGTTTACGGTAGGGTTCGAGCTCCTATGAGAATCTAATGCTGCTGCTGATCTGACAGGAGGCGGAGCTCGCGGCTGTAAATACAGATGAAGCTTTGCTCGCTTGCCCACGGCTCACCTCCTGCTGTGCGGCCCGGTTCCTAACCCCACAGACCAGTACCGGTCCATGGCCTGAGGGTTGGGAACCCCTGCACTAGGGAGAACAGCCGCGTAGCGTAACCGCCCTGCCTCTCTTACAGTACTTGCAGGTTTTGATGACTGTTTGCAGAAAGTTATCTTGGTTTCTAGCCGATCATTTGGAGCATGCTAAGCGGGACAACTCTTACTCCTCACTCGCTGGATCGTCACCTTGTTGTGGTGAGTGGGCTTGTGTGTTCCCAATGAACCCTGTGAGCGAAGCCGTCGGGAGTCATGTACTCCTGGTAGGGTCACCCATGGCGGTAAGGTCCAGGGGGAGGAACCAGACAAAGAACGATCCAAGAAAGTCCTCAACGGCAGAACAGGCGGAAGATAACAAGGTGTATTGTTACAACGGCTGCGAAGGCGGATGAAGGCTGCAGCAGACAAAAGGTCACCAATCGTCATGGTATCCATGCCATTGGATTAGAGCCTTTTTCTGTGAAGGTTGTGTGCTGATCGTTGTGCACCGATCTCCACACATAAAACAAATTCACGCACAGGCGTCTTCCAACCACACCAAACCCAAAACAACCAAAAGTCCCATGGCGACTGACGAATGGCAACGGGGGCAGGACTGTGAAATCCGGAAGCTCCTAGTCATGGACCAGCACATGGGCGGTGGATACGGATTCAGTCGCCCTGACTCAAGGATCGAGGCAGTTGAGTAGTTCGGCAGCTGTATCCACGACTGAGCAGCCCTATTTAGGATCCACTCTGCTCACCCCATATGGGGAGGGGGCTAGAAAAGGTGCCCTAAACATAGTCTGCCTCATTTTCTCCCTGACTGGATTACCGCAACCAGTGGGGTCACCATCTAGCGGTCGTAAAAAACACATGAATTTTGGAACATGGAATATACGGACACTGCAAGACAATATGGATAGTGAACGACCTGAACGTAGGACTGCCATTATTGCAAGGGAGCTGAGACGTTTTAATATCGATATAGCAGCACTCCAAGAAACTCGAAGAGCAGGAGAAGGACAGTTGAAGGAAGAAAAAGGAGGTTATACCTTCTTTTGGAAAGGACTGCCTGAACAAGAACGACGAATACATGGGGTAGGCTTTGCTATCAAAAACGACCTTGTGAAGCTCTTGTCAGAAGTTCCCACTGGGATTAACGAACGACTCTCAACTCTCCGAATAAAACTCGCCAAAAACCAACAGGCAACTATCGTAAGTGCTTACGCACCAACACTAGATGCAGATGAGGATATCAAGGAAAAATTTTATACCCAGCTGGACACCATCTTATCAGAGATACCAAAGGAGGATAAAATTATCCTCCTGGGTGATTTCAATGCAAGAGTTGGGCGTGATTTTGATTTGTGGCCAGGGATCATTGGGAAAGAAGGAGTTGACAACAGCAACACGAATGGAATCTTACTTCTGACTAAATGTGCAGAGCATAACCTTGTCATTACTAACACACTCTTTCGCCAGAAAAATAAATTTAAAACATCATGGAAGCACCCACGGTCAAAGCACTGGCATCTTTTAGATTATGTAATTGTCCGTGCTAGAGATCGCCGTGATGTACTTCTCACCAGAGCCATGACGAGCGCCGATGACTGCTGGACAGACCATCGATTAATTCGATCCACGATGGCCATAAAGATTGTCCCTCATCGTAGGCTCCAAGGAAGAAAACCAAGGCGTAAAATGAATACACTGGCCCTTCAAGATCCTATTAAACGAGCTTGCTTTCAATCAACTCTCAAGGAACATCTGCCTATGGAACTTCCTGAAAATGTTGAGGAACACTGGATTAAACTGAAGACTTCTATTATTTCAGCCTGTGAACAAACTATCGGTTACCAGACTAAGAGACATCAGGACTGGTTTGATGAGAACGATAGTGAGATTGAACATATTATTGACAAGAAAAGGAAAGCCTTCCAGATATGGCAAAAAGATATTAACTGTGCCGTTAAGAAAAAAATCTACGCCAGTGCAAAGGCAGAAGTCCAAAGAAGAACTAGAGAACTTAAGAACATATGGTGGATAAAAAAAGCCCAAGAAACCCAACATTTTGCAGATGCTCATGATGCACGGGGCTTTTTTAATGCCATAAAGGCCATCTATGGACCAACAAACCATGGTACAAATCCCTTACGCTCAGTAGATGGTGCTAAACTTCTAAAGGACAAAGAGTCTATTGCACTGCGCTGGAAAGAGCATTACTACAATCTCCTTAATCGTCACTCTACCGTGGCTGATGAAGTCTTCTTGCAAATCCCGCAAAAACAAATAAGAGATGAGCTTGCAGTACCCCCTAGTTTGGAGGAAGTCAGTAAAGCCACTAAACAAATGAAAAATAACAAAGCTAGTGGACCTGATGGGATTCCTGCTGAAGTCTTTAAAGAAGGCGGGCCTGAACTTACACAACAACTTCATAAGCTCATCGAAAAAATCTGGATGAGGGAGGAGATTCCAGCAGACTTTAGGGATGCCATAATTATCACTCTCTTTAAAAAGGGTGATAGAACAGACTGTGGAAACTATCGAGGCATCTCCCTTCTAGCCACAGCAGGCAAAATCCTGGCAAAGATCATTGCAAACCGTCTCCTATCTGTATCAGAAGACATCCTCCCTGAAACGCAAAATGGCTTCCGCCCTTCCAGGGGAACAGTGGATATGATCTTCACTGCACGACAGCTTCAAGAAAAATGCAAGGAGCAAAACCGCCCTCTGTACATGGCGTTTATTGATCTGACTAAAGCTTTTGATACTGTAAATCGTACTGCTCTCTGGACCATCCTTCTGAAAATCGGATGCCCTGATAAATTTGTGAACATCTTGCGGTTACTCCATGACGACATGATGGCAACAATCCTGAATAACAATGGCTCTCAAAGCGATCCATTTAAAGTGGAATCCGGCGTTAAACAGGGATGTGTTATTGCTCCAACCTTATTCGCTATCTTCATTGCTATGATTATGCACCTTGTTGAAGAGAAACTTCCTACTGGTGTAGAAATTATATATCGAACAGATGGAAAGCTTTTTAATCTTAGTAGGCTGAAAGCAAAAAATAAGGTAATTGCAACTTCTGTTATAGAACTTCAATATGCTGATGATAACGTAGTCTGTGCACACTCCGAGGAAGATCTTCAAACTATCCTAAACATCTTTGCAGAAGCATATGAAAAACTTGGCCTCTCGATTAACATTAAAAAAACCAAAGTGCTTTACCAGCAAGTTCGAACCAACCCCTCTGCAGCGCCATCAATCCAGCTTAAAGGTGTGTCACTAGAAAATGTCGATCACTTTTCTTATCTCGGCAGCCATCTATCTACAAAAGCCGACATTGACGCTGAAATTCAGCATCGCCTGAGCTCTGCGAGTGTAGCTTTCTCCCGAATGAAGCGTAGAGTGTTTGAGGATCGGGACATTCGCAGGGAGACCAAAATGCTTGTTTACAAAGCCATTGTACTACCAACCCTTCTGTACGCCTGTGAAACATGGACCCTCTACAAACGCCACCTGCAACTTCTTGAAAGATTCCATCAACGCTGCCTCCGAAAAATTCTGCAAATTACTTGGGAAGATAGGCGGACTAATGTTAGCATATTAGAAGAAGCGAAAACCACCAGCATTGAAACAATGATCATGAGCGTTTCAATTGGAGGTCATCCTTTATTAATGGCGCCATGGACTTTGAAGAAGCACGAGTACAGGGCGAAAGGGAGAAGAGAGCTAAAAGGAAGGCACGTCAGGCAAACCCTCATCATGACCGTCTCCCACCCGGAAACCTATGCCCTCATTGTGGGAGGTTGTGCGGATCCAGAATTGGCCTTTATAGCCACTTACGGATCCACCGTTAAAATTTTACCTTTGGAAGACAATCTTACTCGGCTACGAGTGATCGCCAATGAAGCGGGACAACAACACTGGGTGATTGAGGAGGCCAAAGAATGCCCAAAAGAAGTCAGGATGTGCTTCATCGATTATAGAAAGGCTTTCGATTGTGTCGATCACATCAAGCTGTGGAAAGTGCTCAGAAAAATGGGAATCCGGAACATCTCATTGTCCTCATTAGAAACTTATGTACAGGTCAGGAAGCCACAGATGTTCAGAACATGGTGAAACAGACTGGTTCCAGGTTGGCAAAAGAGACAAGCCTATATATTCTCCGCTTATTTATTCAACCCATATGCTGAATATATATTAAGGGAAGCTGGATTGGAAGGAGCATGGTTTCAAAACTGGAGGAAGAAACATCAATGACTTGCACTATGCTGATGACACTACCCTGACAGCTGAAAATGCAAAGGATCTGCAAACTCCAGTAATAAAAGTCAAGGAGCACAATGAAAAAATGGGACTAAAATTAAATATAAAGACGACCAAACTAATAAGAACAGGTAGAACCACCAGCTTTAGAATTGACAATGAAGATATTGAAGTGGTAGATAGCTTCTGCCTTTTAGGATCAACCATCCACAGTAAAGGAACAAGCAGTCAAGAAATATGCCAAAGGTACAGTGGGGCGAAAAAGTATTTAGTCAGCCACAAATTGTGCAAGTTCTCCCACTTAAAAAGATGAGAGAGGCCTGTAATTGACATCATAGGTAGACCTCAACTATGAGAGACAAAATGAGAAAACAAATCCAGACAATCACATTGTCTGATCTGGAAAGAATTTATTTGCAAATTATGGTGGAAAATAAGTATTTGGTCAATATCAAAAGTTCATCTCAATACTTTGTTATATATCCTTTGTTGGCAATGACAGAGGTCAAACGTTTTCTGTAAGTCTTCACAAGGTTGGCACACACTGTTGCTGGTATGTTGGCCCATTCCATGCAGATCTCCTCTAGAGCAGTGATGTTTTGGGGCTGTCGCTGGGCAACACGGACTTTCAACTCCCTCCAAAGGTTTTCTATGGGGTTGAGATCTGGAGACTGGCTAGGCCACTCCAGGACCTTGAAATGCTTCTTATGAAGCCACTCCTTCGTTGCCCAGGCGGTGTGTTTGGGATCATTGTCATGCTGAAAGACCCAGCCACGTTTCATCTTCAATGCCCTTGCTGATGGAAGGAGGTTTGCACTCAAAATCTCACGATACATGGCCCCATTCATTCTTTCCTGTACACGGATCAGTCATCCTGGTCCCTTTGCAGAGAAACAGCCCCAAAGCATGATGTTGCCACCCCCATGCTTCACAGTAGGCATGGTGTTCTTTGGATGCAACTCAGCATTCTCTCTCCTCCAAACACGACGAGTTGTGTTTCTACCAAACAGTTCTACTTTGGTTTCATCTGACCATATGACATTCTCCCAATCCTCTCTTGGATCATCCAAATGCTCTCTAGCAAACTTCAGACTGGCCCAGACATGTACTGGCTTAAGCAGGGGGACACGTCTGGCACTGCAGGATCTGAGTCCCTGGCGGCGTAGTGTGTTACTGATGGTAGCCTTTGTTACGTTGGTCCCAGCTCTCTGCAGGTCATTCACTAGGTCCCCCCGTGTGGTTCTGGGATTTTTGCTCACCGTTCTTGTGATCATTTTGACCCCACGGGGTGAGATCTTGCGTGGAGCCCCAGATCGAGGGAGATTATCAGTGGTCTTATATGTCTTCCATTTTCTAATTATTGCTCCCACAGTTGATTTCTTCACACCAAGCTGCTTGCCTATTGCAGATTCAGTCTTCCCAGCCTGGTGCAGGTCTACAATTTTGTTTCTGGTGTCCTTCGACAGCTCTTTGGTCTTCACCATAGTGGAGTTTGGAGTGTGACTGTTTGAGGTTGTGGACAGGTGTCTTTTATACTGATACCAAGTTCAAACAGGTGCCATTAATACTGTGAGGTGATGGTGGCTATTGGGGTTCCAGGCTTGAAGTAATCCAAACAACGTGTTGTAAGGCTAACAATATCTTTATTGATAGCATAAGGCAATAATGGATGTATAGGGCATTATTGCAAAAAGGAAAAAACAAAGCATACGCAGAGTTCCATCACCAGAATGGAAAGAAAACATCATGGTCTGTGCAAAGACCAGGCATAGTTACAGTTCAGATACAAAGGTACATGTAGATAGCAGTCTACATAGAAAAAGCATAGGAAGAACATAAGTGAGATGAGTACCCATGGTTCATAGCTGAATTATACCCATGGTTCAGAATTCTGATTGGCTAACATGGGCTTAGGCAACTTTTTCAGCCTAACATTTTGGTAACAGTTGTACTTACTATAAACCGCCATGGGATGGCGGTGTTGCATATTGGCTTTCCCTCGAGATGTCTGTAGCTTGAATCATGTCAACTGGATTTCTGGTGAAATCCAGTTGACATGATTCAAGCTACAGACAATTCCACCTGGATGACTGCGAACCTTCATAGACATATTCCCTCGAGATGCTTTTCACATGGGAACCGGATTTGTTATCTTCTTTGTTTTGGCTAGAGAAACAGCACCTGGTGTTTATGAGCTACTTTGTTTTGGGATAGTGCTTGCAACAGAGGGACTTGGAAATTTCCACTTTCCAGGCTAGATTCATAGTGTAGGAATTCCATGCGTTTGATTCTGCATAGAATAACTTTACCAAATAACTTTAAAACCCCTTCCGCATGGATTTTCGAAACGCTATGGGGAGAAATTGTCATTTCACAGGCACACAGAGACACAAATGATTTTATTTCAAATACATTTGTTCTAGCCCTAACTTGGTAACCATGGCAATATGCTTATCAAGAGGTAGAGCCTTCGTGAAGATATCAGCCACATTTAGTTCAGAAGGACAATATTCTAACTGGATAAATCCTGAATTGCATGTCTTACATTTTTGAATTTCACATCGACATATTTGGTCCTCCCTTTAACGTGTTCAGAAATAGCAAGTGAAATACAGGACTGGGAGTCTTCATACACTGTAATTGGTGAGGTTATATCTACGGAAAGATCTTCAAACAGTTGTTTACACCAGTGTAATTCATTTATTGCCTCACTGAGGGCCGCAAATTCTGCTTCACACGTTGACACTGCAATTGCACTCTGTTTTCTCGCCCGCCAGGCGATGGCTGTATTTGCAAACAAACAAAGCCACTCACAGACTTTCTGTCTCCCTCTTCTGCAAAAGAGCTGTCAGCATAAATCACAGGCATTTCAGCTTTAGTAGCTGATACTTTAAGACAATAATCAGCTGTGCCTTTAAGGTAACACAGGACCCTTTTTAACCCTTGCCAATCTCGCATGGATGGTTTGGCAACCTTACGACTGAGTACTCCAACTGAGTAAGCTAAGTCAGGACGTGTCCATTGTGTTAAGTGTAGCAAGCTTCCTACAGCAGAATGATACAATTGAAGTTGAGAACAAACTTCCTCACATGTATCACCCTTTAGGAAATCAAGAGTCATTGGTGTTTTGGTAGGTTTTGCATTTGACATTTCAAGTTGATTCAACAATTGATCAATTTTTCTCTTCTGACTCAGATAGAATTCACCACTCTGAGCTCTAGTGACTTCAACACCTAGATAGTATTTCAGCTCACCTAGGTCTTTCAATTGAAAGTACTGTCTTTTTCTTCTTCCTTCAACTCATTTTTATTCATTATCATAGTTAAATCTGTAAAATTATTACGCCACTCCTCTACTGAGGGATTGGATTTGTCCTTCTGTTTATCCATTACCATATTAAAATCCCCTGCCATTACAATATAACCCTTCTGAAAATCCTCCATATCTTTAAACACCTTCTCATAAAACTGCTTCTGTTTCACATTCGGGGCATAGATGTTAACCAAAGTATATTCCTCTCCCCCCAACTCCCCCTGTATCATTATATATCTACCCATAGAATCCTTTTTTGTCTTTATTACATTAAAACCACATTTCTTTGATATTATAATCGCCACTCCTCTTGCTTTAGAAGTCCCATATGCCTTTTCATAAGCAGCTGACCATCTTAATTTAAGTTCATTTACCCCCTCCTTCACCTGATGTGTCTCTTGTAAAAATATTATGTCTGCTTTGTCTTTATGCAATAGTGCTTCCACCCTCTTCCTTTTAATATTTGATCCTAGCCCTTTAACATTTAAAGTTGTAAACCTTAATGTATTCTCCATGAAATTTGTACATTTTTTCTTAGTTGGTCCTTTGAAGTGAAACCCTTAACAAACCCCTTAGTTCCCAATCCCTTACCCTCCCCCCACCCCCCTTCATACAAACACAAAAGAGCTTCCCCCCTCTTCCGGAGGTTATCAACCTCTCCCATAGTTCTCATGAACTCCTCGGGGGGGGGGGGGGAGGCAGTTCCCTGGTTTCACATAACAGCATCAACACCAAATCATTATCTCCCAGTCCATCTTCCTTATGTCCTGTCTCAGGTACAATATTTTCTTCACTCCTTTATAATAATATCTTGTTTCCTCCTGCTACTTCCAGTTCTTCCTCTAGTTCTTCCACTTCATCTTCTTTCTGCTTCCTTAAATCCAGCTGATATAACAGCTCCATCCCTTGTTCCAATGATATTATTTTATGAAATTTCCCTGCCCATCGAAACTTTAAAAATACAGGGTATCCCCAGTTATACACAATTCCCTTGTTCTTCAGAACAGCAATACAAGGCTTCACACTCCTCCTCCAATTTATTGTTTCTGGGCAGAGATCATTAAAGACCTGAACCGGGACTTTCTGATATTGTAGTCCTCCAATGGCTTGTTGAGTAGCCCTCATAAAAACTTCTTTCTTATAATAACTTTGAAATCTCATAATAATGTCTCTGGGGGTCAGTCCTCCTCTCCTAAAGGTAGCTCTGTGGATACATTCCAAATCTGCATTTTCCCAGTTAACAACTTTTGCCACATTCTTCAACCACTCCATCACTTTTTCTCTCAAATTCTTTGGATTTTCCCCAGACTGCTCTGGGAGCCCACGAATGCGTACATTAGATCTGCGTTCTCGATCTTGAATATCAATCATCTTCAACTCCCATTGCTCAAACTTAATGTTATATTCCACCATCTTCTTCTGATTATATGTTACTGTTTTCTCCAATTCCTCCACTCTCTTACTTACAACTTTAATTTCCTGCTTAATTCCTAAGAGTGTTTTATTTACTCCTGTTAATATCTCGTCCACTATCTGAGCTCTGAGAGTCTCATTATTTTTCTGCATCATTTCTGCAAATCTTGTCATCATCTCCAGATCCACAGCCATTTTCTTTTCTTTCTCTCCCTTCTCTTTCTGCCTGACGACAGCAGCTGCCTCCTGTCTACGATAATTAGCTGCTCCATTACTCATTACTTCCACCTCCGAATTCCGCCTCATTTTAGACCTTTCTAAATCTTTTTTATCAGACATAATTACTTCATCAGTTTCAACTCTTTCCAAACGTTCTAAACTCCTGTCCGAGGGTTTATTTTTATTTTTAACCCTGTTCCAAGCTGGAAGAGTCTGCTGAGTTAAATTCTTCCCTCTAGGCATTAGCTCTCTGCCCAGAGTTAAAACTGAAAGTAAGTCTATCCAACTTACTTTTGATAACAAAGTCAAAATAAATTATAAAGTTCCAGTCTAGGCTTTTTCAGCTTCAGAAAGTTTTTTTCAGAAAGTACTGTCTTAATTGTGTTGCAAACTCTTGTACAAGGTGCAAAGAACCAGTTGCTAGGCAAAAATCGTCAACATACGTTAGCAACACCGTGTAATCACTTCCAGAACCTCTTACATACACACAAGGATCAGCAACTGACTTTTTAAAGTTCAACTTCATTAAAGCCTTATCTAAACATTGATGCCAACAGCGGCCGGCCTGTTTCAATCCGTTAAGCGCCTTGCGCAGCCTGTACACCTTCTGAGAATTGCCACAAGCATAGCCAGGAGCCTGCTTCATGTACACTGTTTCAGGGAGCTCTGCATTCAGATATGCTGTGTCAACATCAAAATGATGGACAACAAGTTCACGCTGTGCAGCCAGAGAAAGTACCATACGTAAAGACTCTGGTCTAGCTGTGGGTGCATATGTGAGATCATAGTTCAAAAACCTCTCTTGTGAAAACCCCTGAGCAACAAGCCTGGCTTTTTACTGCACTGTATTATCAGGAAGAAGCTTCTTTCTGAAAACCCATCTGGAACCAACAGCTTTCTGGGATGGGGGCAGATCAGTGACTTCAAACACCTTTTGATTCACTAATGCCTCAAAATCCATCGCTGTGTTCCACTTCTCCTGCTCTTCAACAGGCAGAAGCAACACCTCCTGGAAAGACTGAGGTTCACAGGTAATCTGACACACTCTCACCTGCTGAATCACAAACCTGTCAGGCTTCACACCCTTTGTGGAACGTGCAGACCTACGAGGAATTACCACTGCCTCTTCCTCATCACTGTCCTCTGTCTTTTCACTACCTGATTCCCCCTTCAGGTCCTGAACCTGCTCAGGTGAAATTTCCTCTTCCTTCACCTGAGGGGACCCTTTCACCACACTAGGAGACTGGGAACCAGAAGGCAGCTGAACTGGTTGTTGTCCAGCCACAGGAGCATATTGTTGGCTGTGCACTAGATTGCAACAATACCTCTGAACTAGCATTCAACCTATCCCAACCAGTAGGGTGCTCAAAATTAGCACTTCTAGAGACTACCACACGACCATAGCCTGCAGAAAATCGGTAACCCTTAGATCTAGAGGAGTAACCAACAAACCTTAAGCGTTGTGCCTTTGGCTGGTTCTTCCTTCGCTGAGACTTAGGGATGTGAACATACGCAAATGTTCCAAAAACACGCAGATGCTTCAGCGAAGGGCGCTTGCCAAACAAAAGGAAGTAAGGAACTTCATTTACAGCTGAATTCCACACCCTGTTGGTTAGATACACTGCAGTCATGGTAGCCTCACCCCAAAAACGGGCTGGCACCTGGGCATCTAACATCAGGCTATTTCTAATGGTATTAACAACACCAATCTTCCTTTCAGCTATTCCATTCTCAGCAGGAACACCAACATTGGCAAGTCTATGGGAGATTCCTTTCCTACGAAGCCAATTCTGGAACTCATGACTTAGGAACTCTCCTCCACAATCCGATTGAAACTGACCTACTTGATAGCCATAGTTTCTCTCCACCATTGCAACAAACTCCTTAAAGCGAGCAAAAGCCTCCGCTTTAGATTTGAGCAAATAACAAAACGTAAAGCGAGTATGGTCATCCACCAAAAGGAACATGAAACGTGCCCCCCCTTCACTAGGAGCATTGGGGCCGGCTAAGTCTCCATGAACCAACTGAAAAGGCCTAGTTGACACCCTGCTACTTTTCCTAGCAATAGGCGCAGCCTTGATCTTAGATTGTTTGCACACAGTACAATCAAGAAAGTCATCACACTTTTTAGATCCTAGTTCAGGATACACCTTGGCCATTTGGGACAAATTTCCCCACCCGGGATGTCCCAGAACTCTGTGATAATAGTGAATGCATTTGTTATGTGGGGGAACATTGGAAATACAATTTCCTGACACAATCCCCTGCTTAGGAAGCATTTCATACAATTGATTCACTAACTTCCCTCTAGCACATTCAATTCCGTCTTTTTCAATAGAACATCCAGTACCCTTGAACACAACAGTATATCCAGATTTCACCAGGGCTGGAACGCTAAGGAGGGAAAAGTCAAGTGTAGGAACACACAACACATTTTGTACACTTATCCCCAAACAAGGAATGTTTACTTCACCCTGAAAAGACACATCAGCCATGGATCCATCAGCTAGAGCAACCTGTTGGATTTTAGGCTTGTTCTTTGTCAATAGCAACTGTTCATTGTTTACAATGATTTGGCTACACGCTGAGTCCAAAAGCCAAGTCTCTGGGGAACGTCTACTCACAGCCGTGAGCAAAGCGGACACCTGGGTACGTTGTCTAGGCGGTTGTTTCCCCTTCTTTCGCACGAACCTCTTTCCACTGGCTCCACTGGCTGGGCAAGGTGGCTGGGGACAGTCTTTCATGAAGTGTTGGGTCGAGTTGCACCGGTAGCATCTCCTTACAGCACACGCAGCCTCTGTTCCAGCTGGAAAACGCTGTGCAGAAGTCTCAGGAACAGCAACAGATGTCTTACCCTGCATCTTCTCCAGGTCACGAGCTTGCTGGATTTCTTGCAGCCGATTTGTAAGATAATCCACAGTTAGGTCTTGGGGCCTCAACGTCTGAGTTGCCTCGATGAGCATGTCAAAGCTCTTGTCCAGGCTTGACAGGATGACACAAGCTCTCTGGGTATCAGGGATTACAACATCCCGCTCCTCAAGTTCAAGAAACAAAGTCTTGAGTTTATGGAGGTGGGTCATCACGTTTCCACCGGGTTGCAGCTTCAGGTTGTAAAGCTGACGTGATAGACCAACAATGGCAGCAGAGGTTTGCTTGGAATAAAGGGCTTTGAGAGCCTCCCAACATGCATGTGCAGTGTCTAGATTCCTGATATGCAGTAGCTGCGATGATTCCAGTCCCAGAATCAAATTGCCATAAGCACGATCCAAACACAACTGCACTTCATCAGTAATAACACCAGTCGGAGGTGGGTCTTTCACATACTTCCACAAACCTTCTTTTAGGAAGAAAGACTTGATCTTCAAACACCAGGTCCGATAGTTTGTGCCATTCAAACGCTCAAAAGGCAGACTAGTTAGCCCTGCAGCAGCCATGCTGACCACTCAAGAAAAACACGTTTACTCCAAAATGCAGCCTCAAAAACAAACCCCTTTGTTACAGCCAGATCCAGCGCAGCGGAAGCGTGCTGGGCCCATAACCTGTGAGGTGATGGTGGCTATTGGGGTTCCAGGCTTGAAGTAATCCAAACAACGTGTTGTAAGGCTAACAATATCTTTATTGATAGCATAAGGCAATAATGGATGTATAGGGCATTATTGCAAAAAGGAAAAAACAAAGCATACGCAGAGTTCCATCACCAGAATGGAAAGAAAACATCATGGTCTGTGCAAAGACCAGGCATAGTTACAGTTCAGATACAAAGGTACATTTAGATAGCAGTCTACATAGAAAAAGCATAGGAAGAACATAAGTGAGATGAGTACCCATGGTTCATAGCTGAATTATACCCATGGTTCAGAATTCTGATTGGCTAACATGGGCTTAGGCAACTTTTTCAGCCTAACATTTTGGTAACAGTTGTACTTACTATAAACCGCCATGGGATGGCGGTGTTGCATATTGGCTTTCCCTCGAGATGCTTTTCACATGGGAACCGGATTTGTTATCTTCTTTGTTTTGGCTAGAGAAACAGCACCTGGTGTTTATGAGCTACTTTGTTTTGGGATAGTGCTTGCAACAGAGGGACTTGGAAATTTCCACTTTCCAGGCTAGATTCATAGTGTAGGAATTCCATGCGTTTGATTCTGCATAGAATAACATTTTCTAATTATTGCTCCCACAGTTGATTTCTTCACACCAAGCTGCTTGCCTATTGCAGATTCAGTCTTCCCAGCCTGGTGCAGGTCTACAATTTTGTTTCTGGTGTCCTTCGACAGCTCTTTGGTCTTCACCATAGTGGAGTTTGGAGTGTGACTGTTTGAGGTTGTGGACAGGTGTCTTTTATACTGATACCAAGTTCAAACAGGTGCCATTAATACAGGTAATGAGTGGAGGACAGAGGAGCCTCTTAAAGAAGAAGTTACAGGTCTGTGAGAGCCAGAAATCTTGCTTGTTTGTAGGTGACCAAATACTTATTTTCCACCATAATTTGCAAATAAATTCTTTCCGAATCAGACAATGTGATTGTCTGGATTTGTTTTTTCATTTTGTCTCTCATAGTTGAGGTCTACCTATGATGTCAATTACAGGCCTCTCTCATCTTTTTAAGTGGGAGAACTTGCACAATTGGTGGCTGACTAAATACTTTTTCGCCCCACTGTATATGCAAATATGCACTAGGTAGAGCAGCTACGAAGGCCTTGGAAAAGGTATTCAGATGCCGTGATGTATCTATACCTACAGAATCAGAATCATGCAAGCTGTGGTATTCCCTGCGACACTCTATGGAAGCAAAAGTTGGACTTTGAAGCACAATAGGAAACGTGTTGACGCTTTTGAACTTTCGTGTTGGAGAAGATTCCTGAGAAAAGCGTGGACAGCCAAGAAAACAAACTGATGGATCATTGAACAAATCAACCCAGAGTTCTCACTTGAAGCACTAATGACCAGGCTCAAATTATCCTACTTCGGACACATGATGCGAATACCCAGCTCTCCAGAGAAGGCTCTGATGCTGGGAAAGGTGGAAGGAGAGACAATGACCAGCAGCCAGGTGGATGGATTCAGTACAGAGACAATGGGTGCACTGTTGGAAGACCTGAAAGACCAGGTTAGGGACAGATGGTCATGGAGAAAATCGACGTGGTCACTAGGAGTCGAAAATGACTTGATGGCATATAATCAATAATTGTTTATCACCTATAGTTTCTCCCTTTTTTTAATGATTTCAATTCCGTTAACCAAGTACATTTAAAGTTTAATAGAGACGTGTTTTGATCAGAAAATGTATATGAAATGTCTTATAGTATTATATGCTTTTAATTATGTATTAGAATATAGAATAAAGGGGGGGGGAATTACCAGTTCCATTTCATGAAAATTGAAATGCAGTTTTCTCCCCTCCAAACTCAGTTTTATATTTACATTTTCATTGCAACATGCCAGTAGGATGTTAAAATTAAAGATGTACTCGCACAATTGGTACCTGTAAATTTAATAGTAGCACTGACGCACTGTATTCAGTTCCCAACTTTTAGTGTGTTTCATCTTCTGCAACAAATATATATATATATATATATATATATATATATTTATTTATTTATTTATTTATTTATTTTAAACTGGGCATGAAAATAATGCTTAATGCTGGAGAGGGCAGATGGGAAAGAATCAGGAAGATTCCCTGTGGTTTGTCTCTGTCCAAGCAGAGACAGAAGGCGTTCCAGCTTTAGCTGTTTCTCGGGCCAACTCCCTTCCTCATTTCCACCGTCAATCTCCCCCCCCCCCTTGTTGATTGGAAGCCTTCGGAATGGCTCAGTGTTGGGGTTTGAATAAATACCTAGAATTTACAGATAGATTAATCAGACAGGAGAGGTAAATAGGTTAGAGGTAATACTTTCTTCAAGTCATTCTATTAGCAGCCATTGTTGAAGTAAGTGGTGACACATACTGCAGCTGATATAGTTTAAGCTGGGTGTGGCAAATAATTTGTTTGACCTATAACGTGATTGGTTGATATTTGTATAAAAGTAGATAAGTTTGGGTGTTCATTCTTTCTCGTTACTATTCATCTCATCTGTATCTGTCTTGGATGTTATTGGACTGTATTGTATTATGTAAATCCCTCCTTGAGGGGAGATGGGCGGTCATAGAAATTTAATAAATAAATAATAAATAAATATAGAGTAAATAGATTATTTTATCTAATCTCTTGTGAGTGTCTGCTTACTCAATAGAACGTATTGCTCTGAGGTCTAGAAGGAACATTGGCAGCCCCAGCGCTGTGTACTCTGACAGGTTATGGGCCCAGCAGTGGAACGTGTGCAGTTTGGACTTTAACAGGTCACTGGCATGGCTGTGAGGACTTTGAAGCCTATCCAGGAGTCGTGTGGATATCTGGGGCGGATTTGGAGCTTTTACCGGTTCCGTGCCTGGCTGTGTGTTTCCTAAGACGGACTTGGAGCTGTGGTACGTTCTGAGAAGTCTGTGCAGTTTATTCATCGTTATCTTGCCCAGGAGGGGCCGTGAGGGATGAGCACAGCAATTTATATAAATTGGAACCCAAGACAGATGATGTAGCCCATGCACCATTTATCAACAAACCATACCATAATTCATGTGAACATTTGTGGCACAGAAGGTTGGGGCATCCAACTTTCAAAGTGGTTGAAAAGATGTCAGATGCCAGTACTGGAATGGATTTGAAACCTTGCCAAGCTTATCTGGATTGCACGGCATGCAAGATGTCTAAGTCAAAGGTTTATCCAATAAGCAAACATAGTGATAGAGTGTCACATAAATGTTTTGAGCTTGTACACGCTGACCTAATTGGCCCATTGCCAGCCACATTAGGTGGTGCTAAATACATGTTTGTAATTGTTGATGATTATACTCGTTTTAGTTTCTGTTACTTGTTGAAAGCGAAGAGCCACACATTTGAGAAGTTCAGGAATTGGGTGCAGTTTGTAGAACGTAGGTACAACACAAAGGTGTGTAGTTTGCAGACTGACCGGGGTACTGAATTTATGGCTAACAGTTTTCAGCAATGGCTCAGTAGGAGGGGCATTGCGCACAGAAGAACCAATCCACATTCTTCAGCTGGGAATGGAGTGGCGGAACGGAGGAATTTAGCATTATAGACAGTTAAGGATTCACTGTTAGCTGACTCAGGGTTGTCTAGAGGGTACTGGGGAGAAGCTATACTGACTGCTAATTATTTAATTAACAGGTTGTGGAGTGTGTCAGTGAATCAAACACCATATTATATTTTGTATGGCAAGAAGCCATCATTAGCTTATTTGAAAGTTTTTGGTTGCGCAGCCTGGGTACACGTGCATAAGGCAGTACGTAGAAAAGGTCAGGCAAAAGCACAGAAAATTATTTTTGTGGGGTATGAGCCAGGAACCAAGGGGTATAGGTTTATGGATGGCCAGAAAAGACTTGTTATTTCTAGATCAGCGAGTTTTAGCAAGCATAGTAATTGGCAGAAATTACACAGAGGCAGTGAGGTTTTTATTCCTAGTCAAGGACAGATCGAGCTATCAGAACGGCGAGATTCCAGAGATGTGATTAAGGAAGAAGAAAAATTAACTCCTAGTGTGTCAGTGAAACAGGAGCCCACTATATTACACAGATCTGAAAGCGGGAATAACGGCATACCTCCGCAGCATTACAAACCAGGTGATGTTAAACTGTGTTATGTAAATTATGAACCACGTAGCTATTCAGAGGTATTAGCGTTGCCACCACGGGAGCAGAAAAAGTGGAAAGCTGCAATGGATGTAGAAATGAATGCCATTAATAACAATAAGGTTTTTACATCTACCAGGCTGCCTGAGGGACAGAAAGCAGTAGGTTGTAGGTGGGTTTATAAAAAGAAGACCTTAGTAAATGGTGATATGCAGTACAAAGCTAGGCTTGTAGCTCAGGGATTTTCCCAGGTAAAGCATCAGATGAAGTTTTTGCCACAACACTAAGAGGCAAGACATTGAGGTTTGCTTTAGCACTGGCAGCAGCTGGGAATTGTATTGTTAATCATTATGATATCACCACAGCATATCTGCATGCTGATTTAAAGGAAGAAATTTATGGCAGAAGCTCCGGGTTATGAATCTAAAGAGGCAGGAAGAGTGTACAAATTGCAGGAGGCTTTGTATGGACTCAGACAATCAGTGCGTTGCTGGAACCTGCGTTTAGATGCAGCATTGCAAAGAATGGGTTTTAAGTGCAGTAAGGCTAACCCATGTCTATATATTAAGCAATGTAATGATGAACAGGTGTTGCTATTGATCTTTGTAGATGATTTATGTTTTATAGCAAAGGATCAAAGGAGGGTAAATGAATTTACTGAACAACTCAAGCAACAGTTTGATTTAAAAGATCTAGGAGAGATTAGGAATTACCTAGGCGTAGGTATTCAGAAGGTTGATGGGGGGTTACGTTCTAGAGCAGCGAAAGAAATTTGAACAGCTGCTGAGAGAAAACGATATGGAACATTGCAAGGAGGTTCCTACCCCGATGACAACTGATTTTCTTAAGGCAGAGGCTGGAGACGAAAACCAAACATCATGTAATCAAGAACAATATCAGTCAATCATAGGAAGTTTGTTATACCTAGCACAATGGTCGCGTCCCGATATCGGGAATGCTGTGAATGTACTGAGTAGGTACGTTGTACAACCTACCCAGAGACATTGGATAGGTATTAAACGTGTGTTTAGATATCTTAAAGGGACAATTAATAAATGTTTATTAATTAAGCCTTGTAAACCATTGGAAATTAAGTGCTATGTAGATAGTGATTTATTTATTTATTTATTTTATTAAATTTATATTACCGCCCATCTCCCCCAACGGGGACCCTGGGCGGTAGATAGTGATTGGGGCAATGATATGCATGATAGGAAATCAGTATCAGGATTGATAATTATGTTTGGTGACACCTTGGTGGGGTGGAGATCTCAGAAACAGAGTTCTGTCACCGTATGTACTGCAGAGGCAGAGTACGCTGCACTGTGACCTATGTCCAGAACTCATATAGTATAGGCAATTGTTAAGGGATGTTAATGTAACAATTGTGAAACCTACAATTGTATATGAAGACAGTGAAGTGTGTATACAGATGGCAAAGAATGATAAAATCAGAGGAAGAAGCAAACATGTGGATATTAAGTATCAAAACGTTAGAAATGCTGTGAAAGAATCTCTGATTGAATTAAAGTACTGTCCATCTGAAAATAACGTAGCAGATATAATGACCAAGCCTCTATGTATAGAGAGACATAGGATGTGTGTATCCAATATGTGTATGTCTTCTATTGTGTAATTGAAATGTCTATTGTAAATTGGAGGGGTGTTGGGGTTTGAATAAATACCCAGAATTTACAGATAGATGAATTAGACATAGGGAATGATATTAAAGGCAAAACTGAAGTACTTTGGCCACATAATGAGAAGACAGGATACCCTGGAGAAGAAGCTGATGCTAGGGAAAGTGGAAGGCAAAAGGACCAAGGGCAAGATGGATGGTATTCTGGAGGTGACGGACTCGACCATGGGGGAGCTGGGGATGGTGACAGCCGACAGGAAGCTCTGGCGTGGGCTGGTCCGTGAGGTCACAAGGAGTCGGAGACTGAACGAATAAACAATACTTTCTGCAAGTCATTCAATTAGCAGCCATTGTTGAAGTAAGTGGTGACACATACTGCAGCTGATATATACTGCTCAAAAAAATAAAGGGAACACTGAAATAAGACATCCTAGATCTGAATGAATGAAATATTCGTATTAATTACTTTGTTCATTACATAGTTGAATGTGCTGACAACAAAATCACACAAAAATTAGCAATGGAAATCAAATGTAAGCAACCCCTGGAGGTCTGGATGTGGAGTTACACTCAAAATTAAAGTGGAAAAGAACACTACAGACTGATCCAACGTTGATGTAATGTCCTTAAAACAAGTCAAAATGAGGCTCAGTAGTGTGTGTGGCCTCCACGTGCCTGTATGACCTCCCTACAACGCCTGGGCATGCTCCTGATGAGGTGGCGGATGGTCTCCTGAGGGATCTCCTCCCACACCTGGACTAAAGCATCCCCCAACTCCTGGACAGTCTGTGGTGCAACGTGGCGTTGGTGGATGGAGCGAGACATGATGTCCCAGATGTGCTCAATTGGATTCAGGTCTGGGGAACGGGCAGGCCAGTCGATAGCATCAATGCCTTCGTCTTGCAGGAACTGCTGGCACACTCCAGCCACATGAGGTCTAGCATTGTCTTGCATTAGGAGGAACCCAGGGCCAACCGCACCAGCATATGGTCTCACAAGGGGTCTGAGGATCTCATCTCGGTACCTAATGGCAGTCAGGCTACCTCTGGCGAGCACATGGAGGGCTGTGCGGCCCCCTAAAGAAATGCCACCCCACACCATTACTGACCCACTGCCAAACCGGTCATGCTGGAGGATGTTGCAGGCAGCAGAACGTTCTCCACGGCATCTCCAGACCCTGTCACGTCTGTCACATGTGCTCAGTGTGAACCTGCTTTCATCTGTGAAGAGCACAGGGCGCCAGTGGCGAAGTTGCCAATCTTGTGTTCTCTGGCAAATGCCAAATGTCCTGCACGGTGTTGGGCTGTAAGCACAACCCCCACCTGTGGACGTCGGGCCCTCATACCACCCTCATGGAGTCTGTTTCTGACCGTTTGAGCAGCCACACGCACATTTGTGGCCCACTGGAGGTCATTTTGCAGGGCTCTGGCAGTGCTCCTCCTGTCCCTCCTTGCACAAAGGCGGAGGTAGCGGTCCTGCTGCTGGGTTGTTACCCTCCTACGGCCTCCTCCACGTCTCCTGATGTACTGACCTGTCTCCTGGTAGCGCCTCCATGCTCTGGACACTACACTGACGGACACAGCAAACCTTGCCACAGCTCGCATTGATGTGCTATCCTGGATGAGCTGCACTACCTGAGCCACTTGTGTGGGTTGTAGACTCCGTCTCATGCTACCACTAGAGTGGAAGCACCGCCAGCATTCAAAAGTGACCAAACCATCAGCCAGAAAGCATAGGAACTGAGAAGTGGTCTGTGGTCACCACCTGCAGATCCACTCCTTTATTGGGGATGTCTTGCTAACTGCCTATGCTTTCCACCCGTTGTCTATTCCATGTGCACAACAGCATGTGAAATTGATTGTCAATCAGTGTTGCTACCTAAGTGGACAGTTTGATTTCACAGAAGTGTGATTGACTTGGACTTACATTGTGTTGTTTCAGTGTTCCCTTTATTTTTTTGAGCAGTGTAGTTTAAGCTGGGTGTGGCAGATAATTTGTTTGACCTATAACGTGATTGGTTGATATTTGTATAAAAGTAGAGAAGTTTGGGTGTTCATTCTTTCTCTTTACTATTCTTCTCTTATTTATTTATTTATTTATTTATTTATTTATTTATTTATAATTCGATTTGTATTTACCGCTCCACCTCCCCGCAAGGGAACTCTGGGCGGTTTACAAAAATCGACAGTTAAAATTTAACAATTAAAACAGCATATATACTCTCTAATACAATAAAATTTAAATACAAAATCCAAGATTTGATGGTTCAATGTTTAAAAGGGCTCTATGGCACCAGCCATCCCCAAGAGGAGCTGTTCCCCCCCTCCCACGCAAGGCGGCAGAACCAGGTCTTTAAGTTCTTTCTGAAGGCCGGGAGCGATGGGGCCTGCCTCACCTCCGGGGGCAGCATATTCCAAAGGGTGGGTGCTACTATCGAGAAGGCCCGCTTTCTAGACCCCGTCAGGTGAAACTCCCTTACCGACGGGATCCGCAGCGTGCCCTCTCTAAATGACCGAGTGGGACGGTTCGACGTTATGGGGATGTGACGGTCCCTCAGGTAACCTGGTCCCATGCCATGTAGGGCTTTAAAGGTGATAACCAACACCTTGAATTGGACCCGGAAGCACACAGGTACCCAGTGCAGCCGTTGCAGCAGAGGTGTCACATGTGCTGACCTTGGTGCATCAATAACTGCGCGAGCAGCCGCATTCTGGACCAGTTGAAGCTTCCGGATACTCTTCAAGGGTAGCCCCATGTAGAGCGCATTGCAATAGTCTATATGGGAGATGACCAGGGCATGAGTAGTACGGAGGGCATCCTGATCCAGGAAAGGGCTGGCGCACAACACGAAGCTGTGCAAAAGCCCTTCTGGCCACGGCTGGCACCTGCTCTTCGAGCAGGAGCCGTGAGTCCAGAAGAACCCCCCCGATTCCGCACTTGGTCTGAATGGGGTAGTGCAACCCCATCCAGAACTAAGGATGATAACTTCCGGGATACACAGGAGCCATCAATCCACAGCCACTCCGTCTTACCAGGGTTCAGTCGAAGCCTGTTGTTCCCCATCCAGACCCCCACAGCCTCCAGGCACTGAGAAAGGGTAGCCACTGCATCACACTGTATCTGTGTCGGACGTTATTGGACTGTATTTGTACTACGTATGTATATAGAGTAAATAGATTATTTTATCTAATCTCTTGTGAGTGTCTGCTTACTCAATAGAACGTATTGCTCTGAGGTCTAGAAGGAACATTGGCAGCCCCAGCGCTGTGTACTGACACTCAGCATTCTCTCTGCCACCTAAGCGAATGGCATGGGGACCCAGCCACAGCTACTCCTCACTGACTGTGGAGATACAGGCCTGTCTGGCATGTATCTTCTCCCCAGTAACTCATTTATTCGAGAAAGAAGTCTTCCATAGGCACCACATTTAAATAAGCATTTAATTATATTTCATTGGTACTAATATTGCCTTCAATTAAAAAATTATTTTCCAATTCCTTGCAGGTATTTCAAAGTACAGTATTAATTTTATACAAAATGGAGCAGGTAAGCAAACCCTATTTCACATTTTACATTCTTCAAAAATACAACTTTGTTTATTCTTCTGGTGTTTTGGAGAGCTCTTCCTTTGGAAGTACTGTACCTGTAGTGAGCATCTTCACATCACTCAATGCACAGACATTTGATCCCAGGTTTCAAAGTTAAACTAAATGTGCTTAAACACAACATAGGTACTCCTGAGAGAAACTGGTAACTTTAAATCATCCCCCACCATGTCCTGTGAGGCTGTGGAGTTTAGTGAGAGCAACACCATGGCAGGGTTCCCACAACATGCCCACCCTAATCTCTGGATTCACCCAATATTCTGAGTTCACAGACCACCTCAAATCATAAACTAACACAATGGGCTGGTCAACTACCAAACCAAGACTGACCAGCCCACGTTTAGCAGTTGTGCAATGCAGTGGTTAGGTCTCTAATAACCTGGCCAAGCCTGCCATGCAAACCCGGCCAGAGTGTGATCATGAAGGAAGCCAGAGGTTCAGATCACAGTCCAAACTGTGAAGGGGACCCAGGAAGGCACTTTCAAAAATTATCTGAGAACCTTTGGGGTCTCCACCTTCCCTGCTCTGTGGAGCAATCAAGCAATCCTCCTTTGTGGGAAAAGCAGGAAACCAACTCTCCCCAACCAAAGGGTTTTCTCTCCATCTTGCACGTGTTGATGACAATTTTCTGCCCAACACCTGAAGCTTTCATGGCCAGAGCCATGTTTCCTGGTATGCCTTAGACTAGTCCAAAGTTGGAAGAGAGGCTTAGACTGTTCTCTGATTATTGGATAGGGTCCCACATCTAGCTCCACTCCCAAATCCTGACTGTGGCTAGACAGAATGGTGGCTTGTTGTTTCCCCATATAATCTAAGCCAGTATCTTAGTATTCGGACAGGAATAACACTGCAGAACAAAAAAACTTCAATTAACAGATTGCAAAATAAGAACAACAACAACAATTCCTCTTCCCTGGGCTTTACTGGTGAAGACTATATGGGAAGAAAAGCTAAAACACCCAAGTGATAAGAAAAATATAAACTGCATTTACTTGAAAGTGTCCACTGCATAGAAACTGGGTTTGGCCAGCGTGCACACTATTAAAAACACAGTGTGGATAACATACCATTTCCACCCATTTTCACAAACACACACACACACACGCCTTACATAAATATATCCAGTTTCCTTGGCATTTTTCAGTGCAGAACAGACTCCAAAGCTTAGAAACAATAAACAATGCAGAAGTTGAAAAACCAGCCCTCACCAACAGGAAAGATTGGTTAAAAAAAGGAGATGCTATTTCTAGGCGGTTAAAGCGAATGCAACGTGTATGACATCAGAGTAGCATTTACTCCCCAGGCCAACGGGTGCTCCAAAGAGGATCTCCTGTGCTTTAATAGAGGAGAGCTGAGCTGGCCAAGTGTTCCTGCCACCTCTTCCATGACCCAGTTTCTTAAGGCCAGCTCGTCTCTTGTTGGTACCTTGAAATTTTGGAACCGGTGGTGTCTATAAAGTTAACCACTCCCAGAGAAGGTGCCAGAGGCGACGG
This sequence comes from Charina bottae, assembly GCA_023362775.1. Classification (NCBI taxonomy): domain Eukaryota; kingdom Metazoa; phylum Chordata; class Lepidosauria; order Squamata; family Charinaidae; genus Charina; species Charina bottae. Next base: position 938,507 of record JALMGJ010000013.1, on the reverse strand, counting down.
GCAGTCCTTTCCCACTGCTGCCGTCCGGTTCTGCTGCTTCTGGGAGAGAATCGCTTGCTGGGAAGTAAGGCAGGCAGCAGTGGGCACACAGAGAGCAGGGGCCCGTCTCCGGAACAGCTTCAGGGCCGGGGAGAGCAGCCTGCTTCTTCCCTCCCTCGCAAGGAGCAGGGCAGAGCTGAGATGGTTTCCAAGCAGTGACCAAACTACTGTGGAAAGGCGCTAATCTGACCCAAGTCCATCCAACTCAGGCTACTGATGGAGGTTTTGCATAGACTGGACATTTGCTCAAGGAGGCGTAAGTCAGAAAAGGGCAGCGTGATGGCTTTCCACCCGTTCCATCAATCCCACATAAACACACTTGTGCGCATGCACGCACATGTACACACATATAACCACACTCACAGAGTGCATGTGGACACTTCTAGCTACATGTATTGCACTGAAGTTAAGTGCTTTTTTGCACACCACATACTTTTTTACTCAGAGCAAAAAGGAGGAAAATACCCAAGGACTGTGAACAGTTATTTACAAATGATGTTGCAGCCATCAGCTGAAAGAACTAAAGTGCATTTTAGAGGCCAGCAAGTAAGTGTAACTGGATCAGCCCCCGTGAACTATATTCCTTCCCTAAACTTGAATAGCAGAAGCAACTGCCAGCAAACACTGTAGACACTGTAGAGCAAGTATTCCTAAACTTACGTCATTTCCAGGTGCGTGAACTTCAATTTTCAGAACTCCCCAGCCAGCGAGATCATTGCTGAGAATTCTGGGAGATGAAGTCCACATCCCAGAAAGTGTCCACTTCCCCTGCTCTAGTTACTCTCTCACACCCTCAATACGTAGCGGAGATGAGGTCCCCAGGCACTCTCCATGCCCTGGAGTCTTGGCACAATTGAGTCACTCAATCCTAGGCCCATCCACAAAGCAGGCTGGGCAAGCAAGACCAGCTGGCTCCCAAAGTCACAGGGGGCACCATTCCAGAAGGCAGAATCAAGCAAAGGGGATGCTCTTATAACACGGGTTATCAAAGTCCACTGCAGGGGCATGCTAGTTTAAAACCCCACCCCAACTGCCCAGTATAGGAGCTCTCCATACTCAACCAGAAGCACCTTAACTACACAAGCCTCACAGGCACGTGGGGAGATTCAGGAGATTCTGGAAGAGGAGGATCAGAAATGCCCGTGGACTGCAGATACTTCCAGTGGAGCAGCAACCAGCCGCCTGTCCCCCTACAGCAGCAGCATAGCAGGTGCAAACTGAGAACTGTCGACGTGGCCTTGCAAGGCCCCTGCAGCTGTCTCCACTCCATAGGGTGGGGGGACAGCCAGCCAAGGTCACAGCCACAATAGCCCTGCTTCCTCCACTTCTGCCTTTTGGCCACCCCGCCTGCCTCTCGCTTGGAAAAGGCCCTTGGACAGGCATACGATGCCATGAGAGTTCATCCTGGGAACAAAAGAGGATTGGCTAGAAAATCCAAACACAGTGGATGTGACAAAATAAGGACATGTACGAAACTTTAGAAAGGAGACTTCCCCAAACCTTCCAGGCATTCTATGCTAGAATTTTACCCTGAGTAAGTTAAGAGAGGAAAGGCGCCCTTGTCCGTGGGGCCTGTGGCTCCCACGAAGCCTTTGGGGGTGGGTGGACTGTCTAGCTGCACCCCGACAGTCTGCGGGGGGAAGGACCTGGCTTGGCAGCTCCGCAGGCCCTGGAGGAGTCTGCTTTGCCAGACCAAGCTGGACTGCTCCCAAGTCTCTACCGGACCAACACTGAGACCCCCCGAGCACCTCTCTGGACCCGCCAAAGCCAGCCAATCTAAAGGGGAACCTTTTCCAGGCAAAAGCTGCTGTGCGGAGATAGTCATTCTGATAAAGCTGAACAGTGCAAATCCTTTTAGCCCCTGAATTCATGTAAACACCCCGGCAGTGCACTCGGTTACCAAGAAGGGCAGGCACATAAGATGGAAGAGCCAGCAGCCCATGTACTCATGTGCAAAGTCTTATCGTTTTTGCAGCTAGCCAAAAGACAAGGCCTTGGGGGGGCATCTCCATTCCTCTGTGCCACTGCTGCTTGGAGAGCCGGCCATGCTGCCTCCCTGTTTTCACACACGCATCAACTTCCTTCCCTCACTGCTTCCAGGGAACCACCCCAGGCCAGAAGCACTCCCCTCCACTCCCTCTGAAAGAAAGGTGCCGCCTGGCCGCCTGCCCGCCCATCCTTTCAAAGTGACCAATTCCCGCACTCACATTGCTGTGAGCCAAAGTGACAAGTGAGGGCAGAGCCGGCGTGGCTGTTTCTCCTCTTGGGAGAAGGGAACGCACGACACACACACACACATCCCCGGGAAGCCGGCTCTTCTCCATCTCTCTGCTGCTTTCCGGGGCTTCACTTGGGGAAGTTGCTGCCCAAGGCAAGCCCCTCCTCCCCCTGCAGGAGTGGCTCCAGGGGAACGAGCGGGGAGGCCGTCTCAGGGCTCTGGAGAGAAAGGAAAGGAGACGCTTCCATGGCACTTAGGGACGGGTTCTGGGAGCCGGACGGGCGTCCTGCCGGGGTGCTCTGCTGGCCAGCGGGAGGCAACACAGATGAACAGCTAGCGGCGGTGGACGTGCCGGCCACTGCACCGGGGAAGTCCTGTGGCCCTGGTGCTGGAGGCTCCCCCAAGGTCTTCGGGAGAAGGGAGGGGCAGCCTTTGCCGCCCACTTTGTCCCTGCTCGTGTCTCGGCAGGCGCACTGGCACTGGCACACTTCTTCCTGCTTGATGATGATCACGGGCACGCTCAGGCCGATCTGCTGCACAGGACTCCCTGGAGAGGAAGCAAGCCGTCACTCCACGGAGAGGCGCCGGCCGCTTTCCCAGCTCTCTGAGAACGGCCCGTCCTCATGAGACAGAGGAAACGATGCGCAGAGGAAAGCCTCTCGCAGCAGGCCCGTTTCCATGCCCCCAAGTGCTGCGCTTCCCCTCTAGGTAGCCTTGCAAGCTGGGGGCTGTGGCTGAGGTCAGAAACACCCCAGGCTGCAGGCCTTCCTGGGGCAGAGACTGACCTCAAGCAGGGTTTGAGGGGGGAGAAGATCCATTTCCTGCTCAGGGAAATAAAAATCCTCTCTGGCCCACCTTCCATTTTGCTGCCCTCCTTAGTGAAGACCCACAGGTCCCCCTCCCCCTCCCATAGTGCACTGCCTCCCCCCACTGCTTCGCGATAGTCAGGACACCCATCCGCCAAATACGGAAGGGAAATGGGTTTCCCTCAGAAAGGAGATGTAGGGAGTTCTAAAACGTGTGGCCAAAGCGCGCTGGGCCAGATTCCCATCCTCAGCCTCCCTGCCGCTCTCAGCAGCAAGCCCTTCTGGGGGTCAGTGGCCCTTGAGGTGTGGGGATGTGGGGAGTTCAGGAGATGTGGCTTACCTGCACTACCAGACACAGGGAGAGCGGTTGTGAAGAAGACCTTCTCTACGACAGGAGCCTGTGGCTTGGAAAGAAAGGGGGGGTCAAGCCTGTTAGGAGAGAGGCTGCAGCTCCCCACGGCACGACGAAGATCACTGCAGGAGACTCCTTGTTATCCTGCACAAAACCGACCACACAGCCCCCCCCCCCCCCCCCCCGCTTCGTGCAAGGCTCTGGGACTCACCACTTGCTCTTGGTTCTGCGGTGTCCTGGCAGCACCATTTAAAATCCACTGGAGGTTTTGTTCCTCCATGATGATGCTGGACTGAAGAATGGCTGTGTTTTGCGAGGGGGCGATGGTGACACTGGGGCTGCTAGGCAGCGCAGGGCCCCCTCCCACAGGCACAGTCTGAACTCTGCTGGGCAGGACCTCGGTGGCACCTGCAGCTGCTGGTCCAGAGGTGACCTCTGAGACCCCAGAAAGCCCAGGCCCCGTGGGCTGCGCAGCTGTCTGGAAGTGGTGCGGGAAGCCCTGGGGACCGGCTGCCAAAAGTGTGTTGTTAGGAAGAGGCACTTCTGGCGGCTGCAGGAGACTGGCAGGGGCTCCGTAAGCTGCTTGCTGAGCACCAGTGGAGACAGGAGGCAGTGCTGGCAGGGAAGGCTCAGAGATGCCAAGCTGAAGAACGAGCGGCAGGGATACGGGCGCAGCCTCTCCTGGGGGTGGCTGGGCTGCTGGGGCTGGCTCTGTATTGCCACCCAACTCTCCAATCAAGGCATCTGCCAGACAAGGAGCACAGTGAGAAGATTCTGGCCCATCAAATCCCTCTGTAGCCTGGGGCCTGCCCTAGGGGTTCCTCCTGATGGAACCAGGGGAAGCTGCCGCTGGAAAGCTGCCGACCCGGCTGCATGGGGAGGGTGCCCCTCTCTTAAACGCTGGCCTGCTTTCTCCTGGCCTCAAGAGGACAAGCCACCTGCACTGCTCTGGTAAGGCAGGCCACAGACACGTCCCGCACGAGTCGGCCTGTGGCAACGTTTTCCTTCAAGGCAGCCCAGCCCAAAGATTCCTCAGTGCTCCCAGAGAACACCTTTCTTCATCAGAGCGCTGTGCTGCTCAGAACAGAAGACCCAGCACATGGGATCTCCTTCTGTTCTTAGACACAGTTTCTTCTAACCGCGCCTGGCCCCAAGGGGCTGCCAAAATCACCAGTTCCTGAGCCCTGGGGCAGTTTACCAGTCCCTCTGGTAAGAAGAGATGTTGCCAAGTGAACCTGTACCTGTGTGCTGAGAATCTTCCTGATTTGGGGGAGGCTCCGGGCTCTGGAACATGGACTCGAAGATGCTTGCTGGTGAGATTGTACTCAGGTCTTGCCCATGTGCCTACAGAAAGGAGGGAGTAGTAAGGCACCCCAAATCAGCAACTGGTGCCTGAGCTTGGTGCCAGTGCTGGCTCTGGGCCCAGACAGGACCACTACAGAGCAGGCTATTCAGGTACTCTGCTGGAGAAACCAAATAAGCCAGCTTGCTTTCTGCAGCATGATAAACACGTATCACTGACTAAGAGCACAGGTCCTCCTCCAAAGGAGTGGCAAGAGGCTACTGATACACCTGACACCCTCCGCAGTGCTATCGTAACCAAAGGCAAGAGATGCTTACTGGGTCTGAATTATCCCGCAGTTCTGAATCTGTGGACATAAGGCTCAAGTCACTCAGGCAGAGTGAGTGGTTTGTATCCTGCAGAGGAGGAGAGGAGCCCGAATTAAGTGACGGAGCATCTGGAACAGAGCAGGGGATCCGGTGCCCCCGCCCCATTCTCGTCAATCACATCCAACACAGCCAGTGCTCTAGAAGGCCAAAGCTCCCTAAACCCAGATTTACAGCCACAAGTGTGGTTCCATCTAGGATGCCACCCTTTCCAATAGCATCAGACCTCGACTTCAGAATAGGCAGTAATCAGCGCCGGCCAAAGATTTTTCTGGCTTTTGCAGAGCACAAGGGATCGCTTGACGAGAAAGTCTGCAGCAGGAGAGAGCCACAGAAAATTGCATGAGCAATGAACTCGCCGTGGGTGCTACTGTGAATCGCCCAAGTCCAAGGAAAGAGCCAGCGGCTTTAGAGAGGACAAAGCAAAATAAAGCGCCACGGAGAGAGAGAAGATCAGCAAGTCAAAGTAGGAGCGCTTTGATTTCCTTGTCTTACTTTTGCCAGCATGAATTCCAGACTATAAATAAATAAATAAATAAATAAATAAATAAATTGATTATTATTTATTAAACTTGTATGCCGCCCGACCCCCAACGACTCTGGGCAGCTCACAACAGTCAAACAAATTGAAATATTTATTTATTTATTTGAATTTGTATGCTACCCAGCTCCAATGAAATTACAATAAAACTTAAAAACTAAAGCAAAAGGTGGCAAACACAATGAAGTGAGCGGTCTCCCTCGCCGAAGGTCTGGGTAACCCTAATCCTAACATATCCCAAGGAGACATGGGAAGGGTGTCCCACCACTCCCTTTTATCCCTCCCCGAAAATTTAGGTTTACAGTCCCTTTGAAATATTAATCAGACTTGAGCAAGCACTTGTCATTCTAATAATTTCATAAGAGAAGTCTGGTCAGTTTGCTTCAACAAAAACACTTATTGTTGCACATTAAAGGCTAAAATCAGACATTTGTTTAAGTTGCCACTGGATTCTTGGTAGATTTTCTATTTTATTATCACAAAGCAAATTGTTAGCCTGAACAGAGGAGGTCAAATATTTCTTCCCAAAATGAGGAATAAATGACCACAATATTGACACCCTTGAACTCCTTTAGTTCTAAATAAGCCCTACAAAGCAAGTTGCTTCCAAAGTACCTATGTTCTGCATTAAAAACAATTGAAAAGTTAAAACGAGGGTTCGTAGAAAATGGGTTTAAACTCCTTTCCCACATTGCAGTCACATGTAGTTGCTTTCTGGAAAGCATATTTTCTTTTGTTCTGCCTAAAAGTCGCATGACTGGCCCAAAGTCACCCAGCTGGCTTCCATGCCCAAGGCAGGACTAGAAGCCACGTCTCCCTGCTCCTGGACCACTGCCTTGGATCGCTACCCCACAGTGATGGGCTGTCACTGATTCTTTACTTCTATCATTTTATTCTCATTTATTTATCAAATTTATATAGCTGCCCATCTCACCAGTGAGACTCTGGGCGGCGTACAATAGATAATCTCTTATCTACCCCAAACCCTCATTCTAGCTTTAGTTGTATATATTTTACTTCAGTTCTGCAGTATTATTAGGAGCATACTTATGGAACTGGAGCTTCATTACAGACAATCTAGTACCTAACACTGCCTGATGCAATTCTGGGATCTTATACGTGAAAAGTCACAGATGTAAGGAAAGGATATGGAAGCTGCTTGGAACAAAACTGAAAAGAATTATATTCAGGAGGGCCACCAAAGGGCATGAATTCACACAAACAGGAAGTACAAATAAGGATGCTCAGTGGATGAAGGGAAAAGCAGCATCTAAGAGAATGACTGTTACAAAAACTGAGGATGAGAAAGATACTGTATAATGAGTCAAGAGAGAGAAAGATAGTTACAAAGAATGTAGTCAAAAAGACCAAGTAATGGTTAAAATTAAACAAGCAGAAAAATGCAGAATGATTTTGATGTAAATAAAAAACCTATTTTGAAAATGGGTGAAAAAGGATAAACAATGAGCAGAGTGAATGAAATTAAAAATAAAAGTGATGAAATTATTTGGGATGAAACTGGGTATGCTGGAAGTCCTATTTTGGAGTTTTCTATGGAAATTATAGTGATATACTGTATATAAAAATGGAATTAAAATAAATGCTATAAATGTTAATGTCCAAGAAAAAAATGGATGAAAAGGAAAAATTAAACACTGAGCATTCTGAGAAATTGTACATGACAGATGTAGATGGTGTATACCTGAAAAAATGTTAACATATGGCTGCAGTTTTATGAAATAGCTATACAATTTTCTAATGTGTATGTGAAGGTTATACCTATGCCTGATTGGAAGGACACCATTATTATTCACATACACAAAGAGAAAAGTAGGAAGAGTGAATAGAGAAACCACAGGGGGTTAGTTTGTTAGGTATGCCTAGGAACAGGTCAGCAGAATTCTCATGGAAAGAGTGTGAAAGGTGACAATGAGCAACATTTGGGAAGTGCAGGTTTATGCTGGGTCTGATGTACAGACCAGATTTTTGCTCTTCAGCAGGTCACTGGGAAGTGTATGATTTGCTATATGGTTAAGTGAATAATCTTGAATAATGGAACATTCTGCACAACTATGGAGTTGAAGGCTGGTTGCTGAATATGAGCAACATGGACAGTATATGGTGGAAGTGAAGTACACATGAGAGAAATGGAATGCTCAGCAAATGGTTCAGCACTGAAGAGGTAGTAGCGTTTGGAATGTCCCCTTGGTTGTTTAATGAATTTATGGATAAATATAAATGATGCTTTCAGTGACATTAAAGGTATGTTGCTTGGGGAAGTGAATATAAATGTGGTTTTGTTTGCAGATTATACCATAAAGTTAGTAGAGAATCCAAATTACTTGCAACAAACATTAGATTTGATGCAATGAGGTATATGATCTGGAAATTGATAAAAATCAGTTAGTTGTGCTTGACAGGAAAAAGGAAATAATTGCAAGTTACACATGAATGGAAAAAATCTAGAACAAGTAAATGTATTTGTGTACCTTGATAGAATGCCTAATAAAGATGGGGAAAGAAACAGAAAAACTTTTAAGATCCACAAATGCTAGTAAAACAATAGTTGACAGTCCGTGGTCTGCTGTAAGGAACGGATGCTTGTTGAAAGCAGTGGAAATGTCTGCGTAGAATCGTGTGCTGCCTTCTGCTCGTTTGACATATGCGAGAGAGAGCTGCGTACGTCAGAAGAAACATAAAATCCAGTTGAATTTAAGAAGCGTGTGATAAAACAAGAGAGGGGTCAAGGACACACGGAAGGGGAAGGCTGAGAAAGTCACAGTGGGACGGAGCGGATGAATTCCAGAGAGAGAGAGAGAAAGAGAGAGGGAGGGAGGGAGGGAGGGAGAGGGGGGCGTTTAAAGAACAGAAAGCACGTGGTGGAGCAGCGCCTGGGTGTGGGGAAAGCGGGCAGAAAGGCATGGAGAAAGCTGGTGACGTGAACAGTTTAAAAGTCGAGATTGTGAAGAGCAAAAAGAAGGAATATAAAGTTGGACCATTTGTTTGATATTTCTGGTAATTCCTCGTGGACTTTTGCTGAACCAGGTTTGAAAAGATGATTTCTGGATTGCGTATAGGTAAAAGTTAGGCTATGGGGAGAAGAGTTTTTTTTATTTGTAACTTTAAAAGAGGGTGAAAAGTTATGGTATTAGCATGTTCAGTGTGATGAAGTTGAAAGCCATTTCTTTGTTGCCTTTTCCTTTTTCCTTTCTCTTCTATTTTCTTCTTTCTGCACCTTCTGAAGTTTTCTTTTTTCTTTCTTTTTTCCTCTAGTTTAGTTGTATTAGTTTTTAGTATGTTTATTAAAAACTTAAATAAAATTATTTTTTTTAAAAAGAAAATGCTTCCTCGCCCAGGTCCTCGTCGAAATGCTCCTAGGGGGAGGACACACCTGTTTCTCCCCATATTTAACCATTTCTGTCCCTCACCGGCTGCTCGACGTTCCTACATAATTTTCCATTTCTATCCACTTCACCTATAATCTTCTTCTGTATCTTTTGCTAACCCTTTCCCATGGATCTCACTCCAACCTCTTAAAAGCCTAATACTTCTTAATTAATACAATCATTACTAATTATATTGTATCTAAAATTTTCTTTAAAGTTTTTACCATTTCATATTCTTTACACTACAGAATACATTTTACTCAATCTTTTACATATACCTAATTTTCCCTCTGGATCCCACTAATTTGTATCATTATACATTAGCTTCGTAATATATTTTTACCAGTTCACTTCCTTTAAACATAAATGCCAACTCCTTAATTGGATATCAATATTCTTAAACTAATCTTAATTTTATATGGGTCAAACCTATTTAGTATATTAATTATAAATTCCATCCCCATAATCACTTCTTTTTTTTCCCTGTAACTGCTTCCTTCGGGTAGAAATTCTATCACCAGCATCTTCCTTCATCTTCTCCATCTTCTTCTCATCCTGTTCCTCATCCACACTCGAACTCTGAACCTTTCTTTGATCATCTTCCGATTCCTTGGCCTCATCTACTTCTTCCTGATATTTTTGTAACTTTCCCATCTCTTCCTCCCATTCTTGTTGAGTTAGAATGCCTTGCACTCTCATAATATTCTATAGTCTCAACCCTCAAAAATCTTCCAGCATGTTGAATTCTTAAGAAGAGTGGGAATCCCCAAGAATAGCGGATAGTTTTTTTCCGAAGAATAATTGTAACAGATATCAAAGTTTTTCTCCAGGCCAAAGTTTCGTAGCTTAAATCTTGAAATACTTTAATCTGTGTTCCTTCAAAGTTCAGTGCCTCTTCATGATCTCTGATATATTTTAAGAGCCTATCTTTCTTATAATAACTCAAAAATTTTATCAATACATCTCTTGGCAATGTTGGATGGATGGGGGATAAAAGATTACCAAGTGTGGGGTTTGGTCTAAGGTGGGGGGAAGGGGTTATATGTTTATGTAATTTTGTGATATGTCTTTATATCAGTGTTATTATGTTTATTTTTTATATATTTGTTATAATAAGTTGTTAAATAGTATAGGTAGTTCACACGGTGGGACAAAAAATATTTGTTGGGACAGAAATAAGTTTAAAGATGGTTAAACATATAAAGGGGCATGGTGGCTCAGCAGGTAAAACGCCAGGCTTGTCGATCGGAAGATCACAAGTTCGGAGGTTCGAAGCCCTGCGTGCGGAGTGAGCTCCCGCACTAGCTCCAGCTCTTGCCAACCTAGCAATTCGAAAGCATGCAAATACAAGTAGATGAATAGGTACCACTTCGGTGGGTAGGTAACAGCGTTCCGCGTGTGTCATGCGGCCACATGACCGTGGAAGCATCTTTGGACAACGCTGGCTCTTCGGCTAACAAACGGAGATGAGCACCAGCCCCTAGAGTCGGACATGACTGCACAAATGTGCGGGGGGAACCTTTACCTTTACCTTTTAAACATATACAATTGTAACATGGAATGTTAGAGGCTTGGGTAATGTGTTAAAAAGACGAACAGTGGAAGCTCGATTAAGAAAGGAAAGACCAGATATAATTTTTTTTGCAAGAAACGCATCAAAAAAAGGATGGAATTAATGAATTGAAGCTAAATTGGATCGAAAAATATGAAAAATCGTATGGTACTTCAAAAGCAAGGGGAGTAGCAATATTGATTTCTAAAAGATGTGGGTTTATAATGGAAAAAACAAAGAGAGATGATAAAGGAAGATATTTAATGATACAAGGTCAAATAAGAGGTGAGGATATAACATTAATAAATGTGTACGCACCGAATGAAAAACAGAGTGAGTTTTTTAGTAATGTAGTGAAGCGGGTTGAAAAAGAAAGTAAAGGGATGATTATATTAGCAGGAGATTGTAATATGGTAGTAGATAAGAAGTTGGATAAAACAACTGTAACTAATGTTACAGGAGATGAAAAATAGAAAAACGATATTAAACAGATTGATGAAACAGATTAATTTAAAGGATGTTTGGAGAGAATTGAAGGGTAAGGAAAAAGCATTTACATATTTTTTACAAATACACAATACATATTCGAGAATAGATTATATATTCGCTTCAAATAATGCATTGACAAAAATTACAAATGTAGAAATTGGAGTCATAAAAGATAGTGATCATTCAATGATGAGTATTCCAATGAAAGTGAAATGTGATTATAAGGAAGTTAAAAGATGGAAAATGGATATGAATATTTTTAGAAATGAAGAGATAACAGAAAAACTAAAGAGAGAATGGAAGGAAATATGGCAGATTAATGATAATGGTGAGATTGAGCAAGGAATACTATGGGATTCAATGAAGGCAGTTATAAGAGGATTAAATATTAAAGAAGCCTCAATATTAGAATTAGAATTTATACTATTAATAGAGATAAAAAAAATTTGAATGAGATATTAGGGTTAAAAAAAGAATTGCAAGGAAGTGAGATGGAAAAGGTCCAGAGAAATCTGATTTATCTAAAAAGGGAATACTTTGAATATGCTAATAAAAATTCTCTGGAAGAAACATTAACAATCTCAGATATGCAGATGATACCACTTTGATGGCTGAAAGAGAGGAGGAGTTGAAGAGCCTTATGACGAAGGTGAAAGAAGAAAGTACAAAAGCTGGGTTGCAGTTAAACCTCAAAAAAACCAAGATTATGGCAACCAGCTTGATTGATAACTGGCAAATAGAGGGAGAAAAAGTGGAGGCAGTGACAGACTTTGTATTTCTAGGCGCAAAGATTACTGCAGACGCTGACTGCAGCCAGGAAGTCAGAAGACATCTACTTCTTGGGAGGAGAGCAATGGCAAATCTTGATAAAATAGTTAAGAGCAGAGACATCAAACTGACAACAAAGGTCCGCATAGTTAAAGCAATGGTATTCCCTGTAGTAACCTATGGCTGCGAGAGCTGGACCATAAGGAAGGCTGAGCGAAGGAAGATAGATGCTTTTGAACTGTGGTGTTGGAGGAAAATTCTGAGAGTGCCTTGGACTGCAAGTTCAAACCAGTCCATACTCCAGGAAATAAAGCCAGACTGCTCACTTGAGGGAATGATATTAAAGGCAAAACTGAAGTACTTTGGCCACATAATGAGAAGACAGGATACCCTGGAGAAGAAGCTGATGCTAGGGAAAGTGGAAGGCAAAAGGAAGAGGGGCCGACCAAGGGCAAGATGGATGGATGGTATTCTGGAGGTGACGGACTCAACCATGGGGGAGCTGGGGATGGTGACGGCCGACAGTAAGCTCTGGCGTGGGCTGGTCCATGAAGTCACGAAGAGTCGGAAACGACTGAACGAATAAACAAATAAAAATTCTAAGATGTTAGCTAGGGCTGTTCAATTGAAAAAGACAAAAATGGAAATAGGTATAATTAAAGATATAAAAGGAAATAGATGTAATTTGATTAAAGGTAAGATAAAAGCAATACAAGAATTTTATGAGAAGTCATATACAACTAAAGGGAGTTCAGAAGAGAAAATTAGAAATTATATTGAGAAAAGATTGAATGAGTTTATAGGAAAATATATTAGAAATGATCAAAGCGGATTTATAAAAGGAAGACAAATGGCAGACCTAATGCGAAGGTTATTAAATGTAATTAATTATATAAAAGAAAAAGAGGTAAAAGCCGGAGTAATAGCACTAGATATTTTTAAAGCTTTTGATTCAGTAGAATGGCCAACATTAAAAAATTTAGTTCAACAAATGGGATTCGGAAAAAAATTTCAACATATTATTACAAAACTATATGCAGGGAATAAAGCTTCAGTATTAGTTAATGATGGAAAAACAGAACAATTTAACCTAAGCCGAGGAACAAGACAAGGTTGCCCTTTATCTCCAATTTTATTTATATTAGTGATAGAATTATTAGCCAATGCGATAAGGAAAGATAAAGATATAGAAGGAACAGGACAAGGAGAAAAAGTAAAGATTAGTTTGTTTGCGGATACTATGTTAACTATAGTAGAACCATTAGAAGCTTTAAGTAACATTCAGAAACATCTGGAAGATTTTGAAGAAGTAACAGGCCTGAAAATAAATTGGAATAAGTCTGAGATGATGTTAATCAATAGTAGTAGAGGGGAAATAGAAGAAATTAAAAAGAAATATAAGATTAAAGTTACAGAGAGTTTTAAATATTTGGGGATAAATATAGCTAAAAATTTTCAGGATATAAAAACAGTGAATTTTGATAAGTTGAAGGAAGAAATAAAAGAAAAAATATTTGGATATAAAAAATTGAAATTCTCATGATTTGGGAGAGTAGCGATATGTAAAATGAAGATATTACCTAAAATATTTTTTTTATTTTGGATGCTACCAATAGAATTATCACAGGAGGAGTTAAAACAATGGCAAAATATTATAAATAATTTTTGTAATGGAGCTAAAAAATCAAGGATAAATAAAAAGTTATGGTACGTATCCCAGAAAGGAGGAGGATTAGGTATTCTGAATATTAATATGTATTATATAGCTAATCAAATGCGATATGTTCCTAATATGATATATGGATTAGAAAAATTGATTTGGGGTGAAATGGAGTTAAGGGAGATAAGAGATAAAGATTGTTTTCTTTTTATACAAAACAGAAAATGTTTTAGTGAAATAAAAACTCCAATAAGTAATGTTACTTTACAGATTTGGCATAAATATATATATATATATTTAGTCCAGGAATATCACCACTGACTCAAATTGTAGAATTAGAAAAATTCCCAGAGAATCTTAAGGCAGGATTAATAAAAGATATGGAACAAGCTGGAGTATTAAGATTGAAAGATTGGTTAAGTAAAGCTTCAAGTAGAGAAGATATAAAGGAAATATTTAAACAGAGTACGGTATGGTTGTTGTGGGTTTTACGGGCTGTGTGGCAGAACACGGCCACACAGCTCGGAAAACCCACAACCACCATCGGATTCCGGCCGTGAAAGCCTTCGACTATACACAGAGTACAGTATCTTGGTATAATGTATTGCAATTGAAGACATGGACTAAGAATTGGGTAAAAAAATATGGGAAATGTACACAATTAACAAAATTTGAGGAATTAATAATACAGTTAAAGCAGAATGGTACAGATGAAGTAATAAAAGGGTTAATAAGTAAAATTTATAAAATAATGATAGAATGTAACTCAGCACAACAATTCAGCTGGGAGAGTGATTTAGGTATTAATATTACAGAAGAGGAATGGTCAAAGATTTGGACGCAAAGAATTATGAAAAATATGTCTGTTAGAATTAAAGAGAATTGCTATAAGACAGTTTGGAAATGGTATATGACTCCAATAGCGTTAAGCCACTATAATAAAAATAATTTAATAAATTGTTGGAAGTGTAAAAATCAAATTGGGACTTACTTACATTTATGGTGGGAATGTGAAAAGATTAAAAAAATATGGGAAAAGTTTTTCGCTGAGATCAATGAAATACTATCTATTAATTTGCAAATAAGTCCAAAAATAGCATTATTGTTAAATTTCGGAAATATGAAATTAGAGTGGCAAAAGAAAGAGATGATAATAATTCTTGTCACTGCCCTAAGATTAATAATAGTTAAAAAATGGAAAATGGATTACGAGTATGAGCTTGAAGATTGGTTTAAAGAGGTATGGAATATTGCTATTAATGACAAATTGACTTGTGAACTAAAATATAGAAAGGGTTTGGTGAAAAGGAACGATTTTGATGTTATATGGGGTGAATTTCTGGAATATGTCTTTGTTAAAGGGAAAGGAGTGAAACCAGATCAATAAATATATATATACACACACACACACACACACACACACACAAATACATAAATAAATAAATATATATAATTTATCCCCGCCCATCTCCCCGAATAGGGGACACTGGGCAGTTTACAAAATCTTTTTGGAGAAGAGGGCTAATTAAGAATCAGTAATAATAGAGACTTCCTGTGGAAAATGGCCGACTGAACAACTTTGCCTGTGAGCTCCATGGGCAGAGCTGGCAGCGTGGTAGTTTTTTTGGGGGCACAGACAGGTAGCCCCAAGTGTTTTTCCGGATTAAGGAAAACACTGAGAATCGACCCATTTGTCCTCCAGACGGTGAGTTGTAGACAGGAGATCGTAGATAGTGTCTGCGACCGAGCGGTAAGACTACACTGGGAGGCTGGGATTTAATCTTGTTCTAATCCACGTTTGCATTCCCTTAAAAAGGGAAAATAAGTTGTGCCTTTACATATCTTAAACACCTAATTTGTTTTTTTTTAAGTTTTGTATCTTAAGAGAAGCTTTTTACAGTAAGAAAAAGCGGAATCTCTTGGTGATTATAGTTATTTTTGGAGATTTTTAACTATAAAAAAAAAGTTTTGGCTTTTTCCCCCCCATCCGGGTTATATTGATTGCTGTAACAGCCTTTCCGTTGTTATCTTTGTTGCTGAATTTCAAGGTTGAACTGTTCTTTCTACACATTTCTTATTTTAAAATTTAGGCTTTCTATGTATTGTCGAACACTTTTTTTTAGGCTTTCTACTTTTTTCCAAACTGTCTGCTAGTATATTTTCTTTGGTTAATTTCGGATTAATTCATTAACCTCTATTTTTGTGAGTTAACTTTTTAGGGTGTGCTATAATTTATTGTTTGAACAATGGAAGATTTTAAAGAAGATCTCAGAGAATTACGTTGTCAGCAAGAAGATATTTTTTCAAAGGGTTGTTAAATTATCATACAGACTGTTTGGGACATTCGAGATGAGATTCTAGTTAAAATGAAACTATATGAAAATACTATGATAGAAGATGACGACGTCGGAAAAGATGGCATTTTTACTGTTGTGCGGGAAAATGGAATATTCTCAGCTGAAAACTTTGGATTAGTGTTTATGGGATTAAAACAATTGTTTAACCTTAGGACTGCACAAGGAACTGCCAAGCAGGGGAAATGTTATGACTATTTCAATCAATGTTATGGTAAAGAAGAGTATGGAACGTGGGAGTTTTTTTTCTCTTTCGCTGGAAAGTTTGTGTTTTGGGGGGCTATTGGGTTGTTAGATCTTTGTAAAAAAAATGATGTTGGTGTAATGGTGAAATATTTGAATGCCCTGGTATATTTTCAGGAGGGGTAAAAAAATTAAGAATATTTAATTGGACTGATAATGAGGTTAACATGATTTACAGGATTTTTGATTTCTAAGACTTAAAAGGTATTGACAAGTTCTGGTAATATTTTATATTGTTTTTAAGCATAATTAGGGTTAAGATTGTTAATTATAAAGGTAGACAATTTATAAAAATTAAGAATATTTAATTGGATTGATAATGAGACTAATATGATTTTTTTCCTTTTCTTTTCTTATGGTTTGGATTAGGATTTATAGGGTTATAGATTTGTGAAAGGATATTGATAAGATATAATGTTTTATACTGTTTTTTAGATCTAATAGGGTTAAGATTGTTTATTATAAAGGCAGATAATTTGTTTCTATAATTTGATGTTTATTGTGTAGACAGAAGTATATAGAATAGTAGTAGAAAGAAAAAAAATTAAATGGATTATTTTTTAAAAAGGGGAAGTTTGAAGTAGAAATTTAAATATATATATTTAAATATAATATATTATAATATATTAAATATATATATATTATGTAAGGGGAAGGAGCAATTGTATTAGAGATTTGTATATGTGTTAATGGAGGGATTTATAGAAATAATGTGATTGTGGTTTGATATAGAGGAAGCGTTTGTTTATGGGAATTGTTGTATATTCTTGCTGTTGAAAGCTGGAAGTCACCTGTATGTATGTAACTTTCTAAGTCTTTTTTTGTGTGTGTGTTTTTACACTTTTAATGTTTTTCTTTGTTTGTAGTGTTTTTGTTTTTTGTAGTTTTTTATCTTTGTTGTAAAAAATAATAATAAAAACTGGGGAAAAAAGAATCAGTAATAATAAAAATCCATAAGGAAGGCGGAGCAAAGGAAGATAGATGCTTTTGAACTGTGGTGTTGGAGGAAAATTCTGAGAGTGCCTTGGACTGCAAGATCATCAAACCAGTCCATACTCCAGGAAGTAAAGCCTGACTGCTCACTTGAGGGAATGATATTAAAGGCAAAACTGAAGTACTTTGGCCACATAATGAGAAGACAGGATACCCTGGAGAAGATGCTGATGCTAGGGAAAGTGGAAGGCAACAGGAAGAGGGGCCAACCAAGGGCAAGATGGATGGATGATATTCTGGAGGTGATGGACTCAACCTTGGGGGAGCTGGGGGTGGTGACAGTCAACAGGAAGCTGGTCCATGAGGTCACGAGGAGTCGGAAGCGACTGAACGAATAAACAATAAAAATGTATGATAATAAAAAGAGATAAGGAAAGTTACAAGTCCCACGGGTGATGGGTGCATGTAGAGGTTAAGTTTATAAAGTTGTGTGTGTTATGTTTTGGTTGTTTGATTGATTTTTTTTGTTATTATTGTGTGTTTTGCTATTGTATTTTAAAAATAAAAATTATTAATACAAAAAATAAAAATGAAGAAAATGCTGTTGATATAAACTAGTTTGGATATGTTTCCCTTTCTTTTTCTTATCTTCTACTGTACCATTAATTTCTCAGGCTTCCTATCTCCCACTGGTTTACCTATAGATATGTATTGGCAGCCCATTTCTGTCCAATTCAAAGTGCTGGTCTGTAAAGCCGCCTGTGCCTCAGCTCAGCTCAGCTCCCAGGCCCTTTCAGGACCCTCTCCCAAGGCGGCCTGACCCACCCCATGCGCTCAGAGAGGGATGGCGGAGGGTTTGCCCTTGCTTCAGGAACGGGCCAGGGACGCACCTTCCCTTCGAGGCCCTCCGGCACTGCTGCATCGTAGCTCCTAAGGGTCAGGATGCTCCTGATCTCCTGGGCTTTAGGAAGACCCTCAAAGCCTGGCTGTTCCAGAGTGCTTGGGGGCAAGTAGGGTGAGGGCTGCCATAAGTAATAAATTGCTTAGTGGAGTATGGTCTCTTTTTCTGTTCCCGTTAAGCTTTTTTATGTCTTTGTGTTAGCTGTCTTGAGTTTATGGAAATGGGCTGTATATTAAATGTTGTATAAATAAATGTTTTTTTAAAAATCAAACAACAACCTCCAATCATTCCTCTTAAGTGTTTCCTTCCAGGCCCTTACATCTTGGTTGTTTTCCTCTAGATATGCTTCAGTTTGTCAATGTCCTTCTGAAAATGCAATGCTGAAAACTGGAAGGTATACTCTACCCGTAGTCTGACTCCTCTCCACAGTGGATTCCCCTGCCAATACTCCTGTGTTCTCCTTGTTCACTTGCTCAGTTCTAGCTAGATTTTCTGTTAATCTTGCTGGACTTCAAGGTATAAATTTGACTATGCAATAAAACTTCAAATTTACAGACTTCAGGTGACTTCAGATGCAATGGGCAAAATCTGAAGTTGGATTTTGCTCCATGACAACTGGCAATCTGTTTGATAAAGAGATTGGAGAACCATTGTTTCTGTGTATCTGCAAGCGTGATATCTCCTGCCCATGTGTTGGTAGAAATCTAAGTGTCTTCCATGACTGGTATTTGCAATTGGCATTATTTACAAATATTTTATAAGTGCTGTATTTAATCTTCAATGGCTTCAAAGGCAGTCTAAAAAAGAAGAAAAGTAAATTTGAGCATCACACATTCCAACCAAAAGGTAGTATTGGTTGAAAAATCAGAATCAGGGATGAAAGCATTGCAGAATGGTATAAAGAAACAAACGGTGTTTGATATTTGTAAAGCAAAAGAACTATGTACAATGTAAGTCTACCTGTAACACAGCCGAAACTGGGGCAAGAACACAAGTGAGAATGGTGCAGGAAACAGCACTCCACGAAGCAGTGATGGAATTATGTATTTAGTTGTCCATGCAGCATTGGGGTTCATGTAGAACAGCATCTAATGCAACAGGAAATTGCATAAATCTAAGCTTAAAAGCCAGAGATGAGTGGCTGTGGTGATTTTGTAAATGCCATGAATAAAGAAACCTCCAGTGAAGGTTTGACCAAGGAGGCAGAATAATTCAGGAAAATTCTGTATCAACAAATGAAGTCCTCATACTGACATAAGCATACCGATGAGATTATTTTGTTCTGACACAGTGTTTCTGAGAATGCTGAAGCATTTGAGCATGAAAAATCAACAGCAGGCCAAAGGATCAGCAAGGAAAGGACTTGAGTATTTGTGCTGATGGATCACACAGAGTAACACAAGTCATATTCAGCAAGTGGTGTCATCAGAGAGTCCTGAAAGACATAGTTCATCCTTTGCCACCTAGATACTATAATTCAGAGGAAGCGTGGTTTATATAGTGGTTCTTCAGGACAGAATCTTCAATATCTTGTGCCAGAAGTCAGAAAGTGGTATCAAAAGGAGGTGTTGAAGATGTCACCAGGAAACATGAAGGCTGTTGACAATGCTCTCACTCATTCATTGGGAAAAAATGCACAAAAGAACTAAAATTTAAGTGCATAGTTTTGCAACAAAAAAAAAAATCAGTCATCCATCTTGTGAACCAGAGGATCATTCTGTCAAATAAAACATTTTACAGGAAGATATTTTTGGATGAAGTAATGGTTGGGTTGGTGGACAAATCTGATCAAGAAAGAGACACAAGAGGGCAACATATCTTACAAAACCTCAGATACTACAACTCAGTCAGAAATCTTCAACTTTGCTACAGTTGGAAAGCAGTCAAAATTCCAGTGTTGGCAAATGGCTGGACAAAAACTGCTTTATGATGTGAGGCAGAATTGCAGTTTGAAGGAAATGGTCTGCAACTCTTACAGAAAACTGGCAAAGAGCAAGCAATTGAGGATGATGTCTTGCAGTAGGACATAAAGGGAGTCCAGGATGGATACCAAGTTACAATCGCATACCTGTAGAGGCTATGCCAGTGGACATAGTAACGAGTGGACAAGTAAAGACATACCAATCGAAGAGAAAAAAGTAAAGACATAGTAAAGAGGACAAGAGTAACGAGGAGGAGGAGGAGGAACTGCCAACACCCAAATCAAAGTTGTCAGTGTGGAGATCCTACTGAGTGACAGGATAGCTTTTACTGACTCCTCCTCTGATCACAAAATCCAGCCTTTATGTGCCCCTCAGGAGATAACCCGAAGCACCAGGCTCCCAAGACATGGGCGAAATTGGATACTTTCTTGAAACTAATCACTAACATTGGCTTTTTCATGGATAAAAATAAAGTTGAGTTGGTTTTCTCAGATAAAAGTGTGTTTGTTGTAGTAAAAAATCACATTCACCATTTAATGAATATTTGGCTTTATGGAAATCCCATCCTCCTCAACTGGTCCATTCAATCAAAGTCTTACTGTACTGATCTTTAACTTTTTATACAGTCCAGAATTCTAGCATCACAATTAAATATTATTGTCCTACAGTGCTGCTCAGATCCAATCATCAACCTGTTTTGGAGGCAGACATACACAGTTCCTTGTGAAATGTCAGCTGCAAAGGTTGCAGGAGCTGGACTTCTGGAAGAGTTCAGGGTATTGCTGATGCTGCTACACATGGAGCACAGCAACCTGTGGGACAGATGCAGCCATATTCCTTTTAACTAAAGAGCTAAACACCCACCTCAGAGAGGTTGCTGTTGGAGAATAAAGTGTAGGAGGGCCCTTTCTCGTGTCCTTTCATGTGACTCTTGAGGCTATACTGCGTGCTAAAGGCCTTTTCACACCCATTGCTGGGACAGAAGAAAGGTCTCTCACCTATAACGGAAGAAATCAACAGAGGTATCAAGGAAACCAAAGGTACAAGTCTAGCAGTCTCTGGATTCCAGCAGATCCACGATTTTGAATACCTGTAACAGACTCACTCCTAAATTCACTGCAGAGGATAAGCACCAGACACTTAGTAAGCAGAATCCTAATGTAGCAAATTACAACACCCTTATCAAAACTTATCATGGGCATCTTTTTACTAATATACAGTATAACTTAGTATAAAGTTATATTTCCCCCTAATTTTTTTTTGCTACCCTAATTTTTTTATATATTTTTAAAAAATGTTTAATACCCTAATTTTGTTTTACTGCCACCTAATTTTTCACAGATAGCTCAAGTAGGGCTCCCTCGGTGTTAATACAAAAATGTCTGCTTTCTTAAGTTAAAGTTGAAAGGGGTCCTATGTCCCCCAGGTCTTACCAGTGTGTGTCCTGACATGTGTCTTCAGATGATGACTGGCAGCAAAGGCCTTCCCACAGCCATCATGGTCACACCTATGGGAGAAAGCAGGGGGGCTGACAGCATCACCTTTACAACCTTGGAGTATTCCAGCCTCACCGCCTTCATGGCAATCCTCAGCAAGGAAAAAAGGGGAGGTAGCCTTGAGCCTTGGAGACACTGACCCAAACTGTTGCTGGAAAGTATCTATTTACTCTGAACGGATTTAAATGGCTACGGCCAGATGAGCCACATCCTCAGATACTGAAGGATCTTGCCAACAGCCTCAGCAAACTCTTATACATCATCTTTGAAAAATTCCGGCAAACCGATGGAGAACGGCAAATGCTGTCGCTATGTTCAAAAGAAGAAAAAAGGGGATCTCGGGAATGACACGC
Source organism: Charina bottae (assembly GCA_023362775.1). Classification (NCBI taxonomy): domain Eukaryota; kingdom Metazoa; phylum Chordata; class Lepidosauria; order Squamata; family Charinaidae; genus Charina; species Charina bottae. Next base: position 916,826 of record JALMGJ010000013.1, on the reverse strand, counting down.
TAGTCACCCTGACATTGACACACGGAAAGAATTCAGAGCCAGTTACAGTGATGGATAGGGAAATGCTTTCAAAGCAGTGCAATGATTAGCATACAGTAGGTCTGTATGAATTTTGCAAGGATAAATATTGTCAGATTAACTTTATCCATTTTTTGATTGGACAACTTGCTTAACAGATTGTGAAAATATTATAGATAAAGGAAATGGGCTGAAAACAAGCAAAGAAAATGAAAACTGCAAAGCTGTTCACTTAGGAAACAGAAATCAAACGCACAAATAGGATAGGGATACCTGGCTTTGTAAGAGTGCTTGTGAAAAAGTCTTGCAATGATTGTTGACTGCAAGTTGAGTAAGAGTAAGATGTGGCTGCAAAAAGGGCAAATCAGTTTTAGGCTGCATCAACAGAAATACTGTTTCAAAATTATGGAAGATCCACTTTGCTTTGCTCAGATCCCATCTTGAATACTGGAAAAGGTCCTGCCGCCTGGCGTGGGAGGGGAAAAGTAACAGCTCCTCATGGGGGTGCTTAATACCATAATGTCCTTCCTTTTAGTTGAAATTAATTCGCCAATTTTGGATTTTATATTTATTTATATTATGTTAATTAAATTGTAATTTTATATTTGTATTTTAAACTTGATTTTATTGTAAGCCGCCCAGAGTCCCCCGTTGGGGGAGATGGGCGGTCATATAAATTAAATAAAATAATAAAATAATAAAATAAAATATAAAATAAAATAAAATAAAATAAAATAATAAAATAATAAATTAAATTAAATTAAATTAATTAAATTAAAATAAAATAAAAAAATAAAAAAATAATAAAATAAAATAAAATAATAAAATAAAATAATAAATAAATAATGAGGAGACATCAAAGGACCTTTAGCTTTGAAAAGAGAAGACTGAGGGATGTAATAGAATTCAAATACTTATATCCTCTATTGTTTCAGAGAAAGGGACATGGAATAACAAATTTAAGCTCCAGGAAGACAGGTTCCAGTTGAATATTTAAAAAGCTTCGCAACCATAAGGGCAGTTGGACAATGGAACCAATTACTCAGAGAGAGGTGGGGTTGAATTTATATTCCACCTTTCCTTCAGGAACTCCAGGGGCTGAGATGGCAACCTTCCTTGATGGTGGGGGACTTGAGGCTGGGTCTCCCTGGTCCTAACGTTTTAACGACGACTCCACCACTGGATGCGAGGAGCAGATGCTAGACATGAGACATTTTAACCCGGATTTCTTCACTGAGCAATGGATTGGATCCAATGGCCTAAAGGGCCACTTCAGCTCTGGAATTCTCTTGCAAATGAAGATGCTGAACATGAACACTTAATAAACATCTCGCATCTGCTCTGAAGGCACTGAATTGGCTCCAGACCTGCCGTGGCCAAGGCCTACATGGAGGAGAAACCGGATTATCCGAGTGCCTTCTCCCACCCGTATCAGCTCCTTAGTTAAGATCACGTGACAAGATCCTCTTGATGGCATTGCACCCGTTGTGGATTCTTTAGAGGGCAACCTGAGAGAGGGCATCTGGGTGCATGGCTCCAGCTATGGAAATTTCCCCACATTTTGTTATTGCTGACATAAAGTTTATGAAGCTTTCAGTATCTGGCTAAGGCATATGCCTTCATCCATGAATTTGGTCACCCCAGTGCCACTACGTCTTTCCAGTCTGGCCTGGTTCTCCCACAATTTAGAATTCAAGTTAGTGAAGATGTTTAACTTTGTTTAACTGAAGTTTTCTTGAATTATTATTTGTTTTGTTTTTTTGTAAATTGTTTGCCTTAAACCATACATTTATAAATAAGCAACACATAATTAGCATATTATAAAAATAACAAAATTAGGTGGTATAATAATACCTTTAATAGCATCAGTGAATAATATAAACAGTGAAGTCTCAGTGGCTGCCTGAACACCAATCAAGCAGGGCCACCGCTTCATGCACACGAAACTAATGGTTGAGATAGGAGGGTAACAAGCAGGCCCCCAATATTAATCTCAGAATGGGAGGGGGAGGGGCCAGGGAGAGTGAACCAAAAGCCCAAGAGCAGCTTTGGTGCCTCTGAGGTTCTGCAAAGGAGCATCTCTCCATCAGGCTGATCTCCACCTGAACAACTAAGAGGGCTGCAACCACTTGTTTTTCTACCACAAACTAGATTTATTTATTTATTTACTTACTTACTTACTTATTTACTTATATTTCGAATTTCATCATCATCGCCCATCTCGCACAAAGCGACTCTATAATGTTGAGTGACAGTGAACATATGGAGCTATGCACTCCCTACCAGATAACTGCACATTTGCCAGAGGTGGACACACTGGAAATCAGATTGGGAATTTATACATTATAGGCCTCAGTGAATTTTAAATGTGGCTTATGATACATCAAGCCAGGACCTTGGAATTAAAAAAAAACAAAACAGTGATTCAAGCTCTAAGAAATGCTTCTGAGAGGTCCCAGGAGATATTACAGTACACGGCCTCTTCAAAAGCCCTGCAAACGGCCCAGGAACACAATGCAATGCATGTTGCAACCAGACAACTCACCTGAACGGCTTCTCTCCAGTGTGAGTCCGAATGTGTTTCCGCAGATCGCTGAGGGTTGTAAAGTACTTGCTGCAACCTTCTGATTCACAGTTAAATGTTTTCCCTGTGTGAAGCCTCTGATGGGCTTTTAACCTAGAGGAGGAAAGAAGGGGGTTAGAGAATGTCTCTTCTGGTCCAAGACACACCCTGTAGTGAAAGAGCAAGGCCCAACTGATATGATTACAGACTCAGGCCAAGGTTCTGCAAACTGAAAACACCTACCAGAGCCAACATTCTAGTGGAAGAAGTTGTGTGGGTGATGTACTTCAGGCAATACATTCTGGAAGAGCTACAAGCACTGATGTGAGAGATTTGGGGAGTGGGGATAGGGCAGGGTAAAGTATATTTCACCAGGGACATTTTCCAATTCAACCAGGAGTATCATCTCTCTCTCTCTGTCCATGTCCATGTCCAAGCAGTAATTTCTCATGCGGAATGTGAGAATTCCTGAATTCCTCTTCTTACCTGTACAGTGTATTGAAGGCTTTTTCACAACCCTGAACATCACACTCAAAGGGCTTCTCCTTGGTGTGCACTCGAACATGGATTTTGAGGCTGTAGGATGTCAGAAAGGCCTTCCCACACCCCTCCTGATTACACACAAAGGTGTACTCCCCCCGGTGGGTCTTCTGGTGGGTGCGCAGGTTGCCTGCAGTGCTGTAGGTACGAGGGCAGCCCTGAAACGTGCACTGGTAGCGCTTCACCTGTCAGACAAATAAATACCATGCAAATCAATATCCATAACAGGCCAACTAGGATTGGCCCAACCCATTTCACAGAGCTACTGGAAGAGAAAATGCATGTTTGAGTTCAGGAGGCAGTGAAAGCAGCAGGGAGAATGGTTGCGGTCTCTATGATGTCTCCTGAACTCAAAGACACATTTTTTGAGTCTGTGCAGCTACTATGCAAGCCCAGGAAAAAGTACCATTGAGAAAGCCCACACTGGATTTAAACACTGGGCTGACTCACACAACATGGTAAGCCAGAAAAAATTCTAACTAAGGTTTGCGTGTTATGCAAATACAGCCACTAGCTTTGTAACCTGAACAGAATCACAGAAGGTCCTCCTTCATTCATGTCCATTTGCACACACGTTAAGTCCCCATATGGAGTCCCATGACTCTAACTCTTCATTTTTAAAATCCATTCAATCATGTCCAATTCTCGGAGATTGCCTGGAAAAGTATCTGCAGTTTTCCTGGCAAGGTTTTTCAGAAGTGGTTTGCCATTGCCTCCTTTCTGGGGCTGGGAGAGAGGGACTGGCCCAAGGTCACCCAGCTGGCTGTGTGCGTAAGGCGGGATTAGAACTCGCGGTCTCCGGTTTCTAGCCTGATGCCTTCACCACTACACCAAACTGGCTCTATTCTTTGTTTAGGGGGCCACATTAAGGAATTGTGGGTTCAGCAGAGCAGGCAAGAAAAATATAGCTAAACGTGAGCTCTATGCTAAAGTAGGCTTCCCCAGCTTTCTACATCAATATTTTCCTTGTAGGTTATTTTATGCAACTTTAAGAGATGTATAGGGGAAGACCACCCCATTTGAGAGCCAGATCTCATGTGTCCCAAACTGTCTCCGGTGAATGCAACTGACACTTTTAGCAGCTTATCCATCATAAGCTATGATATCAAAATGATGCATGTCATGACACCATCATCAAAAGACTCAAGTCAATTACAATGTCTGATTCAAGTACATGTTGCATCATGATACTGTATAGGAATCATCATTTGCCCCTCACAAAGATGCCTTGGCCAGTTGCATAGTGAAAAGGAGAATTACTCCAGACTTCTTAGAATATTTTTTTTTAAATCTGTTTATGGAGAGGAATCAAGGATGCATGAACCTGACCACCATCGTGATAATGAGGAAGGTCTACAGGAAATTGTAACAAAGCTTCACTGTACTCAGTAACAGTGATTTGTATTGTTTGAAGCCCAGTTTGCACAAGGAATATATACTACAAATACATTCAGCTAAAGACAGTTAAGGTTTCCCTGGGGAAAATCACTGTAAAAGAATGGACCAAGCCCATGTCCTCCACACACAGGGTTCTCTAACATCTGAAGAGGCTTCTCTTGAGTGAGCAATCCACTACAGTACAAAGGTGGAGAATCGCAGAGCTTTGCTGGAAAGATATGAAGGGCAGGAGTGGCTCAGATATTTAGAGCGAGCATTTCAAGGAAGGTGCAAAATCATAATGAAAAGTAGCCCTTGGTTTTTCTATCCCTACCTAACACATTTCTAAGATGGGAGACCTAGCTGGATTAGAATCATCAGTTTTGGCCCCACCCCCCATCATACCTCACGTGTACCTATGTCATTTATGTAAATCCCAGGCCCCACCTCCCAGTTCAAATAATAGTAGGACAAGCTTCTACTACAAACCCCGTTACTTTGCTTCTCTTGGCTAAATTAAAGGAAAATCTTCTTTACCAGGACTTGCAGTGAGCTATTTACTTTGAAGGATCTGAAGAAAGGGTAGTAGGTGTACTCTGAGAATGAAGAAGCAAAACGTGCATAAAGTAGTATTTCCTTTGCTTCCTTTTCTAGACAATATGGGATCTTCTGAATGATTGTATTTATTTATAAGATTTATAAAAAGCCTTACTCCAGAGGCTCAATGTGTATAAAATCCCAATGCAGAGGATATCCCCCCCACCCCTAAACAGTAACAAACAAGAATGTCACAGCTCCTCCTCTAGATGCTTATTATCAAAGCCTTCCAGAAAAGCCAAGTCTTATGTATTCTCTGGAAGGTCATAAGAGTGGGAGCAAGTTGTTCCAAAACAGGGGAGCAGCCAGCAAGAATGCTGGCCTCCATGCCAGGTCCCCCATTAGGAGGGGACCTTTAGCAGGCACTTTCTACTCACGTGGGCCGGGCAGGCAGAATTTTCTCTAAGAAAGGCATTTATAAGCAATAACTAGCACCCTGAATTCCTCTTGGAAACAAAGTGGTAACCAAACCCTGTAACCGTGGTATTGCATGCGAGAACAGTGATTATTGCTGGATTGGATGGAAAGGTACAGGACTAGCAACTGTACTGAGTTGCATGTGATCCAGAAGCACCAAAAACAGTGGACTAACTACCTATGTGGCCCACACAAGAGCTGTTCATCATCAAAAAAATATACAAAGGCATCTAGCACACAGGATACAAATGGGTAATCTAGTTAATAGCAGCAGCAGAAATAATAGAAATAACAACAACAATAATAATGTAATCAAGGAAGACTGCAATAGTAAACATTCTGTAGGTAAAAGGCAACAAAACACTTTTTTCTGAGAGTTAGATCCAAGTTATTAAGTAATCACATAGCTAATGAAAGGGCAACAATATTTTTACTTCCAAAGCGTTTGATACTGCTACACATTTCTGTATGATTTACACAACAAGGAAATAAATATTTTACTTCTTTTTCTAAAAATTTGAGAGGTATTATTTTTATCTTAGAAATAACATGAAGATAAGGAGATTTTACTTGAAACTTCAGTTGACATTGAACGGGTTGACAATTAACCTGTTTTAAAACTGCAAAAGGAATGACTTTATTTTAAACTAGTCACTGAACCAAAAACTTTGAAGTAACAATGAAGCCAACAGAACTGCTCTCTAAATTTGCAATTTTAAAACAACACCTGAACATTCTAAGATTCAGGTCAAAACTTGTTAAACATAATTCCTTATCTCAATCACTGGATGCTTTCTCTTAATTTCTCTGTTATTTTAGTAGTGAAAATTCCCAAGGCAAATGACCAATAACCATGAACAGCTTAATTTAGAGACAGTAACCAAGGTTATCTGACTTATTAGAGAAACATTAACTCCTATCACTGCAAAAACACACTATTTTTAAGCCTCCTTTCTTATTTTTTATGAAATGCAATCGAGCATTTTGGAAGCAATTTATTTAAAGATGTACAAAAATGTGACATTGGACTTCTCCTATATAAAACGTTATCCATGAAAACAAAATTGGCTCAGAAACATAGACACCTTATCTGATGTAGATGCAAGTGTGGGAAAACCTTAGCCTCAAAAATAAATGCAAATGAAAATAATTTTCTCAGGCAGAAGCAACCCAACAGCTTTTTAAAATAACCCAAAATGCTTTGCAATGAAGCCTCCAGTCCCATTTAGGTTGGCAACTTACTTCTTTAAGCTTGGTTTCAGGGCACTCTGACTGTAACGTGAGGGTGGCCCCCTCAATGTTCCGGGGCATGGGAGTTGAGCCAGGATTGATAGTCAAATGGATCTGATCCGGTGAAATAATGTGCTGCACGTAGCCCTGGGAGATCCCTTCATGATCAGCCATCAAGTGAAATCTATCCTCGTGTAAGAAAGGCAGGGGATCCCCACCCTGCCCCTCCTCCTCCTCCTCCTCCTCCTCTTCCTCTTCCAACAGCTCTTGGTCTTGCTCAATGAGAACGGTCGTCCTGTCATAGACTGTCCCGGAGGAAGGCGAGGCGTGGCCATTCTGGCCCACAAATCTCATCAGTTTATCGTCTGGAGCCAAGTCATCTTCCTCCACCTCGTAGTAGATGACATGCTCGGGACTGTTTTCCCCCATGGTTTAGTGGAGTTCGGAGGCGGCCACAGGAGGAAGACGGTGCAGATCGTCTGCAACGGAAAGCGAAGACGCGTGAACGAGCCAGGCCGCGGTCACCCAGCGGCCCACGCTCCGGCCGCGGTGTACTCCCGGGGCCCCGAGGGGCCGTCCCGGGGCTGCCCGCCGACCGGCCCTCCGCCCCCCGGCCGACCCAGGCCCCAGGGCCTCGGGGGCCCCGGTTCGACGACCGCCCCCGCCGCCCGCCCAGCGACGGGGGAGGCCCGGCAGCAGCAGCAGCAGCAGCGCGGAGCCGGCCCGGCCCGGAGGGCGAGAGGGAGGCGCCGCCCGCAGAGGCCCTCGCCTCACCGGGTGCCCCCAGCGCCGGGTCAGGCCCGGGCGGGGCCGCAGCCATGGCGCCGGGCCGTCCGCCGCTCGCTCGCTCGCTCGCTCGGCTCTCCGTCCGCCGCCGCCGCCGCCGCCGCCAGGGGCTCCGCAGACCTCCGCGGTTCCGCTTCCGGACGCCACACAGCCCGTCGGGACGCCGCGCTTCCGGCCCGGGCCCCGCCCCCCCGCCGGGCGAATCGATGGCCCCCTTTTTGCGCGCCCCGTCGCCAGGCGGCGCTGCTTCCGCGGCGGAGGATTCCCACCCCGGGCAGACCCGCTGGAGCGGACCCGGAGGCCGGAGGGAGCGCTCGGGGCGGGGCTCGAAGATTTGAACGGTGGCCGGAGAGCCCATCGCCTTTCCGCGCGGCTCAGCTTCTTTCACGTCTTAGTGTAGCTCCTCTTGCTTTTTTCTACTTTGTGTTTCATTTTTTTCATAATAAAACATATGGATGATAAAAACTCCACAATGAAAAATGCCCAGGATAATATGAACTTCCTACACCTCAGAAAAGCTTGAAACTCACCTTTTTGTCTTTCTAGGCTGTACAGTATTTGCAAAACGTATGAGTGAAAAACTAGCCAACCGTGTTTTAGCCCAGAACATGTGGGATCAGGGTTTGACCCTAGTTTACAATCCAATATATTGTGCTAATCGAAAATACAGTATTACAGTACCTTATAGGCATACCCTTATGGGCAGGCAACATTAGCAAGAGTGCACAAAGGGAGGAAGGAGTGTAAGCAAAGAAATTAAAGACGAGATACAGGGAGGTGCAATTAAATTTACTTTACACCAACACCATTCATATACTTTTATTTATTACATTTACAGACTGCCGCACTTGCAATTCTAGGCGGTTGAACTAGGGGTGACTGGCACATAACAATAACCCCAAAGCCGCCTTCAACCCAGAGTTCTCCCTCGAAGCACAAATGAGCAGCCTCAAATTATCCTACTTCGGACACATGATGTGAAGACCTAGCTTTCTGGAGAAGGCCCTAATGCTTGGAAGGGTGGAAGGAAAGAGAAGAGGACAACCAGAAGCTAGGTGGATGGACTCAGTACAGAGGCAATGGGTGCACTGTTGGAAGAACTGAAGGACCAGATTGAGGACAGATCCTCCTGGAGAATATCTTACCTGTGTGGTCGCTAAGAGTCAACACCAACTGGATGGCACATAACCAATTTGTCAATCAATCAAAGCCCTCTGGAAGCAGGGATGGAACTAGTGTTAGGCACCAAAACTTACCATGCGCCTTCCAGAATAAGCCAAGTACACAACAGAGACTTTGGGAACGGACAACAGCAAATTTATTTGGCGCCAAGCAAGGTTGCTGGATGGCAGTCCCACAGGTGTCACGTGCAGGTGATCTCTGAGTGGAGCAGCCATCCCGAGTTCAGGAGTGCACAAACTTTTATACAGCAAATACAAACAGGAAGTGAGGATGATGAAGGTATGCCCATATGTGGGTGAGGTGTCTGATGACCATTCCCTGGGATTGGTTAGTTTTTGGGGACCAGGGTCCCTCCCAGAGCTGAAGGATTCTGGGACTCATCAGGTCAAGGGGTGACGTGGGTCATCAACATAGTTACAAAGAATGGAGCTTAGGAACATTCACACCATTTGTTCTATGGCCCTGTCCGGAGGCCAGAGATTTACACTTGTATCTTGCAGAGATAATAGTAACACTTATAGGGACATCGGGTTACACAAGCATACTAAATTACAGAGGTCAGAGCCATAAAGTCAAGTCTTTGGATATTCACATCTTGGGGAGGATAGAACAAAGGATTTATTACAAGGAAGTCAGGTAAACATGTTAGCTTGTCAGGAGGAAGACATTGACCAGGTAGGGAGAGCCCAAGCTGGTATGCATTCTAAAGAGAGGTAGAATTACTTTGTAGCACCTAACATTGCTATGCAGAATTCTTTGGGGCTTTGCTGAGGCAAAGCCCCTCTCAGGGTCATCCCTGGGTTAACACTCTTTGGTTCAAGCATAATCTTTGGTTCAGTGGGGTTCTAGCAGCGTTGCACTATGGGAAACACTAGAGCAGGGTGTTTTCCAGGCCGAGGTCTGTGGCCCATGGTTTCTCAGATCCTAACACTAGGGTCTGTGTCACCCGGGGCAAACATGGATTCCGCGCCCCCCCCCCCGGGTTATTTTGTCATTTTGGTGCCCCCCCAGTGCGGCGCCCAGGACACATGCCCCGCTTGTCCCCCCCCCCCCCCCCAGTTGCGGCCCTGTCCGGAAGGCCTTGGTTTCAATCAGCACTTTGAATTGCACTCAGAAACCTATTGGAAGCCAGTGTAGGACATTCAGTATTGGAGTACTGTGTTCATTGTGTAACCTGGAATTTTTAGCTTCATTATTAGCTTTTTAATAAAGGTGACATCCATGCTTTCTTTTCAAGTTCAAGAAACCATGTTTTCCTTTTACCCAAAACCCTTTCTTTCCTTTACGTGCAAAAACTAGCCTTTTCAGCATCTAGAGAGCGTATTCTGAAAGTCCTTGAATACATTTGCAAGTTTTAAGATGATACAAACCCCACTGGGAAAGGGAGTGACGTAGCCCATGGATTTGCTACTTGTGGAATATTATCTAGAATCAATGTTTTCTATTGTTCAATTCTCACATGTAATCAATGTCTTTTATTGTTTGATTACTTGCTTTATGACGTATCACATATACCAAATGTATGTATCATTTGTCTCTGTACCCTATAAAAGGACTTTATAAAAAGGACATTAAAAAAACCAAAGTGCTTTACCAGCAAGTTCGAACCAATCCCTCTGCAGCGCCATCAATCCAGCTTAAAGGTGTGTCACTAGAAAATGTCGACCACTTTTCTTATCTCGGCAGCCATCTATCTACAAAAGCCGACATCGACGCTGTCAGCATCGCCTGAGCTCTGCGAGTGTAGCTTTCTCCCGAATGAAGCGTAGAGTGTTTGAGGATCGGGACATTCGCAGGGAGACCAAAATGCTTGTTTACAAAGCCATTGTACTACCAACCCTTCTGTACGCCTGTGAAACATGGACCCTCTACAAACGCCACCTCCAACTTCTTGAAAGATTCCATCAACGCTGCCTCTGAAAAATTCTGCAAATTACTTGGGAAGATAGGCAGACTAATGTTAGCGTATTAGAAGAAGCGAAAACCACCAGCTGTCAGGCGCTTCTCAGTTGCAGACGTTTCTCCACAGAAATGACTTTATCTCAGCTCTTTCAGTAAGTAAACGGTTTATTGATTAACATGAGTAAGCACAGTAAAGGCACGAATGGACCCCTGGTTCCCTGCTCGGGTTTATATACCCTTCTGCCAGAGCACTGGCCCCTCCCAGCTGCGGGCTTCCATCTGGTCCCCTCTGGTTCTCCTGGTGTCAAGGTTAAAAGTTCATCATCCATGAGGCGTAGCTGGCAGTTGCTAATGCTGGGTGTGGTATAGGGGATGGCAGGACCCTTGGGCATGCCAGGGTTCTGACATGCCGCCCCCCAAGACCTCCCCTCTCCCCTCATGCTCCGTCCTGGCTCCTGTTGCATGTAGTTGGCGCTTGTAACAGAATAATATCTCATTAGGCCGGGAGTCACCGGGGTTTGTCGGGGAATTTGCGGTGAAATTTTCTAATCAAGTCCGGGGCCTGCATGTGTTCCACTGCTACCCATTCCCTGAACCCTACTGGCAAGTGCAACCACTTTACCAGGTATTGCAACTTCCCCCTGTGTATACGTGAATCGCAAATGTTCTCAATCTCGAAGTGCGGCTCCCCGTTCACGAAGGTAGGTGCTGGGTCCCTTGTTGTAAGATGCCACTGATCTGACGGGAGGTATCGTTTTAGGAGGCTGATATGGAACACCGGGTGGACTTTCCTCAACGATTTTGGAAGTTGCAGGTGTGCAGTTACCGGGTTGATGACTCTGACGATAGGAAATGGCCCAATAAACTTTGGGGCCAACTTGCGAGACGGTTGCATAGACCGCAAGTTCTTGGTGGATAAATATACTTTATCCCCTTCGTGAAGTTCCCATTCCACTGCACGTTTTTTGTCCGCATATTTTTTGTAGTCGTCTTTCGCTTCCTTAAGCGTTTGAAGCATGACAGGCCAGTTGCTAGTTATCTTGGCTATCCATTCGTCTGCCTGTAGTGGGGCATGGCCGTCCGTCCTCTGAATCATGCCCACCTCCGGGATAGCCGAAAAGTCCTGGCCTGTGGCTATTTTGAACGGAGTGAACCCCGTGCTGTGGTGCACTGAGTTGTTGTACGCCACTTCCGCAAAAGGTAGCAAGTCCACCCAGTCATCCTGCTGGTAGCTTATGTAACACCTTAAATACTGTTCTAAGATGGCTACCAGTCGTTCTGACGCCCCGTCCGTGCACGGGTGGAAAGCGCTGCTCAAGCCCTGTTCAGACCCAATTAGCCGAAGAAACGCCCTCCAGAATTTCGAGGTAAACGTGCTCCCTCGATCTCTAATTATCCGTTCAGGTGCCCCATGTAAACGGTATACGTTTTGCGTGAAGAGCCTGGCCAGCTTGGGTGCTGTTGTTATCCCTTTGCAGGCGATGAAATGAGCCTGTTTTGAGAACAGGTCCGTGATCACCCACACTGCCGTTTTTTGTTTGCTCTCGGGGAGGTCAACTACAAAGTCCATGGCTATCTGTCACCATGGTTGCGACGGGTCAGCCACGGGTTGCAGAAGTCCTTTGGGCTTACCTGTGGCCCTTTTTGCTGTAGCACACACAGGGCAGGTACCTACATAGTCTTTTACGTCCTTACGTAGTGTGGGCCACCAAAACCTTGCAACTGACCAGGTGCAAGGTTTTCACGAACACAAAGTGTCCTGCTGCCTTGTGGTCGTGAGTGATCGCTAGGACACGTTTCCGCATGGTGTCAGGTACGTACAACTTATCGTTATTCCACTACCTTCCATCCTTCTCCTGCAGGAGGTGTTTGTTTTCCCCCCACCAGGTGTCTTGTGTTGTCGCCGCCTGTATCTCACTCTCCAATGGATTGAGCACTGTAGACACCGTATTGTCCTCTCGAGCCACTGCCACGTGTCCCACCTGACTGGTACTTGAGGGCTTGTGTGGGAATAGGGTTTCTGTTATGTTTTCCGCTTTCCCATTGTGTTGAGGCAGCCGCGATAATGCATCTGCCAGGTAGTTCTTCCCCCCCGGAAAGTACCTCAGGGTGAAGTTGAAGCGACTGAAGAATTCAGCCCATCTAAGTTGTTTCGGGTTTAATTTCCTGGGCGATTTCAGTGCTTCCAAGTTTTTATGGTCGGTCCAAACTTCGAACGGGACTGATGCCCCTTCTAGCAGGTGCCGCCATGTAGCCAATGCGTGTCGGACTGCGAATGCTTCCTTCTCCCAGACATGCCATCGCTTTTCTGTGTCTGAGAATTTTTTAGATATATATGCACACGGTCGTAGTTTGCCGTTCTCATCCGCCTGCAGCAGTATTGATCCTATCGCGTTGTTCGACGCGTCTGCGTGGATAATGAACGGTTTATCTATTTCCGGGTGCTTCAGGATAGGCTCAGCCATGAACAGAGCTTTGAGCTCTTCAAAGGCCTCCTGGCATTCTGGGGACCATTTAATTTTGGTGCCTGGCTGTTTAGCTTGTGTGCCACTGCCGCTTTTCATTTTTAACAAGTCTGTTAGCGGCAGCGCTATCTGCGCGAAATTCCTGATGAAATCCCTATAGAAATTTGTGAAGCTGATGAACGCCTGCAGTTGGCGCCTGGTCCGAGGAGGTTCCCACCCCACTACTGCTTGCACCTTGGCAGGGTCTATTTCTATGCCTTTGCTTGAAATCCTGAACCCGAGGAAGTCCAGCCTCTCTTGATGGAATTCACATTTATTCAATTTGACAAAGAGTTTGGCATCCAATAATTTTTTGAGGACTGCTTTCACCAGCTGTGTATGTTCTGCTAGGTCCTGGGAGAAGATCAGGATGTCATCTAAATAGACTATCACCCCCCGGTACAGGAACTTGTACAATACTTTGTTTATGTCGTGTGTAGATGCAGAAATAACACGCCGAGGCCAGGAATCTAGTCTCTAGTGTTTATTGCATACCTACAAGCAAAATCCTGCTAAACTAACAGTGCCTGAAGATTCCCCAGAATATCAGTTCACCCTAGGGCGGAGCTTTCTTCTGACGTTTGGGAAAATAGGCTAGGCTCTCTGAGCTATGTGCTCGCTTCTTATCTATAGTCCAGCCTTCTTCTCTGCTCTGTAGAGTCTCCCTGACACCCCCCCCCCTCTCCTTCCAAAAACTCCATAGCAACCCCCTCCCCTCCTTCGTCCTTGGTGTCAGGCTCGATCCCATGTGAAAATGTGTCCATCTCCTCCTCCTCCTCCTGGGAGCTGGGCAGGGAAGGGGGGTCATCCACGAAAGGAATGTCAGGGGAGGGCTCGTGTGTCTCTGTTTGATCTGATAGTCCGGGTGCAGCTGGCCTCTCCTGAAAAACAGCTAAATAGTTAGAAAGGTTCTCCCTCCCCCCTCCTGGGAACTGTAAACCAGAGGTGGAGGGATGCGAATCCTCCTCCTCCCCCCTCGCCGGCTCTGGCGGAGGGAGCAGGAATGGTTGCTGGCAACTTACGAAACTCTCAGGCTGGCCGGACTCCTCGTCTTCCTCTGGTGGCTGTAGCTCTGGGAGTCGCGCTGGCCGTGGCTTGTGAGGGAAAATCTGATGAAACCTATGCACTAGCAAGGGTGCGTGAACGTCTTTGGCATTTTCCCAGGAGCGCTCTGTCTGAGAATACCCCTTCCAGTGTATTAAATACTGAATTCCCCTGCCCCTCCTTTTGGAGTCCAAAATCTCTTGCACTTCGTACTCTGGTTCCCCTTGGACAAGTACCGGAGGTGGGGGGGTCGTATGCGACCGCAAGGCACTTGGAGGGGAATCTTTGACTAACAAGGACTTGTGAAACACCGGGTGAATCCTCATGGAGTGTGGAAGCTGCAAACGATAAGCCACAGGGTTTATTTGCTGTAGCACATGAAAAGGGCCAAGAAACTTAGAGTCCAGCTTCTTGCAAGGTCTGTTAGTGGGTAGAAACTTTGTAGAGAGCCAGACCTTGTCTCCTGGTGATATGGGGGGTCCTTCCTGTCTGTGTTCATCTGCGTTCCGTTTATAGGCTGCCTTTGCCAGCTCCAGCTGCTCTGCTAACAGCTGATGGGCTGCCTGTCTTTCTGCCAGGAAATCCGTGGCTGCAGGCACAGCTGTTTGTTGTGAGGAAAGGGGCAACACTCTCGGGTTTGTGCCATAGAGAGCCTGGAAAGGGGACATCTTGGTTGAGGAATGTACTGCATTGTTGTAAGCGAACTCTGCCATGGGGAGAAGTTCTGGCCAATTGTCCTGTCGGTAGTTAATGTAACATCTGAGATATTGCTGCAATAACTGGTTAGTTTTCTCTGCTTCGCCATTACTGCAAGGATGATTCGCAGAAGACAAGTGTATTTTAACCCCCAACGTCTGGAAAAGCGCCCCACAGAACCTGGATGTAAATTGCGAACCGCGATCTGAGATCAAGTGGTTAACCATACCTCTATATCGGAAGACATTGTCCAAAAAGAGCTGTGCTGTAGTTTGTGCTGTTGGTAGGCCCTTACAGGGAATAAAATGCGCTATTTTTGTAAAGCAATCTACCACCACCAGGATGGAAGTGAAACCCTGTGCCTGTGGCAAGTCAGTGATAAAATCCATGGAGTCAGTGTCCCAAGGTTGGGGGGGGGGGGTGTGGGTAGGGGTTGTAAAAGGCCTGCTGGTTTCCCTGCAACCGTTTTAGCACGTCTACACACGTGGCAAGAGGCCACGTAAGTCTTGATGTGTGCTGCCATCTTGGGCCACCAGTAGTCTCTGAGTGTTCTGTGCAGCGTTTTGAACACCCCCCCGTGTCCTGCCGTTGGGCTATCATGACAGAGCTGTAATACTTCTTCCCTCAGGGTCTTGGGAACATAAAGCCGCCCACTATGCCAAAGGGTCCCTGCCTCCGTTGTGAACGGGGACGGTGCTCCGCTCTGGGCCCCCTCTAGGTCCTCCAGCCTAGCCCGTGCGTAGGGGTCTTGTTGTTGCTGAGCCTTGATTCTTACAAGGAGGTCGTCTGCTAGTCTGACTGCTGCCAAGGTCTCTATTTGGTCCCCTTCGGGAGGTTTCTCAAAGTTTTGAGGTTGCAAGATCGTGGCTTGGGTGGCTTGGTCAGGTTCTGCCTTTTCTTGCGGCTGCCTAGACAATGCGTCAGCCAGCTTGTTTTGTTTGCCTGGCAAATACGAGATGACGAAATTGAAGCGTGAAAAAAATTGACTCCATCTGACCTGACGGGGGGTGAGGGATGTGGAGCTCTGCAAAAGCGCTAAGTTTTTATGGTCTGTGTAAACCTTGATTGGCAATGCTGCTCCCTCTAACCAATGCCTCCATTCTTGAAAGGCTGATTTTATGGCAAGCAGCTCCTTGTTGAAAACATCGTAATTCCTCTCTGCTGGTGACAGCGTGCGAGAGAAATAGGCACAGGGTAATAAATCTGCCCCTCTTTCATCCGCCGCTTGGAGCAAGATGGCGGCGACGGCAAAGTTAGATGCGTCACACTGGACGTGGAACTGTTTTAAAGGGTTTGGGTGCCTCAGAAGTGGCGGAGAGGCAAACAGCTGTTTAAATTCTTGAAAGGCAGCTTGCTGCTGTTCCCCCCAGCAAAAGCGTTTGTTTTTCTTTAAAAGCTGAGTAAGGGGACGCGCTTTCTCTGCATATGAGGCAATGAACTTGTGAAAGAAATTAGCATACCCGAGAAATTGTTGGACCTCCTTGACGTTACGGGGAGGCTTCCATGACATAATTGCTTGGACCTTTGCAGGATCCATGGCTACGCCTTCTGTGGAAATCCTGTATCCCAGATAGTCTAATTGAGTTAAGTCAAAGGCACATTTTTCTAGCTTCGCAAACAGCTTGTTCTCTCTCAGTCTCTGCAAAACGTTACGCACATGAGTAATGTGGGAGGTGGGGTCCTCAGAATAAATCAGAATGTCATCAAGATACACGATTACATATTTATCTAACAAGTCTGAGAAAATGTGGTTCATGAACCTGGAAAACACTGCTCCACAATTACTTAGTCCAAAAGGCATGACTAAATATTCAAACTTACCATATCTGGTGTTAAAAGCCGTTAAGTATTCATGGCCTGGCTTTATTCTGATCAAATTGTAGGCATTCCTGAGGTCCAGCTTGGTAAAAATACGGGCTTTTTGCAGGCGATCTAGCAATTCAGATATAACTGGAAGAGGGTAGTGGTCTCTAACAGTGACTGCGTTGAGTGCGCTGTAGTCATGCACCGTGCGCATGGGGGGTCCCTTATCGCCAGCCTGCACCGCCGGGGCGAAAGGGTCGGGCTTTTTAGGCACGAAGAAGGTAGGGGCCGATGCTGGTGATGTCGATGGCTGAATGAAACCCTTCTTTAGGTTGGTATCCAAATATTCCTTTAGGATAGCTAGCTCCTTAGGGGACATTGCATAATGCCGTGCCGCTGGGATCTTGGCTCCAGGCTTCAAATCCACTGTGCAGTCGAACGATCTATTGGGAGGCAATGCTGTGGCCTCTTGCTCTCCGAAGATGTCTGCATAATCTCCATACTTTGTTGGCAGGGAAGCCCTCCCTGCTTCCCTGCTTGCAGTTGCCGGTTGGGCTTGGGTAATGCCCTGCAATTTGTGGTGCCGACAGTCCTGAGAGGGAAAGGAAATTGCTCCGGTCATCCAGTCCAAATTGGGGTTGTGAAGTCTCAACCAAGGTGCCCCGAGAATGACCGGGACTTGCAAGGAAGCAGTAACATACAGTTGGATCCACTCCGTGTGATCTGCGATGGTTAGTTGAATTGGCTGGGTGCAGCTTTTAATGTCTCCTGCCTTGAGAGGTTGCCCATCGATGGTTTCAACCTGCATGGGGTTTGGTAGTGCAATTGTTGGAATTTGAAAACTTTCCACCGCTTCACTATCTATAAAATTGGTTGTCGCACCAGAATCTATCATTACGTTTATCGGTAATAGGTGCTTGGAATCTGTAGTCAGCATGGCTGGAACAATATAAAAGTCTTGGCTGTGATCTGCCGCCTGAGCCCTTCTTAATTGTTGGATGGCCTCCCTATGGGGCTCTGGCAAGGGGGGCCGTTGGAGTTTAACTGCTGGGAAGAAGCGGCTGGTATGCGGGCCTGCTCTGTGCCTTGGGTTGTAAATCTCACCGGGGTTGTCTGGCGTCTGGTCGGGCACTCTCTTGCGATGTGCCCTGGACCCCCACAATAGAAACAAAGTGCATTGTCCCTTCTCCTTTGCCTCTCGGCTTCAGAGAGTCCCCTTCGTGTCGCCCCTATCTGCATAGGTTCCTCTGCACTCAGGGGAGCAAACGTGTTAGAGGGGGTAGCAAAACCTGGAAAAGCTGGTCGGGCTCCTGCCCTGTTTCTCCCTGGCCGAAACTGTCTTAACTCTTCCAATCGAGCATCTATGACGACTGTTAACTGGTATAGGTCTTCCAATGTAGCTGGCGTGCCCTGCCGCACTAACTCTGTCTTAATCTCTTCGTCCAGTCCTTGTTTGAACTGATCCTTCAATGCCACCTCATTCCAACCCAAATCTCCTGCCAGCAGTTTGAAATCTGCGATGTACGCTCCTACTCTCCTGTTCCCCTGTTGGAGCCGTCGGATCTCTCAGCTGGCAGTGACTTCTCTGATTGGATCATCAAAATGGGCTCTGAAACGGGCCATAAAGTTCTGGTAGTTGTCCAGAATTGGGTCGTTAGCTTCCACCATGGGGATGGACCATCTTGCGGCTGAGCCTTTCAGCAGACTTAAAATGAATGTGACTCTGGACCTCTCCGTCGGGAACTCGGCTGGTCTGCTGTCGAAAAACATAGTGCACTGGGCGACGAAGGTCCTGAGCTGTGCCGTCTCTCCCCCAAATTTCTCTGGTAAACACCCTGGGGATCGCAGGACGACTGGTGGGGGTGGTGCCACTGGTGCCGGCTGCTGGGCTCCTGGAGCTGGTTGTTGCATCTGCTGAAGCATCGCCGCCTGTAAGTTATTAATCTGGTCGTCGACCTGCTGCTGATGTTGTGTCAAGGCTGCTGCTAGCTGGATTATGGCCTGCTGCAACTCCTGTGTCTGAGAAGCCATTCTCCTGGTTAACGTGTTCCTCCCTCTTTCGATGGGAGTTGAGGTTTAGCAGGATTAATGTCGTGTGTAGATGCAGAAATAACACGCCGAGGCCAGGAATCTAGTCTCTAGTGTTTATTGCATACCTACAAGCACAATCCTGCTAAACTAACAGTGCCTGAAGATTCCCCAGTATATCAGTCCACCCTAGGGCGGAGCTTTCTTCTGACGTTTGGGAAAATAGGCTAGGCTCTCTGAGCTACGTGCTCGCTTCTTATCTATAGTCCAGCCTTCTTCTCTGCTCTGTAGAGTCTCCCTGACAGTTTATTAGTTTCATAAAGATCCCTGGTCCCCCCGCAATCCCAAATGGGAGGACCCTGTATTGAAACGAGCCGAGTGGACAGTTGAATGCCGTCTTCCACTCGTCCCCTTCCCGTATCCGGACCCTGTAGTAGGCTTCTCTCAGGTCTAATTTGGTGAAAAATTTGCCCTTAGCCAGTTGTGCCAGCATGTCCTTTAAAAGTGAGAGGGGGTATTGATTAGTGACTGAGATGGCATTCAATCCTCTATAATCCGTGCATAGCCGGAGCGTGCCATCCTTTTTCTTACGGAACAAGACGGGGGCCGCCAAGGGGGAATTTGCTGGTTCAATGAAGCCCCTCGCCAAGTTTTTATCCACAAATTTCCGCAGTTCTTGGAGCTCCCGCTGGGTCATAGCGTACATTTTTGGTTTTGGAAATGTGGCCCCAGGCATTAGCTCGATGGCGCAGTCCGTTTTCCTATGAGGCGGTAAGAGGTCACACTCTTGCTGACTGAAGACCTCTCTGACAGGCACGTAAGCTCGTGGGAATGTTATCTGTGCCTCAGTTTGTGATCCCTCTCCCCTCACCATGCCTGCAGCCCCTGATTCTACCCCATTCTCCCCTATGTCCCTAGTGTCAGCATCGTATTTCCCGTCAATGAATTCCCTGACACCCAATCAACGTGGGGGTTCCGTTCTCTAAGCCATTTGAGACCCAGGATGATGGGCTGCGTGGAGATGGGCGCCACAACAAACCGCAGTGTTTCTTGATGTGAGCCAATCGACATCCTAACTGCCTCTGTGAAATGCCTAGCGGGCCCCCCCTTCATTTCTGTCCCATCGAGCTGGCAGAACGTGATCGGTGACTTTAACTTAGAGAGTTTTAGTCCCATGTTCCTAGCCACTGACGGGTGCATTAAGCATCTAGTGCACCCTGAGTCCAGCATTGCTACGCCAACAACCTGCTTCCCCCCATCCAAGGTCTCTAACTGTACCTTGATTTGCATTGTGGGGCAGTCCTCAGATGTCAACGCGTCGCTACGCCCGTTACTGCAGGCCTGTCCCATGGTGCACTTTAGGACAGGCCGTTGGCGTTTTCCGCTGGCCGGAATTCCTCATCCGTAGAGTCGCCTGATGATGACCTCAGTTCAACATATTTTCGCCGCTCTGATGCTGCCTTGGCTGTTGACTGTTTGGAGGGGGGGGGGTCTTGCGTGGCTTTTCTCCGAGCCTGGGCCTTTCAGGTGGGTGGGTGCAGTCGTTGCTTCTGTGCCCCTTTCTCCTGCACTTAAAACATAAGTTATTCCGGGCCCGCCATTCCTTTTCCTCTGCCCAGGGTTTTCTGTCATGTTCCTTCTTATGATAGACCTGGTTAGTTTGCCGTGGCCTTCCCGGGTATTGAATTTGCCGGTAGGAGCGTATTCGCATCCTTGTGGTCTCTACTTTTCCCGCTAACTGGACCCATTCATCCAGTGTCTCTGGGTCCCCTCTCCCAGCTGCCATTTCCAGTATCTCAGGTCTTAGTCCCATCTGAAAATACTCAACCTTAAACGATTCAGGCCAGTTTGGGAGGCGGCTGACCAACTTCTTGAATTCAAGGGCGTATTCTGCCACTGTCTGGTGTCCTTGTCGCAGTCCTTGGATCTCCGTTTTTGCTGACATCCTGGACAGGGTGTCTTCGAATCGCTTACGTAGAGCCTTCATGAAGCAGCCAAAGTCATGAAGTTCTGGCGCCCCGGTGTCGTGAAGTACCGCCAGCCATTTAGCAGCTTCTCCAATCAAGAAGTTTGAAACATACCGCACCTTCGCCTCTTCATTCAAAAACAGTTTTTCAGATTCTTCCATGAACCCCCGCACGTGGTTCAGGAAGCATGCAAGCTTCTCCGGGTCCCCATCAAATGTGGTCTTTAATTTTGTCGCGATGGTAGGTTTGTGCCAGCGACTAGTTGCGAGGTGACTCCCATAGCTAGGCTGTGCCGGCGGTTCATCGCCTTCCTCCTCATACGCCTCATCCTCGTCCTCGCTTCCCCCGGTGCTTTCTGCTGCACCTGCTTCCTCAGGTTGGTTGCGTGCATACTGTGCGCTGTGGTCGCTCTCACGGATCTGGGGCCCTCTCAATAAGCTTTCCACTGCGGCTTGGATTGCCGTCAGTTTGGCATCCATGCCTTCAAGCCCCAGCTCCATCCTGGCTGCCCTGTCCTCCAGCGCCACGATCCGTTGTGACTGCGTGATCCGCGGCTTCGCTGCAGGCTTTCGTGGGACTGGGACCATACCCCTGCCCACTCCAATCGACCAGTCCGCCGTCGTATTGTATGTGCGCAGAGTGGGGGTGCGGGGGAGGGGAGGATTGCCTTTTGTGGTTCGTGGTTCCGGTGCTGCCAGCGGTTCCTTGGTGATTTGGAGTTCCTCGTTTCTCTCCATATTCCCTGCACCACGATTCCTTCAGCTGTTTCCCACTCTTTTTTTTTCCCGCTTCTTCGGCCTGCTGGCTGCCGCTGCTGTGCTTGGCCTGGCAATCCCCGGTCTCCGCTCCTCTTCTGCCTTCTTCTCGATGTGAGCCGATCTCTACCTCAGAGCTTACCCGATGATTTCTGGGTTCGCTCCCGGGAAAATCAGCTGAGATTGATTCGTGCCTTTTTGTCAGGCGCTTCTCAGTTGCAGATGTTTCTCCACAGAAATGACTTTACCTCAGCTCTTTCAGTAAGTAAACAGTTTATTGATTAACATGAGTAAGCACAGTAAAGGCACGAATGGTCCCCTGGTTCCCTGCTCGGGTTTATATACCCTTCTGCCAGAGCACTGGCCCCTCCCAGCTGTGGGCTTCCATCTGGTCCCCTCTGGTTCTCCTGGTGTCAAGGTTAAAAGTTCATCATCCATGAGGCGTAGCTGGCAGTTGCTAATGCTGGGTGTGGTATAGGGGATGGCAGGACCCTTGGGCATGCCAGGGTTCTGACACCAGCATTGAAACAATGATCATCCAACATCAACTTCGCTGGACCGGTCATGTTGTTCAAATGCCTGACCATCGTCTTCCAAAGCAGCTACTTTACTCCCAACTTAAGAATGGAAAACGGAATATTGGTGGACAGCAAAAGAGATTCAAAGATACTCTCAAAGCTAATTTTAAAAAATGTAATATCAGCATTGAGAAATGGGAAGCCCTAACTCATGAGCGTTTCAATTGGAGGTCATCCTTTATTAATGGCGCTATGGACTTTGAAGAAGCACGAGTACAGGGTGAAAAGGAGAAAAGAGCTAAAAGGAAGGCACGTCAGGCAAACCCTCATCATGACCGTCTCCCACCCGGAAACCTATGCCCTCGTTGTGGGAGGTTGTGCGGATCCAGAATTGGCCTTTATAGCCACTTACGGATTCACCGTTAAAATTTTACCTTTGGAAGACAATCTTACTCGGCTACGAGTGATCGCCAATGAATGACTATTGTACAGAGATGGGCAATGTTGTACGTGATTGGACTTTCCTTATCTGATAAAAGGGGGTCAACACAAAATTCCTCAGGCCAACCTGGAACATGTGACAACGAAGGAAGAAGAGTCTTCTTTGGATATTAAGGATTCCCTTACCAACTTTGCTCAGACTGAAGAAGCTCCTTGGATAAGGAACGAAACGTTTCCACTGAGAAAATAGAAATCCAGTTGACATGATTCAAGCTACAGAGACTCTGGAGAGCTCCCAACTGCTCCAGACCTCCTGGGGAGGCCCAACTCCTTTTGCTCAGGTCAGGCTTCCATGGTCAGGCTGGACCTCTTGAAATCTTGATTCAAGCTACAGACTTCATAGACATACTAACTCATGAGCGTTTCAATTGGAGATCATCCTTTATTAATGGCGCTATGGACTTTGAAGAAGCACGAGTACAGGGCGAAAAGGAGAAAAGAGCTAAAAGGAAGGCACGTCAGGCAAACCCTCATCATGACCGTCTCCCACCCGGAAACCTATGCTCTCATTGTGGGAGGTTGTGCGGATCCAGAATTGGCCTTTATAGCCACTTACGGATCCACTGTTAAAATTTTACCTTTGGAAGACAATCTTACTCGGCTACAAGTGATCGCCAATGATAAAAGGACTTGACCCCCCCCCCTTAATAAATGCTTTTTGCTTTTGCCTGAAATACTTTGTGATTCGTGTTTTTGGGTAGGCAGAAGGCCACCTTTGCAAAGGTTAAGTTGTTTCTCTCTCAGATTCAGGGACCAAGTTTTTATCAGCTCCACGCCAAACTCGGGGTGCCTGAGTTTTCAGGCTACAATTTGGGGGCTCGTCTGGGATCGCAGCGCGGCTAACCCTAACCATCGCCAAGTAGAGAAGGAGCTGTTACCAGCTCTGACCAATTAGATCAGGTATTTGAGAAGGGGTGTTTGGGCATAGAGGGGGAAACCTCAGGGTCTCCCCACATTGTGAGAAAATCAACCAGACTGCAGTCAAAGGAATCACAAACAGCATGAAAAGCTAGCACAACTGAAAACAGCCTATACAACCACAGGAGCAGCTGGACTGTTCCCTCTCAGGATCGTATGACAAGCTTACTTAAAGAGAAATTCCTACATGCTTGGGATGCTGGAAAGCTCTCAGTTCAACTTGGAATGGGTAAGAAACAAGCTTTTTTTTTTTTCCTAAACAGAAACTGGCTAAGATTTTTGGAAAATTATGGTAAACAAAATTAGCCAGAATGGGGACCTTTTAATTGTCAACTGAAACTTTTGAAACTGAAAGAAGAAGAGAAAATAAAATAAAAATGAAATACTGGTATTGTTGGGTACATCTTTCGGATGAAATTTGTCCCTGCAATCCAGAAGCCATTGTAACACTGTCTCGAAACCTCCTTGTAATTTGGCTATGAAGCAAAATTAACCCTATTAACAGTACTCAAAGAAATACCAGGAAACCAATTGTTCAGAGATCTGATGAAACTCGTGATACATTTTACACCAAACATTGAAATAACTTTTAAGCATGCACAGCTTAATGCTAAAAAAAATGAAAAAGATCTTAAAGCTATAGCAGTTTGTGTGTGTGTGTGTGTGTGTGTGTGAATAATTTCCCACTGACGGGACTCCAAGCTTGGCTGGCAGCTTGACAAGTCAGAGTTTCTCAGAATGCTGAGACCTGGCTGACTTTACCTTGTTTGCAGTGGGCTACAGAATTTGTAAGACCACTGAAGCTTCCCCCTGAAGAGGGGGGGACCAGAAGATTGCTCACAGGGCCATTGGAATTGCCCACTCCTGTTTTTCTTTGTAGTTTCCACCATGGAGAGAACGGGGGTGAATGCAGTGAAATGGCCGGAGGAGTATCCTAGCTCTGCAAGGAACGTAAGTCTCTTGAGAGACACAAGAGCGTGCAGTCAGCTTTTAGACCACTTTATATTAATTTTTCTCTTAGATTAGAACGTTTTTACTATCTAAAATTTATCTTTGGACTTTGTTTAAAATGTTGGCTAATTTTGTGCTTTCTTTGCTATAATTAATTTTGGTGGAAGTTTGACAGATTTTATTTTTGCAATATAATGAAACATTTGCATTTTTTTTTACCTTTCTTTTGTATCAGAGAAGTTGGGACTTAAGAGATTTTGTTGGTAATTTTTTACCCGACAAACCAATGGACTATTTACTTTCTGAGAAACTGTCTGTTTGGGTTAAGCAGCTTGCAGCCTGAAGAATAAAAGTACAGAGAAATGTTTGCATTTTTTCCTTCTTATCTTTCTACCTTTTTTTAGAATGGATTTGTCTCACTCGGAATTCATTTTTTATTTTTCCTTTTATAAAATGTTTGAAATACTGTTCTGTGGAATTTTTCATCTTTTATTTTAAAAGTTTTTCTTACTTAATAAACAAACATTGCTGGTAACTTTCCATTTGAATAGATCAGCTGACCATTCATTCCCTGGGAAAGCACCTTGTTTTGACTAGAACAGCTAGTTACAGCAGTCTGAAAAGGGGGGGTAGGTGAGAATGGCATTTTTAACAGCACTTCAAGATTTTAAAAAAGAATTTAGTGAAACTCTTTTAGAAATTAAGAAATCAATAGAACGTATATTGATAGATTTGGTGGCTCAGGAAAAAAACCCACAAAAGAAAGATTTAGAAATGGAAGAAAAATTCCTCGAGCCAGTAGAGAAACAGGGAAAGAAGATTTTAAATACATTGGCACAGAAGAAGATTTTAATATTTTACAGGAAGTGGTCAGCTAAACAGACAACACATTATAGTTTAGGCACAAACACATTGTGGCAGTTGAGACAGGAAGATCTTAACATGCAAATTGATAGATATGGTGAAATAAATACTTTGACATCCCACATGAGTTTTATTTATTTATTTATTTATTTATTACATTTATATCCCGCCCGTCTCCCCCACAAGGAGGGACCCTGGGCGGTTCACAACAATTTAAAAGAATTAAAACAATAAATATCAATGATAACAATATAAAATTGCATATATATATATGTATATATACATACACCTACAACATCATATAGTTTCAGAACAAAACAAGTTGCATATTGTGATCTTGGCATAACCTAAACAGGATATCATCATACTAAATCTCCTGTTTAGTCTGTAGCTTGAATCATGTCAACTGGATTTCTATTTTCTCAGTGGAAATGTTTCACTCCTTGGATAATTCTTTCCCCTATTTTCCTCCCTGCTTTGTCTTCTGTGCCTAGGAAGATTAAGACCATTTCGCAAGCTCAACAGCAGCATGGTGATCTTAACGATCCTCCTTTAGATGATAAAGGGACTTAGAAATAACATCTCAAAATAACCATGACCTAGCCCCAGGTGTAAGGTCACACAGCCACCTAGAAACATATTTAAGGATTCCTTTACTAACTTTGCTCAGACTGAAGAAGCTCCTTGGATAAGGAGCGAAACGTTTCCACTGAGAAAATAGAAATCCAGTTGACATGATTCAAGCTACAGACTAAACAGGAGATTTAGTATGATGATATGGGACACAAAGTTAATGAAAACACGGATTTGGATTGTACACAGAGTAAAAGTGGATATGAGAAACATAAAAATGTGATATTTTAAGTGTAAGGTATAAGATTATAAATATAAATATAAGTTGATGTTATAGATTACTTTTTTGGAGATACATATATGAGAAGATAATGAAATGATGGGATGGAATTAGAATGAAGGTTATTACAGGATGACATATTTTGGTAATTATATGTATGAATATGTATGTATGAATATTATAAGAATTGGTATATTATGTATTATGTTATGTTATGTATTAGTGGAATATATAGTTACAAAAATTTGTTAATTAGGTAAATTTGTTGAAAGAAGTAGAATATGGTATAATTAAGTTTAAATATAGATTATGATTAAATTAATGTTATTTTTATGGATATATATGAATAGAATATATTGTATTTTATTAGAAATGAAATAAGGCCTTGATTTGTTATATAAATGATTTAAGACCAACTGAATTTTATTAAGGATATAAACATAAAAATAAATATAGATGTAAAAATGGAAAGAGTGAATAAAAAATATTGAACTGATACAGTTAAGAATACTTAAATGGACATTATCCCAAGGAGTGGAAACCACAGATGAATAATTGGAGAATTGTAAGAAAGGTGAAATCTGCATGAAGACCAGAAGATTGGATTATAGAAATTGAAGTGTATATGACAAAGAAAAGTTCCTGTATATTGTATGAAAGACTAACATTTAAAGCAAATTGTTGCATTTAAAGACCAAAGATAGATTGGAGGCCATCTATTTTCTATATTTCTTTTGTCTATTTTTTTTACTCCACTTTTTCTTTATCTTTTTCTTACTTTGTATTTCTATTTCCTTTTTCTGCTTTAACTTTTAATATGTATTTTAAAATTCAATAAAATTTATAAAAAAAATAATAATTTCCCACTGACATTTGTATTTTTTTTTCCTAATAAATATTGCTCAAAGTAGAGTAATAAGTGAATTGGAAATAATCAAGTGATTATTGTAAGGCTGTAATTTGAAACCATCAAAGCTAATCAAAGTTTTAAGGTAAAGGTAAAGGTTCCCCCCGCACATTTGTGCAGTCGTGTCCGACTCTGGGGGCCGGTGCTCATCTCCGTTTGTTAGCCGAAGAGCCAGCGTTGTCCGAAGACGCTTCCACGGTCATGTGGCCAGCATGACCCATGCAGAACACTGTTACCTTCCCACCGAAGTGGTAACTATTCATCTACTTGCATTTGCATGCTTTCGAATGCTAGGTTGGCAAGAGCTGGGGCGAATGCGGGAGCTCACTCCGTCACGCGGGGCTAGGGATTCGAACCTCTGAACTTGTGATCTTCCGATCAACAAGCCTGGCATCTTACCCGCTGAGCCACCATGCCCCCTATGCAGTCTTAATTATAATTAATTATTATAATTAATTATAATTATTAAATATTTATAAATATAAATATTAAATATAATTAAATATAATTAATTATAATTGTTATAATTAATTAATTAATTATAATTATAATTAATAATGCAGTATTAATGCAATCGAAGTTTTGGTACCCAGCAAATACTACTACCATGCCATTGCAATCAGAATAATCAGCCTTTGTTTTATTTAAGAATATGTAAGTAATAGAACAATGTATTTGTTTCTGTTTACCTGTCTCCCCGTTGAATGGTTTGCTTGAATTCCACATGAACCTCCCCACCTGTATACCAGGACCAGGCATTTCTTTCTCCTAGCTGAGAGGTGGGGAAGAAGAATTCCTGTGTTCCTGCAGGGCTGTGATGGATTGCATTAAGAAACACACAGGGAGATGTTTTGTCAATGTTAAGGTGCTGGTGTGTGTTCAGTTCAGCACCATGGATAGATCAAAGAACGCTAGCACCTTGTTAGTTGATTTAGGGCTGGGAAGATTGAGAAATTGGGAAGTGAAGGGAGGGGCTGTCAACTCAGGGGGGAACCTTGAAGGTTAATTGTTGGTTTACATGAGCTTTCTTCATTCAAGTCTTTAATGAGTTATGGATCTCTAGCTTTAATAAAGAACTCTTCATTTCCTTAAGGGCTTGTGTCTAGAGTTTATTATTAATAGCTAAAGGATCAAGAGCATAACACTTGCTTTGAAAATAAATCGGTTACTACCCAAATCACTGTCTTCTTGTGGCTTTCTGTTAAAACTACAATAAAGTCCATAGCTATCCGTGTCCAAGGTTGGGTGGGGCTTGCCACATTCTGCAATATTCCTCTGGGTCCCCCCCCCTCTTTTGGCCATAGCACAGATTGGGAAACTGGCAACATATTCCTCCATGTCTTTGTGAAGGGACGGCCACCAGAATTGCCGCCTCAGAGAGTGCAAAGTCCTTAGAAATCCAAAGTGCCCAGCCAAGTTCGCATCGTGGCAACTCTCAAGTATTTTTCTTCTCCGGAGCTCTGGAATATACAGCCTATCCCCACTCCACCAGAATTCCTGCTTCTCTGTCAGGTTTGCTTTATTAGTTTGCAACCACACATCAGTTTTTAGCGCCAACTGCAGCTCATTTCGTAAATCACCTTCTACTGTTAATAGGGATAATACTGTTAATACTGTTAATACTAATAATACTGTTTTGAGGGAATGATATTAAAGGCAAAACTGAAGTACTTTGGCCACATAATGCGAAGACAGGATACCCTGGAAAAGAAGCTGATGCTAGGGAAAGTGGAAGGCCAAAGGAAGAGGGGCCGACCAAGGGCAAGATGGATGGATGATATTCTGGAGGTGACGGACTCAACCATGGGGGAGCTGGGGATGGTGATGGCCGACAGGAAGCTCTGGCGTGGGCTGGTCCATGAAGTCATGAAGAGTCGGAAGCGACTGAACGAATAAACAACAACTGTTAATTTAGGGTCGGACTTCTGACCCCTTGTGACCGCCATCCCCGATTGTTGGGTGGGGGTGATTGAATCTATTACCTCTTCCCTCTGGCTGTTGTGTTGTGGTAACTGGGACAAAGCATCAGCCAAAAAATTATTTCCCCCAGGTAAGTACTTTAGAATGAAATTGAATCTACTAAAAAACTCAGCCCATCTAATCTGCTTGGGGTTTAACTTCCTTGGAGTGTGCAGTGCTTCTAAATTCTTGTGATCTGTCCAAACGTCGAAGGGGTGACTTGCCCCTTCTAGTAAATGCCTCCAATTCATCAAAGCCCAGCGTACTGCAAACGCTTCCTTCTCCCATACGTGCCAGTGGCATTGCATGTTAGTGAATTTGCAGGAAAGGTATGCGCAAGGTCTCAGCTTCCCCTCCCCATCCTTTTGTAATAAAATCTCTCCAACAGCAACATCTGATGCGTCTACTTGCATGATTAGGGGTTTAGTGGGGTCAGGGTGGTTTAATACTGGCTCCGAAGTGAACAATGCCTTCAGCTGTTCAAAAGCCTCTTGGCACTCTGTCATCCACTGCAGACTCATTCCCGGTCTTTTCACCACCTTAGGATCCCCCTTCCCCTTAGTCTTTAGCAAATCAGTGAGAGGTAAAGCCACTTGTGCAAAATAGTGTATGAATTGCCAGTAAAAAATTGCGAACCCCAAGAAACTCTGTAACTATCTCCTACTTCAGTGGTCGGCAAACTCATTAGTCAACAGAGCCAAATATCAACAGTACGACGATTGAAATTTCTTTTGAGAGCCAAATTTTTTAAACTTAAACTATATAGGTAGGTACATTGTTATTAACTTAATTAGTGTACTCCTAAGCTGGCCTTTGCTAAAAACGTCCTCAATCTGATTGAGGTACGTTCGCTGAGGTTGACCCCTTCCAACTCTCCCATCCACACTCGTCTTGTATACTTGTTTCGTCTATCTCCTTTTGTTCATCCTCTCTATATGTCCAAACCATCTCAACATACCTTTCTCAATCCTCGACACTACATCTTCTTTCACTCCACAACGCTCCCTAAAATTAACTTAATAAACTTTACTTAAAGTTTTAAGTCTTAGTTAAACTATAGGTGCGTTGAATAAAACTTGATATCATACTTAATAACAATATTATTTATTGATAAAATTGAATTGTAAGGTATCCATAAAATTAAATCATGACAATGACTGACAAACACTAATGTGAACAATGGCCTTGCATCTCCCTGGAAAGTTTGGGTAAGTCAGGTTTGTATGTTGTTGTTTTTAATTTTAGGCATGATTCCAGGTTCTCATCAATAAGACGACTTCTCAATTTACTCTTGACCTGCTTGAAAATGATTGTTCGCATGAATATGTAGACCCGAATAAGGAAAGAACAGCAAACGCTAGTTTTTTCAGCTGATTATATGAGTCAGGAATACTATTCCAGGTGTTAAAAATCAACATATCTTCCTTCTCCAGGTCTTTCAAAGCAGACCACTTGTGCTGTGAACTAAGTTCACATTTGTTTTTCTCCAATATTTTTATATCAGCACAAAGACGTTCAAATTTCGAGCTCCACAATTCTTTGTTTTTTAAATCCAGCAATTGCATTTCAAAGTTGCCAATGTCAATATTAAAGGGAGAAAAATTTAATTCTGTTACAGTAGAGGTTTTTTAACAAAGGCTAACGTCGCTTTGCTGTTTCTGAATTCCTGAAACCTGTTGAGAAAAGCTTCCCTCATATTTAAAAGTGTTGTTTTGAAATAGCAAATGTCAATATCAGAATTATTTTCTTGGTGATGTTTCAACAGGCTTGGAAAGTGAATCAAAGTTTCTCTTTCAAAATCTTGAGCAAAAAGAGATGATTTGTTTTCGAATGAAATAACTTCTAACATCAAAAAAATTGTGTTTCCTTTCCCCTGTAGTTTACGATTAAGCTGATTTAGATGAGACGTAACGTCTACCATGAAATAAAATTTTTGGATCCACTGATCGTTCTGGATAGTGAACACCCTTCTCAAGGAGAAATGCTTTAATTTCTGTTAATAAGGAAGCGAAACGTTTCAAAACGTTTCCTCTTGATAACCAACCGGATCTCCGGTTGGTTTCGCGCCAATCCTGTCGTCTCCCGTGATTGGCTCTTCCTCCTCCTCCGAGCCCAGCATGTCGGCCGGCATCCAGGTAAGTGCAGGGACTTTAGTGGAAGAGCCACACTCAAGGGGCCAAAGAGCCGCATGTGGCTCGCGAGCCGCGGTTTGCCGACCACTGTCCTAGTTCAAGGTGGTTCCCAAGCCACCACATCTCACATCTCACACCTTCACCAGATCCATTTCAATCCCTTTGCTTGATACCCGATACCTCAGATAATCTAACTGTTCCTTATGAAATTAATATTTTGACAATTTAGCATACAATTGATTTTGCAGTAACCGTTTCAACACTTTCCTCACCAAAGACACATGTTTTTCTATCATTTCAGTATAAACCAGATAGACTAACACCCCCCAGTACAGGAAATCATGTAACACTTCATTTATTAAATGTATGAAGATCCCAGGGGCCCTTTTCAATCCAAAGGGCATTACTCAGAGGACCCCAGCTGGCAATTAAATGCTTTTTTCCACTCGTCTCCCTCCCGAATTCGAACTCGGAAGTACGCTTCCCTTAAGTCTAATTTGGTAAACATCTTCCCCCCTGATAGGTGGGCTAGCATGTCCTTCATCAGTGGTAAGGGGTATTTATTGGAAGTACAGATAGCATTCAACCCCCGGTAATCAGTGCACAATCTTAGTGATCCATCCTTCTTGGTTCTGAAAAGAACAGGTGCAGCCATTGATGAAGTGGCAGGATGAATGAACCCTCGTTCTAAGTTTTTGTAAATGAACTCCTGCAATGCCTCCAGTTCCTTAGGTGTCATGGAGTAAAGCTTAGTTCCGGGCAATTCGGCACCTGATTCCAGTTCTATAGCACAGTCCAACTTCCTATGAGGTGGGAGCTGGTTAGACTCCTCTTCTCCGAACCTCTTTTAAATCTCTGTATGGCACGGGGATGAGATCATTCCCCTCTCCTGCCACTTCCCCCCACATCTTGGATGCTGCGCCTATTAGCTCAGGCTCACCCTTCCACTCTCCAGGGGTTAACCCCTTATAAATTCCATCAGCAAAAGTTAATTGTCCAGTGACTCAATTCACTTGGGGGTTCTGGGCTCGCAACCAAGCCAGTCCCAATACTACAGGTTGATCAGAAATGGGAGCCACTATAAATCTCAGTCTCTTCATGGCTTCCTATTCGCATCCAAACCACTTTGGTGCAATACTCTACTGGGCCCCCTTTCATCTCTGTCCCATCAGGTTGAATAAAACTGATGAACTCTTTCAGCCTTCTCACTTTCAGTCTCAGTCCAGTCCCCAAATCCAACATCCCCACTAGATTCATGCTGCCATGACCCCCCAGTGTCTCTATCTGTAATCTCACCAGCATTGCTGGGCAAGTTTCCACTCACCATGGAATCTTTGCATCTATTTGTAATCGCCTGCCCTTCAGCCCCGCTTAAAAAAGGCTCTCATTGTTTCCTGCCAGCTGGAATTCTTCCTCAGTTGAGTCTCCTCCTTCCGATAGGGCTTCACGAACCCTTCCCTCCGTCACAGTGGCCGTGGCTCCTTTGGTCTTAACCCCCAAGATCCTGGTGCCGCTCTCTCCTGGTTTGCTCATCAGGGTCGCAGATTGCAGGCAGCTGGCAATGTGATGACCCTCCTTGCCACATTTAAAGCATAGCCCCTTCTTAGCCTGCCACTCCTTCTCTTCGTCCCACGACTTATGAGTTCCCTATCTCTCCGAGGGAAGGGTCGGCAGCGCTGGTCGCTTCCCCGTTTGGGCTTGCTGCTGTCTTTTGAAGCGAATTTGCATGTCTTCTACTTTGCCAGCTAGACAAATCCATCTTCTTAGGGTCCCAGGGCCCCCATTGCTAGGGACCACTCTAGGATCTCTGGGTGCAATCCCCCTTGGAAGTATTCAATTTTTTTTCACTCCAAGCCAGACTAGCAGCTCGACGAGTCAGAATTTTTCAGAGCGCTGAAGACCTGGCTAGATTTTCCCTGTTTGCAGTGGTCTATAGATAAGATAAGACCACTGGAATTTCTCCCTGGAGAGGGGAGAATCGGAAGATTGATCACAGGGTCGTTGGAATTGCCTCTCCCCGCTTTTTCTGTTATTTTTCCACCGTGGAGCGAGAGGCTGGAAGCAGTGAGGACGACTGGAGTATACTTCAAGCTCTTATAGGGAATCGTAAGTTAGAGCTAAATCCGGCTTTTAGATTACTTTTTTTAATTTTTTTTAGAATAGATTGTTTTATCATCTAAGGTCTATCTCTGGACTTTGCACAAAATGTTGGCAAATTTTGTGCTTTCTTTGCTATAATAACAACGGTGGAAATATGATGGATTTTATATTGGAAGCATAGTGAAACGTCTGTATTTTTTTCTTTTTACCTTTCTATTTTTTCTAGAGTGGATTTTGTCTCACTTGGAAGTATATATAGTTTTTTTTTAAATATCTTTTGCATACACTTTGTTGGACTAACTATTGATGAATCTGTTTATTTTCTTTTTCTTCTCCTTTTATACTGGTTGATATTCATCCTTTCCCTTTTTTATAAACTGTTTGAAATACTGTTTTCTCTCTTAATTTGGGATTATTGGAACTTTTCATCTTTTATTTTAAAAATTTTTTACTTAATAGACAGACCTTGCTGGTAACTTTCCATCTGAATAGATCAGCTGACTTCTCACTCCCTGGGAAAAGTGTTTGTTTTGACTAGAACAGCTGGTAATGGCAGCCTGAAAGAAGAAGGAAGGGGTGGGGGAGAATGGCATTTTCAACAGTACTTCAAGATTTTAAAAAAGAATTTTGTGAAACCCTTTCAGAAATTAAGAAATCACTGGAACTTTTATTGATAGACTTGGAACAAAAGGAACAAAAGATAGATTTAGAAATGGAAGAGGATTCTTTTGATATAGTGGAGAAACAGGAAAAGGGGATTTTAAATACATTGGTTCAGAAGAAGATTTTGATATTCTACATGAAATGGTCAACAAAACAGGTTACACATTACAAATTGGGTACAAACACATCGTGGCAGTTGAGCCAGGAAGATTTTAACATGCAAATAGATAGCTATTGTGAAATACTGGGAAAGGTTAAGAACATGAGATACAGAACAAAACAGGTTGCATATTGTGATTTTGGCATAACCTGAATAGGAGATTTAGTATAATGTGGGACATAAGGTTAAAGGAATCATGGATTTGGATTGGACATAGAGTAAAGTGGATATGAGAAACTGTATGGATATATAAAAATGTGATATTTTAATTGTAGGATATTACTTCTCATCAACTTATATTTATATCACTAATTTCAAAATCTCATATCCTACAATTAAAATATCACATTACTTTTTTTTATGGAGATGCATGTATGAGAAGATATACCATTGGGATGGGATGATGAGTTGGAATTAGAACTAATGTTATTACAGGATGACATATTTTTATAATTATATGTTTGAATATTATGAGAATTGTGGTTAGGTTATGTATTAGTGGAATATGTAGTTACAAAAATCTGTTAATTAGGTAAATATGTAGGAAGAAGTAGAATATGGTATAATTGTAGTTTAAATATAGATTATGATTAAATTAATGTTATTTTTATGGATATATATGAATAGAATATATTGTATTTTATTAGAATTAAAATAAGGCCTTTACTTGTTATACATATGATTTAAGACCAACTGGATTTTATTAAGGATATAAATATAGATGTAAAAGTGGAAAGAGTGAATAAAAAACATTAAACTGATACAGCTAAGAACATTTAAATGGATATTATCCCAAGGAGTGGAAACCACAGATGCATAATTGGAGAATTGCAAGAAAGGTGAAACTTACATGAAGACCAGAAGATTGGATTATAGAAATTGAAGTGTATATGACAAAGAAAAGTTCCTGTATCTTGTATGAAAGACTAACATTTAAAGCAAATTATTGTATTTAAAGACCAAAGATAGATTGGAGGCTATCTATTTTCTATATTTCTTTTGTTTATTATTTTCTTGACTTCACTTTTTCTTTACTTTTTTCTTACTTTGAATTTCTATCTTTATTTCCTGCTTTAACTTTTAATATGTATTTTAAAATTCAATAAAATTTATTTAAAAAAAAAGAAGTCTTCAATTTTCAGTGATTCTGGCCAGTCTGTCAGCTTCCCAGCCAGCCTCCTGAATTCCGTGGCATACTCTGAGACTGACCTGCTTCCTTGTTTAATATGTTGTAAGCTCGTCTTGGCTGTCAGCTTAGAAAGGGGGTCTTCGAACCTATCCCTCAGAGTGCTCATGAAACTCTCAAAATCCTCTAACTCCGGAGAGTCTGTGCAATTGTATGAGCCATTCTGCTGCTTCGCCTTCAAGACTGGCCGAAATGTACTGCATCTAAGAGCCTTCAGTGAGAAACGACCCCTCACATACTTCCATGAATCCCCTCATGTGGGTTAGGAATCAGGCCAGGCTTTTAGGGTCCCCAGAAAACTTCACCCTCAGGTCTCTCAGCCTGAACATCCTGTCTGCACTCGGGGTCCATCTTGTCGCCCTGGTTTGGGTTTGGCCGCGAGGTGGGCGAGCGGTTACCAAGCTGGTCACCCTGTGGCCTCCCTCCGTTTCAGATTTGTTGCTCTCTCCTTCCGAGAACATCCGATCTTTTGTCACCACTGCACTGGTAGTTGCCCCCAGCTCAGTTTCCGAAGGAGCTGATCGACCGCTTCTTGCAGGTCAGATACGTGCTCTCCTACAGAACTAATCTCTCATTCCATTTTCTCCATCTGCTGCTCCGAGGTCGACCACCTGGAGCGAGAGCCTCTTTCTCACGTAGTCACCCACTGGTCTGGATTCCTCTCCATGCCTCTTCCCACCTCCAGGGACCAAGCAGGCTTGGTTCTTTTCATTGTCCTGGATCGAGTTGCGCTCTCGAGGTCAGTCAGAACCTTTGGCTTGACTCCCCGCTCCTCCAGTCGTCCCCTGGTCTCTCGCCTGGTTGGGTTTGTTGGGGTTCTGAGTTCCGCCTCTCCCCCTCTCCCACTCGATGAGCTGCCTTCCTGTGCCAAGCACTCCAGCCAGAGCCCTCTTCTCCTCCATCTTCCCCGTCTCCCCTCCCAACTTCAGAGGGGTTCCCGCAGGTTCTGGATATTCCATTTGTGGACCTTCCTCGGTAAACTTGGAGTCTCCGGGTAAAGTTGCCATATGCACTCGAGTCTGTGATGCTCTTGATCCGTTGACTAGTAAATCAGAGTTCCTGACACATGCCCCTCAGGGATATGAAGGAATCTTTATTAAAGCCAGTGATCCGTTGCACATGAAAGACTCGAGTGAATAAAGCTCCCGAAACCAACAGTTTAAAATCTCCAAGGATTCCCCCCCCCCCATCGGGATTCACGGCTTGATCGCCCTTCCCTTCATCTCTCAGTTTTCAGGTCTTTCTGTCTCCGAATCGACTAACGTGGCGATATCACCCTTTGATCTATCCTGGGTGCTGAATCGCTCGGCACAATACTTTGATTAACATAAGTTTGCAGTTCTGTGAATACACCCAAACCCCATTGCCAGAATTCTCCCCTACTTTACACGTCTGGTAGTTTTACTGTCCGCCACCTTTGGCTGCAAAGGATGTAGTCAACCTGATTTCAGTGTCGACCATCTGGTGAAGTCCATTTATAAAGTCATCTTTTAGGTTGTTGGAAGAGAGTGTTATGCACAGTGAGTTGTCTTGGGAAAATTCTATCAGCCTATGTCCTGCTTCATTTTGTTCTCCCAGACCATGCTTGCCTGTAATTCCAGGTGTCGTTTGACTACCCACCTTAGCATTCCAGTCTCCTGTAATGAAAATAACATCTCTTTTTGGTGTATTATCCAGTAGTATACAGTCGGTAAAAACAAGATCTGGAGCTGACTGTAGTTCAGATCACGAACTTCTTATTGCAAAATTTAGAATCAGACTAAAGAGAATAGGGAAGACCAACAGATCAGTTAGATATGAGCTCACTAATATTCCTAAGGAATATGCAGTGGAGGTGAAGAATAGATTTAAGGGACCAAATTTAGTAGAGAGGGTCCCAGAAGAACTATGGACAGAAGTTCGCAACATTGTTCAGGAGGCGGCAACAAAAAACATCCCAAAGAAAAAGAAAACCAAGAAGGCAAGATGGCTGCTGAGACACTGGAAAGAAGGTGAAAGAAGGAAAGCAAAAGGCAACAGTGATAGGGGGAGATATGCCCAATTAAATGCAAAATTCCAGAAGTTAGCCAGAAGAGATAAGGAATTATTTTTAAACAAGCAATGTGCAGAGGTGGAAGAAGACAATAGAATAGGAAGGACAAGAGACCTCTTCCAGAAAATTAGAAACATCAGAGGTAAATTCCAGGCAAAAATGGGTATGATCAAAAACAAAGATGGTAAGGACCTAACAGAAGCAGAAGAGATCAAGAAAAGGTGGCAAGCGTCTTCTGGGTGAGCTGCGATGGCGATCGGACACGGAAAGGATGAGCTCTGCTGATGTTATGAATCGCTGCGTTGGGAGAAGGTCTCGCTGAGGGAAAAAAGAGGCGAGATGGCTCAGAAGGGTGAAGTAAAACCCTTCTGAAAAGAATTTCTGCTGTCACGGAGGGGAGCGAGCCGGGCAAGTGAGCGTTTTGTCTTGTTTGCTGTGTGTCCCTGTCGGAGTTGTATGGAGGCTTGCGATACCGAGTGACACGAAAGGAAAAAACTAACCAACGGGCGAAGTTGGACAAAGAGTCTAACGGGGTTGCTATCCCAGCCACAAATTACAATGAACAACTAAAGAAAAAGAAGATGAAATTTCCTAACGAAGGATAAATAAAAGACTGGGTAAAGACTGAAATACTTCCTTATAAAACTTATAAAATTGAGACTTAATTATTTAATTATTAAACGTGGCCATTTTGAATATAATGTAACAGTACTTCTAAATATTAGATTAGAAACATAAAGTATATAAAGTATATAACTAGAGGAAAATATTGTAAGTAATTGTTTTACTCTATCTTAAAATAATTGTATGGCATATTATTAAGAATAATATAGATTTAAAAATATTGTAGGGATAATAGATTATAGTTTTGGTGTTGGAAATATATAGATAAAAAATAGAAGGTTCTTTCTCTTTCTTTTTCTTTTATATATTTCTTTGCTTCTTTCTTTGATAATATAATCATGGCCACAAAAAGATTAGTAAGAAAAGGATCAGACATGTTAGAAGGAGAAGGTCTTAAGGCTTTATTTGATTAATTCACAGCAAAGACAACAGAGACTATAACACAGACTGTGAAAAAAGTACTTGAAGAAAAATTAGAGGGACTAGAAAAAAACTGGATCAAAAGCTGGACATAATAGAAAGAAGATTAAAGACTGAGATACAAGAAGTCAAAAAACAGGCGGACATTAGTGAAAAAAGAAGAGAAGAAGAAGAGGAACGCATAGTTTTATTAGAAATGAAAGAAAAAGAACACTATGTAAGAATAAGAGGGGTGGCGGAGGGTAAAGAGGAAAATATAAAAGGGTTATTAGTACAAATGATTGCAGATTTGGTTGAGTGGGAGGAGGAAAAAATAGAGGAAGAAATTGAAAAAATATATAGAGTAAATTCACAATATGCTAAAGTTAATAGAAAACCAAGGGATATAATTATAGAATTTTCAAAAAAAAATACAGGGATATAATAATCCAAGCTGCATTTAATAAAAAAAATTGAAGTGGAAGGTGAAGTAGTAACCATATTTAAAGAGATCCCAGGGAAAATTCTAAAGAAGAGGAAAGAATACAAATTCCTTACAGATATACTGAAGAAGAACGAAATAAATTTTAGATGGGAAAACATTGAAGGACTAAATTTGTTATATAAAGGACAAAGATACAGGTTAAATTCCATATTTAAAGCAAAGGAATTCCATAAAAAAATTAGAGAAAGAATTGGGAAATAAAAAGGAGTCAATAAAAGAACAGGAATAGGTCAAAAGAACACAAAGCATAAAAATAGGCAAAATTGAAAATATAGGAGATGAATAAATTAAATAATATAACGTGGAATGTTAACGGGCTTAATTCACCAGTTAAAAGATTTAGATTATTTCAACTGTTAAAGAAACTAGATTTAGACATTATTTGTCTTCAAGAGACACATATTAAAAAGAAAGATGAAAAATATTTAGAAAATAAAAAACTAGGAATACCTTTTATAACGGCAAATGAAAGGAAAAAAATGGGATTGTAATATATATTAAACCTTCGCTTAAACCCCAACTAGTGGTAAAAGATCAGGAAGGAAGATTTGTAATTGTAGAAATAGAATGTCAAAATATGAAAATAAAGATAATTGGAATTTACGCCCCAAATACTAATCAGAAGAGTTTCTTTAAAGATTTATCAGATGTGATTTCAGAAAACAGTATTAATAATTGGATATTGATGGGTGACTTGAATGGGGTAGTGGAACCTGAGATTGATAGAAAATCAGAAAACCATATCAATAAAAATCAAGGAAAACTACCAAAAGAATTCTTTAATATGGCGAAGAATCTAATGTTGATAGATGTATGGAGACATATTAAAGGAAATAAGAAAGAATATACTTATTACTCTAATAGATTCAATTCCTTCTCAAGAATTGATATGATATGGGTGTCAAAAAATTTAGAAAACAAAATAAAAGATATATCAATACTTTCAAAAACAATTTCAGACCATAACCCCGTACAAATGACCTTAAGTATAAATAAAAAAAAATATAGATGGCGAATGAATGAAAGTATACTAAAAGATAAAAAAAACACAGATGAATTAGGGAGAAAATTACAAGAGTTTTTAAGATGGAACATGGATAATGAGGTAAACATAGAAATAGTATGGGAGGCAAGCAAGGCATTTATGAGAGGTCATCTGATATCGATCAATAATTATCAAAAAAACAGATAAAAAAATAGAAACATTAATGGAACAGATAAAAGAAAAAGAATTAGAACTCCAAAAAAATAAAAAAGGAAAGAAAAGGAAGAAATAATAAACCAAATAAAATTATTGCAGCTTAAGGTTAAGATGGAACTAACAGAAGAATTAGATAAAAAGCTAAAATTTATAAAACAAAGAAATTTTGAACATGGAAATAAACCAGGAAAATGGTTAATGTATAAATTGAGAAAAGAGAAAGAAAAAAGAATTATTACTAAAATTAAGGATAAAAATGTGGAATTAACATATAATGAAGATATTAAGGGAGCCTTTTTCGAGTATTATACAAATTTGTATCAAGAACAACAAATATCAATAGACAAAATTGATGAATATATCAGAAAATGTAATCTAGAAAAACTAACAGAAGAGGATAAGGAATTTACAAATAATAGTATTACAATTCAAGAAATTAAAGACGCAATTAAAAAATTGAAAACAGGTAAAACACCTGGAACCGATGGACTTACGGCTGATTATTATAAAAAATTTCAAGAACATCTGATTAACCCACTAAAAATAATGTTTAATTCAATATTACAGGGATCAGAAATTCCACAATCATGGATAGAGGCCAATATAGTATTAATTCCAAAAGAAAAC
The DNA here is from genome assembly GCA_023362775.1 of Charina bottae. Classification (NCBI taxonomy): domain Eukaryota; kingdom Metazoa; phylum Chordata; class Lepidosauria; order Squamata; family Charinaidae; genus Charina; species Charina bottae. The sequence continues at coordinate 876,317 of JALMGJ010000013.1, read as the reverse complement.
CAAGATCCAACAGACTGCAAAAATTATAGACCAATATCCTTATTAAATAATGATTATAAAATATTTACCATTGTTCTTGCTGAAAGATTAAAAATTTTTTTACAGAAAATAATTAACCAAGATCAGAATGGATTTTTACCGAACAGACAAATAAAAGATAATATAAGAAATGTAATTGACCTAATAGAATATGCAAATGTACACATTGAAAAGCCAATGACGATGGAGGCTAAATGAGTCAATTTTCCGGAAAGAAGACGTTGTTGACACATGTAAGAAAAGACTAAGAGAATATTTTCTACTAAATTCAAATAAGGACACTAGTACACAAGTAGTTTGGGATGCAAGTAAAGCATATATGAGGGGTTACTTTATTCAATATAATGCTCAAATGAGGAAAAAGAAACAAGAAAAAATTCAATTGATTTTGGATGAAATCAAAAATAAAGAGAAATGTCTGAGTGATAAACCGATGGACAATACATTGATAACTCAAATTAAATTTCTACAAAAACAAATATCGATGATTTTGGAAAATATACTACAGATACGAATACCATTTAAACCAGAATTTTTTTTACTTGGAATTTGGGATGTACAAATAGAAAAACATTTTTTTAGAATAATACAATACATGATTACAGCAGCAAGACTCTTATATGCACAAAATTGGAAAAACCAAAGTGTACCAACAATACAGGAATGGATGTTGAAATTATTAGAGATGGCAGAAAACGATAAACTGACTTTATGTCTATGAAGGTTCTCAGTCATCCAGGTGGAATTGTCTGTAGCTTGAATCATGTCAACTGGATTTCTATTTTCTTAGTGGAAACGTTTCACTCCTTATCCAAGGAGCTTCAAGAAGCTCCTTGGATAAGGAGTGAAACGTTTCCACTAAGAAAATAGAAATCCAGTTGACATGATTCAAGCTACAGATAAACTGACTTGCTTATTAAAAGACAATTCAAATTATTACTTTCTTAAAGAGTGGAAACCCTTGATGGACTATTTGCAAAAAGCAGGAGGAGTAAAGCTAGTGTGGGGTTTTGATGATTAGATTATATATAAATAGTATATAATAGACAAGAAAAATATATGAATGTTATATGAATAGCCAGCATGTAAGAACAAACTATCTATTTTATTCTTATGACCATAGATGGATCGGAGGTTATCTAATTTCTATGTTTGTCTTTTTCTTTCTTTTTTTTCTTTACTACACTTTTCTTTTCTTTTAATTTGTATTTCTATTTCTGTTTCACTTTTAACTTTTAACTTTGTATATTTAAAAATCTAATAAAACTTTAAAAAAAAAATGAAAAGCCAATGACGTTATTATTCCTGGACGCAGAAAAGGCTTTTGATAATGTAAATTGGAAATTTATGTATAAAGTGTTAGAAAATAGAAATTTTGGTGAAAAATTTATAAACACAATAAAAGCAATATACAAAATCCAAAAAGCAAGAATAATGGTAAATGGAGAAGAAACACAGGAATGCAATATATTAAAGGTACTAGACAAGGATGCCCTATCTCTCCCCTACTATTTATCTTGGTATTAGAGGTGTTATTAGAAGAAATTAGAAAAGACCAGAAGTTAGAAGGGGTGAAGATAAAGCAAGAAGAATATAAACTAAAGGCATTCGCTGATGACCTGGTAATAACTTTACAAAATCCAAAGAACTCAATAACAAAATTAATCGCCAAGCTGCAAGAATATGGGGACTTATCAGGATTTAAAATAAATAAACAGAAAACTAAAATGATTAATTTAAATATGACCAAAGAAGAGATAACTGAAATAGAACTATTATCAGGATTTCAAAATGTTAAAAAAGTAAAGTATTTAGGAATACAATTAACAAATAATAACCTAGATTTATATTAAAATAATTATGAAAGTCTATGGAAAGAAATAAAAAAAGATCTTGATAAATGGGTAAATTTACAATTATCTTTATTAGGCAGGATAGCTACGATAAAAATGAATATTTTGCCAAGATTTTTATACTTGTTCCAAACGATCCCAATTATGATAAAAGATCAAAATTTTACAAAATGGCAAAGGGGAATAACAAAATTTATATGGCAAAAGAAGAAACCTAGAATTAAGCTAAAATATTTACAAGACACAAAAAATAGAGGGGGATTAGCAATGCCTGATTTTAAATTATATTATGAGACATGTGGATTAATCTGGATTAGAGATTGGATAAAACTAGAAAATGATAAAATAATAAATTTGGAAGGACATGATAATAGATACAGATGGCATGGTTATATGTGGTACAATAGATGTAAGGTACATAAAGCATTTAACAACCACATAATAAGAAAATCATTACTGAAAATTTGGAATAAGTATAAAAAAACGATATTACCAAATCTTCTGTTATGGGTATCAACTCAGGAGGCAAGTGCCAGAATACTGAACCAAAACAATAAAGAATATATAAGATATAAAAATTTGTTAAAAATTGAAGGAAATAATCATAGAATTAAAACAAGAGAGGAATTAGAAAATGAAAGCATAATATGTCATTGGTTTACATATTTGCAACTGAATGAGCAATACAAAACAGACAAAAATTTTTATCAATTTACAAAAATTGAAAATAATTGGGATAATATATTAGAAAAAGAAGATCATCATTTAATTTCAAAAATATATAAAATATTATTGGAGATGAAAACCAAGGACATTAAAATAAAAAATATATGAGTAAATGGGAAGAAAATTTAGGAATTGAAATTACATATGATCAATGGCAAAAAATTTGGACAAAAAATATAAAATTCACTTTAAGTAATAATTTAAGAGAAAATATGTATAAAATTATTTTAGGTGGTACTTGTCTCCTGAGATATTATTTAAATCAAAAATTAGAAATACTAATGTTTGTTGGAAATGTAAAAACAAAAGCGGATCTTTTTACCATATTTGGTGGTCTTGTGTGAAAGCAAAAAAATATTGGTCTAAAATACATAAATATATATGTGAAATACTAGGTAACAATATAGAGATGAAACCAGAATATTACCTGATAGGCAAAATTGATGACAATATGAATAAAAGACAAAAGATTTTGTTTCTGTATCTAAGTACTGCTGCAAGAATAAAATATGCCCAATATTGGAAAAAAGAAAATACACCAACTAAAGAAGAATGGATTATAAAAATAATGGAACTGATGCAAGTTGATAAACTGACAAACTTAATAAAAGGGAAAGAAAAAGGGAAGTATAGGGAAGTATGGGACCCCTTTACAGAATATATTCAAAAAGAATATGATATAAAATAGTGAGCCAAAAAATATAAATAGAATGTTAAGTATAGTAAGGGGGGGAAACAAATAATAAGATAGAAGAAGTAAGAGAGAAAATGTATACTAGATAGTTACATTTATATTCTTTGTTAAGAAAGCTGGGAGTAATTTTAAAGATGTACAGTATATATATATATAGGTAATGTATGTTAAAGTTGTAAAAATTTAGAGAGATAGGTACGTAATAGAATAGTAAAACAATTATAAGGAAGGGTAGAAAAATAGTTAATGTACTAGAAAAAGATAAAAAAGATGAGGAATGGACTTTAGGAGGAAAGATGGAAAGTAGGAACTGGGTATAAGACCAGAGAAGGATTGAGAAGAAGAGAGAAGGATGTAAGAAGAAAAAGGAAAGTAGGAAGAGGTTTAAAAATAAGGGTTAGATATTAAGAAATGAATAGAAATGTTTGAAAAATGTGTATATACAACTTGTTATAATGTGATTAAATGTTATGTGTTATGTAAGTTTTTTTTATGTTGAATGTAAATAAAATCTTTTAAAAAAAGAAAAGAAAGAAAAGGTGGCAAGAATATACGGAAGATCTGTATAGGAAGGATAATAATATTGGAGATAGCTTTGACGGTGTGGTCAGTGAGTTAGAGCCAGACATCCTGAAGAGTGAGGTTGAATGGGCCTTAAGAAGCATTGCTAATAACAAGGCAGCAGGAGACGATGGTATCCCAGCTAAACTGTTTAAAATCTTGCAAGATGATGCTGTCAAGGTGATGCATGCCATATGCCAGCAAATTTGGAAAACACAAGAATGGCCATCAGATTGGAAAAAATCAACTTATATCCCCATACCAAAAAAGGGAAGCACTAAAGAATGTTCAAACTATTGAACAGTGGCACTTATTTCACATGCCAGTAAGGTAATGCTCAAGATCTTGCAAGGTAGACTCCAGCAATTCATGGAGCGAGAATTGCCAGATGTACAAGCTGGGTTTAGAAAAGGCAGAGGAACTAGAGACCAAATTGCCAAGACTATTCTAAAGCCTTTGACTGTGTGGATCATAACAAATTGTGGCAAGTTCTTGGTGGTATGGGGATACCAAGTCATCTTGTCTGCCTCCTGAGGAATCTGTATAACGACCAAGTAGCAACGGTAAGAACAGAGCACGGAACAACGGAGTGGTTTAAGATTGGGAAAGGAGTACGGCAGGGTTGTATACTCTCACCCTACCTATTCAACCTGTACGCAGAACACATCATGCGACATGCTGGGCTTGAGGAATCCAAGGCTGGAGTTAAAATCGCTGGAAGAAACATTAACAATCTCAGATATGCAGATGATACCACTTTGATGGCTGAAAGTGAGGAGGAGTTGAGGAGCCTTATGACAAAGGTGAAAGAAGAAAGTGCAAAAGCTGGGTTGCAGTTAAATCTCAAAAAAAAAAAAAGATTATGGCAACGAGCTTGATTGATGACTGGCAAATAGAGGGAGAAAAAGTGGAGGCAGTGACAGACTTTGTATTTCTAGGCGCAAAGATTACTGCAGACGCTGACTGCAGCCAGGAAATCAGAAGACGTCTACTTCTTGGGAGGAGAGCAATGGCAAATCTTGATAAAATAGTTAAGAGCAGAGACATCAAACTGACAACAAAGGTCTGCATAGTTAAAGCAATGGTATTCCCTGTAGTAACCTATGGCTGCGAGAGCTGGACCATAAGGAAGGCTGAGCGAAGGAAGATAGATGCTTTTGAACTGTGGTGTTGGAGGAAAATTCTGAGAGTGCCTTGGACTGCAAGATCAAACCAGTCCATACTCCAGGAAATAAAGCCAGACTGCTCACTTGAGGGAATGATATTAAAGGCAAACTGAAGTACTTTGGCCACATAATGAGAAGACAGGATAACCTGGAGAAGAAGCTGATGCTAGGGAAAGTGGAAGGCAAAAGGAAGAGGGACCGACCAAGGGCAAGATGGATGGATGGTATTCTGGAGGTGACGGACTCAACCATGGGGGAGCTGGGGATGGTGACGGCCAACAGGAAGCTCTGGCATGGGCTGGTCCATGAGGTCACGAGGAGTCAAAGATGACTGAACGAATAAACAACAAAAAGTTTTACTGTGAAGCGCCCCCAAAACAACCTTGTGAGTTTAACAGACTAATGGGATGTTCCTTCCTGGCACCATGGCAGGATGGCATGGGTGGCATCCTGACACCTGCCCCTGGGAGCCTGAGGATGGGACCCACCTCTCTTTTCAATTTACTGGAGGACAAAGAAACCTACACCCCAGTAAACTCCAATCCGATACAGAAACTTGACAGCCAGGTCAAAAGAATCCTCAACGACCTAACCAAGAAAGGTCAAATCAGTAAAGAAGAACAGAGGCGGATGAAAAGCAGTGGACCTATCATCCCACGCTTCTACGGACGCCCCAAAATACACAAGCCTGACATACCACTCCGTCCAATTGTATCATTACCAGGCACCCCCACATACAATATAGCTAAAGAACTTACAAGAAAACTTGGGCATCTCACAGAGGAGAATGAATACTCTATCAATTCCCCACTACAGTGCCTCCAGAAAATCAAAGACATAAAAATAGATGAAGATGAAATTATGGTGTCATTCGATGTCACTGCACTCTTTACATCCATAGACCAAGCACTAGCGATTGAATCCATGGCAGCAGTTCTACGTAACACACCCGACCTAACAAGATACACCAAGATCAAAATACCCAGAATCATGGACCTCATCAACCTCTGCCTCACCACCTACTTTCAGTTTGATGGACAAATATTCCAACAAATCAAAGGAACACCTATGGGATCACCACTCTCAGGACTCATAGCAGGTGATAGTAATGCAACGTCTAGAAAGGATAGCACTCCCACACATACAACCCAAAGTATGGATCTGGTAGGTAGATGACACCTTCGTCATAATAAAAAAGGATCAACTGGAGGAAACACATGAAGCCATCAACAACATCTTCAAAGGAATAAAATTCACAAGGGAAGAAGAAAACAACAACACACTACCCTTCTTGGACATCCTCATCAGTAGAGGAAATTATGGCATTCTAGAAACACAAGTCTACCGGAAATCTACCCACACTAACCAAGTGCTCCACTATCAAAGCAATAACCCAACCTCACACAAGAGGAGCTGTGTAAGAACACTATTCAGACGAGCACAAACACACTGCAGCAACCCAGAACACCAGAAAAAGGAAACAGACCACTTATATAGCATCTTCCAGCAAAATGGATATCCACACAACTTTATCAAAAAGTGCCTGACCACTCAACCCACCACAGCAAAACCAACAGAAGCTATGAAAAGGATTACACTGCCATACATCAGAAACATCTCAGAAACTACTAATAGACTGTTACATCCACACGGCATCACTGTAGCACACAAACCAACCAAAACCCTTCAGAACATTGTAAGTAAACCAAAAGACCCAGTAGCCCAAGAAGAAAAAACAGGAGTTATCTACAACATACAGTGTAAGGACTGTAACAGCCACTATGTAGGACAGACTGGCAGAAGACTAGCAGAACGCAATCCACGAACACCAACTAGCAGTCAGAAGACATGATGAAAACTCCTTAATCTCACAACACATGGACAGACTTAACCATACTTTCAACTGGGAAACTGTGAGCATATTAGACCAGGCCAAATCCAAAAATGCTAGAGAATTCCTAGAAGCTTGGCACTCAGACAAAGCAGCCATCAACAGACACATAGAGGTTAACAACATTTACATACCATTCATAAGAGACAATAGAATAGCCAGAAGACCAGAACACCCCTGGGCCAGCAATCAACAACAAGATATGCATAGATTAACAGCAAGATTAGCAGCAGAGGAGCAATCAAACAACACAATAGACCTTAATCAAGGAACTATTAATTCAGTCAATCACCCAAACAGCACACAACAGCCCAATCAAGGAACTACCAAGGAGAGTACAAGACCCCCACCAACACAGGCAGGACAAGCCAGGGTATATAAACAGACAGCAAGTTCCACTCCCTTTTTGCACTGAAGATGTTGCCTAGCCTGGCAATGAAACGTCTGCATGAAAACAACAAGGCTCAGAGAGCACCAAAGACTCCCCAGTTCAACCCTGAGCTACAAATATTCTCTCTTTTCAAATTGGTGGGACCCTGCCTGGGAGACAGGATTGCCTGAAAATCCAAGGACTGTTCTGATTGTATTTAGAGAAGTGGTAGAAAGGTGTAGAGAACAGCAGTGAGCTTGTGCCCCAAGCTCCCTCTCCTTGTTCATGCCATGCGAACAGCCCCAGGCAAGAATGCTGCAACGCACACCAACCACCATCAAGTGTAGGGCGGAATGAGGAACTGCCCCCACCCCTGACTCTAATGGCATCTGTGGTTCTCTTTGGTCCAGTCGGCCCCCTTGTGTGCTGAGACCCTGCGGGAATTAAGCCTGGGCAAGCCTCCGTTGCAGCAGTGGCCTCTTACCTGCACCACAGAGCTTCCTGACCCCCAAGAACGTCTGCGTCTGGGAGCCAAACGGCAGCCACAGCAGCAAGCTGTCATCGGGTGAGACGAGCCGGACAATTACGTCTGATCCTGCGTGTGAACAAGGCGGGAGAAGGTGGCCTTTCTTGTGCTGAGCGAGGCGGCTCCTGCGGACGTGCGCTTGACCCCAGCCGCGGCAGCGTTCAGCGGAGCTCTGCCTCAGGGGCCCACATTGTCCCAGGTCGGCTCGATCTGGACGGCCCCTTCTCTCTGCTGGGGACAATCAGGAGGCCCGTCGGCTCTGATCTGGCTATTACGGCTAACATTTCAGGGTGACAATAGCTAGTTTGTTTGTTTGTTTGTTTGTTTTATTCAATTTGTATAGCCACCCATCTCAGACCAGTGACTCTGGGCAGCGAACAATAATAAAATCATAAAAACAATTTGTGTGCCAATTCCGCTTGGCTCGCGATGTTGGGGAAAATAGTAAGATGAACGAGGCTCCACCAGCCAGCGCTGAAGCCGACACAGCCGCAGCAGAGTGGGGGCGAGAAGGTGCTTTCGGTGGCTGCGCTGACCTGCAGCACTGACACCGAAAAGGGCAAGTCAGTTCTGACATCAAACATTTTTTCTGGGGTGAATATCGATCCAAAAATTCTGGTGAAGAAGTTGGACTCTGATTCAAGGAATCCTGTTTCAGTCGTAAAAGATGGAGATGAAAAAGTACTTATGTCTAAGAAAGAAAAACTGAAGCTGCGTAAGGAGAGGTGGCTGCAAAAAATTGAGGGCATTAAGATAGCAAAGCAGCAGCAAAAAGCAGAGGCAAAGCAAAAAGCTATTCCAATTGTTGGAGATATGCCCCCATTAATAGATGCTCTGCCTGAGCTTTCAGATCTGGTGACAGTAAGAAAGTTCTGCAAACAGCGTAACAAGATGCAGAAGAAGAAAAAAGTGTTCACAAATTTCAACCAGATGAAATCAGCCCAGAAACGCAAGGTCTTGGAGGAGGAAGTAGCACAGTTTCACAAGTCTATATCAAGCCCTTTGTTCAAAGCCAATCCTCTGTCAATCATTAGTGAGCATCTTTCCAAAAGACTAAAACAGGAGACGGAGGAAGAACCACTTTAATGCCATTACTGAGAATGTTTGAAAGCACTAGAAATTGACTCCACAGTGGCTTTATCTGTACAGTAGGCTAACATAGCTTTCGGAAATCAGAGGATGAGAACCAGTAACCTTTTTTGCTGACCACAGAAATAATGTGGCCAACATCAATTTGTAAACTCTGAATACTAGTTACAATTCTGGATTGTTTTGTTGGAAACTTGCAGAACTCTGTAGAACTAGGACTGTTCCAATTTCCCAGACTTATCCTAATTATAGTTCATGTCTATGAAGGTTCTCAGTCATCCAGGTGGAATTGTCTGTAGCTTGAATCATGTCAACTGGATTTCTATTTTCTCAGTGGAAACGTTTCGCTCCTTATCCAAGGAGCTTCTTCAGTCTGAGCAAAGTTAGTAAGGGAATCCTTAAATATGTTTCTAGGTGGCTGTGTGACCTTGCACCTGGGGCTAGGTCATGGTTATTTTGAGATGTTATTTCTAAGTCCCTTTATCATCTAAAGGAGGACTGTTAAGATTACCATGCTGCTGTTGAGCTTGCGAAATGGTCTTAATCTTCCTAGGCATTCCTTTAGATGATAAAGGAATTATCAAGCTACAGATAATTAGAGTTCAGTTTTTTTTTCTTTTTCTCTCTCTGTAGCTTCTGTGAAGTGTCTAAACCACCATCTTTCTACTTTGAGAAACTTTTTTGTTTGTATCTTTCTGTGAGCAGTTAAATGGCTACTTTTAGAGATTGTTTTGGCAGATGCAACATTATGATGATTAATAAAATACCTAATGGTTTGCTTCTCTTTGAGAATAGGCAAAAACATTTTTTAAAAAATTGAAATATGGCAACGCACCTAACAACTGTACATATTGGATGTGTAACATTCAATTAATGTTTAGGTCAGTCTTTGACTGTATAATATAAAGACATGGAATTATCTGCTCCAGCTGAAAATGGACTTTACTTATAAACAGTTTATAAGATCTTTGAAACTAAATTCTATAAAATATTATAGAAGTGCTTAAATCTAACCTAAAATAATGTCTAATTAGTTTAAGATAATTATATGGTATTTAAAAATAATATTCAATATTATGCAAAAAGCTATAAAACTATGACTTGAAGAAGCTATAAAGCTAAATAACAAAAGACCAAGATACAGAGTATTTTCAGCCTTGTTAACGCTGTTGGTCAGATCCTGTTCCTTCCTCATAAAAACAATTGAACAAGTAAACACAGTTCAAAAACACAGATAGCAGCCAAGAGATATTATAATCCATTGGTGTCAGCACAAACAGGAAACGAGGCCCTTCATGCACTCGGGACCCCAGGCCCAGGCACATAACCAGGTCTTCAGGGGCCATCCTAATCTCTGGAGGGAGAATGTTCCAGAGGGCAGGCGCTACTGCAGAAAAGGCATGCCTCCAAGTCCCTGCCAGCCAACATTCCTTGGCTGATGGGACCCGGAGCACGCCCATCCTGCCAGACTGGATTGGACGGGTAGAAACAACTGGGAGAAGAGTCCCTCGGGTAACCCGGTCCCAAGCCATGAAGGGCTTTAAAGGTGACCACCAGCACCTTGAATTGCACCCATAAACACACTGGCAACCAATGCAGCTCATGAAGCAGTAGTGCTACATGTGCCGAATAGCCAACACCATTTACAACCTGTGCAGCTGCATTCTGCACCAGCTGAAGCTTCCAGATGCTCTTCAAGGGCAGCCCCATGTAGAGTGCGTTGCAGTAGTCCAAACAGAAGTTCATGTTTCTATCCATGCTCATGGAAGTCTCTGGAGAACTGCCCAGTAATGGGTACCCTATTTTAAGAATGACCCTGATCAAGTGGAGCATGTCCAAAGCAAACAAGATAAAGAGACCGAAAGAAAAATTTAAGAGGAACACTTGGAGTTGCTGGGTATCTTTGACCTGGGGAAGAAGAGAAGACTACAGGGAGATGTGATGGTTGTCTTCACGCACCTGAAGGGCTGAAAAGATGCAGCAGAACTGTTTAGAGTTACTCCAGAAGATAGGACAAGGAACAAAGGTTTTAATTACAATAAGGAGACTTTGGTTGGACATCAGGAACAATTTTCTAATGGTAGGGGCTGTTCAACACTGGAACAGATTGCCCCAGGAGGCAATGGACTTTCCTTTGCTGGAAATGTTACAGTAGAAGCTGGATGGCCATCTGTCAGGGATGCTGCAGTGGCGTGTTCCTGCCCTATCAAGAGGTTGAGCTAGATGATCTAATCATCGGATGACACGGTTTCATTTTATTCTACTTTGTTCAGACCCCAACCTCGAGAACTGCATCCAGGTCTGAGCACCACACTTAAGAAGAGAAACCGGCACTGGTTCACAGAAGAACTATAAAGATGATCAGAAAAGTAGCAATTAAGTTCTATGAAGAAATACTGAAGGAACTGGAAATGCTTTGCCTTCAGAAGAGAAGCCTCAGGAGTGAAATTATAACCACTCTTCAATTATCTGAATGGAAATCACATAGAAGGTCAAGATTTATTCTCTCTCATTCCACATTGGAACAGGATATGCATAAGTTTAAGTGGCAGGAAGTTCAATGGAACACTAGAAAATAATGCAACAATAGAAGGAAAAAATTGGCAGGAAACCAACTACCCAAAGAGATGGTGGGCCCTTATTCACCCAAATGTTCATGTACGAGCTGGACAGCCATCAGTTGTGGAGCCAAGGGTTGGGCTTGGTGACTTAACTGATGCCTCCAAATCCTGGGATTTTACGATCTGCAGAGCTACAGCTGGAAACAGAAACTCGCCGTCATCAGCCTCTGTGCACCTGTCACATTGGCACTGAGTGACCCAGTAATAATTCCTTGTCTCAGTATACTTTAAGCTTTCCAGGAAATATTGAAAAGTGGCACTGTACAGTATGTGTCCATATACATTAAATTGTCAAGATAAGAAGGGCCCTCTGAACGAATGGGCTAAATAGAAACTGATTCTAGACCTCCTGGGTACAGTGATGAGGCAAGAAAAAGGGGCTGGCGAAGTTCAGAGTGGCCCCTCCCCACTAGGAGTGGGATTCCTTCTACTGCTTCGGAGTCTCTTGCCTCTTTTCTCCTGATTCGCAGAATTGGATTTTCCTGCACGGAAAGAGACTTCTGCACATGGGTTGCGTGACTCAGGCCGCACAGGTTGGTCTTCTTGGATGCAGAATTTGGGGGCGGGGTGGTTTTTATTCTGGAGCACAACTGAGACTCACAGTCCTGCCCTTCTTGCAAGAGCGGGGTGGAAAGGGATCTGCAGAAAGGGGTAAAACAAGTTTTCATTCGCAAAAGCTACAGTGGGAGGCAGCGTGTTTACCGAGGGCGGGCAGCCCCGTCTCCGGAACCACTGGGGGGAGAGAGAGAGGACTGTTAGCCTGGGCTGGCTGCTGTTAGTGGAGGGGCCGCACGGTGCCCCCCCTCCCGATCGCGAGCCAGTAAGGGGCCAGCGGCTGGCAGTGGCTACCTGTGCAGCCGGCTGTCTGGATTCCTGCAAGTATTCGCATGATCTACTAGCCTCGGTCCGTTTGGCCCTTGGGCCGGTTTTGGCGGGCTTGAAACGTTGCTCTTTAGTTAGTTTATGGTTCAGTGTATTCTGCAAACCCAGAACCGGGATTACTTTGGTAACCGGCCGACGGTGTTACGTGAACTTAGCCGCAGGGTGGGGATCGGTTCAGGCCCGTCTCCGGAGGTGGAAAACTGGGATCGTTTCAGGGCCGGGAGCCCAAACGGACCACAACCAAGGAGAGAAGGAAGCGGGAGGGCTCGAAGCCCTCCTCCACACTCAGCGCCCGCCCCAGGCTCACGTCCCGGCAGCGAGGGCCATGCGGCGGTGTGCCTAGAGGCAGACCCTGCAGCCACAGGGCAAGGGACCCCCTCCGTCAGCCCCGCCCACGCCCACCGGGCCCCTCCGCCCCTCGCCCCGGGGCCCCTCCCAGGCTTCCAGGCTGGGCCGTCGCCCTCCCGGCAGGGACCAAGGGGCAGCCGAGGCCTCCCTTCACGAAGAGGCTCAAACGGGTCGCGTGGCGAAAGCACCCGGGGAGGAGCTTGCAGGAAGCCTCTTCCCTCCCCACGAGCCCCAGGACGGTCGCCCAGCGCGAAACCGGCGAAGATCCGAGGGCGCGGGCGGGCAAGCGGGCAATCGCCCCGCCGCCGGCGCAGAGGGAGAAAGTCCTCGGCTTTGCCAGACCAAGCCGGGGGCTTTCCGCGGGGCGGGCCACTTCGCAGGCCGGGTCTCCCGAACCCGCTCCAGCGGCGGGCACTCAGAGGCATCTCCCGCCGCTCTCCACCAGGCCCAACCACCGGCTCTCCGGGCTCGCCTGCCCAACCACCGGGGTGCCCTGCACGGCCTGCGGCGGACGGTCAAGGGTGAACTCGGGAACGGGCCGGAGGCGGCGGCCGCTCGCCCGCCCCCCCCCCGCCCCCCCCCGCCCCCCGCGCACGTCAGCCGCCGCGCTGGCTCCGCCCGCAGCCGCCGCGACGCCGCTTCTCCCCGGGCGTCCCAGCCAAGGATACAGCGAGGAACGTCTCCCCGGCGGCGAGCGCCTCCTGGATGGCCCCCGACTGGTCCATGGGGGCTCGCGGCGCGCGAAGACCCTCGACGGCTTCTCGCCAAGCTGCGGGCAGGCGCCTCCAGACGGCCGGGGCGGACTCGGAGGGAGGCGCCCGGGGACGCTGGCGGGAGGGCGAGCTGACGACAGCAGCGGGGGCGGGCGGGCTTTGCCGAGTCAGACGCCGGCAGTGACCGCGAGGGCTGCAAGGCCGGTACCCAGCGGGAACGGGCAGCGAGGGCGCCGGACGGAGGGTGCCTCCGTGGCGTCGGCTGGCCGTTGCTCCCCGCTCAAGGAGAGAGCTCCCGTCCGGGCCCTAATGGCGCGGTAGCCCCGGGCAAGATCAGCCTGCCCTCGGGGCTCCTCGACACTTCCTTCCAGGGAATGGCCCCGGCGCTCCGCTCCGGCCGGGGCTGCCGAGACACACGCGCACTCGTCTCTTCGAAGGCGCCGGGAAGGGGCGGCTCCCTTTCTCGCCCCGGTTGGGCTGCCCCGTACCTGCTGCGGAAGAGGCGAGCGGCGCTCCCGCGTCCCGTCCCGTTCCCTCCCCTCCGCCCGTTGCCAGGAGAATCAGACTCCCGAATCGCTGCAGGGTGGCTGATGCTTTATTTGCACACGTGAATGGAGGGCAGCGCACGTTGAACAGCGAGCAACCGGAAAGAGCCCCTCCAGGGAGGAGGGAGCAGCAGCTCCTGCCATCCCCCCCCCCCGCCCCCCCTTTGCTCCCCCAGCCCTGGCGGAGCGACCTGACACCAGTATTGTGAAGTGGCCGTGGGGGGCGTTGCGGGGGCCGCTTCTGCCAGAAAAGCCCCGCTTCCTTCCTTCGTGGGAGCAGGAGGCCGGGAGTGCGTGCGAAAGCGCTGCGAGACGGGGCGATCCAGTGGAAAGCGGAGCTCAGAAAGGGGAGGTGATGCTGCTGGGGACGTCGCGGAGAATCACCGTGCAGGAAGTCTCCGCGGCTCCTGGAAAGTGAAAAAGGGACGCCTGGTGGAATGTCAGAATGAGATCGGCTACCGAGGAGATAGATAAGAGAATTAGCTGTGGCGACAAATGAGGGGGAGAGAAGGCTATAGAATGCGCAAGGGATCGTCAGGATTAAAAGGGGCAAGGAAAATGCAGTGCAATCTTTGCGGAAGTAAAACGTTGTTTGGGACGTGGGCGAAGAGAGCGAAAGAAGGAGCCTCCCTCCAGCGGAGTGAATGGAATTGAGAATAGAGGGATGAAATGATTTGGGATGGGAGTGAAGTGAGGGAGTTGCTGTTGGGACTAATAAGAGTGATCCGTCACAGTATGGGATTGAGACAAATGCTACTGTTAGTGGCCAGAAAAGGAGATGAAAAGAAATACCGTCAGAGGGTTGAAAAATGGTACAGCTACAGGGGTATTTGGTATAACGGGTGCATTTTATTCCTAGTAAAGTGGCCGTGTGAACCACGTAACGTGTGTGAAGACGGCCTCCCTGCCTGAGAGTTGAAGCAGGCACTCTGGCTCCCACACCCCAGAGAAGCATAACCAGAGGTTATGCAAAACCTATAGTGCAGAGTGCAAAACCTATAGGGGGATTAGATTGCTAAGCATGCCTGGGAAAGCATTTGACACGATTCCGAGTGCAAGTGTGCGAGAAGCGATGGTGAGCAAATCTGACGTGCAGGATGGCTTTAGCCAGCAGGGGGTGTGCAGACCACATTTTTGCTGTTCAGCAGGTCATTGAAAAATGTATGAATGTGAGAAAGCAAGTTATTCGTATGTTTATTTAGAGAAAGCATATGATAAAGCAGGGAGGCTGAATTGTGGAATGTTTTGTGAGAATGTGGCGTGGATGCAGTAAGAGTGGCCACGTGTGCAATGTGTAGGGACTAATGGCTGTATTGGGAAACGACGAAGAATGAACGGTTGAGAGGAAGGGAAGACTGAGAAAGTTGGGCTTGGATGGAGTTGATGCTGTCCTGCAAAAGAACAAGGAAATAAGTGTAAAGAATAAACGGCATTATATAAAGGAAGGAGCCAGAAGCAAAGTTGGTATGCACGGATAGAAAGGTTTGAGGAAGGAGGGGTGTCAGCCCGATTTCCTTTTCTTTTCAAAGACACCGTTTCCGTGGGTTAGAGTCCCTTCCGGCATTTGGTCCGACTCCGACTCCGGGAGTTCTCAGCCAGGGAGCAGCGGTTACAGTCGGAAGGAAGAGGGGGGTTGGCAGGGCTCGGCGCAGCCATCCCAAGAAAGGCCCCCCAATGGAAGGCTTGTCCTGGAATAGGATTTCCCAGGGACCCAAGAGGGATCCAGTCCCCTCGCCCCATTGAAGTGCGGGCCATTCAGGGCCAGTCCCTGCCAGAGTTCCCGAGGCCCTGCTGAAGAACATCCGGTGCCTCTGCGGAGCCCTTGAGCTCCGTTGCACACGCACGGCCGATGTTTGGGGTGAAAGCAGAGTAACCTGTATGGAGTATAGAGCGGAGAGAAGCGCTTTCCCGGGTGCCTTTTGTTTTCCTGGGAAAGGGGAGCCCAGGAGGAAAGAAGGGAAGCAGCCTGGGTCAGGGTGGGGAGTGGTCCCCTCCTACCTAGCAGACCTGGGGGTGGAAGGCGCCAAGCAGCCGGATCAGTGGGGCCCAGCCGAGAAGGAGACGGCGCAGCCGAGGCTGAGCAGGGCCACCCAGGCCAGCAGCTGGAGCAGAGACGCCGAAGCCGGGCCCCTCGCCCCATTGAAGTGCACTTTGCCGTCCAGCTTCAGGCAGCTGGTTTTGGGCGTGGCCTGGCAGCACTCTTGATAGCACGGAGCGGCAGATCTGGCAGTGCAGGCAGGGCCGGCGATTTTACAGACTTTGCTACAGCCTGCCACAAAGTGGGGGCCCGTTTTCTTCATCTGGAAGGAGAGAAAGAAACTGCAGTCGGTGAGCAAGGCAGGAGCAGGCGCCCTGAGCATCGCTGCCTCCCTCTGAGGCAGGGCAGTGGGTGGGAAGAGCTGCCCCCCTTGAAAGACCGCCGGGAGAAGAGCTGCAGCGCTGCGGAGGAAGGAAGGCCGGGCTCTCTTTTCGGAAAGGCCCTGGGATCGGAGGTTCTGGCTTTGTGGATCTGGCTGCATGTTTCCAGAAGGTCAGTTGATGGGAGATGCAGGGATCCGAAGCCACACCCTCCATCGGCCTCTGGATAAGAAGTCAGCCAATTTAACAATTAAATTGTAAATGCCAAGAGTCTGCGGTATAAATCTAATTAACCACGAAATTCCAAGGCAACCGAACTTTTTATAGCCAACTTTTTATATACTTTTTATAGCCAACAGAGCCCACTGGGAGCAGCAGCTGAACAGATCTGGGGGTATCAACTGGAGAAGCTCTTCTGCCCTCGGCCTTGGGGGGGGAAGGGGGGCTTCCAAGAGAAGGTGGCATGAGCTGTGCTAGGAGTTCCATGCTTAGAAGGTGGCAGCAAAGCCGGGTCCTACCAGGCATCGTACCTCGCAGAAGTTGTAGCCCACAATGCAGCTGGTTGAGGACTTCTGACCTTTGAAGCAGGCTTCCCCGTGGCAGGTGAAGCTTGAGCAAACCTTCCCCTAGAAAGGAAGGGAGGAACAGCTCAGGCCAAGCAACAGAGAGCTCTTCATCTAGAGTGGCAAACATTGAAGGGCATAGGAGAGATTCTATGGGTGGCAGCCAATCCAACCATGGCGAGTTTGCCCCGTTAGAGAAGAGATCAGCCCACCAGAACATGATGCGGCACCTACATTGCGGGGTGGGGCGGTGGTGGTGGTCGTGGTGGTGGTGGTGGGAACCGGGGTGGTGGTGGGTGCCCTGTCACCTGGAAGAGACAAGACAAAAGGTTGGCTGAACCTCCTTGCCCCCATACCAGGTTGGCGCATGACGTGAGCACCGAAACTACTCGTCAGGCGGCTCCTGTTCCAGGACGCCAGGAAGGCCCCACCAAGAAGGCAGCTTTGCCCGCAGCCCCGCTGGCTGGGACGCCCTCGGCAACAGTGGGCCGGGCAGTGGCAGAAAGCCCACTGTTGGCTGCACCGCTGCTGAGCTTACCGTACACGGTGGCGTTCAGCCGCAGGCAGTTTGGTGAGCTGCAGCATTCTACAGTGCACAGTTCCAGGCTACCACGGCTGCTGCACATCTCCGTGACGTTGGCGCTTCCACAGTCGCTGCTACACCGGGCTGTGTAGCTGGTGCTGTTGAGGCGGTAAAGCTGCGGGAGCCACAGGAGAGTGAGCGAGACTGATGGGCGGCTTTCAGGAGTCTGCGCTGGGGCTCAAGGAGGACCACCCCTTGTCACCCCTCTACTGAAACATCCCAGGAGATCTTACCTCACAGTGCGAAGCGTTGTGGCAGGGCTGGGAATTGTTTCCGTGGGCTTCGTCCTGATAGCATCTCTCTCCAGAACACTGGAAACTCTGGCAAGTGAGCTGCCACAAGAGAGGGAGCTGGAGGTGCGCAGCAAGGCCAGGCCAACGCCCACTCTTGCCCCAGTGCTCTAGGGGCAGCCGCGCCCCCGGTAGCACCCCACAAGCCTTCCTGGTGGCTGTTCCTGCCGCCGCCTCCCACCCGGCCTCCCTCTCGCTCACAGGGCTTGAGCCACTCCTGCTGAAGGAGAAACGGCTCCACCCTTCGGGCACTCCATGGGAGTTCTGATCAGTGGCCCAGTTTCCTTACAGGTATCATGTCTGTCCTGTTCATGGAATTGTTGGAGGAAATGGGTGCTCCAGAGATAGAACCCAGCTCTGGAAGAAATGAGAGCAGAGAAAGAGAGATTAGCAGATGCTGCTGTTGCTGCCTGCACAAAGGCTGGTCTTGCGAGGCCAATAGGAGCAAGGCTGGATATCTCAGAGAGGCACGGGAGAAAGCCTAAGGGTCCCTCTCCCAGCTGCCCCACCGAGGTCTGCCTGGCCCTTTGCTTCTGTTGCCACAGCCAGCCATCTCACCTGCTGCTGCCCAAGGATCCCAGTTGCCAAAGTACAGAACAGTGCAGAGGAGAAGGAACCCTGCAGACAAACAGACAAGGTGGGCTTTCAATGGGGATGGGAGAACCAGAGGTAACGTTTCCAGTCATTTTGGGAATAATCTAAAGGGCCCCAGTTCAAGTACCCTCTGTTTCAAAGTCCAGGCATATCTTTCTGGATTCCCTGGGGCAAGACTTTAGGGTTTGGCAGGCAGCCAGTTTGGTCTAGTGGTTAAGGCAACAGGCTATAAACCTGTTTATAGTCTGGGAGTTCTAGTCCCACCTTAGGCATGAAAGCAGCTGGGTAACCTTGGGCCAGTCCCTCTCTCTCAGCCCTAGGAAGGAGGCAATGGCAAACCAGGAGACTGAGGGTTCTAGTCCTGCCTTAGGCATGAAAGCAGCTGGGTGACCTTGGGCCAGTCACTCTCTCTCGGCCTGACTCACCTTGCAGGGTTGTTGTTGTGGGGAAAAGAGGAGGAGGAAGGAGGATTAGGTATGTTTGCCGCCTTGAGTTATTTATAAAAATAATAAAGGCAGGATAGAAAATAAAACAAACAAATAAATAAATAACTTCCCCCTTGATACCCAGGTACAGCGGAAGTCATGGTACCTTTCATGCTTCACCTTTTGTTGGTGCCAGGCTCACTGTTCATCCAGCAACCTTCCCCAAAGCAGCGAGGGCAGAGGGAAGATGCCTCTTACCTTGGGCTGAAAGGATCTGGAAACGGGGGCCTATCATCCTGGAGCACAGGACTTCCTTCTCTAGATGGAGGGGAGGAAGACGCCCGTATTCGCGGCAGAGTCTTGGGTTTCTTTTGCTGCAGCAGAAAAACAGACAACATCCACACACCCTGCAGGGCAGCAGGAAGGCTCCAGCAGGCCTAGGAAGAACCTAGCCAGGCCACCAAATGCCCCGAGGAAGGGAAGCTGGCTTGCTGCCGAATCCTGTCCCCCTGTGGCGTGGCCACAGCCAGAGAGGCTGGGCGCTCAGGAGCTGTGCATCTCACTACTGGAAGGCCAGATGCGGCGCTGTTTGCCAAAGGCAGCCACCCGCACACGGGATGTGGAGCCCGATGCGTTGACCGTCTCGAGCGAGTCGCTGAGCTGCCTGGCTTGTCTGATCCCATCCGTGCCTGGATGGCCAGCATCTGACCAAGCGCTCCTCCCCATTCCTGACCCAGCCGGGAGCAAGGGAGGCTGGGCTGAGGCGGGAGGGACCGCTCTGGGGAATGAGCTGGTGCCTGAAGGCAGGATCGTGCCCCCTGACCTGGAGAACTTGACCAGTGGGGCCTCTGCTTGCTGCTGCACCTAAACAGGGCCCCTCCTTTTCTTAGGCAGTTCTCAGAAGGGCTTCCTTTCTTTCCTACTTACCTGCTTTATAAACTCCTTTTACTAACATGAATATCCATTCTTTGGAGGGAATTACTTGTGTCTGCATTTGCTAATGATTTTATTTTAAGGCTACAGCAACCCCTATGTCCCCTGCGTGGCTAAGAAACCGGGAAAGTCCTGGTTGAACACGGTGGTCTTTCTTTGGCCGGAGCCAAGCAGGCCCTGCAAGGAACTTTCCACGCTGGCGTGTCTTTCTAGGGACACAATGTCTGGTGCGAGATCCAAAGACCGGCTTTCTCTTTACCTAGGAAAAGGGGCTTCCACCAGAGAGACACGTTAACTGGGCAGCTGCTGACCAAGTCATTTCTTAAGGCAGAGTCACAGGGATGGACTGGATAGTTGAGGGCCCCGCCCCTCCCTCGCTCAGTGCAGGAACCCACCTCAAAGCCTCCTCAGCAGATGGCTGTCCAGCTCTTGCCTGAACACGTAAAGGGGGAATCAGCCCCCCCCCCAGTTCTTACTCTTACAAAGCTTTTTTCTGACATTCAGTCAAAATCTCCCTTCTTGTAAGTTAAATCCAATATTCCCATTTCCTGCACTCTGGAATGATAGAAAGCAGATCCGGACTTTCTGCTTGACATCCTTTCAGATACTTAGAGTGGTATCATTAACCCTAACCCTAATCTTAAGGCTAACCATGCCTGGCTCCTTCCAATTCTCTTCATAAGTGGTCATACCAAGTCTTCCTCATGGTCCTTCTCTGAACCTGTTCTGGTGTTTCTGAATGCTGCTTAAAATGTGGCACCCAGAACTGAACATACAGCCACTATGTAGAACAGACCGGCAGAAGACTAACAGAACACATCCACGAACACCAACTAGCAGTCAGAAGACACGATGAAAACTCCTTAATCTCACAACACATGGACAGACTTAACCATACTTTCAAATGGGAAACTGGGAGCATCTTAAACCAAGCGAAATCCAAAAACACTAGAGAATTCCTGGAAGCTTGGCACTCAGACAAAGCAGCCATCAACAGACACATAGAGGTAAACAACATTTACATACCATTCATAAGAGACAAAAGAAAATCCAGAAGAACAGAACACCTCCTTGCCAGCAATCAACACCCAGATAGGCAAAGATTAACACCAAGATTAGCACCAGAGGAGCAATCAAACAACACAATAGACCCTAATCAAGGAACTATTAACTCAGTCAATCAACCAAGCAGCAAACAACAGCCCAATCAACGAACTACCAAGGAGAGAACAACACCACCAACACAAGCAGGACAAGCCATGGTATATAAACAGAGAGCAAGTCCCACTCCCTTTTTGCACTGAAGATGTTGCCTAGCCTGGCAATGAAACGTCTGCAAGAAAACAACAAGGCTCAGAGAGCACCAAGGACTCCACACTGAACATACAGTAATACTTGGGATAAGATTTGGCCAAAGCAGAATAAACTGGAACCATCACTTGATCTGGAAACAACACTTCTGTTAATGCGGCTTAGAGTCGCACTTGCCTTTTTTGCAGTCCTATCACACTGCTGATTCAGTTTGCAATCAACCCCAGTTCTAAGATCTTTTTCTATTACCAAGGCTGGCATTGCCCCCCTCTCCAGATTTCTGCTTCCACCATTCTGGCTTCTTTGCGTATCATTCGTATCATCCTGCAACCCTCAAGAAAACGGTTCTTCCAGAAGGTGGGACTGGAGGAGAAAGGACCCTTCCGAAGATAGCCCACGTGAGATCGGTTCAGAGATAGGCAAGGCCTACGATGACATTGGGCTGATTTCCAGGGTGCCCTGCAGGCCCCAAAGTGACTCGTGGCTGCCAGGGAGACTGGAAAATGACAAGCCCGAAGGCCCAAGGCTGCTGGTTAATGACATGCAGCGTTGGCCCAGCAACGTGTGTTTGGTTCAACCCCGAGGGAAGCCCAGACAGACGTCAAAAAGGGAAAGCTGCCTCTTGCCTCCTCGTGTCAGCCAACGCCCAGCCGGGCAGATTGACTGAGCAGGTCCTTCTTCAGGTCCGAATTCGTGCCCACCCCTCTGGGTGCCCCAGGAACTGGACCAAGAGCTGCCCAGGAATCTGGTTCTTCCAGACCCTTCCTAATGGTGCTGCTCAGCCTTGGTCAAAACTTTGGCCCGAGTTAGTGCCTTCTGGCACTGGAGACCTGTACGGGAGGAAACAGGCCAGAGCTGAAGGCGTGGCAGCCTATTCTTTCACCTGCTTCTCTCCCCTTAGAGCCTGGCAAACGACCCAGGAGGAGTGCTCAGAAGCCACATGTAAGCAATCTTTGGCTCATCTGCAAACATGCACAGTCTAAGCATCACCTCAAGCACAAGAATGGGGATCGGTCGCCTGGGGTTCCTTGGGAATTCCTTCCTGCATCGAGGATGTGGGTTCTGGACATTCAGCGAGACCACCTGTTGGTACCTGGCAGGCACGGCATCCCCCCCCCTCTGGTTTTCTGCCATCTGCTCCCCACAGGAGCCCATGCCCGCTCTGCTCACTTACCTCGCTTGCTTGCTTGCAGGGAGCCCTGGCGTCTGTCTGAACACTCTTTGCCTGCAGCACTGGCAGAAGAGATGCCCCCTTGAGAGCCCTCATCTCCACCCAGGTAGAGATGGAGCCAACCAGCCGAGAGCGCTTCAAGGTGGGGGCGAGGCGGCACCTGGCTCCCTAGCGCTCTGGGCAAAATGTCCCCCGTCTGTGGATCAGCCATGGCTCATCAAAGATGAGCGGGTAAGCCTGGCTGGCAAGTGCATTTCATAGAAAAAGGAAGAGAAAACCCTCTCCCTGTGATCTTTCTGCAGTGGTCCTTCCAGTTTGCTGCCTAACATATGGCAATTAGATAGAAACCCAGAGAGGGGCATCTTTCTTGCATTGCTACTTCTCCACAGAAGTCCGATAACTACATTTGCTACTGGGAGTTCTGCCAAACGAGAAGTCCCCTCCTTGGGAAGCACCTCTCGGTTCCAAGGGTGAAACCGTCCTCTTCCTGAAAGCCAGAAGTGGCCACGGACAACCCAGCTTGCCCGATAGCTTGATTTGCTCTTTGAGCTGGGAATTTATTTAATTTTTATCCTGTCTTTATTATTTTTATAAATAACTTAAGGCAGCAAACATACCTAATACCCCTTCCTCCTCCTATTTTCCCCAAAACAACCACCCTGTGAGGTGGGTTGGGCCGAGTGAGTGACTGGCCCAAGGTCACCCAGCCGGCTTTCGTGCCCAAGGCGGGACTAGAAATGAGTCTCCTGGTTTCTAACCCGTTGCCTTAACCACTAGACCAAACTGGCTGCTTCCTGGCAATCTCCCAGAACAGGTACCCCAATAAATATCGTTTTTACAGATACCAGCCCACTAAGATCACATGCCGGGCAGAAAGCACTCTCTCTCTTTCTCTCTCTCTGTGGGATCAACTGTTTTGTTCCAGATCAGACTCAAAATCGAGGGATTCTTCCCACATACAATGGAACCAATTCTTGGCTTACTGCTGCTGCTCCCTGCCCCCTTAAAGTCTCTGCCCCACCTGCACTGCTTGCTTTTGGTTAGTTACTGGCAGGGCCTCAGCTTCCTGGGACAATTACAGCAACAAGCCCGCCCCAATTAGATTAATTATCCACTCTTTCTATTCCCAAGGGGCCTTTGGAAGCTCAGAGCAGCGGTTCACAAGTCAACAAAGAGAAAAACAGCTCAGTGGCAGTTTGGTACTGGCTTAACAGATGGCAGCAGTACGTGTAGCCTCCCCAAATTACGTGCTGGAGCAACAGCCTCCTTTTACCATTTTATCCCTCTTTGTAAGTGGACTGAAACCCCACCTCCTAATTTATAGGACATCTGCAAGAGAAACCTGCCTTTCTACCAGCCAGAATTTGGGAAAGGATCTACACAGCAGCCATTCATCAAAACTTCACTGGCTCTTCTCAAACAAGGTTGCTCCATAAGCCAATGCTTGCCTAAGTCCCTGCTCTCTTCTGCAAATGGAAACACTGAAACAAGCGACCCACTATGCAGAAATAACAGCTGCAAAAGGAGATTCAGGAAACAGAATGGCCACAGGCAGGCAGCCCAGCTGTGAATGCATGTGTGGAACTTCCTACAGAACTGGAACGTTCTTAGCCAAAAAAGAAGGAACTTTCCTTGCAGGTTTCTTGCAGGGGGAATCTAACTTGGGTTTGAACTGTGTATGCCTTCAGATCCTGCGGATCAAGGATGGATTATTTAATGACAGATGTTGGGAGAAAGTCTCCATTAAACAAGGCCACACCAGATGCTCATTCCTTCTGCCTTTAAAAGTAGTTTATTTCTATGTATCAGTTCCATACAAAGCAAATGTCTCGCACACTCCATTCTGCTGACTATGAGCATCTCTGGAGTGCCTGCCCACAAGGCCTCTGGTCACCAAAAGAGGGACACGAGATGAAAGACTGGCGGGGTGTGTGTGTCTCTGTTTACAGCAGGCCTTGGCGTTTCAGGTCTTCATAGGTCTTCTTGTTGACCACATTCCCACTGGAGTCTTCATATTCCTCCTGGAATGATAAAGGAAGCTGCTGCTGAGTGCCAGATGCAAAGCAAAGCAGCTAACACAACACAACACAACACAACAGCAAGGCACTGAGAGGAGATCTCTCTCTGTGAGAGAACTACAGAACGCCCAGAACATGAGAAGTATTTTTCACCCACCCAACTTCTGAAGTTTCCATTTCTGCACCAGGAGCCCTTTCTATTTCCTCTGGGCTGCACATATAGCCTTGGAATACTCACAGGCTATGCCCCTGGGCCCATCGATCTGTAAAGCACCGTTTCATTTTTTCACTTTGGTTCAAGGCTTGCTTTGGGGTCTGTGTCTCAGCTGCGGTCAGCTGTTTTCCTGTTGTGTTTCATATACACCTACTTTTGGGCCATATTTTATCTGCCTGCACCATTTTCTACTTCTCCTTTGTTGCACTTGGCTGGTCCATCACCCCCACTGACATCTGCTGTTCTCAGTCCCCCTCTGGGTACTTTGGGGACAGTTAATTTGCCATCCCATAAGGGTATTTCTCACTTTGCTATCCCTACTAAATCTTACAGTTTGAAAAGGAACTTAAGGTACCACTTAGGTATATCTTGGGTGGACGTAAGTCTCCTTTGTCAGAATGCAGATTGTCTTCCATACCTTTTATTACCCTACACAGAGTGTTAAGAGCTCAGTTTACGTTGTATTGTTAAACAGGATAGCCTTAACAAAAGTCTGTTGGTTGACTGCTTATCTGTGCCAGTATACCAATAACCAGCAAACATAGAGATGTTTGTGTCTACCTCCGAAAGCTGGGGTTCTGGCTAAAGTCCACAGCTGAGAGGCAGTTAGCAGGAAAAAATAGCTAACATTATTTCCTACACGTTAATGACCTTCCACAGGATAAATTGTCTGTGCATTTTTTGCTGGTATACTGGTGTCTCTTCTATGGTTTGTGAATGGGAAAAGTAAATGTATATATAGATGCAAGGGAATATCTAAAACAAAACAAAAAAGGAAGCAGTGAGATACAGCATGGAATGACATACAGTCAGGACCACAAATATTGGAACAAGGCTAACTGTTTTGGCAGTTGGCCTCTGTACACCACCACATTGGAGGTGAAAGGAAACACACCCAGATGGGAGTGAAGTCAGGACTTTCAGCTGTAATTCAAGGGGTTTGACAAAAGTGGGGCACTAGCCATTCAGGAAGTACAGCCAGTGGCATACACACACACCCATCGTTGGTGGCTCATAAGTAATGGAACAAACCAACATCATTACAAACATAAGGGTCACCTTTAATACCTGGATGAAAATCCTTTGCAGTCAATGACTGCCTGAAGTCTGAAACCCATGGACATGACCAAATGCTGAGTTTCCTCCCTCGAGATGCTTTGGCAGGCCTTTACTGCAGCTGCCTTCAGCTGCTGCTTGTTTGTGGGTCTTTCTGCCTTCAGTCTTGTCTTCAGTAAGTGAAAAGCATGCTCTATTGCAGGGCTTTCCAAAGTTTTCCCGCGGCGACACACCAACCGCTGTTGGTGTGTCGCCGCAGGAAAACCCAGAAGTGCCGCCGTTGCGGCAGCGCGCAAAAACCCGGAAGCGCTGCTGCCGCTTTCGGTTTTTGCGCACCGCCGTTGGTGTGTCGCCGCGGGAAAACCCGGAAGCGCTGATGATGATCAGCGCTTCCGGGTTGTGTGGCGACACACCAGACTGTGTGTGGCGACACACTTTTGTGTCGCGACACACAGTTTGGAAAGCTCTGCTCTATTGGGTTGAGATCAGGTGACTGGCTTGGCCATTGAAGAACATCCCACTTCTTTGCCTTGAGAAACTCTTGGGTAGCTTTTGCTGTATGTTTTGGGTCATTATCCATCTGCATATGAAGCAGTGTCCTATCAGTTTGGCAGCATTTGGCTGAATCTGAGCAGAAAGTATAGCCCTGTACACTTCAGAATTCATCCTGCTTTTCTCAGCAGTCAGGTCATCAATAAACACCAGTGACCCGGTTCCATTGGCAGCCATACATGCCCATGCCATAACATTGCCTCCACCATGTTTGACAGATGATGTGGTATGCTTTGGATCATGAGCTGTTCCTTTCCTTCTCCATACTTTTCTCTTCCCATCATTCTGGTGCAAGTTAATCTTGGTTTCATCAGTCCAAAGAATCTTATTCCAGAACTGGGCAGGCTTTTTTAGGTGTTTGCTGGCAAAGTCTAATCTGGCCTTTCTGTTCTTGAGCGTTACCAGTGGTTTGCACCTTGTTGTGAAGCCTCTGTATATACATTCATAAAGCCGTCTCTTGACTGTAGATGTTGACAATGACATGCCTACCTCCTCAAGAGCGTTCTTGACCTGGATAGATGTTGTGAAAGGGTTCCTCTTCACCATGAGCAGAATTCTGTGGTCATCCACTTTAGTTGTCTTCCGTGGTCTTCCAGGCCTTTTGCTGTTACTGAGCTTGCCAGTTAATTCCTTCTTTTTCAGGATGTTCAAAACTGTTGTATTGGCTACTCCGAATGTTTTTGCTATCTCTCTGATGGGTTTATTTTGTTTCCTCAGACTAATGATGGCCACCTTCACTCGCATGGACACCTCTTTGGACCTCATGTTGGGAGTTCCAGTGAACAGCAACCAAATGCAAATGTAACGCTCAGAACCACCTCCAGGCCTTTTATCTGCTTGATTGGTCATGGGGTACCCAGGAAACAGGCCACACCTGGCCATGCAGCTGCTTGTCAGCCATTCGTTCCATTACTTATGAGCCACCAACGATGGGTCTGTGTGTATGCCACTGGCTGTACTTCCTGAATGGTTAGTGCCCCACTTTTGTCAAACCCCTTGAATTACAGCTGAAAGTCCTGACTTCGCTCCCATCTGGGTGTGTCTCCTTTCAACTTCAATGTGGTGGTGTACAGAGGCCAACTGCCAAAACAGTTATCCTTGCTCCAATATTTCTGGTCCTGACTGTAAAAGCACTGGCTGCCTTAGGCTGCAAGCAGCACGGAAGTCTGTCTCGGGTTCAACCCAAGAGCCTTGCATCTCGATGGCAACCCCTCAGCATCAGTAGGGCCACTCTCGGTGGTGGCCGTCGGGTGATCAAAGACATCACGATCTGAGCAGGAGATCCCTGTGTGGCTAAACACAAGCACCAGGAAGTGCCACTCCCAACCCCCAAGGTCCTGGTAGCAAATGTTGAGGATCCTATGGATGACTGTATGGTGTGTAAATGGGCAGCTCTGGGACTAAGCAGAGTTGCTTCCTTTTTCTCCTTTCGGCCACTGTAACAAAAAATAATGACAGACCCTTTGGGAGGAAATTGGTTGTTAGTAGAAACCACAGACAATCCTTATTGAAAAAAGGAAAAGGGCAGGATCTGTAGGAGAAACAGCCTTTCAGCCACAGGAAAAAAGTGAACAGATGCAGTAGAGCTTTGAAAAAAACACGCACGACTGTGGAAATAATCGGAAACTCAAAAGTTTTGCCTGTCCCATCTTAATGGATGAACTGTCCCAAGTTTCGGAGTCATAACTGACATGGATTGGATATGAGTTCTGACAAAACATGTAGTGCGTTTGTAACACAATATTAACAAGTAAATGAAATTAGGAGAGTTACATAAAGTAGTATCTTACTGCAGCTCAACCGTTATTTATCCCAGTGGCCAAGTCATTGCAAATGGTTTCCTTTCTTTCTCAATCCCTTAAATTATCATGAATCTCCAATCTGGCCCAAGGGGTCAGGTGCCGCAGAATTAACATCTGCACAAGAGCTAAGAAGACCCCGCTACCCCAACTTACTTCTGTATCTGGTTGCCACCTCTCCGAAGCCTTCTGCTGCTTCAGCTTTGCCCACACTGAAAGACAGAGGAAAGCAAAGCCCTGCTTTGGCACTGACGGGAGGAACAATTACTGCACCAATTGGGGAGCATTCAGAAGCTCCTACGAGACGATAACGGCCCCCCCCCACCCCCAAGGCTTTTCCCAGCCATCTTGACTCTCCCTGCCACGCTGCCTGACGCAAGAAAAGAAGCCCCATCGCTCAAGACGCTCTGCCGGCCAGAGCCACCCCCATCCTTGAGATCAGGGCAGGACGGACAAGGACTTCGCACCACTTACGTGACACGGCATCTTCAATCTGCGTAACGTTGGCAAAGTGAGCTGTGTTGGGGATGCCCAAGCATCGCATCCCATGAGCGTGGCGCCATTCCTACAGAGCACAAGTGATCATCAAAGCGAGGACCAGGTCCCCGAAACAAGGACTGCTCTTAGAGAGCCCAAACCAGCTTGGGGACGTTAGGAACCATAGAGTTTAAAGGGGACACTCTGGCCACGGAGTCCACCCCCCAGCTTAATCCAACTTAAAGGATCCCAGAAGCATGGGTGTCTGGCCTCTTCCTGAAAGAATGCCACGGCACCTGGGTCTCCAGAGAGCTGCCGGCACCGCTGTTAGGAGGCCCATTGACAGTAACCGTAGGCGAAGCAGCAGCTGCTCTCCCAACCCTTGAGTAGGGCTGCTGTTGCTAGAGGTGCCACCCAAGCAGGCAAACTGTTCTGGGATCAGTCAGAAAAGCTCACCCACCCCAGCCAGCCTCAGGAATCTAGCCCTCTCCCACAGGAAAGCACACCACAGCGCTTCCTACCGCAAAGTGTCGTTGGAAAGCTTTGGGCCCACGGTATGTATAGTTCCCACAGATCTCACAGTTGTAGTTGATGTTCAGTCCGTGGAGCTTGTACAGCCAGTAGGGAATTGGCTGGAAGGCAAGAAGGCACCTGAGCTCAGGGCGGCCTGTGCAGGGCAGGGCAGGGCAGGGCAGGGCCCGGGAGGAGACGTCCCAGCTGTCCCTGCCAGAGGCCTTACCTTGCCATCCCAGCCCAGAGGCAGGTTCTTGGGGTTGTAGATGATCTCGTTCTCTTCATCCTCACTTTCGCTCTCGCTGATCTGCTCCTCCTCCTCCTCCTCCCGCTCCTCCCCGGTCCGCGCCTGCTTGCGCTGCACGTTTTCATGTGTCAGCTGCCGCTGCTCCTGAGGGGCAGGGAGGGAGACCCGTGAAGCACCAGCCCCTGCCTGGGCCCTCATGTTCAGGGGAGGGTGCGGGCCCTTACCCCAAGGATCTCCACATACTCGTAGATCTGAGCCTCCAGGAAGGCCACGTCCTTATTCCGCTCTGTGTCCCTGTCAAGACAACCGTTGCGCCAACAGGTGAGCACTGTCACCCCCATGAAGGCCGGGCAACCCCAGGCCCTTGGAGAGAACCCCCGGCCCCAAAGGCAGCACTGGCTCCCCACCCCAGGCGTTCTAAGGCAGCCGGCAGAGAACTACAGGAGGGACCTCGGAGGAGTCGAGAAGTGCCCGAGCAGGCAGTGCTGAACTCCCACAGAGCAGACTCACCGCTTGCTCCCTTTTGTCTTTGGGTTTTTGGCAAAAAGGGAGGGGTCCAGGGCTTCCAGGGATTTGCCCTTGGTGCTGAAAAGCCTCTGGGCACGTTCCTCCAGCGTCCTGAGCAGGAAGGAGAGCAGAAACCCCTTACGTTTGGGCCCAGAGTAAATTTTTGCATTGTAAAAAGACCCAGGAATGTAACTACGAAATGGCAAGCTGAAAAATGCTGGAAGCTCCCTGCCAACCCAGGTATATACAGAATGTGTACTTTGGGGTAGGAAACAGAAAACAGCTCCATTCTCTTGGACAGGAACTATTTCTGCTTTTAAAACTGCTGAGATGCCTATTCTTTGTGGGGGATCAAATGCCCCTCTCCGGTTGGTTCTTCCCCCAAGGAGGTCCCTTCCCCACCAAGGCAAGGGTTCATGCATTCACACGGGAAAGTAAGGGCAGGGCAGGTATGTCTGTGCAGCTTCCCTGCAGGCCCACCCAGACGGCCAGGCCACCACTAATTCTAAAGTAGGCTCCCCTGGCAAACACACTTACCCTCCACATTTCAGACCTAAGGCCAGCAGGGCAGATTTCAGCCGATCTAAACCAAGGGAGGCCAACTCCTGTGGGGGCAGTACCAAAAGGTCTAGTTGGAAGCAGCTGTCTCCTCCTCGCAGGACCATGGAGAAACCTGGCCCCATGGATTCCCAGAGGCAGCCACGGGGCTCCCTCTTGCCCCCCCCCCGGAAGAGATTCAGAAAGGCTACCAACCTCCCAGGAAGAGAAGGCAGAGAGGTCCAGGTGGGCCCCAGCATGGGTGAGGGCACTGCTAGTCTCTTTCTGCCAAAGGACAACAGGAGGATGAGTGGACAAAGGACTCTCCAGACCAGTGGCTTCCAACTCCCCCAGCCGTTCGGGCTGACTGGGGATGCAGGGGCACAGGCTGGGGAAGGCCTCTCTCCCAGAAACATAAACAACTACCATGGTTTACAAACAACTGTGCTTCACACAACCCTCCCCCACCTCCTTGCATTCCCACCCACAGAATGGCACTTACCGGCCAACCAGGGAAAGTGCCAATCTCCCACTTTTTCTCAAAATCTCCCTGGATTTTGCCAAACAGTTCATTCTGGTCAAGCAGAGGCTTTACCCGGTCTGTATAATCCTGCAGATATTCCAACAGCATCTCCAAGTACCTGTAAAAATCATACTGACTGTGGTAGGAGAGCCTGGCACCTGCCCACTCAGATGGGCCTCTTTCCCATTGTCAACTGGCAGCAGTCCCTTAGAATGAATAAGCACTAAGTCAAACAACATTTAAACCTGCCTGTGCCTGCTGCTGTAACCCAAGTGGGGAAAGGAGAAATTCCGGCATAAACCTCCTTTTGTTAATGCAAAACTTGTTAATTTGACCAGCTTTAATAGCCCAGAGGACGACACATTCTCTCCTTCACAGGAGAGAAGGCTGTAAATTCTCACCTCCTGTACTCGGCATTTTTTCTCTCCTTTGGAATGTCAAAGAGCTGGTCAAAAGTGGACAGGTAAGTGATGTAGTCCAGTTTCTGCAAGAGCAGGGAGAAGGGAGTTTGCCACAGTTCTCTGAGGTCCTATGCCAAGGTAACTACACCCCCGAGGTTTCTGTAGCTGCACTTGATGTAAGGCTGGGGCTGTTTCTGTAGCTGCACTTGATGTAAGTGAACCCCCCCACACACACACATACCCCTTCCTTTCAGCCCAGCAAGAGACAACTTCCATTTTACCCTTCCTCCCCCACAGCTGCCATCTTCAGTCATTAAACGTTTTGTGCCACCTGTGGGATGTCCCTTTGGCCCAGTTTCTATTAAGCACAAATCTGAGGACACAGTCTACAAGGATGAGAGCAAAGCAACGGAGCACCAGCCATACCCCCAAAGTCCAGGAAATATCAGGGAAGTCTCACCTCGGAGGACTTGAGATTGATGTATTTAAGATAACAGTCGTGCAGGTCCAGATAGCGGCCGTATCCTTCTTCATCGGTGAACTCCACGAGGTCTGCGAGAAGCCAAGAATGAAAGACGGCCTGGAACCATCCCACATCTGGAACAGGAGGCTGTTCCCAGATGGAAGCCAAGGCCCTGTCCCTGAAACAGCCCCCCTCAGCGTGTAATTTATCCATTTTGAAAGGAGCAGGAAGAAAGCCCTGTCACGAAGGACTCACTCTGGGCCTCTTCACTTGGGTTCTCCCGGGCCTTCAAGAGCTCCTCAAATTCCACCGACATCGGCACACAGATCTGCGGAGGTAAAACCTGGGTTTGGGTTTTGCTTCATGGTCCCCCTCCCCCGAGAACCGAAAGAAAAAGGAAGAAAATATGCCGCATACAAGAAATCATTCATCCGTGTTTTAAAGCAATTAAACCCTCTTTATTCTCCCACGTGGGCAGAAGCGACACTGGGGGGCAAGACCCTCAGCATGTCATGTCAAGAGGGCCTCCTCGGCTTTGGGGAAGGAGCCTCGGGGCACTGGTGGGGCTCTCACAAATGCTTCCTGCTGAAGGCAAAGTCCCACAAAGGAAAGGCAGATTTTCAGTGCAAGCAGCAGAGGTTTGGGTTTTTACAAAGGTGGTACAAACTTCAGAAATGAAGCGCTTCATCTCGATTCATCTCCTTAAGGAGAGAAAGTACAGGTTTGGACAATGGCTGGCTAGCCTGGTCAGGAGGGCTTTACAGTATATCAGAGGAGAAGAGGGCAGAGGACACGAGATCTGGCAAGGGGAAGATTCAACACAACCAAGCAAAGTGGTTTGAAGCGGTGGACACCCAGACCGAATGCAAGGGCTCTGACCAGTTACCTTAAAGAGCTCTAGGCCAACACACAAAGCATGGCTAATAAGCCAGGCGAGTGGGTATCGTGAGGCACAAAAGCAAGTGTAAAGTAACTGGGATTACAGAAACAGGGTGGGATAAATCCCAGCAGGGGAATATCAGGCTTGATGGATGTCGCTTGTTGCACAGGAACAGGAAACGCAAGAGAGGTTGTGCAGCACCGCAGTATCAAGAACGGGTTTACCCAGTACAGAGGTCCACGGTATTCAAAGCATCTGGGGTAAAGGCAAGCCAACAGAAGGCCTGGCCTGCTGCAGTTAGAAGAGGGAGCTGAAGATTTATTAAAACTAATGTCTGAACTCAGCAAACCACGAACTGGTTGTGATGGGGGGTTTCAACTGCCCAGACATTTGTTGGAAAACTAATTCTGCCAAACACGAGATGTCAGATAAATTATTGATTTGTGTTGGTCATTATATTATCTTGAAGAGGTTAAGGTGGGCACTACGAGAGCTGCTTCCTTGGTATTTGTCTTTACTAACAGGGAGGAGGCTGAAGACATTAAAGTGGTGGCTACTTTGGATGCAAGTGACCACACTAACAAAAAGCTTGGTTAAAAAAGCAGTCAAACGCAAACCATGGATCTTAGAAAGCCCAATTTTAATAAGAGAAATAGCAAGAAAGATGTTCTGGGAAGAAGGCCTTAAAGGCAAAGGTTTTGTAGCTGGCTGGGACTTCTTGGAGAGGAAATTAAGGACAGCACTTTTTCAAATAATGCCAACAAACAAGAAAACTAGGAGACATGTAAAGAAGCCAGTGTGGCTGAAGAGGCAGCTCACAAAGAAGAAAACGTATTGGAAATGGTAGAAAGGGCTAACAGCCAGGGAACAAGGTCAGGAAGGCAAAGGCAGAAATGAGCTAAGGCTAGCAAGAGAGGCAAAATCCAGCAAGAAGGGGGGGGGGGTGTTTGGGGGAGGTGCCTTTCAGTCAGTCTTGTTCCTGGTGACTGCCTGGACAAGTCCCTGCAGTTTTCTTGGCAAGATTTTGGGAGTGGTCTGTCATTGCCTGCATCCCAGGGCCGAGGGAGAGTGACTGGCCCAGGGTCCCCCAGCTGGCTTTGTGCCCAAGGTGGAACTGGAACTTGCGGTTTCCTGGTTTCTAGCCCGGTGCCTTAACCGGGATGCCACACTGGCTCTCCCGGCAAGAAGGGTTCTTTCAAATACGTCAACAGCAAGAAGACAAATGAGCTGGTGCTTACTCCAAATGGGGAAGCCTTAACAGGTGACCACCAGAAAGCAGAGGAACTCCTCTTCTGCCTTTGTCTGTGTATCAAAGGAAAGGGTGATTTGACCTGCCTCACCTCGTTCGGGTGCTTCCGATGGAACTCCTTGATCTGCTTCAGCCGGTTGTAGAACTCGGCGAATTCGTTGGGCCCCGAAATGGCGCTGAGCTCCTCCTTCCGCAACCTGGGGGACAGCGAAGCGGGGGTCAGGCGGGTCCTGCGGCCCGGCGTTGGCGCCCCACCCACCCCAGCCCTTATTTATTTATTTGTCATATTTATCACCGCCCATCTCTAAGAAGTAGACTCTTACCCGTCCTTGTCATCGTAGAGGTCCCTCAGGTTGCCGCTGACCTCCATGTAGCGCTGCAAGAGACACCCAGGCGCGTCAGTCGCCCGCCGCCCCCGCAGCCAGGCGCCCCCCCGCCCCCCGCCGCCACTCACGTCCTGCATGGCCCGCGTGCGGTGGTCCGAGTTGATCTGGTCCCGGAGCTGCTCGGGAGAGAGAAGGGTTAGGCCCGCCGCCCCGGGCCCGGCCCGGCCCGGCCCCGCGCCCCACCCCGCGCCCCGCGCCCCACCGTGGACTTGCGCGTCAGCATCTCCTTGACCATCACGTCCATCAGCCGCTCGCGCTCCTCGTGGTAGCGGCGCTGCTGCTCCAGGATGGTCTCCATGGCGGCGGCGGCGGCGGCGGCGGAAGTGGGCCCCCGGAAGCCGGCTCCCAACGCCCCCGCCGCCCCTCGGCCGCGCAGGAAGGTTCCGTTGGGCGGCGCGGGCCTAGCGGAAGTAAGCCCGCCGAGCTCGAGCTTCCGTCCCCGCAGCAGGAGGCGCACTCCCCCGCCCACCGGCCGCGCCCTCCCGAGGCTGCGCTGCAGGGCTGTGGCGAGCGCCGGCGCGTCCGAGGCCCGGCCGGGCTCCGGCTCTCCGCGCCTGCCGCGGGGCTGCCGGGCCGAAGAGGATTCGGAGAGGGGAGCGCGGCGGTCGCGATGCGGGATGGAGGCTTTCCCCGCCTGCAAAATTCAGAAGAACGGAGCACCCGGAGGAGGAGGAACCAGCCGCTCGTTCCAGAAGGAGGAATCCGACCAATGGGGAGGAAAGGCAGTTACGAAGCAGAAATCCCGAGGGGCTGATGCTGCCCACCTTGGGGGAGCTGGGCAGGTGTGCACGGGGGGATCTCGTGGGGCGAAACTGCCCTTCCGGCGCTGGGGAAGGCCCTGGCTAAGGGGCGGACGGCCGAGTGTCCCCGATGCAGGAGAGCGCGTTGCGGCTCCGCCTGCTGCTCCGTCGCCATTCCTGTGTTTGGGCTGCCTCGGGCTGGCGAGCGAAGCCTCTGCCCTTTGGTTCATGTGGCGTGGCGGGCTCGGGGGCTCGGTTTGAGTCTGATAGGATTCGGCGAGGAGAGGAGCCGGGCTTGACAGGGAGGAAGGGGTGCAGCCTCCATTTTGGCAGAGGGCCTGGGTACCTGAGGGGGCGCTTGTCTGCAACTGTTTCTGCCCGCCCGGTACGTTCCGGCAGAGTGGGTGCGCCCTAGGTCCCCTCCATTAAACACGGCCATCTTATGAACTGAGGAAGCGGGCCTTCTCTGTCGTGGCCCCACCCCCTGGACCAGCATCCCCCAGAGATAAGGACAGCGCCCTCTTGCCTGGGGTTCCGGAAAGCTCTGTAAGCCTGGCTCTGGTCCCAGACCTGCCCAGAGTCCACTGGAGTTGGGCAGCCAATAAATTTAAATAATAATAATTTTGTTTGTTACATTATTTTCTCCCCTTTTTCTGCCTTTTAAACTTCTGTTCTCCTAAGGCAGGGTTCTGCAAACTTTTTATGCCGGGAGCCATTTTGACATGCTTGTGCACATTTTGAAATGCTCGAGAGCCAGGGGGCGGGGTTTGCGGGCGGGGGCCAATCGCATGGAAGGGGGCGGGGTTTGCGGGCGGGGACCACTCGCGCACACTTAGGGCCTGCTGCCGCCATGCCCGCCACGCCCACTGCATTGCCTGCTGCCACCACGCACACCATGCCCGCTGCCCCGCCACGTCCGCCACTGCACCTCCCCCGGGGTCCGAGTAAGCCGCGACGGGCGGGCAGCGAGCGAAGCATCGCCCCGCCTCCTCCCCCGGGGTCCTTCGTGAAGACCTCCTCCTCCATCCTCGCTGCTCCTGCCGCCGCTCCTTCTCCCTGGTGGGCTCCCCTCAGCGCCGCCTCGCACTCATACACACACATACACAGAGGCTGGCTGGCTCTGGGCTCTGACAGCAATGGCTTTCTTCCCCAGGGTTCGCGCTGCTTCCGGAGACCGGCTTTCCGAATGTCGGGCGGCAGACAGAGAGAGAGAGCCAGAGCCGAGGGGCCAAAGAGCCAGATCTGGCTCTCAAGAGCCGCCATTTCCGACCCTTGGCATAGGACTTTCCCTCCACCGTTTGGCGTATTTCCCCGCCCCCCTCGAGACTGGCGCGGCCTGAGGCGGCGGCTATGCCCCCTACGGTGGGCGAAGGCGTGCGCACGTGCGTGGGGGCAGGGGGAGCAAGCAAGCGTGCAAGCGAGGGAGAAGCCGCTCTTTCTCTACTCTTTGTAGAAGGAGCGCCGCGAACCGAGTTCGCTGGCTCGGGCGTTGTTTCCGGGAGAGCGGGCGAGTCCAGCTTGCTTTCTCCACGGCCCCAGGATGGAATGTCCGGCTGGAGCTTCAGACAAGGAGCCCGCTTAGCAAGTTTCTTCCAGCTTTACTCCTCCGATTAGGATTGCTTTGCCCAAACTGGCTCTTTCCGTATGACTCGGGTGATCTCCAGCCATGTGGCTGTAGTCTCGCACGCTTAAGACGCATGGGAAGCTGATTTAGGCCGTGAGAGAAAGGCGTGATTATGCTTGTGTTCGCTTGCATCGCTCCTTGCATCGTTCTCTCCCTCGCCGGCACCCACCACCCCTGCCCCACCTCCGCCCACCCTTCTCCTCCCTCCCCCTCACAGAGATTTCGTCTCTGTCTGACCCAGGTCCCGGCCTCCGCGCACTGCCGGCAAGATGTGGCTGCACCCGAAGGGGCGCAGGGACGGCGCGCCTCCCGAGCGGAGCGGGAGAACCTGCAGCGACGGGACGCCGCAGCCCTCGCCTGCTCCGGCCGCGGAAGGGGCAGCCCCACCTCGCTCCCGCAGCCCCTGCCGGCCTTTCCGCTTCCCATCTGGCGGCTCCCTGGCCTCCGCTTGTGCCTCCTGCGCCGCGGCCCCACGCGCTTTCCTCAGACGAGGTCCAGGGCAGCGAGGCTCGGGGCTGGCGAAGGCGGAGCAGCCCCGCGGATGGGAGCTGGGGGACGCCCGACCCGCGGCCCCCGCGGCATTCAGGGGGACCGGCTCCGGCTGGCGGGTGCCCAAACACGTCCTTATTTGGGTGCTCCCAAATAAGCTTTTTACAAATTCTACATCTGTGCAAGCAATGTTTCCTCTAGGCAGAAGCATGTCTGGCCCAACGCTTTCTAAAATACACAGATAAAAGAGCGTGCGGGTGCCAACTTGAGCTTCTGGAGGAAAGGCACATTTAAGGTGGGGTTACAGCACAGAATAAAGTGGAACTATTGCCACCTAATTAACATGAATTTGAGTGAACTCCAGGCGACAGTGGAGGACAGGAAGGCCTGTCGTGCTATGGTCCATGCGGTCACGAAGAGTCGGACACGACTAAACAACAACATTGCCACCTGTGATCTGGAAACCATTCTTTGGCTAATGCAGCCTAACATTTTGGCTTTTTCATGACTGAGCCAGGTAACCTATTTGAGTTAACTGACATTTCTGTCTAGTAAATACCAACTTTATTTAAAGCCCATTTCCCTGATCTGTCAAGATTGTTTGGAATCTTGTTTCTGCCTTCGGCAGTAACTCACACTCATTCTCCTAACTTCTTATCTGCAAATTTGTTAAGTGTTCCCTCCACCTCAACATCCAAATCATTCAAAACAATGTCCTTGTAAGAGAGGACATAGTGCCACATTTCAAAACTTTGTGGGGTTCTACATTAGACCGTGTGGGGCGTTGTGGATCAGCGGGTAAGACATCAGGTTTGTTGATTGGAAGATCGCAAGTTCAGAGGTTTGAATCCCTAGCTCCCGCACTCACCACCCTAGCAATTTGAAAGCATGCAAATGCAAGTAGATATATTTATATATTATATATATATAACTTCCGTGGGATGGTAACAGTGTCATGCCGGCCACATGACCGCAGAAGCGTCTTTGGACAGCGCTGGCTCTTTGGCTAAGTAATGGAGATGAGCAGCGCCCCCTAGAGTCAGACACGACTGCACAAATGTGTGGGGGGAACCTTTACCTTACATTAGACCACACACATACTGCTTGCTCATAACCTGACAAAATAGCTAGGTCCCTATTTTTATAACTAATAGAAGATGGGTTTAATATTGTAGGGTGGCCTACAGCAGGGCATTAAACAAGGTGCTTATGAAAGCAGACTGATTTATGAGTTACAGGCTGCTGGGTGAGAGACCCTGTTAAGTTGAACTCGGATTCCGTTGGGACTGTTGCTATTGTACCAGCCTCCCTGCTGCATAGCCACCTCCCTGCCTGAGCTCCTTGACTCCATGGCTGGGTTGGCAGTGGAGTTCCCCAGACTTATGGTCCTGGGGGACTTCAACCTGCCTTCTCTGGGGTTGGGGGCAGAGATAGCCCTGGGCCTATCCCAGGACACCTAGGGTCCAACATGTAACAGTGGCCATACGCCTGACCTGGTTTTTCTGTTGGAGCAGTGGCAAGGTGATCTGGATTTAGGGGAGCTGGTGGTTTTTCTCTTGTCATGGTCAGACCACTCCCTGGTAACCCTGCAGATCTCTTGTGCCACCTCCCACCGCAGGGAGGCTGGACCTATGAGATCGGTCTGCCCCAGGCAACTAATGAACCCAGTTCATTAGTTGCTGCACGGTCCGACCGAAGCCCTGGTAGCCACTGAAATGAGAGGGTGGCTTGGGCTCTGGATCAGATTGTGCCTGAGTGGCCTCTCCTTCCCCGGGATCCCAGAACTCCCCCCGTTTCATGGAGGAGCTAAGGGAAATGACATGGAAGAAGAGATGCCTAGAGTGCCACTGGAGGATTAGGACGAGTGAACTCGATCAAACATCAGCTACAGCTGCTGTTAGAGCCTATCGTGGCAGTACACGTGGCAAAACATCAGTATTTCTCCGCCCTTACTGCATTCAGGGATAGCCATTTAACAGACTTGACTTGGGTAACCCGAGCCCTTCTGGGTGGGAGTGATTCGTGAGGAATATGCTAGCCATTTGTTGGATAAAGTTGATCGGATCTGCTCTAAGCTGGGCTCTGGCCTTGGAGCAGGATCTGTGGGGGCTGGGGCTGGCTTAGTTATCTGGGGGGGCGGGAAGTTTGATCCTGTGGAGTCCTTGGTGCTCTCTGAGCTTGGTAGTTTGCTTGCAGACCTTTCATTACTCCACAGTTCAACCTTGCGATACATATATTCTCTTCTATTGGAAGTTTGATCCTGTTGGGCCTGAGGGAGTAGACAGGGTTCTCGTGGCTGTTACTTCAGCCACCTCTATGTCGTTCTGGCTGGTTAAGGCTGCCTGGGAGGGGATGTGTGGCTGGGTTTGGGCGGTGGTTAATTCCTCTTTGAGAGGGGTGGTTACCCTGTCTCTTAAGGAGGCGCTGGTGCATCCCCACCTCAAGAGGCTGCAATGGATCCTACCATTTTGGAAGGTTGTAGAGAAGGTGGCTGCGCTGCAGCTTCAGAGGTCCCTGGAAGAAGCGATTATCTGGACCCCTTTCAGTCAGGGTTCAGGCCTGGGTAGGGGACTGAGACGGCATTGGTCACACTCTCGGATGACCTCTGGCAGGAGTGGGATGAGGGCAGTGCATCCATCCTTGCCCTCCTAGACCTCTCGGAGATCATGGTATCCTTCTGGGTAGGCTGTGGGGGTGGGCAGCACTGTGTTATGCTGGCTCTCCTTCCTCTGGGATCGGTTCCAGTTGGTGTTGATGGGGGAGGAAGAGGCCCAGCCTGGGGTCCCTCCTTTGAGGGATGCTACAGGGCTCGATCCTTCCTCCTATCCTGTTTAAGATCTACATTAAGCTGCTGGGTGAGGTCATCCAACGGTTTGGAGTGATGATACTGGGATGTGCTGATGATACTCAGCTTTATATCTCCATCCCAGGCTGTCAGGATGATGCAGTGGAGGTTCTGTCTCAGTGCCTGGAGGCCGTGGGGGCCTGGATGGGGCACAACAGGCTGCAGCTCAACGCAAACAAATTGTGTGGGTCTGGATTTTGAACCCCCTGGTTCCAGGGACCTTCTATATTTGGTCCCAGGTGGTGTGGCGCTGCCTCAAACTGTCAGCTGTCTGAGGTAGACCATACTACGAAGCCAAGATTATGAATGCTAATGCTAACACTTTTATTATAAGGTCACAGTAACGGAATCTTCCAAGTCTGAATGGGCCTCCCCCACTCCATCCCTTTATCTCCAAGACAACTAGGGAGGTCAAGTCTGAGATGCTTTCTCAAACTACATTTGAGAAATGTAATTTGGACTCAGATTTCTTTTGTCTGACAGTTGTCTTGGTTGTGGCTCTTCCTCCTGTTCCTCAAGGTTATTCTTACTGCCCATTACACAAACAGAGCCAGTGTCCAATCTGGGGTCTTCCTGGCCTCATGGCTCCCACTCAAGAAGATGGCAGCTATGGCTAGAAGGGCCTTTGCACAACTTCAGATTGTGCATCAGTTGCACCCATTCCTGGACTGGGGGTTCCTGCTCATGGTCACTTATGCCCTTGCGACCTCCAGACTGGACTACTGCAACGTACTTTACATGTGGCTGCCCTTGAAGAGTATTTGGAAGCTTCATTTGGTGCAGAATGCGGTGGCGTGGGCAGTTAATGGCCTCAGTTATTCAGTGCATGTGACACCACTGCTCCATGAGCTACATTGGCTTCCAGTGTGCTTCCAGGTACAATTCAAGGTTCTGGTAGTCACCTTTAAAGCCCTTCATGGCTTGGGACTGGGTTACTTATGGAACTCCCCCCAGGTATTTGCACCTGCCTATCTGATCCAGGGGCGTGGTGGCTCAGCGGGTAAGACGCCAGGCTTGTCAATCGGAAGATCGCAAGTTCGGAGGTTCGAATCCCTAGCCCCGCGTGACAGAGTGAGCTCCTGCACTCGCCCCAGCTTTTGCCAACCTAGCAATTCAAAAGCATGCAAATGCAAGTAGATTAATAGGTACCACTTCAGTGGGTAGGTAACAGCATTCTGCGTGCGTCATGCCGGCCACATGACTGTGGAAGCGTCTTCGGTCAACGCTGGCTCTTTGGCTAACAAACGGAGATGAGCACCGGTCCCTAGAGTCAGACACGACTGCACAAATGTGTGGGGGGAACCTTTACCTTTACCTGATCCAGCAGGAGGGGCACACTCCAAGTACCATCAGTCAGGAGTGTTGTCTGGCAGGGCCCAGGAGTACCTTTTCTGCTGTGGCACCTGCCCTTTGGAATATCATCCCTCCAGAGATCAGATTGGCCCTGACACTGTTGGCCTTTTGCATGGCCTTGAAAACTTGTGGAGTCCTTAGTGCTCTCTGAGCCTTGTTTTTTTCTTGCAGACATTTCATTGCCAGGCTAGGCAACATCTTCAGTGCGAAAAGGGAGTGGGACTTGCTCTCTGTTTATATACCGTGGCTTGTCCTGCTTGTGTTGGTGGACGTGTTGTTCCCTCCTTAGTTCCTTGATTGGGCTGTTGTTTGCTACTTCGTTGATTGACTGAGTTAATAGTTCCTTGATTAGGGTATATTGTGCTGTTTGATTGTTCCTCTGGTGCTAATCTTGGTGTTAATCTTTGCATATCTGGGTGTTGATTGCTGGCAAGGAGGTGTTCTGGTCTTTTGGCTTTTCTATTGTCTCTTATGAATGGTAAGTAAATGTTGTTTACCTCTATGTGCCTGTTGATGGCTGCTTTGTCTGAGTGCCAAGCTTCCAGGAATTCTCTAGTGTTTTTGGATTTGGCTTGGTTTAAGATGCTCACAGTTTCCCAGTTGAAAGTATGTTTAAGTCTGTCCATGTGTTGTGAGATTAAGGAGTTTTCATCGTGTCTTCTGACTTCTAGTTGGTGTTCGTGGATGCGTTCTGCTAGTCTTCTGCCGGCCTGTCCTACATAGTGGCTGCTACAGTCCATACACTGTATGTTGTAGATAACTCATTGTTTCTTCTTGGGCTACTGGGTCTTTTGGTTTGAAAACTTGGTCTTGTGCCCAAGCCCTGGGCGTGGGATAGAGCCAATACCCTGGCTGTGCGGATAATTGATTGGATGTTGCCCAGCTGCTATGTGTTTTGTCTATTTTTATCTTAGAGTCATTTATGTGAGATGGGGGGCTATATAAATTGATTAAATAAATGTTTTCGGGATGGTGGAAGCAGCTGTACCCAGAAAGGGTGGGCAGCCTCAGCAAGCAATCCATTAGTGTCATTAGGACTAAACTGCTTTTAAAGCTGTTTTGGGATGCAAAATGTGGCTGCCCTCCTGCTCACTATGCAGCAGCAGCGACTACAGTGTTTCTAAGGTCGGTTTAAACCACTGGACTTGTAACCTCAAAAGCCTCTCAAAAGTGCCTTCTCTCACAGCCCCACTTTGAAGATCTTAGCCGAAGCCCTTATTTGCCTACCTTTGGGTCCTTTATACTGATGGGCACCAACAGTTCAGTATGTTCCTACAGCCGTCAGGCTTAAGGAACTTGTTACCTGTTGAAGAGTCTGAAAGATACATTTATTGTCAGTAGCATCCTGTAAGTATTGGGGGGGTCTTGATGGAAATATGACTGGTTTCATACTCCTGTTGATTGTTTAGTCACTAAATTTTAATTGTGCATTATTGATCTCTATGAACTTTTTAAGCTGCTTCTCATCTTTTAGATGCCTAAGAACAGGGCTTTCCAAACTTTTGCCGTTGGCGACACACCAACGGCCGGCCCACAAAAACACCGGTGCGGTGCGCACAAACCCGGAAGCGCTGTGGCAGTGCTTTCAGGTTGCCGCTGGGGCAGCAGCGGCTGCCCCTTTAAAGGGGCAGGCTCCGGGGACCCTGAAAACGCCCTCGGTTCTGGCAGGGAGGTGAAAAGCCTCGCCGCACGTGTGCGCGCTGTTGGGCTTCCTGGCGCACAGCTGACCGGCTCAGGGGGGCAGGGATGGAAATTCTCTGCGCCGATCAGCTGTGCGCCGGGAAGCCCGGCAGCGTGCACGCGCGATTTTCGCCTCCCTGCTGGAACCGAGGGCATTTTCGGGGTCCCCGGAGCCTGCCCTTTCGAAGGGACAGCAGCAGCGGCGGGCCATCAGCGCTTCCGGGTTCCAGGACGCCGCTGCTGCCGCTGGCAGCACGGGGGCGGG
Source organism: Charina bottae (assembly GCA_023362775.1). Taxonomy (NCBI): domain Eukaryota; kingdom Metazoa; phylum Chordata; class Lepidosauria; order Squamata; family Charinaidae; genus Charina; species Charina bottae. The sequence goes on along the minus strand of JALMGJ010000013.1, from coordinate 833,247 downwards.
GTGGAAATTTTCCACGCCGATCAGCTGTGCGCCGGAAAGCCCGGCAGCATGCGTGCGCGATTTTTGCCGGAGCTGAGAACATTTTCAGGGTCCCTGGAGCCTGCCATTTTGAAGGGGCAGCGTAGGCGTCCTGGAACCCAGAAGCGCTGATGGCCTGCTGCCCCTTCAAAAGGGCACACTCCGGGGACCCCGAAAATGCCCTTGGTTCCAGCAGGGAGGCAAAAATCGAGCACTGCACACTGCCGCGCTTCTCAGCACACAGCTGATCGGCGCAGAGAATTTCCACCCCGGGTGGCCTGGCAGCGTGCGCGTGCGATTTTCGCCTCCCTGCCGGGAACCGAGGGCATTTTCATCAGCGCTTCTGGGTTGTCAAGCAACACACTTGGGGCCCCCAGGCGACACAGTATTGTGTCGCGACACACAGTTTGGAAAGCCCTGCCTTAGAACATCTTTTAATAAATAGAAAGGAAACATATAAAGCATAGCTTTCCAAACTGTCGCGACACTTTAGTGTTTAGTGTGCCGCGAAGCTGCAGCACAGGGGTGCGTGCGTAGCGGTGCGGGGGCATGCGGTGGTGGTGGTGTGTATGGCGGCGGCAGCAACGCGCCATCAGCGCTTCCGCGTTTTAGCGAGGCCGCCGCTGTGCGCACCCCTGCGCTGCTGTGCACGTGCGCCGCCAACGGCGGCAGTTTGGAAAGCACTGATATAAAGCATCCTGGGAGATGGTGAAGCTAGAACTGAAGTTAGACCAACGTGGTTCCTGAATAAATATCGGTGTGTAGGACAGCTGGGATGGACTAACTGGAGAGCCACTCCGCCTTCCTTGGGAGTGACCGACTCCAGACTGCTGTGGTTTGCCGGGCTGGGTGTGCAGGACAGTCTTCCCAGAAGACACGTGAGGCTGAAGGGAGGAAAGGCTGCCGTGCAGTTCGGGCAGCCCCGGGCTTGCTTGCCCAGGCTGAACTAGGGGGCGCTTGGCTAAGCCAACTGCCGTAGAAGGGATGGGGCAGCCCCATAGCCTTGGAAGAGCCCCCCCCCCCGCCCGAACTCCTGTGGGACTTCTATCTGCCTGGCTTCCTTCCCCCTCGTTGCCCAGAGCATCTGCTTTCTCAACCAGCACGACTGCTCATCCAACTCAGAGCCGTTTCCATTCGTGCTGCACCAGGCCTTGCCACATGATCTCATCTCATCCCACAAATAAATCAGGCAGGCAGAGCAGGTCACGACCCATCCCTGTTGGGATAGAATCCAGATGTTGCTGGCCAAACGAAACTGATCCGTTTCCTTTTTTGGGAAAACATACCCACCACTAATAGATCCCAGCAGTGGAGAGGTACTAAGCACTTGGTTTCTAATCTCTGGAGAGGCGGGGCAGACCCCTGCAAGTCATCCTCTTCGGTAGCCACAAAGGTCGCCCGGAGAGTCTTTGGCAAGGAGGAAAAGGTCTGTCCCAACCCCCCCAGCCCCCCCCCCCAGCAGAAACAACGAATTACCTAAGCAGGAAAGAAACGGCCCGGGGTCACCGCAGCTACTTTGGCTCACATCCCGTTGTCGCGGGCAACGGTTGCCAGAGAAGCTTGACTTCTGTTACGGGAGCCTCGAGAGTCCCGCCCGTCCCACTTTGGGGGTCAGCATGCTGCAGGGGGACTGCAGCGCCAGGCTGGCATAGGCGTTGGGCAGCGCTGCCCTTTGTGGGAGCAGCCACTCGATTTCATCACGGGGCGCTCGGCTCTTCCCATGTGCCAAATCCTGGGTGGAGCCACGTTCTAAGCACACCCGGCAGGCTCTGAAGACCAGCATCGAGGCGGGCTGGCGGAGGAAGTGCCGAACGAACCTTTGGGATTTGGGAAACGGCTCAGCGAGAAGACGGAGCGCAAAATCCGGGCATGGGAAACCCATCTCGCCCCCCTGCTTCTCGAAGTGAATTATCCTCAGTCAGCCATTAACACAATTTATTAGAGAGAGTCAGAGAAGAGGGGGAGAGATCCGCGGACCAGGCGTGAGCCTCCACACCAACAGGCAGGCATCCAGTGTGGTCTCTGGCTCCCCGACAGCAAAGCATCTGAGGAAAGGCTACATGGCTCGTTTAAAGGAACATGCATAGCGTTTCACCAAAGAGGCAGGAGGGAAATTCAGGCCATAGAGAAAGCAACAGAGCCCCTTCCTTCCCGGTGGGGAGGGTCAGGCTGAAGGGTGGGAGAGTCCCAGGGCAGAAAGCAGCAGGCGGCGAGCTCAGGCCTCGGGTTCCTCAGCCCAGGGGCGGGGGGAGGGTTAGGGTTGGGGTCCGGGATTCACAGTTCAAGCCCAGGGGCTGTGAGAGAAACAGCTGGAGCTTCCTGCAGCGCTGCCGAGCCACTTGGGGACCCCTGGAGACCGAAGGAAGGGAAGGATGCCCTCCCAAAGGGCTTGCTGCCATTCCAGGACTTGTTGGGGACAGAAAGAGATGGTGCTCCAGGCCTCTGCGGCTCGCCCCCCCCCCGGTGCAGAAGTGGGAAGGGGGGTGGCCAGAAGGAAACATGGCAGTGGGCTTGCTACTGCTGGCATTCAGACAACCGGGGCGGATCAGAGGGAGGAGCAACTGCACTTTGGTGGGGAGCGGAGGGCTCCGGCCACTTCTGGGAGACAGTCGCCTGCTGTCTTCCGGGCCCCAAAGAAGACGGCCCTCGAGGCAGATCACGGTCAGCGGTGGTGGGCTTCACCGCCATGCTGCCGGCGAAAAAGGGAAGCGTCCTGAGCTTGCCAATCGGAAAGAGGCCGAGCAAGAAAGCCAAGACTTTTGACCGGCAGAAAGAGGAGGCTGGCACCAGTCAGCAGTGCCAGGGAGGGGAGAACCATCCCTGCCTGCCCCAGGAGAGAGCTTTGGCACACACACAATCTGGAGGACAACCACAGGGGGCGTCCCTTCAGAGGCTGCCGGCGCATTCACGGCACAGGATCTCATCGTTGTCAGGGATGAAGCCCTTCCCCACAAGGGAGGTAGCGCAGCGGGAGCAGCTGAAGCAGGTGTGGTGCCAGTGGCGATCCTCGAAGGAGACGTACTTGCCTCCCCCAAAACCTGGGAAGAAAGAGGGGGGATGGGATGGAGAGCAGCGGCCCCTCCCTACCCGATCCTACGGGTGAGCCAGGCGGGTCCCTCCCCCGTCCCACCGAGTCCCCGGAGGCTCGGCCCCCGCCGCCCCTGCTCACCCGTGATGGGCTTTGCGCAGGCGCTGCACTTTTTGGCGTAAAGGCTGCCAAAGCACTTGACGCAGTAGGGCTGATCTTCTTGAGACGTGAACTGCTGCCCGGCCAGGGGAGCCTCGCAGCCCGTGCAGACGAAGCACTCCTTGTGCCACGGCTCATCCCGGTAAGTCACTCCTCCCTTGGTCAGCGACTGTGAGCAGACACAGGAGTAGAAGTTCATCCCGGGCCCCAGGGGAGCTCCTGCCAGCCGCATCCCCTCCCCCGGCGGTCAAGATCCAACCTTCTTGCAGCGGGTGCAGCGGGGGGCAAATTTGCTCTCGTAGCAGGGGACGCAGTAATACTTGTTCTGCTCCGGGATGAAGGAGCACGCTCCGATGGGCTGCTGGCAGCTGCCGCAGATGAAGCAGTGCTCGTGCCAGGTCTGCCCGTTGTACTCCAGCTTCCGAGAGCCTGTGGGCAGGGGGGGGTAAGCGACCGACCGACCGACCGAAAGCCCTGCCCTCCCGCCCTCCCCGGGGGCTGGGTCTGGGCTGGGAGGAAGAAGGGGCTGGGCATCGCACCTGGCATGACCACCTGCTGGCAGGCCACGCACTGGGAGGAGAACTCCCGGCAGTAGCAGCCGTTGCAGAGCAGCTCCTGCCCCTGGCAGGTGAAAGGCTCGTCTGCCAGGGAGCGGTCGCAGCGGAAGCAGCGGAAGCAGCCCTCGTGGTAGTGGCGGTCCTCGTAGTAGAGCTCCTGGGGGCGAGAAGAGGGTCAGAGGCGGCCGCTTACCAATTCGGGGCCCCGGGGATTGATACCTCTGTTTCTCCTGTGAGAGGGGCCCCTCCGTAGTTTGCAGGAGAGCCGTCTTAGTCTGCAGCAGCCCCAGGAACAGGACCGCCAGGCCCGTCGGCTGCCTCCTGAAGTCGCCGCACGGCTCGCTCAAATGCATTATTAATACGCCGCAGCCCAAACCGGACAAGGACACTGTGCCTTCCCCAGCACTGGGCGGCAGATCCAGGCTTGCACACAGACTCCGCCCCACCTGAAGCAGATCCTCACAAGCAACAAAGGACGATGGGACAATGGTGCTGACACAGGAAACAGACCTTGCAACAAACCCCCCCCCCGGTTTACTTTGCCCCCACATCTACACCAACAGCCCCAACAGACAGACGCGCAAGATGAGAGGCACTTTACGTGCTCTTCCACTAACGCGATCTTTGCCATCACCTGCCCGCAATGCCCCTTTGGATTCTACATAGGGACAAACTTTGTGCAAAAGAATGAATGATCAAGAGTTTGACAGCAGGACTCAAAACATTTTAGCCTCCCAGGACACTCCATTGCAGATCTCAAAGTAGCTGTTTTGGAACAAATAAATTTTAGCAGCACAACTGAGCAAGAGATTGCTGAATTTACATACACCAAAAGGTTTCAGGCTGCCTCAATAAACACAACAGCTTTTTTTAACACACACACAACTGATAAAGTTCTTGAACTCTATTTTACGTTTAATCTGCATCTGCACCACCACCCTCCTCCACCTCCTTCCCCCCCCCCACCCAGTGTCAATCCTACATCAGTCCAGCCACTCCACTAGACCCCTTCTACAAACGGCCCCTTCTGTATTCACGGACTGAAGCAGATTCTTGCTGCCATCTGAATTGTATGATATTTTATATTTTTATACTTTAGTTGTAGTTATATCTAATGTATTAGTTAGAGTTGGTACTGAATTTAAATTTTATTCCTCCGGTAAACCGCCCAGAGTCCCTCCTTAGGGGGAGATGGGCGGTGATAGAAATTTGAATAATAAATAAATAAAATAAATTCTCAGGATTGGAAACCAGGGGAAGGACCTCCCAAGAAATTCACACGGGCGGCCCAGCCCATGGGGCTGAAGGATCAGTGGAAGGGCTTGAGCGAGAGGAGGCGGGCAGGGAGGCGTGAATAAAAGGGGCAGCAGCAGAGAGCATGGTCGGACCACGGCAGGCGGCCACGTCCTGAGCCTGGATCAGGCTAAGGTGCCTTGAACTCAGCTGTTTCCAGCCAGGGAAGCCCAGAAGGCTAGAAGGGCGGGGCCTCTCTGCCCGCGGAAGAGGGCAAGAGGCCAGGCTCAGCGACGACTGCCCCGGGCTAGTGCTCTCGCCCTCACTGTAACTTGTTTTGATCATTTGACTGTATTATACATATTCTCGTGTGCTGCCCTGCGAGGGCTTTCCTTACAAATGTCCAATATAAATATTGGGGGGAAGAGGGGCAGCCAGGGGTGGGTCCGGGGCAGGGGCAGCCCACGCAGAGTCCCCCCCCTCACCCGGCAGTCATGTCCAATGAGCTCCTTGCACTCGTCACAGGTATTGGCAAAGTGGGAGTCATAGCAGGGGATGCAGAAAGGACCTCCATCGCCCTGGATGTACTTGCGCCCGTAAAGAGACTCCTTGCAGCTGGCACAGTCAAAGCCGTCCGTCATGTTGCTCGCTGGAAGTCTGTGTGCCTCCTAGGAAACAAGGAAAACAAACCTCGGTTGACTTTCCTAGCCAGGATTTTGGGGGAAGATCTGCCCATTTGGGGGAGAGGTGGTCCTCTTTCTCCCTCCGTCTTTCTGTCATAGGCGTACCCACCCAAGCTGGGAAGGAAGGGCACCACGACTCCTACAAGCCACACGTTGTGCTGGCTGGTGTGGAATGGCGAGGGAACCGCAACAGAGCGAAATGGCTTTCTGAAGCTTTCAGAATCCAACTCTTGCTGCAATGAGCTCTACGCTCAGTGGCTCCCGGCCTCCACTGGCTATGCTGGAAGCCCATTTTCAGAACTCTGGGTATTTGGGGACAGGAGGATTCCCTTGGCTGGGCTTCCCTCTGGCTCTCAGCCAGGCACCCATCGCCCCTCAGGGAGTTGTGGCAAGTCCACCATTCCTCACCTGCAAGCGCATTTCTTGCCAGCAGAGACCCAGTTCTCCCCGTCTCTTCTCTCAGCAGCTTTGGCTAGATGCTGCCCTCCCACACAACCAGGGTAGTGGCGAGGAGAGCCCCCCCTTCTGCCCAGGGCCTGCCTCTGGGTGGCGCAAAAGCAGAGGAACTCCTCCAGACCTCTCACCTCCCGCAAGGGGCTGAGGTCCTCACGGGAGGGCTGGTGGGCTGGTCTTCCAGCCAGGAGCTCCTGTTGCATGCCTGGGCTGGCTGTCCTGAAACTGCGGGAGGGGGAGCCATCACTGCAGCCTCCAGGGCATTCCAGCATTTCAATTCTTTTTGAAATAAACCAGAGAAGGGAGTAGGGGGGATACGAAGACGGATGAGGAAGAGGGAAACCTGCAAAAGCAGCCCGCGCCATGCCATGCCATGCCATGCCATGCCATGGTGCAACGGAAGCCAAACTCTCACCTGGTCCTTGCCAAGCCAAGGGGCCCATCTCCTGTGACAAGTGCCATCTTGAGTGGAGCAGAAGAACCACATCCAAATTCCTGGATCCCCAACTAGCAAGCTTCCCACCCCAGTGGCTAGTTTTACCCTCTACCCAATAGTACCCATTTAGTTGCCATAAACAAGATCGATATCACTTGATCTAACAACTTCAGTGCACTTGACCCCCCAGCTCTGTTGCAATATTCCAAGTGGGTAGAAAGCTTGCAAGCTTATTCTGCAAGCACCATCTTTTCTCCCTTCTCCAAACACTAATTTACTGAATATTTCCTTACATCTGAAACTGGAACTCCAACAGTCTCCAGAGACAACAGCTCTCCTCGTACAGCTCGTGCTCAGAAACAGAGGCTATATTGTCTCGTCTGTGCATCTGATTATCCTCCCCTTCCTGTGATTCAATATCTCACCTCCAGAAGCAGTGAGAAGGAAGGTCTTACAGCAGAGGAAAAAAGAAGGGAGCCAACGGGTGTTCGACTCCCCAACAAGTTCTCTCTAAAACAAGAGTTTGCACTTGGCAATAGGAGAGCCTGAAGAGAACAGGAGAGGAAACGGAAAACTTTCAGTGGTGCTCAGTGAAGCGAGCATGAACAAGGACAAGACAGGAGTCTGCAGTTGGGACCCGCAATGCTGCTCTACCTGCCTGAAAACAACTTGATATGCATTTGTTGCAACGGCAAGCTTGTAACAGCCCTTGAAGACCTGGAGAGGCAAGTGGCCACACTTCAGTTGGTGAGAAAGGATGTATCGGTTCAAAGACATGGGGCTCTACAACAAAAACTTCCTCCACAAAGACAAGATGAACCAGGAGCAAGCCCAGTGGATGAGGGCAACCACCTGAAGAAGCTATGCTGCCCTGCTGGAACTTAGGAACCATTTCCAGGCTCTCAGAGATGAAACCGGGCAGCGGAGAGAGAATGGATCCCCAGAGGGAGCAAAGGCTGTGGCTGTGCCCTGTCAGGAGGCAAAGAAGAGTCATGGTGGTTGGTGATTCACTAGCACAAAAGGAACTGAAACAAAAGTATGTTGTCTGGACCCATTAGGTCAGGAAGTACACTGTCTGCCTGGAGTAAGGATCGGGGCATGACAGAACAACTTCCAAGATCTTTCAAGTCCACGAACAAGGCAATTATCCCTTCCTGCTTAGACATGTGGAAGGAGTGATACCGAGATGCAGCTACAACCCTGTCTCCATAGACATGCAGACCTTGGAAGGAAGCTCAAAACCTTGGGGGCTCAGGGCGTGCTCCCATCTACTCTTCCAGTCCCTAGAAGAGGACTGAAAGGGCCAATGAGATTCCTGCGAGTGTGATCCGGTTTCAGGGCCTGAACTATGTACATGAAGGACTGCTGGCCCGAGATAGACCGCGTCAAACAAGGATTGGTAAAGAAGTGTTTGGTTAACATGCCCTCCGAACAGTCACTCATGCCCTTGTCATCTCCCATATAGATTATTGCAACATGCTCTACATGGGGCTACCCTTGAAGAGTATCCGGAAGCTTCAGCTGGTCCAGAATGCGGCTGCGCGGGCAGTTACGGGTGCGATAAGATCAGCTCATGTAACACCTCTGCTGTGAGAGCTGCATTGGGTACCAGTTTGCTTCCAGGTCCAATTCAAGGTGTTGGTTATCACTTTTAAAGCCCTACATGGCATGGGGCCAGGGTACCTGAGGGACCATCTCATCCCGATTACATTTGCCCGCCCCACCCAGTCATGCAGAGAGGGCATGCTTCGGACCCCATCAATGAAGGAACTTCATTTGGCGGGGTCCAGGAGACGTGCCTTCTCTGCGATAGCACCCACCTTGTGGAATATCTTGCCCCCGGAGGTGAGTCAGGCGCCCTCACTCCTGGCCTTCCGGAAGTATTTAAAGACCTGGTTCTGCCGCCTTGCTTGGGACGAAGGAGGTAATATTTGGGTGGGGTTGGGCGGTAATAAATCAGATAGATAGATAGATAGATAGATAGATAGATAGATAGATAGATAGATAGATCCTCCTGGGGGTGGTTAGCCCCGTAATACCCTCCTTTTTAAAGATCTTCCCATCCTCTGGATTCTTATCTATTTATTATTATATTGTATTTTTAAGTGTATAGGGTTTTTAATATTAATATTAATGTTGTAAACCGCTCAGAGTCTACTGTTGTGGAGATGGGTGGTGATAAATTTGAATAATAAATAAATAATAAATAAAAACATGGTAAAATTGGCTAGGGAGACTTTAAGTAGCAACTGGAGATGAAAATTCTGAAGTCAGGATGTCACCTAATGTATGCATTGTGGAAAGTGAGGGTGTTGCTGAAATGGAGCCTCTTAAACCACTCAAAGAAAATCAGAACATCGGCTGATGGTTCACGCCCTTCACTGCTTCTACATTAACATTCAGTGTGAAAAATAGTAAGCTGGAGACTAGGTGGATTCACTGAAATATAACAGTTGTTCAAAAGGAACAGAAGCAACAGAAAAGGAGCAGGAGGAGGATTTAAGCTTGACAGAAATATCATCTGGATCTGGGACGCCTCTTTATTACGAGTGAGTTTCAATTAAAGCTCCAGGACCAGCTAAGCTGCATCCCAGGGGACCAAAGGAACGGAGGTCTGGTCTATGCAAGCCTTTGGGAGACCCAGAACAGGGAAGTGCTGGATGGCTGGACAAGGGCAGGTGTCGTCCCCATCTTGAAGAAAAAGGGCAAGGAAGGAAGTTCCAATCATGATAGACCAGTCAGTCTGACATCGATACCTCAGAAGAGCACTTTGCAAACGAAGTGGGTTTCATATCAGCACGGGCTTCTTGCCAGATTAATCTTATCTCATTTTTTGATTGGGTAATTTCCTTAATACGTTGCAGAATGCTATAAATATATAAATACTTTGTTTTCAGCAAATTATTGGATAAAGTCTTTTGTGGCATGCTGATTAGGATTCTAATCAGTGTGAGCTGGATAGCATGACAATGAACTGGCTCAAAAACCATCCTTAAAGAGTGGTAATCAATTATTTCTCATCAAACGGGAGACAGGCAATAGGTGGGATGCCCCCAAATCAGTTCTGGGCCCTCTATTTTTCAATATTTTTATGGGATGAGTAAAATTTTGGATTAACAGATGAAGAGAATGCTTAACAAATTTGCAGAGGACACAAACTTGGATAGAATAGCTAATATTCTAAAAGACAGAAATATGCTGTTATAAGATTCAAAATGATCATGATAGTTGGAGAAAAGGGCTGAGAGTAACAAAATTAAATTTAACAGAGATAAGGAATCAAAAATCATGCTCAGATACCGGATGGCTGATGCCTATTGGGAAAAAGTCTTGGAATAGTTGTAGTATGCAAACTGAATAGGAGCCACAAGTGTTCTGTGTTGGCAGAGGACAAATGCAATTTTAGGCTGTTAACAAAAGGATAATTTTCAATTCGTAGGATACAATCATTCCACTCTCTTCCGCTTTAGTCAGACCCCTTCTCAAGGGGTTCCACCCTCTAAGAAGGTTTCAAAGAAATTGGAACAGGTTCAGAGAAGGTCAGTGGAGATGCTCAATTTCAGGTCTAGGTCCTATGAAGGAGCTGGGTATATTTAGCTCTGAGAAAAGACAAGGGAGGGGGGATAGGACAGCATTCTTCAAATATCAGAGCGTTATCATTCCAGAGGGCAAGGTACAGAGCAAGGGAATTTGTTTCAGAAAGGCATACGGTAACATGTTCCAATAAGCACTTGGACAGTGGAACCCCTTACCCTTGGCTGGATGTCTTCCATCTGTTCGGGATAGTTGAACTCCTGTGAGGGTCTCTTCGGGCTCTAGGATACCGGTGGCAACCCCATGATTTACATACTGAGCTTACTGGCCCACTGTGCAAGGATGCTGGGGAACAGATGCTTCCCACATGACCTGCCTAGAACCCACCGTCCATTACACGTCTGGCTTCCCCTTCCCCACCCAGGGGCCATATGCAACTTTAAAGGCTTTTGTTCACAACACACAAAATATTTTAAGGTTTCCGGAGAGAGTGGAGTAAAATTATTAACTTCCACTGCAAGCAAGTCATGAAATTGTGGCCCGCTGCCTATGTGTGGCCTCCCGAATAATTGTTTAGGGCCAGCCACAAGACAGGGATGACTCTCGTTTCAGTGAGGTGAAGACATCCAAGTAGGCAGACCCATGGGGAGATGAAGCACACCAGCTCCCTGGCAGCCCAGAACAAGAGAAGAGCACCTTCCTCACGCACAAGAAAGCAACCGGGCACCACCCGGCCCATCTCGCCAGGTCCTCCCTTGGGTTCTGTCCCCCGGGCTCACGATGAGTTTGAGTTGACAAGGAGATGGGACGTACGGTGACACGTGCATATGGGAGGCACCTGAAAGCTTTATCGGCAAGAAACAGCACCTTCGACTACTCAGTTGAAAAGCACTCCGTAGTTGTAATGGCAAGTAGGAATGACCTTGAGAAACAGGAGGAAGAGCCGCAACGAAGACAATGGTCAGGCAAAAGAAATCTGAGTCTGAGGCAGAAAAGTCATTTGAGAAAGCCTCTCAGACCCTTCCTAGTTCTCATGAAGATAAAGGGACGGCGGGGGGGGGGAGGCGCATTCAGACTTGCAAGATTCTGTTATTGTAAACTTATATTACAGGTCATCCTCGGTTAACGACCACTCATTCAGCAACTGTTCAAAGTTACGACGGCACTGAATGAGTGGTGGTTACGACTGGTCCTTGAAGTTCTGGCTGTCCCAGCACCCCCGCAGTCACGTGATCACCATTTGCAACCTTCCCTGTCAGCTTCCCACAAGCAAAGTCAATGGGGAAGCCGGCAGAGAAGGTTGCAAGTTGCTCCGGCAAGTCTCCCCCACCCGTGCACCCACCCCTACTCCCTTTACGCTTGTGCCGTGCCTCGCCATGCCTCTCCAGCCACTCACACACCCTCTTCCACCTGGCAGCAGCCACTCCAAGCCCCACCACGCTCGCTGCACCTCTGTCAGCCCTCCCAGGTAAATCAGACAGGAAATACAACGAGATGAGCTAATTCTACTTTATTGTAAGGCTACATTAACAGAATCTTGCAAGTCTGAAAGTACAAATCTCCCGCCCTATTTACCTCCTGAGTAATTAGGGCGGGCCCTCCCTAAATTTCTTTCTTTGTTGTTCCCTAGGCAGCATCCCCCCCCCTCTTCCAAGGCCACCCTCATCACAGCCTCCCCCGCTACTTCTGCACCCTCCCCCACCCGGCAGCAGCCAGGTACCTGCCTGCCAGCCTCCTTGCAAGCCACCTGGGACTTGTAATTTCCTGCCAGCTTCCCTACTGACTTTGGTTGTTGGAAGCTGGCAGGAAGTTTATTTATTTATTTATTACATTTATATCCCGCCCATCTCCCCCATAAGGAGGGACCCTGGGTGGTTATGAGTTGTGAGGCACTGCTTGCTTAGTGACTCAAATCAAATCAAATCAAATCAAATCAAATCAAATCAAATCAAATCAAATCAAATCAAATCAATCAAATCAAATCTTTATTATGGTCATAGATCAGCATAACTTAGCGACCCATGATCCTCGCTTAATGAAAGCAACGGGGACTGCAGGGATTGAAATCGCTAAGTGATGCGGCCACACGTTGCACTTTACAACCACATTGCTTACTGACAGAAATTCTGGTCCCAATTGCCATCGTAACTCAAGGACTATCTGTACTGCATTAGCCTGCATCACTTTGTCTTCCTAGTCTGGTCTGCCTTGGAGGGCTGACACTCTTCAAGGTCGCCCCGCGCAGAAAAGATTGCCGCGACCTGGGTCCTAAGCACCTCCTGGCCACCGGGTCTGGCTTCTGCAGGGAGGGCCCCTGGCACCGCAGCCAGCCGTCCTTCCCAGGACAACCTGGACCTCCCAGCAACCCGCTTCTCTGACGGGGGCACGTTCCCTCTTCCGGGTCAGAGCCACTTGTCTGATCACCCAGCCTGATCCCCACCGCCATCGCCTTTCCTCATTCGCGCTTTCAGAACCCCCAAGGTGTCTCGGGGACAAGCGGCTGGAAGGGAGGGAGGGAGCTGCTCTTTCGCACGGCCAAAACAAAGCAGGGAGCTGAAGACAAAGGTGCTCCTTCAGCCAGGAGAGGCAGCCGCTCTCCATCCTCCACATCCTCATCTTGCTCAACTGCTCCAGGGAACTTTTTTCCCCAAATTTGGTCAAAACAGGCTCACTGTGGTGGTGACTCTTTGTTTGGAGAGCTGCCACTCAGGAAGGCGGGGGGGGGGGGGCAGGGAGGGGGAGGCCATAAATCAGGTGTTTAAGGGTGAGAAGGCTTTGCAACCCTGATGAGAAATCAAGTCAAGCTGCATCCTGGCTACTGACAGTAAAAAGAACGGCCAACTCTGATCTTTTTTCCAGCAAGGAAACGCCCCCTCCCCGATTTCAGCCCGAAAAGGCTCTGGAGCCGACAGGGTCAGGCTATTCTTCTTGGGCCATCTGCTCCATGGGTCTGCAGGAAAGAGCAGGCGGGGGCACCCTGTCCCCCCAGGAGAGGACGGCAGGGCTGATTCCCCTTACCAGGGAGACCGGTCCACCCGGTATCAAGAACAGCCCCAGCATCAACCAACACAAATCTGCCTCTTTCTTCTTCTTATACCTCTTTTTTTTCCACGCCCCCAAAGAAAAAAGAAAAATGTAAATCAAGCATTTACAAAAAAATTTGGTTAAGAAAACTGGAAGTATTTTAATGAAATGTATGTATGTATTGGGGCGTGGTGGCTCAGTGGGTAAGACGCCAGGCTTGTTGATCAGAAGATTGCAAGTTCGGAGGTTCGAATCCCTAGCCCTGCGTGCGGAGTGAGCTCCCGCACTAGCTCCAGCTCTTGCCAACCTAGCAATTCGAAAGCATGCAAATGCAAGTAGATGAATAGGTACCACTTCGGTGGGTAGGTAACAGCGTTCCACGCGTGTCATGCGGCCACATGACCGTGGAAGCGTCTTCAGACAACGCTGGCTCTTTGGCTAACAAACGGAGATGAGCACCGGCCCCTAGAGTCGGACACGACTGCACAAATGTGCGGGGGGTACCTTTACCTTTATGTATGTATTGTATGGTAAAGATGTATAAGTTAAAAAATGAATTTGAAATAAATATGTAATAAATCAATAATATAACACAAGATTAGGGGAAAAATAGTGATAAGATTAGAAATAGATATATATATAAATAAGAAAGAAAAAAAAGGTAAGATGTAGAGGACCCCATTAAAGGGGAAAAGGGAAGGGTGAGTATAGGGAGCGAAGAAAGAAAGGAAGAAAGAAAGGAAGATGAACGAGGGAATAGGTTAGAAAGAGAGGGGTAGAAAGGGAGAAAATGGAGAAGGGAAAGAAAGAAGAGGAGCCAATTAAAGGGGAAAGGGGAAGATTAAGTATAGGGAGGGAAGAAAGAATGGAAGGTAAGGGAGGGAAGAAGTTAGAGAGAGAAAAGGGGAAAAGGGAAGGATGAGTATAGGGAGGGAAGAAAGAATGGAAGGTAAGGGAGGGAAGAGATTAGAGAGAATAAGAGGGTTAGAAAGGGAGGTAAAATAGAGATGAGAAGAGAGAAGAAAGTAGTTAGAAAGGGTTAGAGGAAGAAGAAGAGAAGAAGGAAATAGAAAATATCTGTAGCTTGAATCATGTCAACTGGATTTCTATTTTCTTAGTGGAAACGTTTCGCTCCTTATCCAAGGAGCTTCTTCAGTCTGAGCAAAGTTGGTAAGGGAATCCTAAATATGTTCCTAGGTAGCTGTGTGACCTTACACCTGGGGCTAGGTCATGGTTATATTGAGATGTAATTTTTAAGTCCTTTTATCATCTAAAGGAGGGTCGTTAAAATCACCATGCTGCTGTTGAGCTTCTGAAATGGTCTTAATCTTCCTAGGCACAGAAGACAAAACGGGGAGGAAGATGGGGGAGAGTTTGTGCCTGAGGCCCCCACCTCTATTCAAGGAAGGATTTTCCAAGTTGGCATAAATGGATTCCTTGACCCCTCTCTCAAACCACCTATCTTCTCTGTCTAAAATGTGAACATTAATGTCCTCAAATGAGTGTCCTTTTTCTTTTAGATGAAGATAAACTGCTGACTCTGGTCCTGTGGTGTTATTTCTCCTGTGTTGGGCCATCCTCCTGTACATAGGTTGTTTGGTTTCTCCAATGTAGAGTTCAGAGCACTCCTCACTGCACTGGATTGCATAAACTACATTGCTTTTCTTGTGTTTTGGAGTTTGATCTTTGGGGTGTACAAGCCTCTGTCTCAGTGTGTTGGTGGGTTTGAAATATACAGGTATGTGGTGTTTGCCAAATATCCGTTTTATCTTTTCAGACACGCCAGCCATGTAGGGAATGACCAGGTTCTTTCATTTACTCTGAGTCTCAGCCCTATCTGTCGCTGGTTTAGGTCTGGTAGATTTAGATTTGGTGAAGGCCCAATTTGGATATCCACAGGCCTTCAGGGCTGTTCTCAGGTGCTGATTTTCATTCTTTTTGGAATCCATGGAGGTGGGGATGGTTTCTGCTCTGTGTGACAATGTCCTGATGACTCCTAGTTTGTGCTGCAGTGGTGGTTTGAGAGAGGGGTCAAGGAATCCATTTATGCCAACTTGGAAAATCCTTCCTTGAATAGAGGTGGGGGCCTCAGGCACAAACTCTCCCCCATCTTCCTCCCCGTTTTGTCTTCTGTGCCTAGGAAGATTAAGACCATTTCAGAAGCTCAACAACAGCATGGTGATTTTAACGACCCTCCTTTAGATGATAAAAGGACTTAAAAATTACATCTCAATATAACCATGACCTAGCCCCAGGTGTAAGGTCACACAGCTACCTAGGAACATATTTAGGATTCCCTTACCAACTTTGCTCAGACTGAAGAAGCTCCTTGGATAAGGAGCAAAACGTTTCCACTGAGAAAATAGAAATCCAGTTGACATGATTCAAGCTACAGACAATTCCACCTGGATGACTGAGAACCTTCATAGACAGAAATAGAAAATAATTTAAAATAAAGATACATTATATTAAATACATTAGAAAATGAATATTATAAATCAAATGTAAATATGTATACATAAATGTAATTATCGTTATGTGTTTTGTTTATGCTGAATGTAAATAAAATTAAAATTTTATATAAAAAAAACCCATCTGCCTCCATCACTGAAGCGTCCCTCTGCCAGGTCAGAAATCCTTGCTTGTTTCCAAACCCTCCACAGGAGAGCAGCTCCTCAGCGAGGAGGAGGAAGGGGGGTTGTGCAGGCCGCTCCCAGGAAGAGGCCCTTAACATTTCAAGGCCGCTCCCCACCCCATAGGGAGATGCGCGGGGTCATCATTGGGTCCAGCCAGCTGGGCTAAGGGGAGTAAAGGGAGTGCTGACCGAGACACCCCCCCCCCCCCCCCGTGCAGTTCTAGAAGTAACCGCAGAGGGCAGCTTCTGCTGCCTATGATGAAAGCGTCAGCAAGCCGGGGAGAAGAAGAAAAGGACCCTCCCAATACATAAAGTTCAGGAAGCTGCGAAAATAGTCGGGACAGCAGTTTTCCTGGGGAGACCCCTGGTACAGCTGCCAGCCGTGGGGACCCAGGGGCAGCCTGAGTGTTCCTCCTCCTGAAAGCAGGAGGAGACCAGCCCCCTTTGCATCCAGACCCCCCCAAGTGCCATGCTGTAATTAATTGGATAGCAAAGGTGGAAGTTTACATCTGGATGGGTGAGAACAAATTCCAATTAAATCCTACTCAGGCAGAGCTGCTGTTGGTCAGCAACACTGGAATGGAAAACGCTCCCTCCGAAACGGCCCTCCTGACCTTGTGGTGCCTGCTTGAACAGCTCAGGGAGGGCTTGGCCCGGCTTCAGCTGGTGCATCACTGGCAAAGGCGGCTTCTGGCCCAGGGCGAAGGGCTGCGTCTGGTTCTTAAAGCCCCACATGTGACAGCACTGGATGCATCAGGCAACACCTTGCCAGAGTCTGCCCACCTGGCCCAGACTTCTAGAAGCCCAAGGGATGTGGTGAGGCAGCAGCCCTTTCCTGTGGTGGCCCCACTCTTTGGAACGGACAGACACGTGGCTTCCACCCTTCTTACATTTCTCAAGCAGACAAAAAACATCCTATTTCCCTAAGACTTTAGCCCAAGGGGATCATATGGGTCTATGGTTATGTGATGATGGATGGACAGATTGTTTTATTACATTACCGTATTATTCTATCTCTATTGATCGTTCTTATAACCGTGTGCTGCCCAGAGTGCCCCAGGATATAGGCACCGTTGAATAAGTCAATGCATCCATCAATATCTACACTGAGATTTTCACAGGGTTCCTCCAACGTGCCCCAGGGGACCTTAGGCACCATCTTCTTGCGTATGTCCTCACAATCGGGGGTTCAAGTATAAAGGAAGGTAGTGTGCTCACTAATCACTTTTGGAAATTGCTTGTTAACTGCTTTTCAGATATTAGGAACCTTCATAACAGCAAGTTTTACTACACCGGGTGAGTTTCCTTCAATCCTTAGCAAAAGAAGTTTGGAATAAGGCTACTCCCGTCACAAAAGACAAAAGCTAAATTAATTGTTACAGTTTTATTGCCAGGGATAGGAAGAGGCGCGAGTGGGATTTTCCGTCTTGTACTACCCAGCCAGCAAACCTGGCTCTGAGCCGCCTCCCTCCAGGCTGGACATGCAGGTGACAGCCTTTCCCACAGGGCAGGGGAAAAGAGAGGGGCCATTCCGAACAAGAGGACCCCATCCAGGGGCAGGAAGCTTCCTAGTGACAACCTACCCCAATGTTTTTCAAACTTTGTGCACTCACAAACCACTAAACAAATGTTT
The DNA here is from genome assembly GCA_023362775.1 of Charina bottae. Classification (NCBI taxonomy): domain Eukaryota; kingdom Metazoa; phylum Chordata; class Lepidosauria; order Squamata; family Charinaidae; genus Charina; species Charina bottae. The sequence goes on along the minus strand of JALMGJ010000013.1, from coordinate 815,854 downwards.
GGAGAAGGTGGGGGGTCGCCCAATTAAGCAGACTCCCTGTCCATCCACTTCCACCTGGCGAGCATGGGAGTTTTCAGAGAAGGTAATGATCAGAGTTGCATTTGCATATGCCTCCATTTTTAAAGGCCTTTGCAAACCAAATGTCAGCATTTATTTACCCATGTTGTAAAACATCAACCATGCTTAGCACAAACCTGCTGCTGAAGCGAAAAGACTCCATGCTCTAGCTGCTGGCAGTGTTTGAATGGGAGAGACGCTCCCGAGACTCCCCACTGACCTTCACCCCCCCTTCTCCGCCAGCTCTCGGAAAAGGCTGCTCTCCAGCTGGAAAGCACTGCCATGCTTGGGATTCAACTGGAGTCATATCCAAATTAGTCCTGACTTTTGACCGCTGGCAAGTCAGCTTCAGAGCTTTCAAAACAGGAGGCTGAAAGATCAGTGGCAATTTGAGCCCCAGAACCATTGGTAGCTTTTAGCTTCTCTACCAAAAGGCCCTCGGACTAAAATCAAAAGTCCATAGCAATACAGTTACCTGTTGCAGAGGAAAGGGTCTGTGGTCACCGCAATGCTGCAGTTCAAAAACAACCCAGAAATGCGGGCAATTTTCATTTTCTTAGTGGTGAAGCCTTTTTGTAAGGTTAGGTCAAGTACCAAGGTGTTCAAGCAAATGTTGTAATGTGCAAGAAGAATGCACTGTCAAAGCAGAAGTGCAAACCGGCTCCTTTGTTGGTACCACGGGGCAGGAAAATTGGTTGGTGGCCGGCACATAAAGTGAGGTCAATTGTAACGCTCAAACTACTGAACATTAAGTGCCTACCATTTTACACAAGGGTGTGTGCATATTGGTATCTGATGTAAATACTTGTAGTTTTTCATCTGCGAGCCCTCTAAGATACATACAGGTGCAACAAGATAATTCTAAATATTAGATCTCTGTCTAAAAGTGAAGAAAAAGCGGCATATTGGCAGCTCACAACTGATGCACAGTGTGTACATTTCCCACCCAAACTCTAGCACGCAATAGCCCAGAGAAGAGGTGAAATGGAGGCATCAAGGCAAGAGCAGGGGCTTTAAGAAAGAGCCCCATTTGGGGTGTCCCATGGCGGGGCTGCGCCTTCTCAAGAAGGGGGCTGCAGATGCAGGGCGAGGCCTAGAGAGGGAAGTCTCAGCGAAGTCCTCCCAATCATTTCTTTATGCAGGGCAATGGTCTCCTACCCCCCCCCCCATTTCTGTTACTCCCCACTCCTGACACCACCAGGGGATCACCCACACACCTTTCCAAGCACAGCATAAAGGGGCAGAATCAATACACGGCTGGCCCACGGAGGCAGAAGAGCCACAGAGCTGTGACAATCCCCGAGTCTATTTTGGGTCACTGCACACCCCAGGAAAGAAAAGGGAGGCATCTCCCGATGACAGAGGAAGCAGGTGGGAAAGGGCAGCCTCCAACATGGGAGGGAGGGAGGGACACCAGGGTCTCGGCCAGCTGCTCTGGACCTTCACGGCACCCAGATGACGGCCACTATTTTTAGGCTGGGAGATGCCGGGCGTTCAGGGGAAGCGGGAGCACGAGCCCGGAGCTCCAGCCAGCAGCTGCTCCTGACAGAAGACAGCAGACTGGGGAGGGGGGGAGGGGGAGTGCCCAGGCATTTGCATCGCTCACCGCCCACAGAGAAATGGGGTGTCTTGAGGAGGACCCCGCTGCAGCTGGAGGGCTGCTTCCTAAGAACTGATGCTCAGTCGGTTTAACGGTGAGCTCTCTGAAGCCTCGAGTCCTTCTCAGAGGGATCCCTGCACAGAGAACCCCCTTGCTGCTCACACACATCCTGCCAAATCCCCAGCAATGACCCTGCCGAAGAGGGGCTGCTGCGTCTCCCGGGCCCTTTTGGGCTGCCCAGAAGAAAGTGTGGCAGCCACGCATTGCAAAGCCACGCTTTCCTCCTACTTAGCAATGCACAGGAAGTTGTTTGGCACTGGAAGCTCAAGGCATCTCTCCTGGCATACAAATGCAACATGACTTAAATCTGTTTGGGTTTTTTCTTTTTACGTGGCCCAGTCAAGAACCTCTGGGAATTGCAGTGCTACAAATGGAGAAAGAGAAACAGCACATTCCCAGCACTCCAGTGGGATAGTTGCCGGGGATCTCTGGCACAGCCATGACAGCCAAAACAATCTCCATTTGCCTTAACCATTCACGCCCCCCATCAGGATCAGGAGCAGGCCGTGAGGCTGTCTCGGCTCAGCTGAGCCTGGGTGCCCAGGAGGGCCGCAGAGGCCAGAACGCAGACCCAGCCAGCGCAGGGCCCCGTTCCCCACCCGGAGCCAGCCCAGAGTCCGGCGGAGGGCTGCCGGGAGCCCCCTTAGGAGAGCTTCTCGTGGCTGGCCTCTGCGAGATTGCGAAATGGAACGGCAGCCAGGAGGGAACCGCCTTGCGAAAGCAAAGCCGCGCAGCCTTGGGCCAAAGAGCTCCTGGCTTCTGCACGGGAATCGCTCCAGACCGCCGAGGGAATGGCTGCATCCGGCAGCAGGAGAGGTGCTTTCTCCGGGAAGGCGGTCTGGCGGCAGGGGGAGGGGTGGAAAGATCTGGAAAGAGAACATTCCAGACCGTTGAGTCAACCTGCCCAGGCTGGGGGTGAACTGGTGGATACGGTGGCTTCTTCACCAGCCTCAAAAGAGATCCCAAACCCTGGAGCTCAAAGGAAGGGCTCCAGAGCGGCTGCCAGTCTCTCCCGCCCCACGTTGCAGCCTCAGGGGCCTGGCCTGGGTGGAAAAGGCTCCAAGCTTCTCTCTGGGCTTCTCTGTGGCTCGGCCAAAGCTGTCCTTTCGGCCACTGTTTATCTGATATAAGTGGTTTGCTTCTTTGGGGGAGACATGGAAGATTGGATGGATCCTGAACCCATACCTGGTTGCCAGCGCGTGCAGGATGAATGCAAGAGATAGATTGAAGCAAGGAGTCAGTGGTTCCTGCTGATACAAATGCAGGTTTTGAGGGACCCGGGCATTCCAGGAGTGAGGTGGGTGTCTTGAGGAACATAGATGGGTCGCCCCAAAGAGCCTTTTCCCATCTGCCCCCATCTCCTGGAATCACACTACGATTTCCTACTGATTTATGGTGGGAACAAGATACGCCAGAGTTCAGACGGCCTTTGCGCACACCAAGATAGACAGACACAGAGGGAAGCAGGCCGCCCCACCCACCCACCCACATGACATCGCAGTCCAACCTCGGCAGCCAAGAGTGAAGTAGACTTTGCCTCACACCTCCAGAGCCACTCTGACCCACAGGCCGTGGGGGGGAGGGTCCTGCCGGGGCAGCCCCCTCTGCTACTGCACTCTCCCGCCCTTTCCTCCAAGGAAGGGGATTCTGGTTTGCAGCCCTAACCCCCCCCCCCCGCCGCCAGTGCTACGGAGAGCAGAGGCCCAGCCCAGAGGAACCTGGGCAGGCGCTTGTCCCGCTCCTATCTGTAGAGTCCCCTACTGGGAGGACGTGGCACTGGGGGGATGGGACGCCACAGGCAAGGACCCCTCCCTGGAGCCAGCTCCCGGCAAGGAAAGTCCTTTCCACAGCAGCAGCAAAAAGGGAGACCAGCCTCCACCTCCGGGAGCACCACAAAGAAATACTTGCCCCTCCCCAGCGTAACAGCTCCTTGCTTCAGGTTTGGAAAGTCTTGGCCACGCTGGGCCGCCTCTGCTTGGAGTTGCCATGACCAAGGGTTCAGAAAGCCTTCAGCATCTCGGTCAGAGAGAACCGAGGAGGGGGGCAACTCAAGGACTACAGAGGCCATGAGGCGGCCGTGGATCGTAGCAACACGAGGCCGTTGGCCTTAGCAGCGACTCGCAGCCAAGTCCCTCTCCTGGCTGGCTGCCCCTTGGCACCGTTCCTGGGGCTGAATCCCCTCTGGAATGCAGCCTGGCCCCACGGAAAGAGCCTGCTGCTCCAGGAATAGCAGAGGGCGGGCCCATCAGCTGCTGCACCCCGTTCCCAGCCGGCCTTAATTAGCTGCCATTTTCTCTGGCCAGAGAGCTCAGCAGCCCTGGCAGCCGAGCCAAAGGCAGCCTCTACCTGGCAGCAACAGAAGCACAATGCCAGGGGCCACCAGAGGTGACACCCCCCCCCCCCAGATACAAGTGGCTTCCACCCTGGCTGCACTGGAAAGAGCTCTGGAAATCTGGTTCTTTCCCCAGGCTTCGGGTTGCAGATTTTTTTCGTGTACACTGCCTAGAGTCGTGTAGACTTGGGCAACCTTGTAAGTAAGTAAGCAAGCACATAAATAAAGGGGCTGTTTCGTGTGCTCTTATGGCAGGAAGGTGGGAGGTCAACTGAGCAAGCAGCTTCTGAATGGGCAGTGCAGCAAGTCTTGTTTTAGCCCAAGACCCTGAGAACAAGCGGGCAGGGGCAGATTACTCACTTTGCCAACGTGCACGTGGGAAGACCAACGGTTTTCCAGCAGGCAATTGCTCCTACCGTTGCTGGTCCTGGCCTGCGGGACGACCCAAGCCTTCCTCAGGAAAACCGGTCAGGCCGCAAGGAATATGGCGCACGTACCGGAGCCAAGTGGTGCCTCACCAATGCCCCCACCACAGATGGAGCCTCCTCCAGGCACCCCCAGCTGCCAGAGAGGCCAGACTCCAGCGCACTGGGAGGACACGGCCCTACTCAGTACTCGTAAAGGATAAAATGTAGAGATAATATGTATCTAGCCAGAACTGGACACACTATTCCAGGTGCGGCCTGACCAGCGCAACCTAGAGCAGAACCATCACTTCCTGTGACCTCAACCTTTACACCTCTGTGGATGCAGCCCAAGTTCACATTGGCTGCATTGCTGGCTCATGTTCAATCTGTGTTCTCCCAGGACATCCAGGTCCTTCTCACACATGCTACTGCTGAGCCAAGTATCACTTACTGTGCACCTGGTTTTTCCTACCTAGGTGTAGAATGGTACATTTCTCACCACTGAACTGCACATTGTTGGAGCGGGCCCAGTGTCAAGTCTACCCAGACCCCTTTGAACACTGATTCTGGTGACCAAATCATAACCTGTGCCAATCCTGTAAATACCACCATGTCTACAAAGCACTTGGTGGGAGGAAGTCACAGGACCAAATGGTGCTCCATCATTGCTGGCTGACGCTATTGGCACTGAGGTTATGCTGGCCCAGCCAGCCAACGGCACAGGACCCCACCAAGAAAATCTCCACTTGGTTACTGGGACTGAAGTGCTGGATGGGGAATTCTGGGAGTTAAATCCACATGGCTTAAAGTGGCTGAGGTTGAGAAACACTTCTCTAGGGCTTGTGCTAAAATCCTCCTGACACTGGAGGCCTCCCTGTTTCCCAATGGAAAGTCACTGCCAAAACCACATCCTGGGGAGGGACTGGGGCGAGGATCTTAACACACCCACACATAACAACAAGAAAACACTGTGCAAGTGCTCTGGAGTCCAGTATTATAATTCCAACTTCCTTTTCCCCCTGGCCTGAAAATGTCCAAGTACTTGAGAAAAACTGTTTCATGTTCAGAAATGAAAATGCCCCCCCCCCCCGCTATATCTCTTCACAAAACCTGTTGCTCTTTGGAGATGCAATAGCAGCCAACAAGTACAAGTCACACCTCCCAGACGAAGTCCCCCACAGCTGGGGCCCCAGGAGCCACTCTGGGAAGGAGCAGCACAATGAGTCACCTGGCTAGATGCCAAGTGGGCATCTCCAGCGCAAGACGGCACCATTCCAGGAGGTTCAACCTCTTAGCAGTCCCAATTTCTCTTTGGCAAGGAATCCTCCCTCTCCACACGATCAGGTGTGCTGCGACCAAGATAGCAGCCAGCTTCCTGTGCAGCAGAAACCCTTTCACAGGGAGGGCAGGGTGACTGGCGTGAGGCGTTTACTAAGGCTAGCTTCGGCTGCAGTTTTCAAACTGAGCAAAGAGGAAAGAATCCAAATGGGGGTGGGGTGGGGGTCCAGGAGCTATGAAGAGATGACAAGATTGCTAGAAGTGGGCGGAACAAGCACAGAGCAAAGGGACGGTCACCAGCCTGTGCCACCCGTGATTGACAGGCAGCTAAAGGAACCCCCCTTTCATCCACAGCTCCAGAGTGCAGCAAGGGAGGCTGCGCTGAAACCCATTTCACCAACGGAACCCTTGCAGGAACGGCGGGCCAAGATCCACTTCTAAGGGTGTTTGCTCCCAGGCAGGCGGTCCTGAATCCAGAGGGTGATCCCTGCCCTCGGGGGCTGCTCAGCAGCCTGTAGGAAGACCAATAACTGCCCAAAAGCAATCTGCCTTGCCACCCTAGAGACCAGCCGCGGTGATTTTCTTGGAACAAAAGGGATGCCCCTGGAGCGGCTCCCCTGATGGCAGCAGGACCCGGACAGCCGCCCCCTCCGCTCAGAGCCCCGAACCAGCCTCGCCCCTCCCGGAGGCCTCGCACGGGTTAGCGACCGCCGCTCCGCCGCGGGCGATTCATTCTGGAGAGCGGGCAGGGCTGCTCTGCCCCACACCGAGGGAGGAGGGGGGCCGAGAAGCCGCGCCGTCGAATCTAGGGCAAGTTGAGAAAGCGCCGCATTCCTCCTCCTCGCCGCACTTTTGGGAGCCTTTTCCCTTCTTTAAAGCAGCCCGGAAAGTTCAGCCTTTCCCCGCCCTGCCCCCTCCCCATTACAAGTCCCGCCACGCGTTTTCCGTCTCGACCGGCGCGCTCGGCGGTTTCTGCGCCGCGGGAGTGGGGGAGGATGCTCGGGAGCGGAGCCCGCCGGAGCTTCGCCGTTGGCCCCGGGCGAGGCGGGCAGCGACGGATCCGGCGCGCGGATGGCCTCGGGAAGCCCGCACAAAGGGACGCAAAGGCGGCCTTTTCCCCGGCCGCGCCCCCCGCCCCCGCCCCCCGCGGCCGCGAGAGAGACCCCGCCGAGCCCCCTCCCGCTCTTACCGGCGGCGGTCCGGCGCGCGTCGGGGCCAGTCGGAGGCAGCGCGCCGAGTCCGAGCGGCCACGCGAGCCGCCCGCCTTGCCCCCGAGGGCGGGGCCGGCAACGCGCGGAGGCGGGGCTCGGGACAGAGACGCGCCCCCGCGAGGGGACCCGGGACGGGGCGCTCCTCCCAGGTCGCGCCTACTGGCGGAGCCGGCCGCCTGTCCCCCGCGGGCCCGCCTCTTCCGCTCGGGGTGTGCGGCGCGCGGACGGGGCGGCCCCTTCGCCGGAAGTGGGGCCATGGCGGCGTTCGCGAAGGCGGCCAAGTCGCGGCAGCGGAAGCACAGCGAGCGGGGCCAGGTGGGTGGCGGCGGCGGCGGTGGCAGCGCGGGAGCGGGGGCGGGCTGACGGGTCCCTCCATCTCCGTCTGCCTGTCTGTCTCTCTCCCCGCAGCTCGCCTCGCGGAGGGCCCTCGGGCTGCTCGAGAAGAAGCGGGACTACCGGCTCCGCGCCGAGTGAGTGAAGCGCGTCCTGGGCGGGCGGGCGGGCGGGCAGCGGGGCGCCGCGGCCTCCGTCGGCCGGGGCGGCGGGTCTCTCCCGACGCCTGACCCCGCGCTTGCTCCGCAGTGACTTCCACCAGAAGCGGGATGCGCTGCGGGCCCTGCGCCGACGGGCGCAGGAGAGGAACCCCGACGAGTTCTACTTCCGGATGGCCCGCGCGCGGCTGCAGGTGGGACCCGCGGGGGGGCCCCGAGGCCCCCATCGTTTTTGTGCCGGTCGCGGCCGCCGCCCCCCTTTCAGCCGGGCGGGCCTTTCCGGCGGGGCCAGGAATTAAACGCCGCGGGGCAGAAGGAGCGCTGGAGCCCGAAGGAGGTCGAGCCTCGCTGTGCGCGGCCCGCCGCCCTTTCCTGCCACGCGGGTCGCGACCTGCCCGTAGGACACGGGGCTGGAAGGGACCGACCTGGCGCGGTTGTGCGGCGGCTTCCTCGCGGCCCGGCTGGCCGCAGGAGTGACCAGTCCCCTCCTTTGCTGGGCGGCGGCGGCGGCGGCATTCCCCGCGGGCCTTGGGGTCCTTAACCCCGGGCAGAGGAGGCCCCTGCCCTAAGCGGCCTCTCCTCTCGGAGCCTGACGCCCGCGTGCCTCGCTGGCAGGACGGGGTGCACGTGATTAGCCAGCAGGAAGAAGAATCCACGCCAGAGCAGCAGAAGCTGTTGAAGACCCAGGACCTGAAGTACGTGGAGATGAAGCGGGTAGCGGAAGTCAAGGTCAGAGGATTCCCTTCCTGGTCCTGCCCCGGGGGATGGGAACGGGGTGACGCTGAGCTCTCCGCCCTCCCTGATCCAGAGCTGGGCCTCTGGATCAATACCTTTTGGCGCCTCCTTTGTCAGAGGAGAGCTGAAACCCTTGACTCTTTGCTGCGGTCCCGATGGCCCTCTACCTCGGGCCAAGGTTCATAAGCTGGCATGGTGCTGCTGAGGAGACAGTGGTCCTCCTGGTGGTGCCCCTCTGCTTTTTAGAGGTAACCCCTAGGTAGCCTGTGAAACTGGTCCTCTCCAGGGGTTGGGCTTGGCTGGTGGCCCAGTGGCTCTAGCAGGCCTCTGAACCCGGGCCCTGCCCCGCCTCTTAGGAGCGTGAGCGATGGAGTTTGGGGACCTCGCCTGGCCTCGGAATTACGCAGGTTCAGCCATTGAGGAAGCCTTGAAGTTCTTGACGGTTCTCCTGTGTGCTTCATCTTTTTGCCACAGAAAATCGAGCAGCTGAAGTCCGAGCTCCATCTGCTGGAAGCAGAGGGGAAGCAGCCGAATAAGCACACGTTCTTTCTTGACTCCAAGAAGGAAGGTAAGGGTGTTGGGACTGCCGCTGACTGGATATGGACAATCAAGGTGGCCGAGAGGCCAACCTAGCCAGACTCTGCCTTCCTGGCAGGATGCTGGAAGAAGGGAGCAGGCTGCTTTGCTGGCGCCTCTGAAAACCAGCCCTTTTCCGTGGAATGTTTCCAATCTACCTGACATGAGGAGGCTGCCAACAACAGGCCACTGAATTGCAGCAAATCATTTTTATTTATGTTAACATTTTTACTCCAATCTCTAGCTCACGCAGAGTGACTTACAAATATCATCAATATGATGGTCCCTGTTCTTGAGCTTGCAATCTAAAAAAGGTATAACAAAGGAAAATGGAAAGGGGAAAAAAATCTAACTCCAAATCCTGTACTGATGCTTTGTAAAAAGGCTAGCTGGGTTGGAAACTAGGAGTGCACACAAAACAGAAAATGTGTGTTGTTTCGTGATGAAACAAACAAACCTGGAAGGTTTTGCTGGTTCTGAGTTTTGGCTGAGGCAAAAGGGCAGATGGGTTCTCTCCTTGCGTGGCCTGTGCACCCGCCCACTGAGGGCCTTGCCCTTGCCTGCCTTCCGCCAGCTCTGCCCCTGAATCCAGCATGCCCAACCAGCCCACTGGTCCCAGGGCCTCGCCTCTCGGCCACCAAGTGCCACCGCTGCCAGCAGCCTTGCTTGGAGGTTGGTTGGTCCCAGAATGTCTGTGCCCCAAATGGATGTTTTGGTCCGTGCCCAGATAAAGGCAGGCTTTGGTACGGACCACTCAAAACGCCATTTTTACACAATGTTTTTATTTATTTATTTGTTTGTTTGTTTGTTTGTTTGTTTGTTCTTTAAATTTCTATGACCGCCCATCTCCCCCTCAAGGAGGGACTCTGGACGGTTCACAGCTACAACAACATTAAAATACAATAAAAATAAATACAATAAATATAATAAAAACCAAGTGGTAGGTGGTTCAAACAGTGAAGCAAAACTTATTTAAAATATTTGAGGTGGCTCTAAGAAATCAGCCATCCCCAAGCTTGACCACTTTCCCTCTTGCCCCAGGCGAGATCACAGAGCCAGGTTTTTAATTTTTTCCTGAAGTCCAGAAGTGAAGGGGCCTGTCTTATCTCTGGGGGAAGGATGGTCCATAGGGCAGGTGCCACTGCAGAGAAGGCCCGCCTCCGAGACACCGCTAGATGGAATTCTTTCATAGTGGGGGTCCACAGCATGCCCTCTCTGCAAGATCGAGTAGGACGGGATAATGTAATGGGGATGAGGCGGTCCCTCAGATAACCTGGGCCCACACCATGTAGGGCTTTAAAGGTAATGACCAATACCTTGAATTGGACCCGGAAGCAAACTGGCACCCAGTGCAGCTGGCACAGCAGAGGTGTCACGTGTGCCGATCTTGGTGCACTTAAAACTGCCCGCGCAGCCGCATTCTGCACCAGCTGTAGCTTCCGGATATTCTTCAAGGGTAGCCCCATGTAGAGTGCATTACAGCAATCTATATGGGAGACAACCAGGGCATGAGTGTCCGTTCGAAGGGCCTCTCGGTCCAGGAAAGGGCGTAACTGGCGCACAACACGAAGTTAAGCAAAGGCCCTCCTGGCCACGACTGCCACCTGCTCTTTGAGCAGGAGTCGTGAGTCCACGAGGACCCCAAGTTACGCACCGGGTCTGTCTGGGGTAGTGCGACCCCATCCAGAACTAAAGATGACAAATTCCCAGAAACCGAGGGACCATTAATCCACAGCCACTCCGTCTTACCAGGGTTCAGCTGAAGCCTGTTGTTCCCCATCCAGACCCCCACAGCCTTCAGGCACTGAGAAAGGGCAGAAACTGCATCACTTAACTCACCCGGGATGGAGATATATAGTTGAGCATCATGACAAATTCCCAGAAACTGAGGAGCCATTAATCCACAGCCACTCCGTCTTACCAGGGTTCAGCTGAAGCCTGTTCTCCCCATCCAGACCCCTACAGCCCCCAGGCACTTTGACAGGGTGGTCACTGCATCACTTACTTCACCCGGGATGGAGATGTATAACTGAGTATCATCTGCATATTGATGATACTTCAGCCCGTGGTGACGGATGATCTCGCCCAGCGGTTTCATGTAGATGTTAAAAAGGAGCGGAGAGAGTACCGAACCCTGTGGGACCCCACAAAGAAGGGCCCGTGGGTTGGATCTCTCGCTCCCTATTAACACCGACTGGGATCGGCCCTGGAGGAAGGAGGTGAACCAGAGCAAAACCATACCGCCCACCCCCAACTCCAACTGCAGCCGTCCAAGAAGGATACCGTGGTCGACGGTATCGAGCGCCGCTGAGAGGTCAAGAAGAGCGAGAATGGATGCACTGCCTCCATCTCGCTCCCGCCAAAGATCATCCATAAGCGCGACCAATGCAGTTTCCGTCCCATAACCCGGCCTGAAACCATATCCCTCAAGACGATTCAAGGAGCCTGATAAAATTGCTGCTGCTCTGTAACAGTCAACAGTTAACCTTGTCTTCCCGTGGTCTCTTCTTGCAGGTGGTAGAATAGCCCTGCTTCTTTTTCTTAAAGAAATTCCAATTTATATAGCCACCCATCTCATATAGATACAACTCTGAGTGGCTTGCAAACAGTTAGAACAATATAAAACAACTACAATAATTTAAATCAACATATAAAACAAAAAACCTTAATAAATTACATAAAATTCACAGCCCAGTTAATCATATCCGCCAAAACCGAACAGCCTCTGCACCAGCTCTGTCTTGCTCTCGGGTCCCCTTGCCCACTGGCAAAACCATGTTTGAAAGGCCAGCGTGGTCGGGGCCAATCAGGTTTCTGGAGGGGAGACGATCTACGGGAAAGGTGCCCCGGCAGAAAAGGCTCTCTGGCCAATGTAATCCTGGAGCATGCCCTTCCTGCCAGACCTGATAGGACAGGTAGATGCGATTGGAGAGAGGTGGACCCTCAACTAACCATGTCCCATGCCATGAAGGGTTTTAGGGCATCTTGAATTGAACCTGGAAGCAAGCTGGAAACCCATGCAGCTGGTGGAGCAGAAGCGTAGCACGTGGACATAACTGCCCACACCGCTAATGTGCCAGTCAAAGCTTCTGAATGCCCATGTAGAGGGTGTGGTAGTAATCCATATGAGAAGTGACCAAGAGGTGAGTGACCATGACCAGGGCCTCCTGGACCAGGATGCAAAGCACACACTGTGCAAAGGCCCTCCTGGCCATGCCTGCACCTGTTCCTCGAATAGGAGCCATGAGTCCAGAAGGACCCCCAAATTGTGCACAGATTCTGTTGGGGGTAGTGCCACCCCATCCAGGACAAGAGATGGAAACCCCGGAACTAGGGGCCCCAACGCCCAGAGCCACTCAGTCTTGCCTGCATTGAGCTGAAGCCTGTCGTGCCCCGTCCAAATCCCTGCAGCCTCCGGGCACTGAGACCGCATCACTGAGTTGGCCCGTGGCGGAGATCCAAAGCTGGGTATCTGGATACTGATGACACCTCCGTGCCGTCGGATAACCTCACCCAACGGCTTCATGTAGACGTTAAACGAGTGCGGAAAGTGCCGAACTCTGCGGCACCCCACAGAGCAGGGGCCGAGGGTGGGACCTCTCCGCCCAATTAACGTGGACTGGGACCAGCCCTCGGGAAGGAGAAGATCCGGCGCGGTGCAGTGCCGCCCACTGAAGGTAGTTCAGAAGAATGCCGTGGTCGATGGTATTGAAAGCCAGCAAGAGGTCAAGAAGGGCAAGGATGGACACGCTACCCCCACCCCGCCCCCACCAGAGGCTATCCAAGAGTAGGAGTAGTTTCGTGTAGTGAAAGGGTTTGACGGTGATGTGTTGCCCAGGATGCCCAAGGAGGCTCCTTTCATGTCCCTGTGATTTTTCCCACCAAAGTGGTACCTAATTTATCTACTCGCGTTTGCATGGTTTTGAACTGCTAGGTCGGCAGGAGCTGGGACTGATTTTACTCATTGCCGGGAGCTTACTCCAGTGCGGGGCTCGCGCTCGGGCTCGGTTTTGAACTGCCGAGTTTCCAGCCTTAATGCTTCTGACTCGGCGTCTTAACCACTGAGCCACCGCGGTCCCTTTTATCCAAGAGTGCGATCGATGCTGTTTCGGTCCCATGCCCAGGTCTGAATCCCAGCTGAAAGGGGCCCAGATACTCAGCTTCTTCCAGGATTCTCAGAAGCTACTGCACGGCCGCCACCTCAACAACCTTCCCTAAAAAGGGAAGGTTGGAAACTGGAGAAAAAATGTCCGGAACAGTGGGGGTCTAGCAATGGGTTCTTGAGGGGGCGAACCACTGCCTCTTCGAGAGGAGGAGGGCCCCCCCCCCAGGGAGAATTCGCCACCGCCGGCACCCAGCTCCTGCTCTCTCCCTCCGTGGCAGCTCTTCTGGGCGCAGCAGCGTGCCTGGGCCGTCTGGCCGCCTTCTGCGCCCGCAGCGCATTTTCTTTGTAAACCTGAGGCTGGCTTTAATTGGCTTGTAAGCTGGGAGTCGGTGAGGGAGGATGCCAGTGGTTTAGAGAAAGCAGCCTCTCCTTTTCTCAGTGCAAGGGTTTGACGTTGCCCTCCACCTGAACACCGCTCCGGAGCTGGTCAGCAGAGCATACAACAGGCCCTCCCTCGAAGCCCTGAAGAAGAAAGCTGTTTCGGGGATCCCCACTGATGGCCAGTTACAGGTCTGTATTGCTGGGGCGTATCAGCTTCCTGGAGCTTTCTCTCTGGCTCGGTCTGCACCCCAGGGTGGGGGGAGGAGCGGACCCTTGCAGAGGGTGGAGCCAAGGTGAGAACGCCGAGTGGGGATTCACCTGCCTGCCTTCTGCTGGAACGGAGGAAAAGGTTTACGCTCCGCCTGGGGTGCTTTCAGCCCCGTCCTCCTCGGTGGCCACATTGGGGGGGGGGATGGGCAGGAAGAGGTCAGGATGGACACACGTCCCCCCGGCTGTCCGCCGTGCCGGCAGCCCCGATTGGACTCGGTTTTCTTCCTTGCTCATGAAACCTGCTTCAAAAGGAAGTGACTGACTCCCAGCATCTCTGGCGGCAGCTGGGAGGCCATGGGAAGTGGCCGTTCGCCCTTCCCAAGGGGCTTCAGTGAGCCTCTGGTGGGCGAAGGGGGCTGTCGAGCAGATTTACAGTAACTCTGGAAAGACGGGGCGGTGGCCTCTTGCGCCACTGGGACAACAGCAGTTGGCGTGGCGGCTGGAGCGATGAGCTTCAGAAGAGAGTGGAAATGGTCTCCCTGCCGCCGCGGATCTCGGGCTGATCCGGGCTGATCGGCCAGGGCCCCCCCCTCAGGGCTGAGCCTGGCTGCCTTCTCAGCAGGTGGGGCTGTTGCACTTGGCTTGGGTTGGCTTGGCCGGGCCTCCTGCAGAGTTGGGGGGGGGGAGGCTCAACTCCAGCAGTTGCACCAGGCTGCCCTTGGGTTGGGCAGGACTCAGTGGTGGGTGGGTGGGTGGGGGGACAGGTGGAGGTTGCCCAGAACCACTGGGGGGGGCGCCTGGAGGAGGTAGTCAGCTCCCCCACCCTCTTGCTGGCTGATTGCTGACGTCCCTGGACTAGTTCAGACCGGTGGGTTTTCTCTCCCAGGAGGCTTGAGTCATCCTCTTCTGCAGGTGGGACGAGTTTGGATCTGTCTTGTGTGATGGTGCTAACTAGCTCACACCTGCCACAATGGGGCCGTGCTCGGGAATGCTCAGGCTTGGGGGGCTGGCAGCCCGGGGCAGGGGTGCCACAGGAGTGGGCAGCCTGTGTGCTGGAGTCAGCCAGCCCTTGTGCCCTCTGGTTCTCCTTCCGCAAGCAGGAGCAGCCTCTCTTGCTGGCAGTCTCTGGCGCTTCCATTGGGGCAGGCAGGGGTGGCCCCGCCCGAGCCGCCTTTTTCTGCAGACTTGCAGGATTTGGGTGGCTTCCCACGACAGCCTGGCCGCAGAGGGCATTTGCAGGGGGCGAGCCCTGCCCAGCCCCAGCAGGGAGGCAGGAGCAGCTCTGAGCACTTCGCCCACCTCAGGACAGCTGTGGTGAAAAATGGCGTGTTTCATCTCTGCTCTAGAGGTTAGCCCGGCAGAGGAAAGGCCAGTACAGCCTGCTGAGGCAGCGCATAGAGCGTGAGCGGAAGATGTTTGTCGTGGCACAGAAGCTCCAGACCCGGAAGGATCTCTTGGTGAGGAGACCCCTTTGCTGCAGCTGCAGCACGTGGCCGCTGGTCCCTGCTGCCCTGGAGCAGGCCTCGCACTCTCGGGAGGCGACGGGAACAGGAATCCTCCTTTCCTTCGGGGAGTTTTGTTCTTTGGCCGCCAGCTCAGAACGACCGGCGGGCTTTTCCTGTGTGGAAGCAGCTGGCTGATGGGGCCACGGGCTTGGGCTTGGAAGGGTGTTTTGCCTAAGGAAAGTTTTTTCCCCTTAATTTCAGGACAAAACTCAGAGAGTGAAGCTGAAGAAGGAGACCGCGAATCAGCCGGCAATCTACAGGTTCCAGTTCAGACGGAAGCGCTGACCTTCCTGCTCTGTGAAGAGGGGTCTCCTCCCGTTGATTGCGCTGGGAACCCCTGCCTGCCGACGTCCCCCCTTGGGGGGACGTCGCCACTGGGCCCCCAAGAGGCCTTGGCTTTCTCTTAGGGTACTTTTTCAATAAACCCAGCAAGAGCTGCTGCGATTGCATTGCCACCCTTTCCACACTGGGAGTCGTCTTTGGGGTGTGGCTGACCACGGAGCCTGGCTGCCCCTTCCACAGGCAGGACAGGGAGAGGAGAGCCTGTGCCTGCTCCTCGGCCAGGTGGGGTGGGAGGGGCAGGCGAGGCCTGGGGCAAACCGCCTCTTGCGTTCCGGAACGGTTCTGAAGGCTGGGAGCAGCTGGGCCCGGCCGGGCGTTGGCCTGGCGAAGGCAGCCTCCTGCCCGGCTTGGGTTTAGCACATCTCCTGGGGAAAAGGGACGTGCAGAAGTGGGGCGATAAAATGTGCATTCCGGGGTTGTGGTGCAAGTATAAAAGGTGGAGCTCGCATTGCACGTTCTGTAATTTGGTATCCTGCCCCTGCTTACATTCCCTGGAGGCTTCTGCGCAAGAGGGGGGAGTTGCTAGGCACAGAACGCCCCTGCTTAGAATTGGCCCCTGCTTAGAATTGGATAGGCGAAAGCTGGGCAAAATTTGTGAATGGGTGCCCAGCAGGGGGCAGTGCTGTTCCACAGAAGGCTGAGCTGGGCTTTCTGGGAAAATGGCGGGCTGTTGCAGGACTTCAGCTCTAACCAGGACAGAGGCTGGTGGGCCAGGTATGCCTGCTTGGGTTCCCCCAGCAGATACACTGGGGCTAATCTGGTGGGCTGGACCTACTTTGTCCCTAAAAGGTAAAGGCCATGTTAATGGGAGACACTGAACAATGCTCCACTTGGTTTGTTGCAATGTGCCGGGCTAAAAAGTGGTGGCAAATCCGTGGTTCATGGTATCATGCCAGCCCTTCGAAGGTAGGTGAGCAACCAAGAGAGGGTTTTATGTGAATGGAGAGGCAGAATTTTGGCTGGCTTGCAGTTTCTCCATATTTCTATTTTCCTGTGGCTTCCTCCCTCTTCTTCAGTGCCATATATGTGTGTCTTGCTGGGGGAGGAGAAGGAATTCTCTGCAGGGCCCTTTTCCCTTCTGCTCAGCTGTTGGGCATGGGGAAACTTTCACTGCTGGGGTTAAAGGGTCGTGAAAGTTGTGGACGATACTGAAGATTCAGGTAGTGAACTCAAAAGCAACTGCAAAGAGCTGCAGTAAAACCTCTTCCACTCCTTACCAGCCAGTTTGCAGCTGTGAAGGTGCTGCCTAGAAACCAGGAGACGGTGAGTTCAGGCCTCCCTTAGGGATGAAAACCGGCTGGTGACTTTGGGCCGGTGACCAAAGCCCAATCCACCTTGCAGGGTTATTGTGAGGGAAATAGGAATATTAGGTATGTTCGCTGCCTTGAATAGACCCCCCCCAAAGGTGGGATAAAAATCTAATAATTATAAAATAATGCACAAGGAGGATCAGAGTGGAATGCGCAGTGAGGTTTGCTCAACTGCAGCAGCTGTGAAAAGCAAGTTCTGGGGATAATTAGGCTGAAAATAAAACTGCCAACACTTGTAATGCCTTTACACAAATCTAGGATACAGTTGGGACTGGATAAGGCAGGCAGTTCTGATCACAGTTCACATTGGATAGGATAGAGCTGAAAAAGGCGCAGAAGGCCGAATGGTGAGGGACTAACCAAGAGAAAGGGTGGTGGGAAATACGGTCTGGACAGCGGGTGACAGAAATCCTTTTCCCTCTCTCCGAGCCGCGGAGCCGTCGCTCAGCGCGAAACGGGAAAATCCGAAGGGGCGGCTGGCGCGGGGGAGTCCTGCTCTGCTCCCTCCCTGGGCTGGGACGAGCGGGGGAGCGCCGCGGGGGCTGCGGGGCTGCCTCGGCCGTCCTGCGGAGCGGCTCGGCTTGGCGCGTGTGGGTCGGGAGGGTGGCCCTGCAGGGGCGCAGCTGTGCAAACTGCCCGCTTTGCCTCTCCCAGGCGCGAGCGCGGGCGGCTCGCTGCCCACTCGCCGGGGCATCAGCAGGCTGGCTCCCGGGAGAAATGGAGCGGCGCCCGCCCCGAGGGTTGGAGCCCCTGCAACGGCCGCGGAGCCTTTCTAGGGGAGGAGCTGCGGCCCCGGTGGAGAGGAGGAGCGCGCGTTGGGCCGGTGGGAGGCTGGCCCCGGGGCTTGCCGCGCCCGCTCTCCCAGGGAGAAGGCGGACGTCCCGGACAGCGTCAGCGCCTGGGCGAGCCGCTCCTGCGCCGGGGCCGCCGCAGAGCCGGGCTGAGCGCGGGAGGTTCCTGCCCCGGGGCTCCGGCCTTTGCAAAGCTATGGCCAGCAGCTGGCTTAAACCGCGGCCCCCTTTCGGAAAGCTGGGGGAACCCCAAGAGAAGAAACACCCCCACCGCGCCCCCGCCCGCCCTTGGCTGCTCCGGGCTCAGCCGGCGGGCAGAGGAAAGGGCAGCGGGGCAGGACCGCGCGCGGCGGCAGCGGGCAGCGGCTTTCTTCGCTGCAGCTGGAGCAGGGGCTGTTTGGCTGCTCGTCAGCATCTGGGAACTGTGTCCCTGCGAGGTTTGATACAATTTAATTAACCTAATTAAAAGCTCTGATTGCAGAGATGATTGGGGTACAGCCAGCAGCAATGGCATCTTTATAATGAGCTGGAAGGCTGGGGCCTCAGCCAAACGATGCGCGTCTCTAATGAGCTGGTGCGCTCAGAGTGTGCCTTTGGAGCGCCAGCCTTTATTTTTGGCAACAACATGCGTTTCTCTCCCAGACAGAGGTGTGGGAGCCATCCTCTTTCTTCCCTCTCCCACCCTGCCCCTTTGCTGCAGACAGGCACAGACGCAGAAGCCCACGAGCCTCTTCCCAAATGGGGAGAAAGTAAGAGGCCTGCTCTCCTTTCAGAGGTGTGTCACTCTGGACCCCCCATCAAAAGCAGCCTTCCTTCCTTGGTCTTCCCGCCGCCTCCTCCTCAGTCACACTGTTGCTCCCCATTAGACCAGGAACATGTCCTCCGCCTGCCAGCAACACTCCAAGGGGTCATAACCGGAGTTTTTCCAACTATTTTGTCTGTGGAGTGAAGTCCCTAAAAAAAAAAAAGGGGGGGGGGGAGTTCGTTGATCCGCACGACTAGCCCAATTATCACGCAGGATCAGGAGAATTCAAAGAAATCACTTTTATTTTGTCCACAAAGCAAAGGCGGGCGTCCCCTACACAGCAAGGGGGGAGCCCTTAGCATCCCCTGCAATTAACTCTCAGTGGGTAAGACGCCAGGCTTGTCGATCGGAAGATCGCAAGTTCGGAGGTTCGAATCTCTAGCCCTGCGTGCGGAGTGAGCTCCCGCACTAGCTCCAGCTCTTGCCAACCTAGCAATTCGAAAGCATGCAAATGCAAGTAGATTAATAGGTACCACTTCGGTGGGTAGGTAACAGCGTTCCGCGTGTGTCATGCGGCCACATGACTGTGGAAGCGTCTTCGGACAACGCTGGCTCTTTGGCTAACAAACGGAGATGAGCACCGGCCCCTAGAGTCGGACACGACTGCACAAATGTGCAGGGGGTACCTTTACCTTTTTAAAGTTTATCACAAATACCATCTTGCCATAAAAGCCTCTAATTGGTTGTTTCTCTAGCGTCTGCGCAAAAGCTGAGCATGAAACATAGTAACCCATAATATTCTCTAAGCATGTAATATGTTCCCGCCTATGGGTAAAAATATACAATGTAAGAAGCTGCGATAACTATTTTCCAGGCCAAGAAAGTCCTAATCTCCAATACACATTGCCAACTCTACTCCCAAATTCCTCCCTGTTCCTGAACTTGCAAGCTTAGGAGCAGTAAGTCTACATCTAACAAAAGAGCTAACTGTTTTCCTATGCGTAAAGACCTTCATCTCGCTCTCTCTCCTTCAGTTACACATTCTAATAGAAAGGGCTATTCAAGACAGTAATGAAAACAATTATCCCATCATCACTTTCAGCCCGCTTTCTCAAAGTCAGTTTTTCCTTTCTGCTTCCATCAGGAGAGATGAGAAGAAGTTTTCCTGTAGCCTTCTGTGTCATCAGTTCCAGGCTGACCGTGGAAGGCGGCAGGTGACTAAATGGACTTTAAAAAAAAACAAAAACTGAAAGTGGGATTCAGAAAGTTCAGAAATACAAAGGAAGGGTTCCTCCTCCCCTCCAGCTACCACGTGGATTTTTACACTTTTTTACACATTGGCCACTTCGAGGGAGGGCTGGTCAGCTCAAGGGCAGCAACAAGGACTACGTGGCAGAGGGAACTAGCCAGCGCCTGAAGAGCCAGTGGGCTCTCAAGTGAGAGGCGACAGGCCAGGGGTCAGGGCGAGCCCGGGGTGCCCGGGGCACCAGAGACATGCCCCCGCCCCCTTCCCCTGGCCCCAGCGGCCAGCGGAGCAGGCGAGGCATAGAATCACTGCGGGGGACTCCCTGCACTGTGCAGGAATCCACGCCGGAGCGCGCTTTCTCCAAATGGCCTTCTAGCTTCCCTTGAACCCAGCCGGTGAAGGGAAGCCCACCCCCTCTGGCGTCACCGGTCCCAGGCGCCTCTAGGCGTGCCTCCCATGACTTCCCCTCCTTTAAAATGGCCCTGTTGCCCCAGGGGATGAAATGCAGCTTTCCCAGGAGGCCTCCGCACTTACCCCAGTGGATAAGTGTCCAGAAGACAGACAGTAGTGTTTTTATGAGGCGCCCTAAGGGCTCTTTGCGGAGGCTTGTGGGCAGCATCTGCCTTTGCTCCTTCAGGGTGCAGGAAGGAGCGACTTGAGCAAGGGCTCACACTGGGTGCTTCGTTCCTGGTGGCTCCTGGTGCTGCGGAGCCTTGCAGCACAAGCCGGTTTGGTCCAACCTGCTGGATAAGGCGCCTCCCCTTCTGATCGGCTGCCGTCCACCTACAGGCTTGGCCCCGGAGGCCGACCTTCGAAGACAAGCCGCGATTCTTCCATGGAGAACTGGCATCCTCCCAGGCCGTCTCGCCCACAGGGTGGCTGCTGTGTTCCCTGGAAAAAGGGTCCCCAATCCATGCCCACGCATGGCTGCTGCACAAAGAGGCCTAGGTCATTGGGGCAAGAATGCCCCCCTGCGTTCTGTGTAGTGACAGAAGGTTTTTTCAGGGCAGCAGGGAACAGCAGCCAAAGGGGAGACATCCTATAGCCGTGGCGGTGCTGGGTCTTTCGCATCCTGCTCCAAGGGAGCCTATGGATTTGATGTCCAGACTTGCTTGCTCGAAACGAGCATCGTGTGGCGAGCAGCACAGCTATCAGAAAAGGCTCCGTCACATTCAGTGGAGCTATAGCCAATCCATAAGAATAAAACAATATAAGATCATTGCGGGATCCGGTCAAGGTCCATCTTAGTCCAGCCTTGTGTTTCTTGCCATGGTCACCCAGACACAAGAGGTGGAGACATATCGCCCTCCCCCTGAAGACATCCCATTTGCTGCCTCCTCCTTCCCTCTTGCGTCACTTCTGCCTGCCCTCCAGAGGAGCAGCGTTCCTGCAACTGGTGAGGATCCAGGCGAGGTTTCCTTCTCTGGCTTTGCTGCCAAAAGCTCTTTGCGGCAAGAATGGGAAGTGTCTGGGCAAAGGTAAAGATCCTGATGGGGCACGATGGCTCAGTGGTTAAGATGCCAGGCTTGTCAATCGGAAGGTTGGCGGTTCGAGACCAGAGCAATGCGTGACGGAGTGATCTCCCGCACTCGCCCCAGCTCTTGCCAACCTAGCAATTCGAAAGCATGCAAACGCAAGTAGATGAATAGGCACCACTTCCGTGGGATGGTAACAGCGTTCCACGCGCGTCATGCCGGCCACAGGACCACGGAAGTGTCTTCGGACAGCGCTGGCTCTTCGGCTAAGAAACGGAGATGAGCACCGGCCCCCGGAGTCGGACACGACTGTGCAGGGGAAAACCTTAAAGATCCTGACTGGCGCCGTTTCAGCCTCCGGTTAAGATATGTTAGCATCACACATGCAAAAGTGGCAAGAATTGCATGGGCTCGGGCTGCTTCTGGCAGAAAACCTCCATGGCAGGGATCCTTCCATGTGCCCAAGGAAGAACGCGGTTCCCCGCCCTGCCCTTTCCTGAGGAACTCAGCATTCTATTTCCCCCTTCCATATTGCAGAGCTTCAGGAAGAGGTTGGAAGAAAGACACGGCCCTGCCCCTCCCCCCAGCTCCCCGTTGAGGCTCCTCGGCCCCGCTCCGCTCCCGCTCTGTCCACGTGCTCGCCGGAGGGCTTGGCAGCCTTGCTGAACGCCTCTCCCCGCCGAGCCTCGCGGCAGAGGAAGCGGCGATAAGGAGTACTTTGGAGCACGTGTGCCCGCCCTGCTGGTGTCTGAGTCAAGGGTGTCAAGATCCCAGCCAGCGCCAGAGGCCGCGGCCACTTACATCCATGCGAGAAACAGGGAGCTCCTTCCCAGGGTGCAAACGGAAAAAGCAAAGCAGCTGCTGTCGCTGTGAACATGCTGAGTGAAACCCTGGGCGGGTTTTCAGGTGGAAAGGAGCCTGGATCTCGCCCATTCCCGCTCTCCCACCTTTGCTACACACACTCCCTAATTCTGCAAAGACCCTATTTTGGGAAGAAACCTGAGACAAGCTAAGCCACAACGTTCTCTGGGACAGTTCCCGCCGGCAGATGCGTGGCATGTGGACGGGCCATCTGAAGGAGTGTCCCTGCGAGTGCCCGGAGGGGCCGGGAAGGGAGACCGAGGAGAGCTTGCTTCAGTCCGGCCATGCCAAGGCTGAGGCGGGTCGCTGAGGGATTCTCTGGCCCGAGAAGCACAGCTGGCACGAGCCCAGCAACGTGGCAGAGGGCCGCTTTGGTTTCCATGGCTGCCAGCCGATGCCTGTCCTCCTGGGAGCTCCACGCGTGGGGCAGAGGTGGGAGGTGCCTCTTTCCTTGCGGCAGCAGCGGAACTGCAGGGCCTCTGGGGGACGCCTGGGGTCTGCCCTCGCGATGCGGCCGCCTTCCAGAACCAGGAGCAGAGCTCTGAAGCGCAGGAGGGAGAGCAGCCAGGCACCCCCTCCCATCAGCAGAGCGACGTCCCAGCCACTGACGCCGAAGGCTGCAGCGATGGGGTTGCGGGGGGGGGGGGGCACCTGCCTGTGTTCTTGCTCTGCTGCTCTGCTCAGAACCTGCCAACTAGAGCTGGGGGTCAGTTTAAGGCTGCCCTGAGGTCTCAGCCCGTTTTGCCTGGCTCGGAGCTGCCACATCACGGAAATTGAACCGCAATCAGGTTTGCACATCAGCTTTGGAAATCTTGAGTATTCCCATCTGTCAGATATGCTGGGCTGTCGTTAAAGCAATGGGTCCATCTTGCGCTGATATTTGGCTGCAGCGTAAGGGCTCTCCCAAAACTCCCCGAGAAAACAAGAGTGCAAGTGCACAGAAATGGATCCGCCCTGGACCCCGCTCTCAGCTCGGCAAAGTCCGGAGTCCATTTCCCAATACGGGAAAGAGAAGGACAGGTGGTGGCCCTGGACCCGGAGCACCGCCTGCCTTCGCTCCTGGTCTCAGGGCCACCCCTTGCCGAGAGCCTTGGGCCCCAGCAGACTAACCTGGCCCCACACCTCGCTCCCCCTCTTCTCCAGGGGAAGTGGGCAGAAGTTATTCACAGTTCCTTCTGCCAAGGTTTTCTTAGGGCTCAGTCAACCTAACTCTGGGAGAGAGGAGTGGAATCCTTCTTCCTGTTCTTTATTATCAACTACCTCCTGGCCGTTTTTCCTGGGCGTCTGGCGCACGACTTCTGTTCTCTTCCGTTCAAGTCCATTTGCAGAAGCCTTGGCCCCACTTTTTTTCCTGGGCATCTCTCACCTATCTCCCTACAGTTCCAGGCAGTCTCGCACACTTTTCCTTGGCGATCTGTCTTTGTTCCCCACCTCGTAGATGTGCTCTTGTTGTTGTTGTTTACAGAACATCATTAAGATTTTTTCTACACTATTTTAACTCATTCTGTTGCCTTCCATGTTTTTTCAGGTTGGAATTCCTTGACTGTTAGTATCTCCTTTTTTTAGGAACTACGTCATCTTGAGGCACCTTTTCTCATTGTTGCAGTTTCCTATTTAGGTAAAGGTAAAGGTTTCCCCTGCACAGTCCTGTCCGACTCTAGGGGGCGGTGCTCATCTCCGTTTGTTGGCCAAAGAGCCAGCGTTGTCTGAAGACGCTTCTGCGGTCACGTGGCCGGCATGATGCACGCGGAATGCTGTTACCTTCCTACCGAAGTGGTACCTATTTATCTACTTGCATTTGCATGCTTTCGAATTGCTAGGTTGGCAAGAGCTGGGGCGAGTGCGGGAGCTCACTCCGTCAGGCGGGACTAGGGTCTCGAACCTCCGAACTTGCATCTTCATCGACAAGCCTGGCATCTTACCCGCTGAGCCATCGCGCCCCTTAGTTTATTTACCACTGATTTATGCTTATTAAAATCTGGCCTTTTGAAATCAAAGGTTTGACAGAATGTGGCTTTACTTTCTCTCGCATTACACTGCCACTTTGCCCAATTTTCTTCTTTCTTCCACTTCCTCCACAAAGCCCTCCCTACTGATCAGTATCAAGTCAAGGATGGATACTCCACTTGTGCCTTCTTCTTCTGAAGAAAGTTGTCAGCCAGACAGGCTGGAAATCTCCTGGAGGGACCATGCAGGGGGACAGACTTCGTCTCCCCACAGATGTATTTATAAGGGGCTGCTCCCTCCTGAAGCTGAATTCATTGAAGAGAATTTTGAGAGAGTCAGGCTGGTGTCAGAGGTAATGATCTCTATTTGCTTTCCTCCAGAGCAGAGCTTTCCAAACTGTGTGTGGCGACACAAAAGTGTGTCGCCACACACAGTCTGGTGTGCCGCCACACAACCCGGAAGCGCTGATCATCATCGCTTCCGGGTTTTCCTGCGGCGACACACCAACCGGCGTTGGTTTCCAAAAAACTTTGGAAAGCCCTGCTCCAGAGGCAGTAGAGCAACTTTATGGAGTACAATAGGTTTGGATCCAAATAATTATCCAAAATCCAGAAAAGGGTGGCGGGGCAGGATGCAGATACCAGCCATGTCCATTGAGCATCATCTTAGAAAAAGTGCTTCTGCCACCTTGGAACAGTCACCAGATTAGTTGCCATTGGTAGTATCTGCTCCTACAGCTAGACTTTTTCTGGCTGCCTTTTGAAGGGGATGAAGTCAGTGGCTGTCACTAATTTCACAACGGCACATCCTGCTGCCTTTCTAGGCTGTGTGAAAGCCTTCCTTTGCTCTGCTCTGATTCTCCAGCCATAAAGCTTTGGAGAATGGCTCCTCTGTATCAAGCATAACTGGAGATCTCCCCTCCCTCCCTCTCTCTCTCTCTCTCTCTCTCTCTCTCTCTCTCTCTCTCTCTCTCTCATAGCCCCTCTTTGACCGGCCTTCCCCCCCAATTCTGAACCAAAAGGCTTACCCTTTGTACACGCCCGCTCTCAGTTGGATTATTGCAACACTCTCTGCTTGGGGCTGCCCTTGAAAAGGATTCGGAAGCTGCAGTCAATGCAGAATTCAGTGGCTCAGGTAGGTGTGGGTACTAGTCGGCTTACGTATGTACTACTCTGAGAACATCACTGGATGCCAGTTGGCTTCTAGGTGCAATTCAAGTGGGTACTTGTTATCCCTGAAGCCCTTCATGGCTGTGGACCTGGGTATCTTCAGGACCACCTCCTCCCAGTGGCCCAAAAAGATCTAAGAGGATGGGCTCCCTGCGGGTCCCTGCCCTATCCAGAGGGCCTTCGGAGTGTGTCTTCTCTGTAGCTGCTCCCCCTCTCTGAAAAAGCACCTCTCCCTGAGACCAGATTGTCCTTATGGTTCTGGGGTTGTTTTAGCTTTTGGGGCCTGAAGGATGGGAAGGTTCCTTCGTGGAGGGAGATGTTTGTTGGTTATGTGATTTTTCCCTAACCTTTTTCTCTTTTGTTAGTGTGGTTGTTTTGTTGTTGCTGTTGTTGTTGTTGTTGTTATTATTATTATTATTATTTTTAAAAATTATTCAATTACTGCACAAGGTTTGGGAAACACCGAGAGTCACCTCTTTATTGGAGTGGCATATAAACCAAATAACAAATAAATGAATGAATGAATAACTTGTAGGATGAGCCATTCTGGCAGTTGCTCCTGGAACTGGCATTGTCAAGCCCAGGAGGCTTGCACAGATCCCTCCCTCCTTCAGGGTAGAAGAAGAAAACATGGATTATTTTCCCACTTTGACGTGGCTTTGATTAGTTTGCTGCTGGCAAGAAGCTAGCTATTCCTGGGCTTGGAAGTTGGTTGTAGGCCATGTGTTGCATTTTCACTGTCACTTTATATTAATTTTGATGTTTGATTAATCATTGCTTTTAGTATTGTTGGACACCATAGGAATATTTTTAATCAGTAACATTTAAATATGTATAAACAGAATATATTTACTAACACACACCATGTCCCATAGTCTAGAATCTACTGTACATGTATTGACTTCCACCAGCTGAAAATATTTGGTCTGTTGTGATCCTGCTTACACTCTGGTAAATATGACAACTAAGCAGAAGATTGTCTCCTTCCCCATTCCCCTTTTGCTGCAAAACAGGCAGAGGGCATCTGTAGACAAGGTTAAAACAAAAACAAGATGCATTTTAATAAGACTGTTACCTTCTTTTTGCAAATATATACTCTTAACTAATACCACTGATTCAAGAGATGGTCAGAAATGACTGCAAAGGTGTCCAGTTTTGTTCAACGTAAGGGAGACATATCTTATACGGTTAGGGGAGGCACACAAAAAATCCTTATATATAATATTGTGACCTTTAAAATGATTTTAAAAATAAAAACCTAACCCTGAAATGAAAGTAGACATTTTAAATAAAATAATCAAGTTTTTCACAGCCTCTGGAATAGTAATATTTTTAAATGATTGTGTAGTTTATCCATAAGAGGTCTTCTAATTTTATATTTCATGATAATAATAGATTTTTTAAAAGCATAACAGTTATACACTTCATAGGTTTTGTTAAGTGCAGTGAAAAAGAATATGTGATCATGTTTCTAACAAAGCAATCCATTCAGTGTCAAGCTTCAGGTATTATTTCAAGTGAAGATTTCAGGGAATAAGAATTACTTTTCTCCTCAAGCACGGACCCTCTGAGCCATTAATGAAAAGAAGACATGTTGCCTTTAACTGCTCCCAGTGTGGGTATTGCAAAGGAACTTTTTAATTTTAATGTTAGGCATCCAATTCACATTTTAGTTCTGTTAAACTATTTTATATGTGTGGTTTTTAATTGAATCCTCATTTTAATCTACTATATTCTTATGTAGCCCACATTTTCTAGCACATTTCATGAAAATATTGAAAATAAAACTTCAGTAATAGTTATGTTTACAGTGATGTTTTAAAACAAATTGTATTGTTTTAAACATGGCCATTAGTGAATTTTTTATTTCTTTCGAAGTGAGATATCTAACCATTTTGTAAAAGCTAGATACTGTTAGGAGGCAGAAAAATGTATTTAATAATGGTGATAATACTAAATCGACTTTCTTTAGCCAAAGCAGTTTGAGAATTAAAAAGGAGGCCTCATGTAAACGGCATAGCCAGGGGACAAGACGGAGCCTCCTCGCAAAGGACCTCCGTCTCGGGCAGAAGCACAGCGCGGCACCCCAGACCGGCCTGCCGAGAGCATCCCTATCCGACGCGCCACCGCGGCAGCCGCGGGGCTGGGGCGCTGTGCCTGTGCCAGGGAACTTGACTCCGCTTGAGCAGGCTTGTTCCGCCCCCCCCTCCTCCTCCCTCCCTCCCAAGCCAGACAGGATGGCACACTCGGATGCTGCCTTTGCGATCTCTCGGTTCCCGGGCCCTCCCCGGATTACTCACAGCCACAAACCTTGTACTCCGCAGATCTGACTGAAACCAAAGGGGACTTTTGCAGATAGAGCTCAGGTGAGTCACCAAAGACACCACCTGGAGAGGAGGGCGGTGCGCCTCTTTCTACCTGAGTGCTTACGGCCGGAGCCAGCGGCTCAGCAAAGTCTGACAGGCGGCTGGCTCGGCTGCCTTAGGCCGATGCGCCGCCGTGGTCCACCACGCTTGGGGGGCTTCCTGCGTCCGCCCGTCAGAGCGAGCCTCCTTTTCCTGACCCACGAGGAGCCTTGGAGAGGCTTGTCATGGCCTCGCCAGTTTCCTGCTCAGTTGGCCTCCCTGGACCTCGTGGGGTCTCCACGGGCCCCTGTTCGGTCACTTTTCAAAAAGGCTCCTTCACAACGGTCCGGACACCTATGCCGCTCAGAGCTCAGAGCTGTTTAGATGACATAGAAGCATCAGAACAGTTTCTAAAGCCTCCTGAAGTGCAGGTTTTACAAGGAAGGGCGCTCCCAATGAGAGACAGACTGCCTGCCTGTTCAGACCAAGGGTATGTAGAATTTTCCCTTAAAGAGAAGCGCCCTGAAATCACCTATATAATAGCAAAATTGTGCACCCAAGCCATAAGGCTTCACTAAGTAGCGATTTACTTAATTAATTAATTAGATTGTATTGTATTTGCATTGTATATGTATCGAGGGGGCGTGATGGCTCAGTGGTTAAGACGCCAATCAGAAGGTCGGCGGTTTGAGACCCGAGCACCACATGACGGACTGAGCTTCCCGCACTCGCCCCAGCTCTTGCCAACCTAGCAATTCGAAAGCATGCAAACGCAAGTAGATGAATAGGTACCATTTCGGTGGGATGGTAACAGCGTTCCGCGCGCGTCATGCGGCCACATGACCACGGAAGCGTCTTCGGACAGCGCTGGCTCTTCGGCTAACAAACGGAGATGAGCACCAGCCCCTAGAGTCGGACACGACTGTGCAGGGGAAAACCTTTACCTTTACCTATTGTATTTTAAAATTGTATTTGGTTGTTTTAAATTTTATGATCTAGTCTTGAACTGTAATAATAAATATTCATTCATTCAAACATCATCAAAGTACCAAACACTAGTAATCAATCTTCTGTGTAAACCTGAACTCTCGTCTATCAATGAATTGATGAACCAAGTCAACCAATCTATAGTCCTCCAAAAGAGAGAAACCCCTTCCCTGCCCCCTGCCTATGGAGGGCCAGGCTGGTGTCCACATGGCAAGGGCGCAGTGGGTGTGCTTTGCCTTTTTCCTGGCTGGAGGGCCCCGGGCATCCCCTCGAGGTGCCTAGCAGAGTCACCCGGGACGCAGTTGGTCGCCAGTGGGAAAAAGGGCATTCTCAAGGGCTGAGTCGTATCCTGTCGTGTGTCGGTCATCCAGGTTTAGAGGCTCCATGCTGTACGGAGCCATCCTATTTGTGTGTGTGTGTGTGTGTGTGTGAGAGAGAGAGAGAGCGCGAGCGAGAGGGGGGGAGGTGATGCATTTCTCAGAGATAATTTTTGTGCCCCAGGAGATGGTGGAGAAACAAGGCAGCTGGCCCCTGTGAGTGCAACGTGGCTGTTTCTCTGAACTTGATAACTTGGTCTGAGCTGGTAGAGTCTTTATGTAGCACACCAAAAAGCAGAACTAGCTGGGTTTTTCTTGTGAGGAATATATTGCCTCTTTTCCCCAATAGTAGGTTCAAAAGAGGCAGTTTCCTCTGGAGGCCGACTTCTTTGCTCATAAGAGCTGGTACCTCCCCTCCCCCATGAAAGGCAATGGAAGAAAGTGAACATCTTTGGTTTAGCGCCTTGTTTCCTTAAGAGAAAGACCCTGTCACGCAGAAAACAACAATCAAACAATGGGCATCCGTCCCTTTGGCACCCCGAGGCGAAGGGCAGCGCCTGCTCCTCTCCATTTCGTGTACAAAACCCATCTGGACTAACGTCTGGGTTCTGATTTCCACCCTGGCGCGGTGCTGGAGTGATCCACTGCCTTCCAGGGCGGCAGACTAGTGGAGGCAGAGAAGCTGAACGGCCAAGGCTACCGCTAAATCCTCCCGCGATCGAGAGAGCGGAGCACACCTGCACCACCCCGGGGAAGGGTTGCTGGAAGGGGTCTTTCTACGAGGGCCTCTCGGCGTCCAACCTATTCCTCCGACCTTCAACATGCAGGAAGCGTAGCGGATGGAGCTATTTCTAACCAAATGCATTTTTGAAAATGCAATTGAAAACCTCCATGTCCTTGTTGTTTCCCTTTTCTGCTTTTCTTGCTCTGCTGGAAAAAATTCTGTCCTCGGATGAGCATATTCCCTCCCCCAACCCCCCGCCCCCCCGTTCCAAACGTACAGTCTCATCAATGTGCTGGCAGAGAAGAACTGAGCTGAGCTGAGCGAAGCCCCCTTTCTTAGGCTGGTGTTTAGTCTCTCCCTCCTCCAATTTAGCGAGTTGGCTTTCGTGAACCTCCTTCTTTTGGTGCCAGAAGGACAGGGTGCCTCCTAAGAACCTCGTTCTGTGTTAGCAGAGCAAAAGCCTCCCCAGCTTGCCTATTGGCAGCTAATGGCCCGACAGAACCCCTGGAGGCTCCGCCCGGGGGATCCCCAAAGACAGGAAGAGGGAGGGAAGCGGCAGCCAGACGTCCTCAGTGAAATTGTGCCAGTTTGCCCGAAACGCGTGTGATCTAAACGGTAATAAAACTGCTCTAAAAGTGGAAGTTTGCCATGCGGGAGGGAGTGGTGGTAAACGGTTTACTCCAGCACTCTGCGCCACAGCCACAATAATGATGGAAGGTGGCGAAGTTCATAACTCAACTCATCCCAAGACACTCACCGCATTTCCAGGGGAGGCTCCTTCATCTCCAGCGCGCTTCCGAGAAACTCTCCGGAGCGCGGCTTCGCCTGCTTCAGCGGGAACGCGAGCGTGGCCACGGCCTGGCCGGACTTCCCTTCCTGCGTTTCGCTCTTCTCCTTTTAGCGCAACTGCGAGGTGCGGGTTTCAGCCTGAGCTGCAGCGTGATTCAAACGTCAAAGAAACAAATGAGAAAGCGTCCCAGGCTCCCAACAGCGTTTAAACTGATAAAGCGAAGGAAGCACTTTTGGCCTTCCTCTGGTCAGAAAAGTTAATTTCAAGCACCAGGTGGATTAAATAAAAAGAATAAAAGCATGGTGTAAAATGGAGGTGGCCACAGTTCGAAAATTCACGACTTAGATATAATCTTTTGAAACTGAAAAACGAAAAGAAAAGGCATTGCCTAATCTGTCAGAGCTCTCCTTGGAAGCGGGTCGAGTAGAAATGCGCGTGGCTCCGCTTTCAGGACGAGGTCCACGCGCTTTCCCGATTATTTTCAGGTTGAGGCTGCTCTTTGGAGGGTTCCCACGGAAAACCGCCTCCTCCCCTAAAGACGGCCAGCGAAGGCCGATCTCGGAAGCAGAGCCCTGGGCTGTGAAGGAATGGACGGCGGCGGAGGCGGAACAGGCGGGAGGCCCTCCGGCAAGGCGGCCCCAGGCAGAAAATCGCAGGGCCAACCGGGGTTTCCCGGACCTTCCTTCCCGGCCAGCGCCGGGCCCGCTTGAACGGCAGGGGAAAGAACGAGCGAGCCCGCCCCGAGTCAAGCAGGCCTCCCTCCGGCAGCCGGCAGCCGGCAGCCGGCAGCCGGGCCCAGCCCCGGCCGCTGCTCCGTGTTCCCCGGGGCGGGAGCTTCGAGCGCCGAACCGGAGAAGGGCGACTCTCCTGCCCGGGGCGGCGGGGAGCTCGGGACCGAATCGAGAGTGCCGCCTGCCGGCCAGAGCGCAACCCTAAAGGCTCGCTTTGTGCGGCCGTCCGGGGCAGCCGGACTCGTACGGGCCGGGGGCAGCCGGAGCGGTGGGAAGGAAGGGAAGCCGGGCGGGCGGGCGGGCGGGCGAAGGGAGGGCACCGCCGGCACCCCAGCTTGAACCTGCCCTGCGCCCCTCTGACCTTTCTCGCCCCGTGTTCAAAAACAAAGACACAAGGCGGTTCCTGGATAAATGTTTTATGCGAGTAATAAAATAATTGATTGTAACATAAATAAGGGAGAAGACAACGGCCTCAGCCGCTTGCTGGGCGTGGAGCCCCGCCGAGGGACCTGGGCAGGAGCCGGCCCTTCCGGAGAAGACGCCGGCGGGCCACGCGCAACTTCCAGGCTATCCGCGGCTGGCCCGCTCGGAGCCGTCGGGGCCTAGGAGCGCGTCCTCGAGTCTCCTTCGGGGAAGGGAGGCCGGCGCAGCCCGGCCGCATCTTCCGCAAGGAAGCGGACAACAAGGAGCCCCTTCGCGCTCGTCTCGCCCGTTGCTTTCTCGAGGGGTCAATAAATACCGAGTTTAAATTAGAGTCGAGTCTCGGTTGGCGGTTGGCGGTTGGCGGCTGCGGCGGCTGCGGCGGGAAGCCCAAGCGCGCTTCCCCGGCCGGGTGGGGAGGGTGGGGTGGCCGAAGGTAGCCCGGGCGCCTCTTCTAGCTTCCAGGCTTCCCGCCGTCCCCGGTGCCCAAGTCCTGCCAGACCAGCCGGCTGCGCAGCCGCCGTCGCCGTGGCTCAGTCATTGCACCGGGCTCCGGAGTGTGTGGTGCAGCGGTGGAGAGGCCTCGCCCTGCGAGTAAGCGTCCTCCATGGCGGGCGGGTGCGGGCCCCCAGCCGGCGTCATGCGCTTCTCCTTCTGCCGCCGGTTGCAGAACCAAACGCGCACCACCTCCTTCTCCAGCTGCAGTGAGTCCGCCAGCGAAGCGATCTCGTGGGCCGCCGGCTTGGGGCACTTGAGGAAGTGGCTCTCCAGCGCGCCCTTCACGCCCACCTCGATGGAGGTGCGCTTCTTGCGCTTGCGGCCCTGCGCCGCGATCTTGTCCAGGCTGGCGGGGCTGCCGCTGCCGGCGTCGGTTTCTTCCAGCCACTTGTTGAGCAGCGGCTTCAGCTTGCACATGTTCTTGAAGCTCAGCTGCAGCGCCTCGAAGCGGCAGATGGTGGTCTGCGAGAAGACGTTGCCGTACAGGGTACCCAGCGCCAGCCCCACGTCCGCCTGCGTGAAGCCCAGCTTGATCCGGCGCTGCTTGAACTGCTTGGCGAACTGCTCCAGGTCGTCGGAGCTGGGCGCGTCCTCGTCAGAGGGCGGCTCGGGCCCCGCGTGGCCCAGGGGCGTCGGGGAGCCCTCCAGGTGGGCCTCGGCCACCTCGTCGTGGCCGTGCGGCAGGTGGAGGGAGGGTGCCTGCGGGCCCAGCATCCCGTTGAGGCCCGGGTACGCCGCCTGCGAGTAAAGCAGCGGCTGCGGGCCGCCGGCTGTCGGGGACATGGCGGCGGGGCAGCCGCCCAGGTGATGCGTCGGGCCGCCCTGGCCCCAGTGGCCCCCGCCGCCTCCCGTCGGCTGCTGGTGCACCAGGTGAGAGCGCGAGTGGAAGCCGCCGCTGTCGAGGTCCCCCCGCGGCACGCTGCCGGCTTTGGCGTGCTCCAGGTGGGTGCCGCCGCCTCCCCAGTCCCCCGTGGCGCCCGGCAGCCACTGGTGGTGCGGGAGCGTCCCCATGGGGTGGCCCGGGGTGGCCGCCAGCCCCTGCAGGTACTCGTGGTGCATCATCTTCTGGACCTCGCGATAGGTCGGCCCCTGGTGGAGCCGCTCCGCCTCCGGCGCGGGCATCGGCAGGAGCGATGCGCCGCGCGGCAAGTACTGAGCCGTGGTGGCCATCGCCGCTCGGGTCGAGCAGGGGAGGTGGCTGGGCCGCGCTCCGCTCTGCGGCTCTCACTGGGACACCCTCGGCGGCGGGGCGCGCTTTAGAGCCCCGGTTCGGCCCAGCGCACAGCCACTCCCCCCGCGCGCCCCATTGGCTCCGCCGCCCGCGAGTGGCAGGCAGCACCGCGCCTCCACAGGGCGCCCCAGCGAGGGACCCGCCCCCGCCCCGTCTAGAGGCGCCGGCCCGGGATTTGCTCAGGGAGGGCGATCCTGATTGGAGCGGGAGGCGCTTCTTCCGTGTGGCTCCGGCGCTCGGCGCGTGGGTGGAGGGGAAGAAGCTCGCCGGCACCTGCTGGAGGAGACGGGACGGGTGGAGCGGAAGCCTGCCGGCGCCGGCCCCGCGTGTCCCCCCTTCCGCCTGCCCGCCCTCGCGTCGCGCCTCGACCACTCCGACCGGGGAACCTGCAGCGCCGCTCCTCCTTCCCCGCCGCTGCCCAGGTGAGTCCGCCGGCGGATGGCAAGCAGAACTCTCCTCGGGCGACGTTGGCTCGTTTCTCCTAGCCTCGCCCCGCTGCTGGCAAGCCGATGCTTTGACGGCCTCCTGAGGAAGGAGCTGCGCGCCGAGTTGCTGGCGAGGGCGCCCGCCGAGGTCTCCTTACCCTTCCGAGGGGGGCGTTTTCTCCGGCGCGTGCGCTCGGCCCACTCGGAAGCCGAATCGCGGGAGCCGAAAGCCGCTTTGGCTGCCTCTTTCCGGCAGGCTGGTTCGTGCTCTGGAAGTCTCGCAGCGCTGAGCTTCCACCGCGTGGTGCCTCCGCCGCCCGCTCGGCTTCCCCGGACACGCATTTCCAGGCTCGCCCTTTGGACGCCCTCCCGGCCACTCCAGCTTCCTTGCTGTGGCCATCGCGGGGCGCTGGGCTCTTCCTTCCGGCCACTAGCTTTCGCCCCCGGCCCGGACCCCTGTTCCGCTTCTGGCCGGCGGTCAGCGTCTGCCTCCACTCAGACGGCCGCGCTCCCCCCTCAGCTTTTCTTATTCCTCCTGTTTGGCGGGCGGGGGACGTCCGGGCGGGTTCCTGAGGCTGCTCTGTTTCTCTCCCTGGAAGCCGCTCCCGCGGGGGTTGAGAGGCACCTCCGGGAAGGTGTCCAGGCGCCCTCCTTCTCCCACCGGCCTCCCAAGGATTCGAGGCGGCGCACAGACCCTCCCCATATAGGTTTCATGACCCCCAGATTTGCCCCCCAGGCGCCGAGGCGGGGGCTTCAGCGCTTTGAGGGGCGGGAGGGGGTCTCCGGCGGGAAGCTTTTGGGACGACCCTCCACGCCGGTCGAGACCGGTCCTGCCGGACTCGGAGTGACTCTTCGTTGCTCGACGTCGCCGCTGCTGCAGCCGTTGGCGACCCGTCCAAAGGGCTCCCCGGGCAGCGAGAAGAGGGTCGTTCCCCACCTTCCGGCGGCCCCCAAGTTAAGGGTAGGTTTGGGGCCGAAGGCCCTCCTTTTCTGGGCTCGCCCCGCGCTGGATGCCCCCCCGGCGCGAGTGGCGCGTGAGCGAAGGGACGGCGGTCCTCTGCCGGTCTCCGGTCTCCCCGGCGCCCAGCGGGCAGTTCCCCCGTTCCCGTCCTCTCTTCCCACCCCTCCAGGGGCTCAGACGGCGCCTCGCTGCCCTCGATCGGCGGTCCCGGACCGCTGGCGAGCTCGGCCGCCCTCTCGCTGCTACAAGGCCAGGCCAACGCGTGAAGCCTTCCGCGGCAGACGCGCAACGGGCTGCTCCACCACGGGCTTCGGCAGGAGCGCGGAGGCGGTCGCTGGTCGTTCCGTGGCCCGGGAAAAGCCTCGCCTCGCCTCGTCCGAGGATGCGGGAGGTCGGGCGGCTTTTGCCAGGGAGTTGGTGCCCCGCTGCGCTCGCCCGCCCGCCGGGAGCGAGCTACGCGCAGAGGCTTCCCGCCGCGACTGCTGCCTCCCCTGGAACGGCCTGGCCGGCTGGCCGAGGCGCGCGGTTGGGAGCCGCTGCTCTCCCGCCAGCCGAGGCCCGGGCGACCCCGAGTCGGCCGAGCGGCAGGGGGCTTTGCTCCTGCTGCAGAAACGAACTGCTGGGATGCTCCCTCCCCGCTGCCAGGATTCGCCGTTGTTAAGTGCTGTTCGTTCTCCGGGAAGGTGTTCGAAATACCAGTTTTGGACTGCAGGATGCAGGTCTCGGATTTCGGCCCCCTCCTGCTTGTTCTTGACAGCATAATGCCCCGCGTGCTCCTTGATTGCAAGAGCTGGGCTTATCTGGGTCTCAAACCTAAGATTAAAAGGTTATATTTTATCTGTTTATCTATTTGCTACAATTATATATATTCCTTTTTACAACCATTGGTACACAAGAAGCAAGTTCTTCTCCTAATTGAAAGCTATGGTGTGTAGACTTTATGATGTTGGTAGAGGGACTTGGGCACTTGACAGGGAAGGCCCAGCTTAGATGTCAAGGGCAACAGGACAGCAAGGAAACGGGACCGGCTGCCCTGTCTTGCCTGCCGTCCCCTGCACCACCATCCGGCTCTGGCTCCGTCCTCCTGCTCCGGGTTATCCCCAGTGCACGAATGGGACAGGAATAAAAGTTGCTCTTTTCTTTCCCTTAAGCTAACCTTGTGCCATTGCAGCTTCAGGGTGTGACAGATAAATGAAGGGGCAGATCTATGATCTGCTGAAACCAAGAGTAAGCAAGTAAGGAGTGATGGACCGAAATTAGAAGAAAAGGGATTCAGACTGCATAGAGGAGAATTTCCTGAAGGGAAGGGTTGTTAAGCAGCAGAACCACCTCCCTGGAACCAGGGTGGGCTCCCTGCTGGAGGTTCTCCAACAGGGCCGGGATGGTTTTGTGGATTTGCTTCTAAGTTAAATGCTCCATGAAATAGTCCATGAAACTTTCCCGTTTGTGCTGCAGTGCCCCATGGGTGGATGCATTCCCTGCTGGCTGGTGACAGGCGGAAGGAAGGCGGAGGCAGCCAAACCAGAATGGAACCTCCCCCTCCACTTCCCTGTCTGGCAGATGTACCATTCAGCCCCCCCGGCCCCCCAGCAGTGCCTTGGAACGGGTGCAGCACCACCGGCAACAGGACTGGTCACAGGGCAGCCCATGTCATGCCCCTTGTTTTGTGCTGGCTCAAGGGCAAAGCCCCACCCCGAAGGAATATCTCAGCAAGTCTTTACTTGGATGTGGCAACACCTGAGTCCCTAGTAAATCAATGAGTTTTAATAAGGATAAAAGCAAAGTCCTTCGTTTGGGTGGGAAAAACCAAAGGCAGGTGTATAGGAAGTGTTTGTATCATGTGGTGGTGGGGGGAGAACCCTACCAGGCAGCACTACGTGGTCGTGGATGGGGTTGCACTTGGGAAACCATTGTGCAACTTGGGGGTCCTCCTGGACTTGCAGCTTCTGCTTGATGAACACGTGGCAGCTGTTGCAGGAGGGCCTTTGTACAGGTTCATCTTGTGCGCCATTTGCACCCATTCCTCAGCCAAGAAGCCCTTGAGATGGTTACTCACATCCTAGTCACCTCACAACTGGACTACTGCAATATGCTCTAGATGGGGCTGCCCTTGAAGCCCAACCAGAAACTACAGCTGGCCCAAAATGCAGCAGCACAAGCAGTAAAGGCACTTCTCCTAATGCCCATCTGTCATCACTGCTATGCCAACTGCCTTGGCTGCCAGTTGGCTTCTGGGTACAATTCAAAGTGCTCCTTATCACCTATAAAGTCCTTGATGGCATTGTTGTTTATTCGTTCAGTCGCTTCCGACTCTTCGTGACTTCATGGACCAGCCCACGCCAGAGCTTCCTGTCGGCCGTCCCCAGCTCCCCCACGGTTGAGTCCGTCACCTCCAGAATATCATCCATACATCTTGCCCTTGGTCGGCCCCTCTTCCTTTTGCCTTCCACTTTCCCCAGCATCAGCTTCTTCTCCAGGGTATCCCGTCTTCTCATTATGAGAAGCTCCATTCCCAGGCCTGGGGTTGGGGGAGCCCGGCCCTGTTATGGCTGTTTTCTTGTCTGGGCTCTTAGGTTTCTTTGATATTCTTTAAAGGTTTTAATTCTATATTTGATATGTTGTAAGCCACCCAGAGCCCTTGGGAGTAGGCAGCTGTAATAAAACTAGATGATGATGATGATATTAGTAATAATAATAGCTGTTCTTGTGTTCTTTCTTGCTTTTAACTGCACTGTGTCTGCTTGTAGAGCCGGCTGGAAAAGAGCCACCAGCTTGGTGATTATGCCTTGTCCTGACTTTTTGCTCCTGCAGCTGGTCTGTGTGTTGTGGTCTGCCGAGGAGAGGAGACACAGCCAACATGCGGGCAGGGCCTAAGACCGGGGGTGGGCACCCTGTTCTGGTGATGCTATAAGTTGCTGGTGAGATCTGTAGGCAGGAGGGAGGACCCCATGAAAGGCTTCCGAGTTAGGAAGCAGGACAGGCTTTACTGCAGGACTATTCTGAACTCTCTCTCCATTGCTGACATTGTAGGGAACATCCAGCAGGTGCTGTGGTTGGTCCACAAAAGCATCCTCACTGAAGAAAAGAAGTCTGCACAACGTGGGATATTCCAAAGTGGCTCCTCTGTGGCTTTGTGCAACTCTCCCAAAACCACCTTCCAGGCATAGAAGTTGCTCTTGCATTTCCTCACCTCGAAATGTATTTGGAAGAGCAAGGCGCACCCGGCCTCAAGGGAGGGGCTCTCCCCAACCCCCATTTTGAAGAGGGGAATGGGGATGTCTGTTGAAACCTGTGGTGGTGGTGGGGTTTGTTTGTTTGAATTCCTCTTTCCTTACACAAGGACGGGCTGGGGAGGGTACAGCTAACCCTAACCCTTACACACACCACACTCATTTTCCCTCTTAGGTCCGTAGAACCGCCACTCTTCACTTTGTCCTGCCCCAACCTAGGCCGTCTGTGAAGCAGTCCCTGGCCGTTTCTCTGCCACTGCCATTCCCATTGCCAGTCCCTGCGCTGTCCCTGCTGGGTCTGCCCCCCCCCCCATGACATGGACAGCCAGTTTTATGGTGGCATGGCTTTGATCATTTATAAATGTACGTGCCGCCCGTTCCAATAGCGCTGGAGCTTGCCAAACTACATACATAACAGATAAAAGTCTAAAGGCCTTCAGAATTCTAAAACAGAACTAATTTTAAAACCTTTCAAACATTAAAAGTCTAAAAAGTCCAGGGCAAAGAAGCAAGTTTTAAGCCCTCTCCTAAACTTCAACTCCAGCAGCAAGTTATTCTCCAGTCTGGGCACAGGAAAACCAGAATTTACTGCTGATGTTGAAAATAGTTCATGGCAGGAACTGCAAAAGATGCCCCACTGATGGCCTAAGTCAGAGCTTTCCAAACTGTGTGTCGCGACACGTTAGTGTGTCGGCTGCAGTGTCTGGGTGTGTCGCGGCTGCTTCTGCCTCTGAACCCTGCCAGGATTCTGCGCAGGTCCTAGTGCCTGCCTTGTGCCTGGCTGCCTCCAAACCTGCCCTGCCAGGATTCCGCGCAGGTCCTAGTGCCTGCCTTGTGCCTGGCTGCCTCCAAACCTGCCCTGCCAGGATTCCGCGCAGGTCCTAGTGCCTGCCTTGTGCCTGGCTGCCTCCAAACCTGCCCTGCCAGGATTCCGCGCAGGTCCTAGTGCCTGCCTTGTGCCTTGCTGCCTCCAAACCTGCCCTGCCAGGATTCTGCGCAGGTCCTAGTGCCTGCCTTGTGCCTGGCTGCCTCCAAACCTGCCCTGCCAGGATTCCGCACAGGTCCTAGTGCCTGCCTTGTGCCTTGCTGTAAGAATGTGTTGCGAAATGATGCATGTCTAAAATGTATGTCACCAACATGAAAAGTTTGGACAGCTCTGGCCTAAGAGAAAAGAGTGGATTGTCTGGGAGCTCAGCTGTCTTTCTTGCTGTTTCTCAAACATTTTTTATTTCGTGGTCTTTTAACTTGGAAGATGCCCAAATGGGGTGGGAAAGGTGGGGCAGAAACAGCAGCCCAGAGAAACCCCAGCAGGGTCCTGCAGCGAGGCCCTCCCCTTCCTGCTGTGGTGCCAGCTGGATGTTCCCCATCCCTGAGCTGACGGTGCGCTGAAAGCCAGTGGAGGAAGCTCACCCCATGCTCACGTGGGGCGCACTGACCGACCGGGACAACGATCTTCTGCAGTGGCTCCAGAACGATTCAGCAAAGCAGGAGGAAGACTGGCCCGGGAAGCCGATCTCACGCCACTCTGTCCGGGCCTGAGCCGCACGGGCGGAGGACGCCTTTGCTCCGTCCTGAAAAGATGGCGTTGGCCTTGGCTGCAGCTGCCGTGGCAGAGGCTTCCTCGGGCATCTGTCTTTGTGTCCTCGCACTGGCGGGACCATCAACAAGGGATCCTGCTCTGTTTTCTTCTCCCTGAGAGGTCTAAGGGCAGCAGCTCCGGACTCAGCATGATGCATGTGTTCACATGTGGAATTCCCAAGCATACCACGTTGTTGGTTAATATGATGGCCTGGTTCACAGAATATGCTATGGCAATTGCTGAGTTCCCATAAGATGCTGGACCAGAAAGGAGCCACCTCATTTTAGCCTAGACTAATGTGCTGTGCGAACCCGGCCTGCAGTTTGGGGGTGGAAGGGAGATTGGACTGTTTCCTGGAGGCAGGACGTGCCTTCCTGCACCCACTCCTTACTCTGCGTTGTGCGCCAGGCAGAAGAGGGTTTGCTGTCCTTGCCCTGTGACACCCTATCAGGGATCTGAAGTCATCATAATGGCCCCTTCTGCTGTCTCTTAAGGGTGAACAAACTTTCCCCCTCCCTCCCACTTGCCTGACCCTTTTTGCTGCCCTTCTCTGAAGTCACCCCATGTTGTTGGAAATCTCCTTAAAGCGTTGTGATCAGAACTGTCCTTCAAGGCAGGGTCTGAGCCCAGAAAAGTATTGCTTCCTGGTAGTTCTGTGGATTAAATCTAAAATTGGAGCGCGGTGGCTCAGCAGGTTAAACCGCTGAGCCGTTAGTCTGCCGACCATAAGGTCGGCAGTTCGAAACCGCGGGGTGGGTTGAGCTCCCGCCACTAGCTCCAGCTTCTGCCCACCCAGCGGATCGAAAGCATATGCGAGTAGATAAATGGGTACCACTTCATGGGTCAATTTGCCGGCGTCCAGCGGAGGGTCGTCCTCGTTCCGAAGAAGACCTAGGGAATCCCGGTGATGACGGCGGAGGACGACGGATCCGGAAAAAGAACAGCTTCCTGGACGTCAGCAGCCGGCACAGAAGCGAGGCATGTTGGGGCTTGTAGTCCAGTGCCTGCAGCCGAAGAGCCGGTTCCCTGCCCTCCTCCCTATCGCGCGGTAAATTTACAAATGATATGTGATGTATAATTGGAAAAATGTACTGATGTTGTTGTAAGCCGCCTAGAGTCCTCCAGTAGGGAGGGGATAGGCGGGGTATAAATAGGATAAATAAATAAATAAATAAATAAATAAAATTACACACATGCATGTGCATACACACCCACACATACAACTACATAACACTACTGGATTGGCAACCTAAGATCTTTTTTCCACAAGCGAGTGATACTTGTACATTTGATTTCTGTTTCCTAATTAAAGAACTTTGCATTTATCTCTCTCAAATTTTATTCTGTTATTCTCTGCCCAGTTTTCTAATCAATTAAGATCATTCTGATTTTTATTTCTAAGGTGTTTGCTAGCTTAATTTATAGGATAATTTAGCGGAAGGCCGATTCCAATTGGAAGTTTGAAAAATCTTCCTAGCAGCAAGAGCGGTTTGGGAGGGCCCCCGATTGTTCAGAGGAGGGGCGGCCCCTTCATCGGAGGTGCCCCAGCAAAGGCTGGATGCCGGCCTTTCACTCGGGTTCCTGCACGGAACAGAGGGCTGGCCTTAGGGGCCCTTTCACCTGTGGGATTCCATGAGGACTGGGAGCACAATCCTAGTGTGACGACTCACTCCTTTGATATCAATTCAGAAGCTTTTAGCACAAGCCATGATAGGATATGAAAAAGTTCTTTTATTGATAGAAGTGAATAGAACCGATGCAAAGAGCAAACTAAGGATTTTCCCATGCAAACATATTTTAAAACCTGCCAGACTCTCACGCACCCCTCGTCCACCCCTCCCCTCCTGACTCACTTCCCATAACTTTACAAGGCCAGTCTTCGATGTCTCCAGATGGATGGCCTTGGAGCCTGGCGCCTCTCTCCCCTCCCTAACGCCTGCATGCCATTCCTATCTCTAAGGGTCGCTTTACTGTCTGGCACGCAGTCTATCTAATTACTACAGGCTTCCCACTCACTAGTTACTACAAATCCCATCTATCTAAAGCAGAATGGCAGGATCCCATCCTGACACCTAGCCTGGAGTTATGCCCTTTAGAGAAAGACCCGTCTGTTTATGTCCCAATTTCAGCGGCAGAGGCCAGTGTTGAGCCTGCATCTCACTTCAGAGTAATGATGCAGCATAATTAAATGACCAAAGGTTGGCTGGTTGGTTGGTTTTACTGCTTCATAAATTAATGTTCATCTATATTCTATTCTGTTTGGGCTCTGAAACGAAGCAGAGTTTGGCCTGGCCACTACTTGTTCTCCAGAGAGTCCCAGGGTTGTAGATTAGCCTGGAAATCTGAAAAAGGTATCCTAGAAGTAGCAAACTCTTTGTAACCTGGAATGTGTCCATGAAGCCACCAGCGCTTGAGCTCAACTTGAAGAAAACCACTCTACCTTCTGCAAGTGAGGCAGCCATCACTGTTTGGTTACATTTTTTCTCCCCATCACTGCCACATCATTATTGTGCTTTGGGTATTGTGTGGGATCCAAACTAGCATGGCCTGTTCTTTTATCTTGGTTCTGTGTTAAAATATTCATGGAGCACTTAGGGAAGCAGAAGATAAGAACAGGTTTGCAGGTAGTAGGAGTTCCATTGGCCCCACTTGTGCTGTGCTGGTACATGTTTAATTGAATGGTAAAAGACACTTTTCAGTTCTCAGCCTTCAGTCATGCAAGGAATAGTGAGCTTGACTACGGTGCTTCTGGATTTGGCATGTTACTCTACTGCTGATGGACTGATCGTCAGCTGCAGAAATACATTTAAAAAGATATCAATTATTGTGTGTTTTGCAATCTCTGATGACAAATAGAGGACACTTTCCCCCATAAGCCTGGGATCAGCTCTTTCAGGATACAGATGGGGAGCCAGCACAGGAAGCCCCTGCCAGTGGCCAAGCCATTATCCAGGCAAGCCCGCTTCTGCGTCGTCTCCAAGAGTTGCGTGTTGCAAGTGCCTCCTTGGCTAAACCCGTCTTGCTGGAGCCACAATCTGCTCCACAACTTGTCTTTCTCAGATTGCATTTCACCAATTCCCACTGCTGTCAACGAGGCCCCATTTCTTCTAGCCTGAACTTGCCCACAGTGAGTTGCTTGACTGCTCTTGCTGCAATTCGGGAGAAGCACCTTTTCCTTGCTGGTGGCGGTGGCTGGCAGACAGCCATTTCCAATCCAGTGGGCAGGGGACGAGGTTTGCATCACGGTTGTCTGGGAAAGGGAGAGGCCTGCAACCCTGCGCCAAGCATCGCGTGGCCTCCAGGCATCAGGAAGAAACGAGGTCTCTGGATGATGCCAGCACGGGCAACTGCCATCATCCCTGCCTCCAGCAGGGGTTCCTTCTGACTCTGAAGGGAGAGCATTTGTGTGCGTGTGCATGCGTGCAAGGGAGCAACACCCTTCTGATGAAAATAACATGAAATAAATAAATTAAAAAATGCCACAGAGTTCAAGACTTAACATAGGAAAAGTAGAGTAACTTCTGTCCCATGGAAATGGAGGCTTTGTTTCTGATGTGTGTATGGGCCGTCTCTGAGGTTCTCACAAGAGAGCACATTGGACTCTGAGAAATCAAGTCAGCATCATGAATCTAAGCAAAATCATAAAGCAGCAACTTTGGGGGGCTGAAGGCTGCGGTTGGCTGTTGAGCAGCGTGACAGGCCACGTGCCAGAAAATGGTGCCAGGCCAGGACAAAGAGGTAGGTGGGGCAAGTAGAAGCGTTAACACAACTGGATCCAGCAAATCTATTGATTAGACATGGGTTGTGGCCTCTTTTGGAGGACTCGAGGGTTATGTCTACGATTTCCGGGAATGTCGGCAGACAGTAAAACTCAAAAGCCACCTACAGCCAGCAACATAAACTGTGGCCTGGCAAAGGCAGCTTAGAAGGCAGACCTTTCTGAGCCCATTTGAAAGTCTCTACTCCTTGCAGTTCACCTGGCAAGTCCCCCTCGACTTCCTGTCTTAGGCGGGCCAGGAACACCCACTTTCTTTTCTTCCCTCTCTGAATGGCAGGCCACAATATTTTTTACACTCTTCTCTGTGTCTTTCTTTCGTCTCTAACAGAAGACAGAACATGACAACACACTCACCTCTTGGTATATGTCTTGCTTACAAGCAGAAAAACATACCGGTTTCTAATGGTTGTTGTGGGTTTTCCGGGCTGTGTGGCCGTGTTCTGGCAGTTTTGGTTCCTAACGTTTCGCCAGTAGCTGTGGCTGGCATCTTCAGAGGGCAGGAGCACAGCTAGAAGACTTGGGCACAGACAGAATCTTCTAGCTGTGCTCCTGTCCTCTGAAGATGCCAGCCACAGCTACTGGCGAAACGTTAGGAACCAAAACTGCCAGAACACGGCCACACAGCCCGGAAAACCCACAACAACCATCAGATTCCGGCCGTGAAAGCCTTC
The DNA here is from genome assembly GCA_023362775.1 of Charina bottae. Lineage (NCBI taxonomy): Eukaryota > Metazoa > Chordata > Lepidosauria > Squamata > Charinaidae > Charina > Charina bottae. The sequence goes on along the minus strand of JALMGJ010000013.1, from coordinate 772,333 downwards.
GACTATACATACCGGTTTCTACTTACATGCTCAATATCTATTGGGTCTTGTTTGTGATCAGTACCCAAGCCCATAGCTTTAAGGCTGGTTCTTAAGGGAGAGAGGGCCATCCTGGGTGAAATAATAACAAGAAAGTAACATGGAGTTATAGATCAAGACAAGTAGTGAGAAGGGAAGAGATAAAGCAAAACAACATAAAAGCTTTCATGTTTCAGATTTCTGAAATGGTGTCAACTGAGTATGCCAAGGGTCGGAAATGGCGGCTCTTGAGCCAGATGGGGCTCTTTGGCCCTTTGAGCGTGGCTCTTCTGCAGCTGAACTCACCCCCGCCCCTTCCACGCGATTGGATCCTGCCCCCAAACTCTGATGGCCAGCGCTGGAGGAGGGCGATTGATTCTTCCTCCTCCCGCCCTCAGGAGCCTTCCAACTTTCGCCCGAGTCGGGCAGCGCTTCTTCGTGTGAAGCTGGACGAGCCGCCGGACCTGGAGCGCTTCTGCGCGCAGCTGAACGAGGCCCGGTGCGGCAGGGAGGCGCTGCTGGCCCGGGATGCGGCGCTGTTGGAGGTGGCGCAGGCGCGGCTGCAGGGGCTGCTGCGGCTGGAGATGGCGCTGGGCGAGGGCGCGGGCCCGGGACGCGAGCGGCAGGGCGGCGCAGGGGGCCTGGCCGGGGCGGTGGTGGCGGGGGGACGGAGCCGGCGGAGGTGGCCGGGCGGCGGGACGGGGCGGGCGGCGCTGCTGGCGGAGCTGGAGGGAGCGGAGGGACCAGGCGTTCCCGTGGGCGCAGCGCGCGCTCTGCAACCCGCCTTGGAGGCGATCCTGGAGAAGCGGCCGCAGGAGGCCCTCTGGGTGCACCCTCCCACCCCATCAATCCCCCCACCCCGCCATTCGGCGTCTTCGCCCAACCTGTTAGCAAGGGCCCCGGGAAGCACAGCCCTCCGCAACGAGCCGCACAGCCCACTTCGCCTCCCCGCCTTGAGAGGCCAGGCAGGTCCCGTTCTCCCCTGACCCTCCCAAAATCCAGATTCGCCCTTCCACCCGCCCCAATAAGCCACGTGATTGGCTCCCGCCCGCAAACCCCGCCCCCTTCCACGCGATTGGCCCCCGCCCGCAAACCCCGCCCCCTTCCACGCGATTGGCTCCCACCCGCAAACCCCGCCCCCTGGCTCTTGAGCATTTCAAAATGTGCACGAGCATGTCAAAATGGCTCCCGGCATAAAAAGTTTGCCGACCCCTGGACTATGCAAAGCAAAAAAACAAACAAACCGAAAACGCTTGGAAAACTCAGAAGGGGAAATCATCTCTAGAGGCTGAAGGAAAAAGGATCCTGAAATACACAGTTTGGAGAAGAATCCAGATGATCTTTCCCTTCTCCAGATCTGTGCTCCGAATGCTGCTGTTGCTCAGAGCGTAGCACAAAGGTGAAGCCAGCTCCTCATGCGTAGAGAAGAGGGCACTGATTTCTCTTCCTTGGCAGCCGACTTTCAAGACAGAGTGTAAGAGGTGCTGGCAGTTTCTAGCTGGTCTCCTCTGGGACCAGAACCTGAGTGGGATCGGACCTGGTCTGTACTCGGACGGGAGGTCACCGAGGAGTCCCAGGATTGTAGCCAGGGCGGGGAATGGAGAAATCTTCCAAAGAAGGCAATCGCCAACCACGCCCAGCCCACTGCCGAAAGAACAGCTCAGCCCGCGGCTTGTTTCCCGGCCGTGAAATCCTTCCGGTAGTAAAGCGGGGAATTTCTAATTCCCTGGATGATGAAATGAAGGCAGAGGGCATGGAGGATTTCAGTAATGTTTCAGGACTGGGAACATCCCCACCTTTATTTATTTAGGGCAGCTCTTTTTGCTTCTCATAAGAAAAAAAACTTAAATCATAAACTTTATACCCATCCTAAACAGGGGAGCACAAATGTATGTATTAATAAGGGAGTCAAAGAAAAGAAATATCACGCTTTATATTAATAAGTTATGTTAACCATATATTTTATAAACATATTTTATAAATCACAAATGGCTGTCAAAATTCAAGCCTATTTCCATTCCTTTCCCGTCCTACTATGTCCTTAAGGCTATGAAAAACAGTGCTGTGTATATGAATGCATCAAATTCACTCCACAAAAATCAAGAGACGGAATTGTTTTCTATGACTTAGATTCATTTTGTCTTTTTTATTTCCGTCTAACTTAACATAATGCAGCCATTGTAGCCAAACCAGCTACACCTTATGTAATTACTATTTTTGTCTGTAATCTCAATTTCTTTGTGTTTTCTAGCTGCAGTTATCATATAAAAACCCTAACTCCTCCTGTTGCTTCAGCTATGCAATTAAGGATGAAAACCAGAAGGTCATGTGAAATTTCATAACCCGCTTTTTCCCTTTGTCTTGCTCATTCATTTCCAGGATTTTTTTTTTCATCAAGGGTAATTCCCACAAAATTGTTTTTGACATTTCCAACAGTCACTGGAATAATTTTTATTTGGTTTATTTATCCTAACTTCATTTATACAGCACCTAGTCACAGTTTCAAAAAAGTCTCTCTAATTGACGCCTTTCAAGGAAATTAATGTCCCAGCGTGACCACCAGCAGCAGCCCTTGGTTGGCGCAGGTGGGTTAGCCCGGCAAGCGGGCCCCACAGCAGGAGCGAGAGGGGCACCAGCAGCTCTGCCCCCATGCCCCCTTTCCCTCCCCAATGCTGCGTGGCTGCTGCTGCTCTCCGGCTTCCTTTCCTTGGCCTCGCCAAGGGAGGGGGCCCTGCAGGGACAGTTGCTCATCATGGGACTGGCCGCTGAGGCTCGATGTCTTGGGGCTGCCGCGTGAGGCCTCCCCGCAGGTCTGGGACGAGGGCAGGTGGGGAGGGGCCATCCACGGCCAGCTCTGGAGCAGACTCCCTGCATTCTGATTCCCGGGGACTGAACAGGGGCAACAACCAAGAGCCCCTCGTCCCCCCCAAATCCGGCTGCTGGGGCTGAGGCGGCTGGGCCAGCACGTGTGGCAGCAGCTGGAAGAGGAGGTCCCTTGTGGAGAGAAAGGCTGGCAGGCAGCATCTGCTCCTGGTGCCAGAAACCTCCTCAGCTCTGTGCCCAGCCGTCCCGAGCTGTGCTTTTGAGCCAGGCACCGTAAGCTTCACCCAACCACATCATGTTGTTGTCCATAAAGCTAGGACAATAAATGGAAAGGGATCCCAGAGAATGCCTTGTCCAACCCACTTCTTGGTTCAACATCTGCTAAAGCGTTTTGAACAGGTGGCTCTCCACCGTTTGGCAGATGCCACCACCAGGAAATTCCTCTTGATGTCTAGCCTGAAGCTCCTCCTTTATAATTCTAACCTGTTCCTGTTCCTGTCCTCCAAGGCAAGGAAGAACAAGTTCACTCCCTGTGGATATCTGAAGTCTGCCCTCCTATCTCCCCCGAGGCTTCTCTTCTGCAGGCCGAACATGCCCAGTTCCCTCAATTGTTCCTCCCAGGACTTGGTTTCCAGTCCCCTCCTCATCTTGCTGGCTATCCCCTGAACTGGCTCCATTTGGTCAATGTCCTTTTCAGGCTGCAGTGCCCAGAACTGGCCACTTGATTCCGGGGGAGGGGGAATCTAACCAAGATGGAGGGGGGCAATGCCGAACTTTATGCTTCAATTAATGTACCACAAGAGAGCATTTGTTTTTTCAGCAGCTGCATCACACTGTTGAATCATGTTCAACTTCAACATCCAGATCCTTTTAGCATGATCTACTGCCAAGCCTGGTCTCCCCATCCTATAATTTGCCTCCCCTTTCTTCTCCCCATATGCAGGAGTTTGTATTTCTCCCTATGAACATCAGACCTTTTAAAATTGTTTTACTTCTCTTCTAAATTGTTAGCCACTCCTCCCAGTTTTGTTTCATCTGCAAAACTGATAATCATCCCCTCAATCACTTCATTCAGGTCACTTCACTCAGTACTACTCACCAAGGTGATGGGGAGCTACTGCTATGGGTGTGCTCATTCCACCAGATGTGTATCTGTCTAATGGTTGCATCATCTGTTTGGCCACTCAATGCCCTGCAAGCCTTTTTGAAGATGCACCAACATCCACAGCACTCCCGTAAGCCAGGAACTCTGTCTTAAAAGGAGATCAGGCTATAGTTGAACAGGCCTTGCTTGTGAAAAACCTTTTCCGTCCTTATTAATGACTGTGTTCCTGTCCAAATGCCCACAGATACGTTGCTTGACAATCTGCTTAGGACTTTATCTAGTGCAGATGGCAAGCTGAGAGGTCTCTAACTTCCCAAGCTCTCCTCCTTCCCTTCCCGAAGGTGGGGACAAGAGGTCTTCTCCAGGAGCTCTCCAAGATGGCAGTTTGCAGTTCTGCAATCAATTCCGCGAGTCCCTTCCATCATCCCTCTGGCTCTGGAGGCTCGAATTTGCCTAGAGGAGCTCAGCGTTCTTGGCCCCCTTTTCTCCATCTGAGCTGTAGCTCCTCCCTTCCACTAATGGCACAACGAAGTCCAAGTCAGTCTTCCTTCCCTTCCAAGAGAAGAGAGACGTAAAATAGGAATTAAGATGTGTCTCTCCTTCCAGTATTGATCCACCTCTTTCCCCTCGCAACAGACCCACAGCCCCTTGCCTTTCTAGAGGCACGAGAAAGCTGAGAGGGCTCAGCCGCGGCCCGTGGACTTCCAGAAGGCGGATTTGAATGACCCGGAGGAAAGATGGGCAGGAGAACTAAGCTCAAGGGGAACAGGAGACAGCAAATAAAGGCGCAAACTCTCTCCAAGAGGAGGAAACGCTGGAAGAAACCTGGGTGGACAAAATGCTCCCTGAGATGCCGGGAAACAAGCAGGAGACTGAAAAGAAAGCCAGGCTAGTAATGGAGGAGGAGGGCCGGGTGGCAGCTCGGCTTGCGGAAGGGAGTCAGGAAGGTTAAAGCTCTGAATGAGATGAGGCTGGCAGGAAGGCAAAGATATAATTAAGAAGGGTTGGGAGTATGTCTGAAATTGAAGAGTCAAGGCTGTGGGTCTGCTGTGTGGGGAAGGGGCTGAGGTAGTAAAGGGAAAGGGGGGGGGATGATGCTGTGTGACACCTTTTCTGCATCTGTCTTCTTCCATAGGAGAAAAGAGCTTTTACTCACTGAGGAAGCAGGGTCGGAGGGACACAGCCCAGGGCCAATAAAGTCACAATGCCTTGCTACCTTCAAGGGATTCAAGCCCAGGCAAATTAGGCCCCAGGCGGGCAGTGGTGGCCTGAGAAGTGCAGGCCCTCACATTCCCGGGGGATGGGTGAGGGTCCTGAAGAGCAAAGTCCCCATTTGCAAAAAGAGGAGGAGGAGGAGGAGGAGGAGGAGGCAGGCCCAGGAAATCAGGGACTGGTAAGATTAACCTCTATCGCTGGCAAGGTACTGGAAGAGGGTTACTTATTTATATATAGCCACCCATTTACAAAAGGGAATGCTGGGCAGTGAATAAAATAAAACACAATACAATAAAACAACCATTCAAAACAAACATACAATTGGACAGAGCGGTATGTCGGGCTTGTGTATTTTGGGGCGTCCATAGAAGTGTGGGATGATGGGTCCGCTGCTTTTCATCGGCCTCTGTTCTTCTTTTGTGATTTGATCTTTCTTGGTTAAGTTGTTGAGGATTCTTTTGACCTGGTTGTCCAGTTTCTGTATAGGATTGGTGTTTACTGGGGTGTAGGTTTCTTTGTCCTCAAGTAAATCTTTGGCTTTTTGTATATATTGTGATCCCTTCAGGGATCACTGCCTTGTCGTGGCGAAGGGGCTTGCGTAACTCAAGTCAGGTCAAGAAGAACAGGTCATGACGGAGAGTTCTGACAAAACGTGGTCCAAAACTGGAGGAGGGAATGGCAAACCACTCCAGTATCCTTGCCAAGAAAACCCATGGACAGTATCAAAAGGCTAAAAGATATGACGCCGGAAGATGAGCCCCTCAGGTCGGAAGGTGTCCAAAATGTTACTGGGGAAGAGCGGAGGGCAATTCCGAGTAGCTCCAGAAAGTGTGAAACGGCTGGGCCAAAGCCGAAAGGACGCTCAGTTGTGGATGTGTCTGGAAGTGGAAGGAAAGTCCGATGCTGTAAAGAACAATATTGCATAGGAACCTGGAATGTAAGATCTATGAATCAAGGTAAGCTGGATGTGGTCAAACATGAGATGACAAGATTAAACATCGACATCTTGGGAATCAGTGAACTAAAATGGACAGGAATGGGCGAATTTAATTCAGGAGACCATTATATATACTACTGTGGGCAAGAATCCCTTAGAAGAAATAGAGTAGCTCTCATAGTCAGTAAAAGAGTGGGAAAGGCAGTACTGGGGTACAACCTCAAAAACGACAGAATACTTTCAGTTCGAATCCAAGGCAAACCATTCAACATCACAGTGATCCAAGTCTATGCCCCAACCACTGATGCCGAAGAAGCTGAAGTTGACCGGTTCTATGAAGACCTACAACACCTTCTAGAACTAACACCAAAAAAAGATATCCTTTTCATCATAGGGGACTGGAATGCTAAAGTAGGAAGTCAAGAAATAACCGGAATAACAGGCAAGTTCGGCCTTGGAGTACAAAATGAAGCAGGGCAAAGGCTAATAGAGTTTTGTCAAGAGAACAGGCTGGTCATAGCAAACACTCTTTTCCAACAACACAAGAGACGACTCTACACATGGACATCACCAGATGGTCAATACTGAAATCAGATTGATTATATACTTTGCAGCCAAAGATGGAGAAGCTCTATACAATCAGCAAAAACAAGACCTGGAACTGACTGTGGCTCAGATCATGAGCTTCTTATCACAAAATTTAGGCTTAAATTGAAGAACGTAGGGAAAACCACTAGACCACTCAGGTATGACCTAAATCATATCCCTTATGAATATACAGTGGAGGTGAGGAATAGATTTAAAGGATTAGATCTGGTAGACAGAGTGCCTGAAGAACTGTGGATGGAGGTTCGTAACATTGTACAGGAGGCAGCAACTAAAACCATCCCATAGAAAAAGAAATGCAAGAAAGCAAAGTGGCTGACTGATGAGGCTTTACAAATAGCTGAGGAAAGAAGGGAAGTAAAAGGCAAGGGAGAAAGGGAAAGATATAACCAACTGAATGCAGATTTCCAGAGAACAGCAAGGAGAGATAAGGCGGCCTTCTTAAATGAACAGTGCAAAGAAATCGAGGAAAACAATAGAATGGGGAAGACTAGAGATCTCTTCAAGAAAATCGGAGATATCAAGGGAACGTTTTGTGCAAAGATGGGCATGATAAAGGACAAAAAAGGCAGGGACCTAACAGAAGCAGAAGAGATTAAGAAGAGGTGGCAAGAATACACAGAAGAACTATACAAGAAAGATCTTAATATCCCTGATAAATATGATGGTGTGGTCACTGACCTTGAGCCGGACATCCTAGAGAGTGAAGTCAAGTGGGCCTTAGGAAGCATTACTAACAACAAAGCTAGCGGAGAAGACAGTATCCCAGCTAAGCTATTTAAAATCCTAAAAGATGATGCTGTTAAAGTGCTGCACTCAATATGCCAACAAATTTGGAAAACTCAACAGTGGCCACAGGATTGGAAAAGGTCAGTTTACGTTCCAATTCCAAAGAAAGGCAATGCCAAAGAATGTTCAAACTACCGTACAATTGCGCTCATTTCACATGCTAGCAAGGTTATGCTCAAAATCCTACAAGCTAGGCTTCAGCAGTACGTGAACCGAGAACTACCAGAAGTGCAAGCTGGGTTTCGAAGAGGCAGAGGAACTAGAGATCTGATTGCCAACATTCGCTGGATCATGGAAAAAGCAAGAGAGTTCCAGAAAAACATCTACTTCTGCTTCATTGACGGTGGAGGACAGGAAGGCCTGGTGTGCTATGGTCTATGAGGTCACGAAGAGTCGGACACGACTAAACGACTGAACAACAACAACAACAACAACAATATATTGTGATCTGTCCATAATGACGGTGGTGCGGCCTTTGTCTGCTGGGAGGATGATGATAGTTTGGTCCATCTTTAGGTTTTTGAGGGCTGCTCTGTCCTCTTCTTTCAGTTGGTTCTGTTTCCATGTCCTTCTGGTTTGTGGTATTACATGCCACAAGGTCTGTCTTACATGCTCTTGGGTTTCTGTAGTAAGTCCTGTAGTTTTCAATGCTGCTTCTAAAGCTGCAAAGAATTCTAATTTATTTGCATCCTCTGTGTTGTAATTGAGGCCTCTCTGCAGGATATTGTGTTCTGTAGTGGATAATGGGCGGCTGGACATGTTGACCACCCATTCCGGTTCCGGTACTTCTATGTTTCTGGGGTTTAATTTAAATAGTTTAGTTTGGAGTTTAGCTTTCCTTTTTTCTGCTTGTCTCAGTGATGTGGTCTTGATGGTGGTAGTCAGCATGTTGATTTGTTCTGGAGTCATAGTCTGTTCTAGTTGTTCCTTGAGGCTGTCTATTGTGTGTTGATATTTGTTTAATTTGAGGTGGGCGTCCATGATCATTAGCCATATCATTTTTCGCCCACTTTGTTGCGCTATCTTCCATCCAGCTGTGCCGTTGATTGGATGTTTGTATCTGACACTGGCGGGCAGGGCATGCTGTCATAGGCATCCATGCAGAAAGAACAGCTTTCTACCTGCAAATTTCACCCATTTGCGTGCTATCTGGAGCGTTTGACGCCCATATGTGGTACCAATCGAAGAAAATATTTGTAGCACAGGGTTGTAGTAAACAACAGCCCAATCAAGGAACTCCTAAGGAGAGAACAACACCTCCACCAACACAAGCAGGACAAAACATGGTATATAAACAGAGAGCAAGTCCCACTCCCTTTTCGCGCTGAAGATGTTGCCTAGCCTGGCAATGAAACGTCTGCAAGAAAACAACAAGGCTCAGAGAGCACCAAGGACTCCATAGTTTGTCTCACAAGTAACCTGGCCCATGACATGTAGAGCTTTAAAGGTGACAACCAGCACCTTGAATTGTACCTGGAAGCCCACTGGGAGCCAGTGCAGCTCACACAGAGCTGGTGTTACATGGGTGTACCAAGGTGTGCTACCAAGATGACCAGGAATCTGGAAACTAGACTTCTTTAACCAGGAGCTGGGCCTATTAGTTTATAAAAGAGAAGCTTGAGGAAAAATATGATAAAGACTTTCTATCACATACAAATTTCTATCACGTACAAATCTGGGCAGGCCTGTTTGCTGTGGAGATGGAGGACAAGACAAGGACGAAAGGATTGAAACTAAAAGGGAGGAGAATCAGGGTGACTGTTACGAAGACTTTTCTGATGATAGGAACTATTAAGCAGTGGAACAATCTCTTTAGGAGAGCGGTGAACTCCCCAGGCTGAAATATTATATATAACGCCAAGTCGCCACAAGTTGACGTGTGTAGCGGGCAGTGGCAGCATTAGCACTGCATTGCCCCCTCCCCTACACAGTGTTCTGTTGTTTCTACCTACACAGTCCGCACTCGAGCACCACATGATCGAGTCACGAAAAGAATAGCAAAATAATGTTAAAAGTTTACGATTTTTTGGGGCCGCATTACTAGCTGTTCAGGGCCGCATGCGGCCTGCAGCCCACGAGTTGGACACGCCTGCTCTAGATGTCTCTTCTCTCATTTCATCTCCCTCAGCCCCTCTGTGAACCATGAGGAGTGATGGGATCCCTAAGACAGGTTGCATAGGTGTGATCCGGTCCAACGCCTCAGCTGCCCCCTTATTCCAAGTGGCCACCCAGGCTTTGGATGGACTGTGCAGCAGACAAGCAGGAACAACCCCCAGATCCCTCTGAAACCCATCAGGGTCCATCAGTCACCAGGGTGGACCGATTAGATCAGGTGGACCGATCTAATGGGTCCAGCCTCCCTACAATGCATAGTGGCACTGGAGAATCCCATGGAAATCAGGGTGTGATCAAGGGAGACACCAAAAGCTTCCCCAATTTCAGATCACATAGCCACTGCTCTGACAGGAACAACAGATCTGGTGTGTGACCATTGTCCCGTGTTGGGCTCTGAATGACCTGGGATAGCCCCATGGCCATCATGGTGGCCATGAACTCCTGAGCTGCCTCAACTCCCACTCCCAGAGAAGGCAGATTGAAGTCCCCCAAGATCATAAGTCACCCAGAGATGGAGTTAAGGAGCTCAAGCAGGGAAGTTGCTATGCAGCAGGGGGGCTGGTACAACAGCAATAATCCTAACTGATCCCTAGAGCCCAACTGCCCAGAGTCTGCCACGGTAGAGATGGGCGGGGATAAATCCAAATAATAAATAAATAAATAAATAAATAAATAAATAAATAAATAAACTTAGTGAACAGGGTCTCACATCCGGTGACCTGTGGTGCAGTGCCCCTGAAGGCCATAAGAGATTCCCGGATGACAATCGCCACACCTCCACCCCTGCCCCAAGATCTCGGCTGATGCCACACCCAAAACCCATCTGAACATACCTCCCAAAGGGTTACCCCCTTCTGGACCCAGCCAGGTCTCGATGATAAATGCCAGGTCAGCCCTCTCATCAATTATTAGATCACTAATGAGGGAGGCCTTATTACAGAGTGACCTGCCACACTCTGACTGCCCACCAATGGATCTGCTGCCAATGGTAACGTTCTTATCCTGTTTTGTGTTTTGATTCTATTTTATTTTTAATGTATTTTATTTTGAACTCTGGTTTGTGACCATAATAAATCCTAGGTATCTATCCTTAATGAATCTTCATATGACTCCACATATGCAGGGACGTATGCAGTGGGGTATCTCAGAGTCCTGTCTTGGGCCCAGCACTCTTCAACATCTACATAAATGGTTTAGACGAGGGAACAGAAGGGAATCTCTGTCAGCCTCGCATGTTCGTCTGCCATGCTTCTGACTGTTGTACACATGTACATGTGTAGTTTGCTGGTCTGCACTTCTTTGCTTCAAGAAGCCTCTCTCTTGGCATTTTTGCATCACTTGGCGAGAACTGTGATAAGCACCTGCTCTTCCAAAAGACATTCTGTCGGGAGGGGGGATTCTTGGAGTGGGAACTGAATTGTTATGGCTGGACTCTGGGTGATGTCAGAGGGGCGTTTTGATAAGGCTGCTTGGGCGCAAAAATCCTTATTTGAGGCTTCTCCTAGCTTGAAGTGTACTAATCCTGAATAAATGAATCCTTTAGAGCAGAGCTTTCCAAACTGTGTGTTGCGACACAAAAGTGTGTCGCCACACACAGCGTGGTGTGTCGCCACACCACCTGGAAGCGCTGCCGTGCGCATGCGTGCCGCCGCACACCCCCCGCACTGCCACCGTGCATGCGTGCACTGCCGCACGCCCCCCGCACTGCCACCGTGCATGCACGCGCTGCCGCATGCCCCCCGCGCCGCCGCCGTGCATGTGTGCCCCCTGCACCGCCACCATGCGCGTGCGCGCCACCACCGCGCCGCCGCCGCCACTACTGTGTCGCCAGCGGCGGCACTTTGGAAAGCCCTGCTTTAGAGTAATTGCCTGAGGGATTTCTTGATTGGGAATTCTGACACTGAGGGTTATCACAATCTCATAAAATTTGCAGATGACACAAAGCTGATGGGGATTCCTAACGCCTCAGAAGACAGACCCAAGTTTCCAAAGGATCTTGATAGATTGGAACATTGGGCCCTACCCAAGAAAATGTTCAGTGGTGAGAAATGTAAGGTTCTGCACTCAGGCAGGAAAAACCAGATGCACAGATTCAAGACAGGCAGTACCTGGTTCAGCAGTAGTACTTGTGAGAAGGATCTGAGTGTCTTGGTAGACCAAAGGTTAAGCATGAGCCAATCGTGTGCTGCAGCTGCCCAAAGAGGCAATGCAGTTTTGGACTGCATCAATAAAGGTATAGTGTCAAGATCACAGGAAGTGATAGTACCACTCTGTGCTGCACTGGTCAGATCACATCTGGAATATTGTGTCCAACTCTGGTTGTCACAGTAGAAAAAGGATGCTGAGGAACTGGTAAGAGGACAAAGATGTTGAAGGATTTGGAGGCTAAATCCTACAAAGAGCAGTTAAAGGAACTTGATATGTTTAGCCTAAAGAAGAGAAGGCTAAGGGCAGACATGACAGCAGTCTTAATACATGGGATGTCACAGGGCAGAGGGCATGGACCTATTCTCCCTAGCATCTGAAGGCAAGGCAAGAACCAATGAGTAGCAGCTTTGCAGAAGGAGATCCGAACTTGAAGTAGGGAGGAATTTCCTGGTTGTGATAGTTATTAAGGTATGGAAAGCCTGCTTCCTGAAGTCATAGTGTTCCATCACTGGAGCTTTTCAAGAAAAGATTGGACAGCCATTTGTCTGGGATGGTATGAGGATTCCTGCCCTGGTAGGAAGACCTCCAAAATCCCTTCCAAAGCTATAATTCTATGTTTCTATGGTCTAAGGTATACCAATGTCATGTGTCTTTCTGTACTAGGAGTTCAAATTTATCTTTTACTTCCCATATTCTGAGTATTAGTGTAGCGATAACAAAAATCATGAATTTTATAATTCAATTATGTTTCCTGATTTTTCACTGACTGGTATAATAGGTCTCAGTATAGTTACTCTTTTAATTACTCCTGCGGTGCTCAAGTCAATATACTGTATTATATTTATATTATCTGGAACCAAAACTTCCAGAACATGGCCACACAGCCGGAAAACCATCAATTATATTTCTTACTTCTGAATTTCTGTCTTTTGGCTCTACGCTCAAGATTCAATTTAAAAACTTCCTGATCAAGTCTGTCATGCTTTGGTTAAATAAATTCTTCTCAAGCCACCAGTCTATTATCCTGGTAATAAAAGTTCCAGATGAAGCCTGCTGTGTTCTTCTTTCCCTTTCCAGTTTTCTTCTAAGGACCAGAAGTAACGATAAGAGTACCACCCGTACTGTCACTTTCTTCAAGTTCCTTCACAAAGCTTTAAACCCAAGATGATTCCATGGTAGCTGCACTTGGTGTTACTGGTCCTCACATGGATGAGCAAGAAGGCCTACTGGTCAGGGGAACTGATGAGTCTTGGCAGCTACTCCATCATGTTGCTGATCCCTGATCCTGGAAGATAGCATACTCTACAACAGGGCTTTCCAAAGTTTTCCCGCGGCGACACACCAACCGCCGTTGGTGTGTCGCCGCGGGAAAACCCGGAAGTGTCGCCGTTGCGGCAGCGCACAAAAACCCAGAAGTGCTGCTGCCGCTTTCAGGTTTTTGCACGCCGCCGTTGGTGTGTCGCTGCGGGAAAACCGCAGCGCTTCCGGGTTGTGTGGCAACACACCAGACTGTGTGTGGCGACACACTTTTGTGTCACGACACACAGTTTGGAAAGCTCTGCTCTACAAGATCCTGCAGCACACATTCATTTCTTCTCATAGATGTGAGAGTTAGCTCTCACCCAATCAGTGAAAACACAGTTGCAAATCTGACCTTTGCAAAAACAGGGGACAGATGCAAAAATAGGGCCAGGAAGTCCATTTCACAGGGCAGCAATGATAAAGATGGACCAAAAGGCTTGCTCTTGAAACACAGCAGCAGTTAGTAGAATTATTTTGTGATGGTTCCTAATCTTTCTTCAGTAAAAAAATTATGTATCAGGAGACCTTGTGAGCTTGCCTAATTTGTTACATTCCTGCCTGATGGGTGAAGTGTCAATAGAAGGGAGTCACAAAGTACTACAACTCTCCTTTTGGTCTTTTTGCATATATCTTTTTTTTTTTTAAATAAATTTTATTGAATTTTAAAATACATATTAAAAGTTGAAACAGAAAAAAGAAATAGAAATACAAAGTAAGAAAAAAGTAAAGAAAAAGTGAAGTCAAAAAATAATAAACAAAGGAAACATAGAAAATAGATGTCCTCCAATCTATCCTTGAACTTTAAATACAATATTTAACTTTAAATGTTAGTCCTTCATACAATACACAGGAACATTTCTTTATCATATACTCTTTAATTTCTATAATCCAATCTTCTGATCTTCATATAAGTTTCACCTTTCTTGTTATCTTCCAATAGTCCATCTTTAGCTTCTACTCCTTGAAGTAACAGTTAAATGTTCATTGCTGCATCAGTTTAATATTTTTTATTCGCTCCTTCCATTTTTATATCTATATTTGTATCTTCAATAAAATCCAATTAGTATAACAAATAAATGCCTTATTTACTTCTAATTCTAATAAAATACTATATATTTTATTCATATTATGACTATATATTCCACTAATACATAACCTAACATATTACATAACATAATACATAATATACCAATTCTTATAGTGTTCATACATACATATTCATACATAATATTGTAAAAGTATGTCATCCTGTCATAACATAATTCTAATTCCACCTCATCATCCCATTATCTTCATATATAATATAATATAATATAATATAATATAATATAATATAATATAATATAATATAATATATAATTATATATATATATATATATATATATATATTATATAATATATATATATATATATATATATATATATATAATATAATATAATATAATATAATATAATATATTATATATATATATCTCCATAAAGGAAAAATCTATCTATAATTTCCACTCCTTGGGATAATGTCCATTTAAACTGGAAAACTGGATACATAACCTAACACATAATAGGCCAATTCTTATAATATTCATACATACATATTCATACATACAATTATAGAAATATGTCATCTTATAAAAAAGTTGGTATTACATTTTTATGTGTTTATACAATTTCTCATATCAGCTTTATTCCATATCAAATCCAAATCTATTTTCATTAACCTTGTGTCCCACATATCATTTTCCTGTTATGCCAAAGTTATGCCAAAGTCACAGTATTCAACTTGTTTTGTACTAAAGCTCATATAGGATGACAAAATATTTTTCTTAGCCTTTCCCAGTATTTCACAATGGTTATCAATTTGCACATTGAAATCTTCCTGTCTCAGCTGCAACAATGTGTTTAGACTCAAATTGTAATATATAACTTGTTTAAGCAACCCCCTCTTGTATTGTATCAAAATCTTCTTCTGTACCAAGGTATTTGAAATCCTTTCTTCCTGTTTCTCTGCTGCCTCAAAATTTTTTTTTCCCATATCTAAATCTTTTTTTTTGTGTCTTTTGAATCTGAACCTGAGGCTCCAAATCTATTAACATAGATTCTATTGATTTTTTAATTTCTGAAAGAGTTTCATTAAATTCTTTTTTTAAATCTCGAAGTACTGTTAGAAAAGCCACTTCTCATCCACCACCCCCTCCTTCAGGCTGCGTAGCCAGTCGTTCTAGACAAAACAATGTGCTTTTCCCAGAGAAGGAGTGGTCAGATGATCTGTTTTATCTATTCAGTAAAAAATAAAAAGATGAAAAATTCCAATAATCCCAAAATTAAAAGAAGAAATAATATTCCAAACAGTTTATAAGAAAAAGAAAGGATAAATGTCAATCAGTATAAAAAAAAATGAAACAAATTCATCAGTATTTAGTCCAATAAAATATATTTAAGAGATATAAAAAAAGGAGTTTCTTGTACTTCCAGGTAGAGCAAAATCCACACTAAAAAGTTAGAAAGGTAAAAAGAAAAAATGCAAATGTTTCATTATACTTCCATTATAAAATCCATCATGTTTCCACCATGATTATTATTATAGCAAAGAAAACACAAAATTTGCCAACATTTATATACAAAGTCCAAGGATAGATCTTAGATGATAAACAATTAATTTTAAAAAACTAAAAAGTTAATGTGATAATCTAAAAGTCGTCTTTAGCTCTAACTTACTTCCCCTTATGAGAGCAATGCTGTAATTCAGTCATCTCACCATTCCAGCCTCTCACTTTCTCCGTGGTGGAAAACAACAGAAAAAGCGGAGGGAAACAATTCCAACGACCTTGTGATTAATCTTCCGATTCTCCCCTCTCCGGGGAAACATTCCAGTGATCTTATCTTATCAATAGATCACTGCAAATAGGGGGAAGCAGGCCAGGCATTCAGGAGTCTGAAATACTCTGACCTACCGAGCTGCCAGTCCGACTTGGAGTCCCGTCTTTTTGCATATATCGATTGTATCCCCTCTCTTCTTCACCCTTCAGCCTCCTGTCTCCAATTCAGTACTAGAAGTGCCAGTTGATTGGTCCTCCTCTTACCTTCTTTTTGCCTCATCTGAACCATGCATTGTCCCTGGCCAGGGAAGACTTCCAAGACAGATGTCCAGAGCCTTGAGTGAAAGAAAAGCAAGGTTGGCTCTTTATTTGTCCCTCCTCTGCAGACATATTCCTAAGGAATAGGCTGCCTCTACCGTTTCATTTTCCTTAGAATTGCTTGGTTTGGTTTAATTTATATTAAAAGCCCCACACATATTTCTTTCTAAGAAAGGACATATTTCTAAAAAGCCTTTCTAGACTGAAAGCAGTATTTTGTAAAGAAAGAAACGCCAATTACTCCCGGCCTGGAAGAGGCATTCTATGCAGTCGTTTGTTATAGGAATTTATAATCTGCTCTTCATTTCAAACTCTCAGAGTGGTAATTTTTTTTTTTTTTTTTTAATTTTTATCCTATTTATACCCCGCCTATCCCCTCCCTACTGGAGGGCTCTAGGCGGCTTACAACATCAATATATTTCAATTTCAATTATACATCATATATCGTATACATTTTTAAATTTACCGCGCGATAGGGAAGAGGACAGGGAACCGGCTCTTCGGCTGCAGGCACCGGACTACATGCCCCAGCATGCCTCGCTTCCGAGCCGGCTGCTGACGTCCAGGAAGCTGTTCTTTTCTGGATCCGTCGTCCTCCGCCGTCATCACCGGGATTCCCTAGGACTTCTTCGGAACGAGGACGACCCTCCGCTGGACGCCGGCAAATTGACCCACGAAGTGGTACCCATTTATCTACTCGCATGTGCTTTCGATCCGCTGGGTGGGCGGAAGCTGGAGCTAGTGGCGGGAGCTCACCCCGCCCCGCGGTTTCGAACTGCCGACCTTATGGTCGGCAGACTAACGGCTCAGCGGTTTAACCTGCTGAGCCACCGCGCTCCTAAGATAAGTTATCCTAAGATATTTACATAAGTAAGGTAAGATATTTACATGATGCAGGACTGTAGTAAACCCTATCATAACAAGCCACGAGAATGGTCCCAGATGGAAATGAAATGCCAAAGGCCTCAGACTACCTGGCTTCCTAAGGTAGCAAGCTTTGCCGAATCAACGGGGATTCTCTTGCATGCAGCGGAAGTCTTTAGTTGACTGCTCTTTCTGAAAGGAGTCAGTTTAATGGGTCGGAGAGAGCGATGGCCTTTGGGACAGTGCTATGGGGAGGTCTGGAACAAGCTCCATGTTTTTGTGCGCTTCCTTGAAATTCAGCAATACCATAAAGAAGCCTGAAAACAAGGGTCACCATTATTCATGACAAACGTACATCTCTTCAAAAGCTAAGTAAACTGTCATGAAACTTCTCTAGACCTTCTAAACTGTTCTCTGGACGCTCCCAACAGCATACTCTCTGGTTTTATAACCACCACAGTATGAACAGTTATAAAATTGTTCCAGGTTTTAGAAGCTATTCTCACAGCTCCCAATGTGTGTGAAAAGGGATCTTATAGTATTTGCAGTCTCATTCAATTTCATTTTTTTCATGCCAAAGAACTTGCAATATTTTATTATTTCTACCCCTTGAACCAGATCATGTATACCTTCATTATTAATCTTTTCTCAAACAGGGAACATCTTTCCTCACAGTGAAAAGATAAAGCACAAGAATCATATTGCCTCCAATTGTTCCTCCTACGTTTTTCTTTCCAGGCCACTTGACATCTTGGAGACACTCTAGTTTTCTATTCCAGAAATAAGGGTGGTCTAACCAATGCAGAACAGAAAGGAACCAGGGTTTCTGCTGATCTTGACACTCTACCTTGGTTGAAGCTGCCTAAGATTGCATCTGTATTTATTTATTTAAATTTATATGGCTGCCCATCTTGCAGTAGTGACTCTAGGGAGCTAACATTTTTCTGCTGCTGCCTCATACCGTTGGCTCATGTTCAGCTTGTGATTCACCAAGACCCTCAGATTCTCTTCACATGCCTAACATGGTTCTCCCCTTCCTATGTTCATGCCTTTGATCTTTTCTATCCAAATGGCTTTGCCCTTGTTGAAATTCAGTTTCCCCATTCTTCTAGCTTGTCAACAGCTTCCTGAACGTTGATACTGCCTTCTGAGGTGTTTACTATACTGTCAATGTTTGAGTAATATGCAAATTTGATAATCCTATCTTCTAATCTCTCATCCAAATAATTTATAAATATGTTGAACATCTCAGGACCTAGAATAGAGCCCTGCAGGACACCCCTCAACACTTCCTTCCAGCTTGTTGAAAAGCTGTTTGGTATGATAGTTCAACCAACTTTGTATTGGCTGTTGTGGGTCTTCCGGGCTGTGTGGCCGTGTTCTGGAAGTTGTGGTTCCTAACGTTTCGCCAGCATCTGTGGCCAGCATCTTCAGAGGGCAGGAGCACAGATAGAAGCAAAATCTCTGTCAGATTTTGCTTCTATCTGTGCTCCTGCCCTCTGAAGATGCTGGCCACAGATGCTGGCGAAACGTTAGGAACCACAACTTCCAGAACACGGCCACACAGCCCGGAAGACCCACAACAGCCATCGAACTCCGGCCGTGAAAGCCTTCGACAATACATTCAACTTTGTATTCATCTAACGGCAGCATAGTTTAGCCCACATACGACCACCTTCTTTACAGCCAACTCACAGGAGACTTTATCAAGTACCCTGACAAAGGCACACTGAAGTCAGCGTACATGATGTATACTGCATTCCTGTGGTTAATTAAACTGGCCCCTCTTTCAAGAAAGGAGATCAGGCTGGTTTGTGTGGAGGAGTACAAAGATAGCCTTGAAGAAGATATGAGGCAGCCACTAAAGAAAACACGAACTTAGCCCAGAAAGACAGGAAGGGGTGAGGAAGAAACTCAAGACTGCCCTGCCTTGGCTCTCTTCAGTACGGTGGGGGGTGAGGGAAGAGAATCAGGCTTTCAAGATTCTGTTTTTAGAGCCTGTATCAATAAAACAGAGTTCCAGTAATTCTTGTGGCATCTGTTGCCTGACCTGGACTACCTTGAGGAGCTGATGGTTTGGCATGACTTGTTCCAGATAAACATTTTTACCAGGGACATTTTCTAAATGCTCACAAACTGCTTAACAATCTGTTTCAGAGCTTTGCCTAGAATCATTGTCAAGGAGAGAAGTCTGCGGTTTCCCGGTTATCTTGTTTTACTTTTTCCAAAGATAGGAGTAACATTTGCTCTTCTCCAGTCTTCTGGCTCATCCTCCGTGGTTTGCCAAACATCACAGAAAGGGACTCCAAAATGACACCCAGAAGCTCCTTCCTACCCTCAGAAGTAACTGAACTGGTTCTGCTCACTTAAACTTAGTTATGGCAGTCAGATGCTCCCTACCTATCTCTTTATTTATCTTGGGTTGCCACTGTTCCCTTTTACCAATTGTTCGGCTAAGTTCTATTTGAACACAGCTCCCCTTTAGGGAAAAGACCAAAGCGAAGTAGGCATTTAGAAACTCTGCTCAGTTTCCATAAGGGTCACCACCCTAACATCTCCTAAGTAGTGGACCCACTGCTTCCCTTTTCTTCCTTATGGTTTTGTTTGAGCCCAATGGCCAGGCCTAGTTTACTCTTCACCTTAAAACAAAACAAAATAAAATAAACACAAATATGCCACGCTCCCCTCTCAAGCTCTGATAACTTAAAAGTGCCCCGAAAGGGAAAAGATGGTTGAAATATATTTTATGAAGGCATTCCTGACAAACTATCCCCCCACCCTCCCGCCATTCTGCACATGAAAGTTTTATTGCAAGGAAATCTGGAACGAAGGGTTTCTTAGAAGGAGTGGGATGAAGCTCTCTGTTGAGGATAACAAGCTCTAAATGTTCGTTAAAATGGCTTTACCTGGAAGTTACTGTGATTATGTACCTGCCCCGTGGAAGGGTGTTTGCAGGAGTTGGGACAGGAGGCCCCTGCCAGGCGGGGAGTGGTGGAGTCTTTGGCCTTAGCCCGCCTCCCTGGGATCTGGCCGTAGTGCTGAAACAAACCCGAATTTGACTTGCAACGGCTGCTGAGGGCACCTTCAGCTCGGGGTCTCTGCTTGGCCAGGGGAGGACAGTAGGCGTGTCTGGGTGGCTTACACAGTGAAGAGAGCTCTACCTCATTTTGGAGTGAACATCATTCTTGCCCCAGGAAAATTTCCTGAGGGTGGGTGGATGAGGGAGAGGAGAATGTCAAAAAATCAGTTACACGACAAAATTGCAATGGAACATCTGTCGACATTGATTCTAAGCCTGTGGCTAGAGATGAGTGAGTGATTGAACACCCAGCTTGTTCAAGCTAACATGTCTTTGATTTCTCCTCTCCATACCAAATAAGATTTAGCTTGAGGGAAGTTTGCAATCAGTTAATTGACATTGAATTAAGCATGAAATGTAGTATAACTACTTTTCTTCTGCAGTAGAACCCAACAGTACTTTAACAAGACTTTTAATTATTGATGATTACTTACATAGGAGAGCACCCCTATTTTTCAAGTTCCATGTCCCTCAAAAACACTTATATAAAAACACTCATACCCCAGGGTACCTGAGGGACCGTCTCATCCCGACCACATCTACCCGCCCCACCCAGTCATGCAGGGAGGACATGCTTCGGACCCCATCAATAAAAGAATTCCATCTAGCGGGGTCCAGGAGGCGTGCCTTCTCTGCGATAGCATCCGCCCTGTGGAATATCTTGCCCCCAGAGGTGAGGCAGGCGCCCTCGCTCCTGGCCTTCAGGAAGTCTTTAAAGACCTGGTTCTGCCACCTTGCTTGGAATGAAGGAAGTAATAGTTCCTCCTGGGGGTGGTTAGCTTAGTAATACCCTCCCTTTAAGATCTCACCATCTTCTGGATTTTTCTACTTATTATTATATTGTATTTTAGATGTATAGGTTTTAATTTTTATAATATTATTGTAAACCGCCCAGAGTCTACTGCTGTAGAGATTGTTGTTGTTGTTGTTGTAGTTCAGTCGTTTAGTCGTGTCCGACTCCTCGTGACCTCATGGACCATAGCACGCCAGGCCTTTCTGTCCTCCACTGTCTCCCAGAGTTTACTCAAATTCATGTTCATTACATCGGTGATGCTATCTAACCATCTCATCCTCTGCCCTCCCCTTCTCCTTTTGCCTTCAGTCTTTCCCAGCATCAGGGTCTTTTCCAGTGAGTCCTCTCTTCGCATTAGGTGGCCAAAGTATTTGAGCTTCAGCTTCAGTATCTGTCCTTCCAATGAGCAGTCAGGGTTGATTTCCTTTAGTACTGACTGATTTGACCTCCTTGCAGTCCAAGGGACTCTCAAGAGTCTTCTCCAGCACCACAGTTCGAAAGCATCAATTCTTCGGCGCTCAGCCTTCCTTATGGTCCAACTCTCACAGCCATACTTTACTACTGGGAAAACCATAGCTTTAACTATACGGACCTTTGTCGGCAAGGTGATGTCTCTGCTTTTTAATATGCTGTCTAGGTTTGCCATAGCTTTCCTCCCAAGGAGCAAGCGTCTTTTAATTTCATGGCTGCAGTCACCGTCTGCGGTGATCTTGGAGCCCAAGAAAATAAAATCTGTCACTGCTTCCATTTCTTCCCCTTCTATTTGCCAGGAAGTGATGGGACCAGATGCCATGATCTGAGTTTTTTTAATGTTGAGTTTCAAGCCAGCTTTTGCACTCTCCTCTTTCACCCTCATCAAGAGGCTCTTTAGTTCCTCTTCACTTTCTGCCATTAGGGTGGTATCGTCTGCATATCTGAGGTTGTTGATATTTCTCCCGGCAATCTTAACTCCGGCTTGTGATTCATCCAGCCCAGCATTTCTCATGATGTACTCTGCATATAAGTTAAATAAGCAGGGTGATAATATACAGCCTTGTCGTACTCCTTTCCCAATTTTGAACCAGTCGGTTGTTCCATGTCCGGTTCTAACTGTTGCTTCTTGACCCGCATACAGGTTTCTCAGGAGACAGGTAAGGTGGTCTGGTACTCCCATCTCTTTAAGACTTTGCCACAGTTTGTTGTGATCCACACAATCAAAGGCTTTAGCGTGGTCAATGAAGCTGTAGAGATGGGCGGTGATAAATCTGAATAATATAAATAAATAAATAAATAAACAAACAAACAAATAAATAAATATATATATATATATATCCTTCACCTCGAATTTTCTCAGAAAAACAATCCTCACAGGCATTATTCTTTATGTATAATATTAGGAAACAAGCAAACAACCAGTGGCTGAATGTCTATGAAGGTTCTCAGTCATCCAGGTGGAATTGTCTGTAGCTTGAATCATTAGTAGAAACGTTTCGCTCCTTGGATAAGGAGCGAAACGTTTCCACTGAGAAAATAGAAATCCAGTTGACATGATTCAAGCTACAGACAGTGGCTGAATGAGTCACATGATGCTTTGTTACAGTCATTTGTGGAAAAGATTGGGACTTTCCTTCATGTAGAGTAACTGGAAGGGCTGGGATTGTAAAATTGAGATGGTATCTCATAGAAAATGGGCTATAGGCAGCAATACATGTAGAATATATTGATACAGAGGATACTGATAATCAAATTTAAATTGTGCTTTCAGCTGAGATCTCAGGCTGTTTAGTGATAACCTGATCAGGAGCTGGACTGGGAAAATGTGTCATCAATCAATATTGGACTTCTTCACAGGATTATGCCATGGAGTAAGGTTATGCCTCAGAAACACATATTGTTTTAGTCTTCTCTGTTGGACTGAATTCAAAAATGGTGTTGCAAGACCGTGATTCATCACTGGCTCAGGATGGCCCACATAGTTTGCCCCCTGAGTGATGCAGAATCTCTATGATGCCCCTAGGAAGCTCATCTGGGGTTTTATGGGATGGCAGTGCCACCAATAAGCTGACATTATTCAGCTCTCACTGCTTTAGGATCCAGCAACAAGCAGGCAGCAAATACCTGTGACTATTCTGAACTCAGTAATAGGTGAGGCTGAAGAGTTTGAGATGCAAATAAGCTTAAAATAAGTACTGTTTGTCTCTAAAAGCCAGGCTTGTGAACTGGAATTCACCCTGTCTCTGAAAAAAAAAGATTCCTCCCGAGATATCAGCTTTGTAGTTAGAGGGCACCTTATGATGTCTTTGGATTTTGAGGTGACCATGCTGGAAAGGAATGTATTGCAAATTATTTTTGTTCCTCTTCTGTAATATTTTTTGAGTCAGCGCGGTGCAGCTCACAAAAAGATACAGCTTCTTTCAGGAGTTATTTATCCATTACCTAAATTTGTACCCCACATATTCACACGGATTCCAGTCATTTACAAGAGTGTTGCCAACAGGTCCCGTGTGTATGCCCATGGTCACTAGAATCCCCCTTCCCCCTTCAGTTTTGGATGGGTGTACAGGCCTAATTGTCACAGCCCTTTTTGATCATTAAGTCTGCAGGATAAGCTCTTTAGATAGGAACGTCAAAGAATTCTGCTTCAGAGTCTTCTGGCAGTGAGTCTGGGGGTTTCATGACAAGAGGGAGCCATCATGGGAGAAACACCTGCCACAAACACCCTCTGGCCAGTGGCTGCTCCTCCATCAGAAACAAAATGATTGTGGGTTCTCTCTTCTGTGACCCTCAAACCGTGGGATGCATCTCGTCTAGCCTTGAAGTTGCCACCCATTCTCCATTCTTTAAAGTACTGGATGTTTAAGCACATCTTTCCACTCAGTGTTTTAAATGATTTTCACTGTTCCATTGTTTTGCTGTGGTTAGGATGGCCTTATTATTGGTGTTTATGTTTCCATTGTTTTCTATGGTTTATTATTTGATGTTGTATGCTGTTGGCAACTTTTTAGTAAAAACTACCACCACCACCACCAAGTGATATATAATGTTGACAGTAAAACAATGTATTCAAGAAGGACACCACTTTCCACGTGGCAGGAAAGTCCCAACGGCTGCGCAAAGAGCGAAAAGGGGGAGGAGGAGAAGCCACAGGAAACCACGGGAGATGGGTGGAAAGGGGGAAGGGAATGGTCAGTCCTGACTTCAGTGTCATAATGCACCAAACAAAAATAACTCTAGATGCCTACAAGAAGTCACACAAGCCCAGGTACTTAACCGAGTACTCTAGGAAAAAATATGAGAATTCCTTAAACCTTCAGTGGCTCCCAGGCCACCCAGCTGCAAACAGAGGATGCTGTGGGGCAGCTGGTCAGTTTCCATGCCAGTAATGAGACTGAGTGTGGCATGAGCACTCAGGAAACAAAGTTCACAGGCACTGCAACTAGGTTCAGACAATATGGTGACCTTGGTTAACTAAATCAACTCAGTTTCTGCTTTGCAGGATATACTGAATCCTAAACTAATGAAATGGGCTGGGTTTCCACAACACACTAACTAATCCACAAAAAGCTAACATGTTGGGTAAGTGCCATTTTAACTGAGCTGGTTAAATGTGATATGTGAACTCTGAAACTGTGGCGACCTCTGGTGCGCTCAGACGCTGTAGAGAGATCCAGGATCACGCTGGCGTTTTCCTCCTCTTCTCTTTTTCTCTGAAAAACGAACAGCTCCCCAGGGCCAAACAAAGCAAAATCTCTGTGGCTTCTTTCATGCAGCTTCTCTTCTGACCAAGGCAGCGGCTCTTCCCTGACACAGGGCCTTTTATGTGTCACTTTAAGGTCAATATGGGGCACAAAAACATAGTGAGTCTTGCCAGAGGAAGTGCTTTTTCCAAGGGACCTGAGTTCATGGCCAGGACTGAGCTGGAATCCCGAACTCCCAAGGCACGGTTTTCGCCCCACGCGAGTACGCAGGCAGCCTCAGGTCAGGCCTCCGTGTCCTGTCGTGGGAGCCTCTCCCGTCCCTGGGCAGCCCCTTGTGGGCCTTCCTTGGCAGCTGAGTTCAGAACACACACAGGCAATGGGCTGGGCCCTTCCCGGGCAGCGAGCGGAGCCTCTGAGGGAGCAGCGCGCCAGGGCAGGGAGGGTCAGGACACACACACAGCTCAGCTGCTGCTGCTGCTGGCAGAGGCAGAGCCTCACCCAGCTACCCTCAGGGAGGTCCCAGGTGCCTTCCATCTGCTGCTCTTTCAGTACCTCCTGGGTTTGCCAGCATCGCCATTCCCTGCTGGGGCGGACACCTGGTACTGGATACCCCATTCACATGAGAACAAAATATTGGCGCCAGTGAGAGGAGCCGAACAGTATGAAGCATAGAGAAAGTATTTGCTGTACTTTCCAGACACTTGGTGCTGGGGGTCTTGAGGAGGCAATGCTGCAATGGTTTATTCCCCTACTTTCAGCCTTTTGGTTAAGATCACCACGTGTCCAAAACCACTGAGTTTCCATCCTGAAGGGGGAGAAGCCAGAGGAAGGTGCTGGGAAGAAAACTGGTTCCGTGCTGTTGCTTCCTGGGGAGGCAGTGACGGACCCAGGCTTCCTAGCTGCAGCCTTGGAGATCTTGCGACTGGCCGGAGAAACGGCTCTGAAACTGCAGGAGTGGTCTGAACTGCTCTGCTCCCACACTGCCTGCTGTTCTCGGGGGTGGCAGCCCCTGGAGCTGCTTGCATGGGAGGAGAGGGAATTCTTCTGGCCCTATCTTCCCTCCATCGTCTGAAACCTGTAATTCTCAAGACCAAAACTTTAACAAAGACTTACAGTTGGTCTTTGGAACCACCAGGTCTTCAGATTGGCCCTGAAATTCTGCTCACAGGCCTGAGCAAATCCTCCATCGTGGGCAGGCCTCTTCATGGTGGGCCCATAACTTTGAAGTGGTAGAACCATAGAATGTAAGAGTTGGAGATCACATTAGAGATCACCTAGCCCAACCGCTGCACACCAGAGGAATCCACCACCACAGCATTTCCAACAGAGGACCTGCATTTAAACATCTCCAGTGGAGAAGAAGTCTGTCCCATGTTGTACAAATCCAAGTCCAAGTCCAAGGCACTCTCAGAATTTTCCTCCAACACCACAGTTCAAAAGCATCTATCTTCCTTCGCTCAGCCTTCCTTATGGTCCAGCTCTCACAGCCATAGGTTACTACAGGGCTTTAACTATGCGGACCTTTGTTGTCAGTGTGATGTCTCTGCTCTTAACTATTTTATCAAGATTTGCCATTGCTCTCCTCCCGAGAAGTAGACGTCTTCTGATTTCCTGGCTGCAGTCAGCATCTGCAGTAATCTTTGCGCCTAGAAATACAAAGTCTGTCACTGCCTCCACTTTTTCTCCCTCTATTTGCCAGTCTTCAATCAAGCTGGTTGCCATAATCTTGGTTTTTTTGAGGTTTAACTGCAACCCAGCTTTTGCACTTTCTTCTTTCACCTTCGTCATAAGGCTCCTCAACTCCTCCTCTCTTTCAGCCATCAAAGTGGTATCATCTGCATATCTAAGATTGTTAATGTTTCTTCCAGCGATTTTAACTCCAGCCTTGGATTCCTCAAGCCCAGCACGTCGCATGATGTGTTCTGCGTACAGGTTGAATAGGTAGGGTGAGAGTATACAGCCCTGCCGTACTCCTTTCCCAATCTTAAACCAGTCCGTTGTTCCGTGCTCTGTTCTTACTGTTGCTTGGTCGTTATACAGATTCCTCAGGAGGCAGACAAGATGACTTGGTATCCCCATACCACCAAGAACTTGCCACAATTTGTTATGATCCACACAGTCAAAGGCTTTAGAATAGTCATTAAAACAAAAATAGATGTTTTTCTGAAACTCCCTGGCTTTCTCCATTATCCAGCAGATATTGGCAATTTGGTCTCTAGTTCCTCTGCCTTTTCTAAACCCAGCTTGTACATCTGGCAATTCTCCCTCCATGAATTGCTGGAGTCTACCTTGCAAGATCTTGAGCATTACCTTACTGGCATGTGAAATAAGTGCCACTGTTATATAGTTTGAACATTCTTTAGTGCTTCCCTTTTTTGGTATGGGGATATAAGTTGATTTTTTCCAATCTGATGGCCATTCTTGTGTTTTCCAAATTTGCTGGCATATGGCATGCATCACCTTGACAGCATCATCTTGCAAGATTTTAAACAGTTCAGCTGGGATACCGTCGTCTCCTGCTGCCTTGTTATTAGCAATGCTTCTTAAGGCCCATTCAACCTCACTCTTCAGGATGTCTGGCTCTAACTCACTGACCACACCGTCAAAGCTATCTCCAATATTATTATCCTTCCTATACAGATCTTCCGTATATTCTTGCCACCTTTTCTTGATCTCTTCTGCTTCTGTTAGGTCCTTACCATCTTTGTTTTTGATCATACCCATTTTTGCCTGGAATTTACCTCCGATATTTCTAATTTTCTGGAAGAGGTCTCTTGTCCTTCCTATTCTATTGTCTTCTTCCACTTCTGCACATTGCTTGTTTAAAAATAATTCCTTATCTCTTCTGGCTAACCTCTGGAATTTTGCATTTAATTGGGCATATCTCCCCCTATCACTGTTGCCTTTTGCTTTCCTTCTTTCTTGGGCTACTTTCAGTGTCTCAGCAGACAGCCATCTTGCCTTCTTGGTTTTCTTTTTCTTTGGCACGTTTTTTGTTGCCACCTCCTGAACAATGTTGCGAACTTCTGTCCATAGTTCTTCCGGGACCCTATCTACTAAATCTAGTCCCTTAAATCTATTCTTCACCTCCACTGCATATTCCTTAGGAATATTAGTGAGCTCATATCTAACTGATCTGTGGGTCTTCCCTATTCTCTTTAGTCTGATTCTAAATTTTGCAATAAGAAGTTTGTGATCTGAACTACAGTCATCTCCAGGTCTTGTTTTTACCGACTGTATAAATGTCCGCCACCTTTGGCTGCAAAGGATGCAGTCAATCTGATTTCGGTGTCGACCATCTGGTGAAGTCCATGTATAAAGTCGTCTTTTAGGTTGTTGGAAGAGAGTGTTTGTTATGCACAGTGAGTGTTGTCTTGGCAAAATTCTATCAGCCTATGTCCTGCTTCATTTTGTTCTCCCAGACCATGCTTGCCTGTAATTCCAGGTGTCGTCTGACTACCCACCTTAGCATTCCAGTCTCCTGTAATGAAAATAACATCTCTTTTTGGTGTATTATCCAGTAGGTGCTGCAGATCCTCATAGAACTGATCTACTTCTGCTTCTTTAGCATCTGTGGTTGGGGCGTATATTTGGATCACTGTGATGTTAAATGGCTTACCCTGAATTCTAATTGAGATCATTCTATCGTTTTTTGGATTGTATCCAAGCACTGCTTTAGCCACTTTATTATTAATTATGAAGGCTACTCCATTTCTTCTGTGGTCCTCTTGTCCACAGTAGTAGATCTGGTGGTCATCTGATGTGAAGTGGCCCATTCCAGTCCATTTCAGTTCACTGACACCTAAAATGTCTATATTTAATCTTGACAACTCACCAATAACCACATCCAATTTGCCCTGGCTCATAGATCTTACATTCCAGGTTCCTATGTTGTGTTGATCTTTAGAACATAGGATTCGTTGTTCACCACCAGCACCGTCGGCCACTAGCCGTCCTTTTGGCTTTGAGCTAGCTGCGTCATCACATCTGGGGCTAGTTGAACGTATCCTCTGTTCCTCCCCTGTAGCATTTTGACCATCTTCCGACCTGGGAGTCCCATCTTCCGATGGTATACCGACATATCTCTGGTTGTACTGATCCATTTAGTTTTCACGGCAAGAATACTGGGGTGGGTTGCCATTACCTTCCCCAGGGATCGTATTTAGTCTGACCTCTCTGCCACGACCTTCCCGTCTTGGGTGTCCCTTCACGGTTTAGCTCATGGTTTCATTGAGGTGCTCAAGCTCCAGCACCACAACAAGGTAACAATCTCCTTTGCCATAATTATCACTCTCTTTAAAAAGGGTGATAGAACAGACTGTGGAAACTATCGAGGCATCTCCCTTCTAGCTACGGCAGGCAAAATCCTTGCAAGGATCCTCGCAAACCGTCTCCTATCTATATCAGAAGACATCCTCCCTGAAATGCAAAATGGCTTCCGCCCTTCTAGGGGAACAGTGGATATGATCTTCACTGCACGACAGCTTCAAGAAAAATGCAAGGAGCAAAACCGCCCTCAGTACATGGCGTTTATTGATCTGACTAAAGCTTTTGATACTGTAATTCGTACTGCTCTTCTGAAAATCGGATGCCCTGATAAATTTGTGAACATCTTGTGGCTACTCTATGATGACATGATGGCAACAATCCTGAATAACAATGGCTCTCAAAGCGATCCATTTAAAGTGGAATCCAGCGTTAAACAGGGATGTGTTATTGCTCCAACCTTATTTGCTATCTTCATCGCTATCATTATACACCTTGTTGAAGAGAAACTTCCTACTGGTGTAGAAATTATATATCGAACAGATGGAAAGCTTTTTAATCTTAGTAGGCTGAAAGCAAAAAATAAGGTAATTACAACTTCTGTTATAGAACTTCAATATGCTGATGATAACGTAGTCTGTGCACACTCAGAGGAAGATCTTTAAACTATCCTAAACAACTTTGCAGAAGCATATGAAAAGCTCGGCCTCTTGATTAACATTAAAAAAACCAAAGTGCTTTACCAGCAAGTTTGAACCATCAATCCAGCTTAAAGGTCTATTACTAGAAAATGTCGACCACTTTTCTTATCTTGGCAGCCATCTATCTACAAAAGCCGATATCGACGCTGAAATTCAGCATCGTCTGAGCTCTGCGAGTGTAGCTTTCTCCCGAATGAAGCGTAGAGTGTTTGAGGATCGGGACATTCTCAGGGAGACCAAAATGTTTGTTTACAAAGCCATTGTACTACCAACCCTTTTGTATGCCTGTGAAACATGGACCCTCTACAAACGCCACCTCCAACTTCTTGAAAGATTCCATCAACGCTGCCTCCAAAAAATTCTGCAAATTACTTGGGAAGATAGGCGGACTAATGTTAGCGTATTAGAAGAAGCAAAAACCACCAGCATTGAAACAATGATCATCCAACATCAACTTCGCTGGACCGGCCATGTTGTTCAAATGCCTGACCATCGTCTTCCAAAGCAGCTACTTTACTCCCAACTTAAGAATGGAAAATGGAATATTGGTGGACAGCAAAAGAGATTCAAAGACACTCTCAAAGCTAATTTTAAAAAAATGTAATATCAGCATTGAGAACTGGGAAGCCCTAACTCATGAGCGTTTCAATTGGAGGTCAGCCTTTATTAAAGGTGCTACGGACTTTGAAGAAGCACGAGTACAGGGCGAAAGGGAAAAAAGAGCAAAAAGGAAGGCACGTCAAGCAAACCCTCATCTTGACCGTCTCCCACCCAGAAACCTATGCCCTCACTGTGGGAGGTTGTGCGGATCCAGAACTGGCCTTTACAGCCACTTATGGATCCACCGTTAAGATTTTACCCTTGGAAGACAATCTTACTCTGCTACGAGTGATCGCCAAGAAGAAGAAGAACATTGAAGCTACATTTCAAGCTGTGAGCCACCCAGAGTCATTACGAGTTGGGTGGCATTCCCATTTGGCAGACAAACAATCTTTTAATCTTTTGTTACAGAGTTTGTGGTACCGTACACAGCTGCCTGATGTGTTGCTGCCTTCCTCTGTGAGCTGCCTGTAAGCAGCGATGGTGGATCTAAGGGCTCCCCGCTTGCAGACTCCTCGCTCCTCGGGGCGGGCCTTTCCCAGGGGGTGTGCTGGCCACGGCAGGCTCTCCGCTGAGTTCCACAGAGGCAGCTGGTCCTCTGAGCCTGCCCTGCCAGCAGGCTCAGATGGAGGGGAAGGTGCCTCGAGGAAGGTGGCGGCAGAGGTCCAGCTCCTTGCCTGAGGTCGCACACAGCTCCCGGGCAGCTCATCCTCTGGCAGGGGAAGAGGCGCGCCCAGTCCTGCTGAACGCCCCCTTCCCTTCCCCCGTGCCCCTTCCCAGCTGCAGCCGAGAGGGAGATGCCACAAAGTTCCCCGAGGAGCCTCCTCCTCCCGGCGATGACCTAGCTGTGGGCCCTGGAGCCGAAAAAGAAAGCGAAGCACGCTTAGTAGCCCATGCTCTGGCCTGACCTGCCACCAGAGAGTTAGTGGCTGCACGACAGGCTGAGTTTGGTTAGTTGCGACCCGGGCAAGGGTTGTGTGGGTGTGGAAGGCAGCCCCCGTCTCAAAGAAGGAAGGGTCGGAAGGGCTGGGAGGTCACCTTGCCATCGCCTGCTCAGGGCCAGAACCCCCTTCCTCAGCATCCTGGCAGATGGGCATCCAACCTCTGTTTTACAACTTCCAGCAAAGGAGATTCCAACTACTCCTGAGTAACACTTGTTACTGTTAAGAATTTTTTCTGATTCCATTTGAAATCTCCTGCCTTGTAATTCCAATCCATTGTTTCTTGTTTCCTAGGTCATCTCTGAACAATTTTGCCCATCTTCTACGTGACAGCCCTCCAGATGCCTGAAGACAGCTACCACCTTTTCCTGAAGTCCCGTCCTCTCCAGATTAAGCACACCTAATGCCTCCAATAATTCCTTCTAAGTTCTCCTTCCACGCCCCTTAGCATCTTGGTTGCTCTCCTCTAGTCCTCTTCAGTTTGCCAATGACCTTCATAAAATGTGGTGCCAAAACTGGATGCTGTATTCTAGAGAGGAACAATGATTTCTGTTGAAGTAGCCTAGGATTGCATTTGCTTTTTTTGCAAATGTGTCATAAATTGGCTCAATCAGCTCTGAGCTATCTAATTCAAGAGCCAAACCTGGAGCTTGAGACTGACCTAATCTTCTCCAAATCACTCTAGAGAACAATTTAAATAATTTATCAGGTCACTGACCAAAATAAATATTCCCCCCTCACTTTTTATATAATATATTCCAAAGTCTGAACTATGAATCAAAGTTCAGTCTTTTTCCTTGGAGCGTTAGGCTTTGGAAGGCACGCCAGTGGACCATGTTTCAAAATACAGCTGGTAGATCCAAGAAAAAGGCTACTTTTTAATAATTGCATTTACAATTGCATTTAATTAGTATGAAATATGCAATCATTCTCCAACTGTGCATTTAAGAAATTTTGCTAAGTACATTAAACTTTTCAGTTAGGCAATTACTTTGGCAACTACTCTTTGGGAGGCTGGACCCAAGGCTCTTGGGGGGTATGCTGTCAACCTGGGGCCCAGTTTATGTAGCTCTGTCTGTTTAGAATGCACGAATGCAGCAGAAGTGTTGCTCTGCCATAAAAATAACCGCCCAGAGTCCCCTTGTGGGGGGAGATGGGCGGTGATATAAATTAGAAATATAAATAAATAAAATAAAAATATTCGGAAGACTCAGTGATTGAGGCAACCATGTTAATCTGACTGTGACCTGACTGTGACCTGTCACAGTGGTCCCTCGGATTTGAGGAAATTTTATTTATTTTATTTATTTAATTAAATTTATATAACCGCCCATCTCCCCCAACGGGGAACTCTGGGCGGTTTACAATAAAATAGATTAAAACAGGATAAAACATCAATGTACAATATATAAATTAATAAATAATTATAAATCCAGATGGAGATGGAATTAAACGAAGGACAATAAATTAAGGAATTAACCACCCCCATGAGGAACTATCCTTTCCTCCTTCCCATGCCAGGCGGCAGAACCAGGTCTTCAGCTCTTTCCTAAAGGTCGGGAGGGAGGAGATCTGCCTCAACTCTGGGGGCAAGATGTTCCACAGTGTGGGCGCTACCACAGAGAAGGCCCGCCTCCTAGACCCCATCCGATGACATTCTTTAATTGATGGGGTTCGTAGCAGGCCCTCTCTGAATGACCTGGTGGGGCGGGTCGATAAAATGGGGATAAGACGGTCCTTCAGGTATTCTGGCCCCATGCCATGTAGGGCTTTAAAGGTAATAACCAACACCTTGAATTGTACCCGGAAGCAGACCGGCACCCAATGCAGCTCGCGGAGCAGAGGTGTTATGTGTGCAGATTTTGGTGCACCCAAAATTGCTCGCGCGGCCGCATTCTGCACTAGCTGAAGCTTCCGGATAGTCTTCAAGGGTAGCCCCATGTAGAGCGCATTGCAATAATCTACATGGGAGATGACGAGAGCATGAGTGACTGTTCGGAGGGCGTCACGATCCAGGAATGGGCGCAACTGGTGCACCAACCGAAGTTGTGCGAAAGCCCTCCTAGCCACGACTGCCACCTGCTCTTCGAGCAGGAGTCGTGAGTCTAGAAGGACCCCCAAGTTGCGCACTGGTTCCGAATGGGGCAGTGCTACCCCATCAAGAACCAAAGATGATAATTTCCCAGAAGACGCTAGGCCATCAATCCACAGCCACTCGGTCTTGCTAGGGTTCAATTGTAGCCTGTTGTTCCCCATCCAAGCCCTCACAGCCCCCAGGCACTGGGATAGGGTTGTCACTGCATCACTTACTTCACCAGGGATGGAGATGTACAATTGAGTATCATCCTGTAATTGAAATACCTGTCAATCACTAAATCCCATACTCCCCCATCCCCCAGATGAGTTATCTTGCTTTCAATAAATGCCCAAAGCTTCCCCCCCCCCTTTTGAGTAGATGTTGGGAATTGTCATTTACTGTACATCACACACACCAGGAATTAGAGCTTCCTGGGTGCCCAGATTTGAAACAGAATGAGCTCAGATCCATCTGACCCAACCATCTTAAATAAATGTCTATTCCAAATGACCATGCTTGGTCTTGGAATTGGCTTTAGCCAAATTTGAAGCACACTCCTAAGATTTTTATAGGCAAATCTACATATCTGTACAGAAGAGGTACAATGAACCAAAATCAAAAAGATAATTCATTTAAATGCTTCCTGGTTCATCTCTGGCAATAAAGCCTGATGGGAAACAGGAAGGTTTCTTCCACAGCTGCTCTTTGGGAGCATCAGCAGTAAACATGGAAAGAGGAGAACCCCTCAGGGTAGGTGGCAGAAGTAAGATGGTGCCTGTCTACCTGAGGCCACCTGGAGAAGGTCCAGGGGTTCTGCCTGGAAAGGCCAGGTCCCCTTCCTGCCCCTTTCGCCCTCTACTGTGTCCATCAGAGAACAAAAGTCTAGAGCATCATCACCCGCTCCAGGGTGCATCTCTTTCCCTTACAGAATCACAGGAGACCCCCCCTCCACTGCCCTTCTGTCTCTAGACACATTGCAAGATGAATGCCACAATTCCCTCTCTGCAGCAAAATAATGCAAATGATAAATTATGTAAATCACAAGTGCATCTTTATGTTGAAAAATGGTTCTCTGGCTGCTTCCTTTCCACTCCTCTTCCCAGTGTTCTTTCTTTCTTATGCCTTTGTTCTGTACGGCAAGCTTCTCACCCCCCAAGAAGGACACCCCCTCCTTGTCCTCCCCTCCTCTTTAGTATCTAAATTGCGTTGTGGCAAAACATGGATTTGCTTTAGTTCATTAAGAAAGAACTGTATTTATCTTTTAAATCAGATACGACTACTACACAATAAGAACAGTACTTAAGTGAAACACCAGTGGGTGATGGTTAGATGCCAGGACTACCTAGCTAACAGGCTTTTGCCCCTTCTAATTAAGCATCCTCCTGAAACAGCCCCACTGGGGCAGCGTGTTAAACTTCCAGCCAGGAGGCTAATGCATGGAGGAGCAACCTTTAGCAGGCTACCATTGAAGGAGGAGCGGGGTTGGGAAGAGAGGGAGTGCCCCTCCTGCTTGGAACAGCAAAGCGGGGGGCAGGCCTCTGAAGCCCTCATCGGGCTCAAGAGGCCTCTCACTGCCTGAGCACAGGAGTGAGGGTGGGGCGGCCATGACCCCCCATTTAGCCCCCCTCCGGTTCCTCCGTGTGTACAGCTGTGCCCTTAAATGTTCTTCTCTAGAGAAACAAATGCTACACCATGGGGGAAGATATTTGCATTTTTGCAGGTGTAAGGATCCTCTTTAATTGCACCACCACAAAATTTGGTGGCAAAATGCTGAGAATTGGTGACACAGTTTAAAAACTTAGGATAGGCTTAGTAAAGTAAAGGTAAAGGTTTTCCCCTGCACAGACATGTCCAACTCTAGGGGGCGGTGCTCATCTCCGTTTGTTAGCCGAAGAGCCAGCGCTGTCCGAAGATGCTTCCACGGTCATGTGGCCGGCATGACGTGCGTGGAACGCTGTTACCATCCCACGGAAGTGGTACCTATTGATCTACTTGCATCTGCATGCTTTCGAATTGGTAGGTTGGCAAGAGCTGGGGCGAGTGCAGGAGCTCACTCCGTCACGCGGCACTCAGGTCTCGAACCGCCAACCTTCCGATCGACAAGCCTGGCGTCTTAACCACTGAGCCATCGTGCCCCTAGGATAGGCTTACAAAACTATAAATAACAACCTGGTAAATAAATAATAAATAACACCCACAAAAAAACTAGAAAAATTCTAGAGAAAAACCTGGAAAAATAAAGAGAATGTGGTCCCAGCACTTTCTGTGATATATGCCCACTCATAGTAGGCAGGCAAAAGGGGCCTTCCACACCATGTGAAAGTTGCTCAGACTAGTAAGCAATCCTGTTCAGAGAGTCCATCCTTGGCGCCTCCCCTGCCCAGTGCGGGAATCTGGCAGGTGAATCTGCCGGGGGCCCTGGTCACTGTTGGCAACCGGGGTGACCTGGGCCCTGGCAAAATCACCTCTCCCTGCGGGCCAGTCCCCAACGGCTCCCTGGTGTCCCGAGAGTCTTTAGTGGCAGAAGTGATGCCAGAAGAGAAAGACCCAAAGAAAGTCTGACTGAGGACATGTTCATGCCCATCTTTGGGCCTATCCTGGGGCATAAGAGAGGCAAAGCACCGCTCCTTCTCCTCTGATGCTACATCAGTGGATCGTCATCCAGAGGCCGTGTTTCAGGTGGCCAAATCTCTGCTAGGGAAGATCCAGCCTAAGAGCTCCTGCCTGGCCACTGTGATCCACGGGGGGGGGGGGGGGGGGGTTCTGGACAGAGACAGACGTTGATGCCTCATTCCAGGATTCAGGGCTACTGAGGTCCCTGGTGGAGGCTTATGTTGTGCTGCCTCCTTAAGAGGCCCTTTCTGATCCAGAGTCTTGGGTGACAATTGCCTGGTCGTTCTGGGGGCAGGTTCTTGAGACAGTGGTGGGGAGTCAACTATGGAGCACCCTAGAGGAAGCAGATTATCTGGACCCTCTTGAGTCAGGGTTCAGGCCTCGATATGGGAGGGAGACGGCCTTGGTCACACTCACGGATGACTTTTGTGGGACCTCGATGAGGGTAGTGCACCTATCCTGCCCCTTTTGTACCTCTCAGCAGCCTTTGATACCATCAACCATGGTATTCTTCTGGACAATCTGCAGGGTTGTGGATTGGAGGGACTGCCTTGCTCCTTGTTCTGCTCCCTCCCAAGCAAGCAACCATTGATCAGTCCTGCACGTCGGCTTGGAGGAATTTTAGTCCATTCCTCCTTACAGAACCACTTCAACTCAGGCATGTTGGTGGGCTTCCTCACACGAACTGCCTGCTTCAGGTCCTTACACAGCATTTCTGTAGGATTAAGGTCAGGACTTCGACTTGGCTATTCCAAAAGATTAACTTTCTTCTGCTTTAACCATTCTTTGGTCATACAACTTGCGTGTTTTGGGTCCTGGTCCAGAGGCAGCAAGGCAGGCCCAAACCATGATACTGCCACCACCACGTTTCACAGATGGGATAAGGTTCTTATGCTGGAATGCAGTGTCTGCCTTTCATCAAACATAGTGCTTTTCATTCAAGCCAAAAAGTTCTATTTTGGTCTCATTCGTCCACAGAACATTCTTCCAATAGCCTTCTGGCTTATCCATGTGGTCTTCTGCAAACTGTAGATGGGCAGCAACATTCTTTTTGGAGAGTAGTGGCTTTCTCCTTGCAACCCTGCCATGCCGTGTTCTCTTGATGGTGGTCTCATGAACAGTGACATTTGCCAGTGCAAGAGAGGCCTTTAGTTCCTTAGATGTTACCCTGAGGTTCTTTGAGACCTCCTGGAGTATTACACGCCTTGCTCTTGATGTGATCTTGGTTGGTTGACTATTCCTGGGGAGGGTAACAATGGTGCCGAATTGCCTCCATTTCTACATGATCTGCCTGACAGTGGACTGGTGGAGTCCAGACTCTTTGGAAATAGTTTTGTAACCTTTTGCAGCCTGCTGAGCATCAACAACTGTTTTTCAGAAGTCCTCAGAAATCTCCTTTGTTCGAGCCATGACACACTACCACATACTTGTGTTGTGAAGATCAGACTTGATAGTGAAGACCCAGAATTCTGTTCTTTAAAGAAGGCAGGACCTCCCATGCTCACCCCTGAAATACCTGGCTCTAATTTCCCCTTCAAATATCTTCCGGTAAGATGGTGGAGAGAACAGGCGCCTTGGATGGTTTGTCCCCCCAGATGGATGATTGAATTACTATGCTTTTGATGGCACCTATCTGGACTGATTCCGGACTTGGACCTTATCAGTTATTTTCCTTTTTCTGGAGGAGGAGGTTATTCTCCCTCTTTCAGAGGAGCTGCTGCCGTTGGCTGCACCAGCCGCGTTTGCCCGCGGTTGTGGCATTTATCGCACCCACAGGCCTGGCACTGGCTGTGCTTGGGGCCTGGAGGCTGGAGCAGCGGGCGGAGGATGAGCCCTGCCCTCCCTTTGTCTTGGAGGCTGGAGGACTTGGAGGAGGGGCTGCGTTTGCTGCTGGCTGCCCTGCTTGGCTGCGGTGGGGCATTTGCTGCACCCACAGAGCTGGTGTGAGCTGCGCTTGGGGCTTGGAGGCCGAAGGGGCAGCCTGGAGAATGAGCCGGAGGAGCAGAGAGGACAGACTGTATTTATAGCCCTGGCTGCCACAGAGTCCCTCTTGCTGTCTGCAACCCTTTTTGCTGCTGGTGTCTCTACCCCTTTGGATCGTGTGAACCGTCGAGAGCTAGCAGGGTGGCAGACTACTGTGGTCCCTCCCTCCTACAGAGCCCGTTTGCCTTTCCCTCTGCTAGTTCCAGAGAGGGAGAAGACGGCGACTTTGGCTTAATTCCATCTGCTGGTTAGGTGCTCGATTGTGGACTGTGGGTTTTCCCACTGAGTACTGATTCCCTTCTCTGGGTGAGAGACAGAGGGGGGGATCAGTTAGGTTGGGTGCATGAAAGGGAACCCCTAACAGCAGGTGAGAGTGACAGGGAGGGGTTCCTGTGAGTTTGAGGTTGTGTCTCTTATGGCCTTCAGGGGCACTGCACCACAGGTCACTGGATGTGAGACCCAGTTCATTAAGTTGGGCTCTAGGGATCAGTTGGGATTATTGCTGTTGTACCAGCCACCCTGCTGCATAGCAACCTCCTTGCCTGAGCTCCTCGACTTCATCTCTGGGTTGGCAGTGGAGTTCTCTACACTTATGGTCTTGGGGGACTTCAATCTGCCTTCTCTGGGAGTGGGGGTTGAGGCGCCTCAGGAGTTCATGGCCACCATGACAGCCATGGGCCTATCCCAGGTCACCCAGAGCCCGACACGGGACAGTGGTCACACACTGGATCTGGTGTTCATGTCAGAGCAGTGATCTGAAATTTGGGGGAGCTTTTGGTGTCCCCCCTGTCATGGTCAGACCATGCCCTGATTACCATGGGATTCTCCGGTGCTACCATCTACTGCAGGGAGGCCAGACCAGATTGGTCCACCCCGGCGACTGATGGACCCTGATGGGTTTCAGAGGGATCTGGGGTTGTTTCTGCTGGTCTGCTGCATGGTCAATATGAAGCCTGGGTCGCCACTTGGAATAAGCAGGTGGCCGAGGCTTTGCATCAAATCACACCTATGTGACCTTTCCCCTCTCATGGATCCTGGCACTCCCTGTGGTTCACAGAGGAGTTAAAGGGCTTGAAAGGAGAGAAGAGACATCTAGAGCTTTACTGGTGCTCAACCAAGGATGAACTCAACTGAACACAGGTTACAGCCGCTATTAAGGCCTACCTTGTGGCGGCAAGGGCAGCGAAGTGTCAATACATCTCTGCCCTTATTGCATTTGCAGATAGCCATCCTGCAGCCCTGTTTCGGGTGACATGTGCCCTCTTGGGTAGAGGGGGCTTGGAGAACCCCTTGCAGGGACGTGTGGAAAAATTTGTTCAACATCTGTCAAAGTCACTTGAATTTGCTCACAGTTGGACGCTGGCCTTGTTTGTTTATTTATTTATTAATCAAATTTATATAGCCGCCCATCTCACTGAAAGTGACTCTTGGCAGCATACAATGATATAGAAACAATCATATCAAACATTCACTATAAAAATTTGAACAATCATTCTTAAAAATTAAAACATCATTAAAAATTAAAGTATACAAGCCACAAAACAGAGAGAGAAATAACAACCACATATCAGGTTGTGTTTGTTCCTCTTGGGGATGGCTGGTCCCATGAAGCCTCCCAGTATTCCATTTTTAACATCTTTTATACTTGGATTCTATATTATTTATTTATTGTAATTTTATATTTATCTTTTTAAACTATGTTTTATTGTGAACCGCCCAGGGTCCCCGACAGGGGAGATGGGCGGTAATATATATTTAAATAAATAAATAAATAAATAAATAAATAAATAAATAAATATTTTCACTTCATAACCTTTCTGTTTCACAGAATCACAAAATCCAGGATTTGAGAGCATCCACTAGGTCCTTAAATCCAACCCTGTGCTCCATGTAGGAATTCAGATTAAAATATCACTGAGAAATGGGGGCCAGCTTGTGCCGAAATACAACCAACAAAGGTTCTCTCATCACCTCCCTTGATAAATGACCACACTATTGAATTGTTCTTACTCCTTAGAAGTTTCTTTCCCTAAGTTTGATTTGTAATTTGCCTTCCTGTAGTTTAAATCCATTATTTGATGTCTGGAACAAGAGAAACTTCTGTGTGATTTCCTTTCATATTTCTCAGGAATGCTATCATCTAATGCCCAAGTCTTCTCTTCTGAAGCCTAAGCATTTCCAATTTCTTCAATATCTCTTCTTATAATTTAATTCTTACTTTCCTGGTCACCCTCATTGCCTTCTCTGAACCTGTTCAAATTTATCTGAATCTTTTTTAAAGTGTGGTGCCCAGAACTGGACACAAGGTGAGGCCTGACTAGTGCAGTATAATTGGAACTGTTCCCTTCTAAGAATTGAAAGCCATGCATCTCTTGGTGCAATCCAAAACAAAATTTTGTAAAATTGCTTTTCTTTAAAGACTGTCTACTTCTGGGGCATACAACTTCAGTGCTCAGCAGATCTTTTTAAAAGTCAGAATTGCTGGAGAGAGAAACCAGATTGCTCTTCGCCCCCAGGGATGGAACTAGGGTTTGTGTCACCCGGGGCAAACATGGATTCCACACACACCCATGGGTTATTTTGTCATTTTGGTGCACCCCGGGTGTCATTTTGGCACACCCCCTAGCGCGGCGCCAGGGGCAGATACCCCGCTTGCCCCCCCCCCCAGTTGCGGCCCTGCTCGTCCCTTCCACTTCCTCCTCTGAGATGGTGCATCTATATCAGATCTGAAAGGAGACCAAGACACCTCAACCCCCTCTTGGCAGATTGTTGTGCTTTTGTTGTGAGAATGCTCATAGGAACATTCTGGTCACCATGTGGAAAGTCTTCTGTGTTGGAGGTCCCAGCAAATCAGCATGCCTCATTAGCATGTAGATGAGTGCTCTAGGATGACTCTCTATATGCTTCCAGAGGAAGCTGTTTGTTGCTCCTCCCACTTCCTCTTTCTCTCCCTCTCTCTGACTCCATCTCCCTCAAAGCAGGAGCACGCGGCTGCGGCTCCCTATTGAGAGGCCATGCCTAGGCCTCAACCTAGGAGTCTTTCCCGTTTCTACATGCAGCCCCTGGCAGCAAAGAGGGCCAGGGGTCTACAAAGTTTAGAAGAAGAATCATTCCTAACAGAATGGATGTAACTGTAACTGGACCAAATAAATGTAAGAACTGTTTTGTACTTATTTTTGTAACCTACTTTGTCTAAGCGTGTAATTCTTTATGCTTGGGTAGGCTATGTGCTTAAGATCAATAACCTATATTTCTCTAACGTGCTCATTAATGCTATTTTGATAAAGCTCCTTTCTGTGTGTGCTTTTATTGCTCTGCTGCACTAAGCTCTGCTGCATTCTGTGGTCCTAGCAGTGCATTCTGCACTTCTGGAAACTCTCTCCAGTCAGTTCTTCTGCTTTAATTTTAAATTTGTGCCAAAAGCCTTGCTGCTCGCAATGAACTGCTTGCCTTGACATTCCTGCCTTGTCCGTTTTCTGATAAGGCACCTGGACTGTTAATGAGCGTTCTGAAGGGAGGGGGTTGAACTGGAGTGGGAACTTGTTTGTTTTTAATTAGATAGTAAATGATGTCAGTTTAGGGGCATGGTGGCTCAGCGGGTAAGATGCCAGGCTTGTCGATCGGAAGATCGCAAGTTCGGAGGTTCGAATCCCTAGTTCCGTGTGACGGAGTGAGCTCCCGCACTAGCCCCAACTCTTGCCAACCTAGCAATTCAAAAGCATGCAAATGCAAGTAGATAAATAGGTACCACTTCGGTGGGAAAGTAACAGCGTTCCGTGTGCGTCATGCCGGCCACATGACCGTGGAAACGTCTTCGGACAGCGCTGGCTCTTCGGCTAACAAACGGAGATGAGCACCGGCCCCGTAGAGTTGGACACGACTGCACAAATGTGCATGGGGAACCTTTACCTTTTAAAATGATGTCAGAGGGATGTTCTTAATTTCAAAGTATGCGCACCAATTTGGCCATTTGAAGCTTTGCCTTTGCCTCATGTATTCTGATCCTTAATAAATGAACCTTTTTAGCATGAACTGACTGAAAGGTTTCTTGAGTTTGGCATCCTGATAGTGAGACACTCACAGTCAAGGACTATAGGGGCAACTGAGCAAGGATACTAAAGATCAGCAGTTTTTGGCTCAATACAATTTCCAAGCAAGTGGAATCTGCTCTCCTGTTCAGTCTTTTGTAATCCTGCTTAAAAGACACAGATACATTTCACTGCAGTAGATGTCAACCCATGAACTTTGTGCCCATGACCAGGTCCACCAACAGACCTTTCTGTGTGTCTGGCCGCTCTAAGTTCCTCTTTTTTTTGGACAGGTGCTCAGCTCCACAGTCAGGCCTCCAGGCATCAGTCCTCAGGGCACACAAGGCCTCCTGAAGTCTTGAAATAAAATATACAGGCATGCTGGTTGCTTTGACTGTCTACTCAGGAAAGAAGGAGGAGAAGAGCAGTACAGAAGGACACCAGTTCAGAGACAGGCTGAGCAAGAAGAAGTCATGTGAGGATTAACTGGAAGATGTGGGTGGGGATACGATGCCCTGGACTTAAAAGAGCAACTGGCAAGAAAGAGCCTAGCAAACAAAGTGATAGGTAGTCCGGAGGAGCCCAAAGCAGTTTTCTACAGGAAGGATCATGGGAAGGCAAATGGGGCAAGTTGAAAGTATGTGCAGTCCTTTTTTTTTCAGGCAATTGCTGGGACTCAATGTCCTAGGACACAGTGATGACCACTGATTTTTGTAACTAAAATATAAGATAAATTTGGACAAGATCAGTATATCCACCCAACTAGCTAGCCATGATAATCCATTCATGCTCTGAACTTGGTTGGGCCAAACAGGAGAAAACTGTGAGTGTTGTGAATGGGCGCAAGGTTTTTTGTTTGTTTATTCATTCAGTCGCTTCCGACTCTTTGTGACTTCATGGACCAGCCCACGCCACAGCTTCCTGTCGGCTGTCACCATCCCCAGCTCCCCCACGGTCAAGTCTGTCACCTCCAGAATATCATCCATCCATCTTGCCCTTGGTCGGCCCCTCTTCCTTTGGCCTTCCACTTTCCCTAGCAAGGTAACAGTAAGTTAACTAGACCCTCAACCTTAAAATAGCAAAGGAAACGGGAAGGAGCTTCTCCTGAAGAGATTTGTGAGAAGGAAAAAACCCAGGGCCAAGAATGATACGACCCCTTGCCCAGCATCCTGGTCCACCCCAAGGCAGAAGAAATACGAGAGCAGCTGCACTTGGAGCCAAGGGCCCCTCTCTGCAGGGATGATGGTGGCCGGCTGCAACGGAGGACAGATGAAGGAAGATTCACAGCTGCTTCAGAAGACTTTCACCAAGTGCATTTTATATATACGTATTTTGTATATATGAATACAAAACAAACAGACAAGATAGA
Source organism: Charina bottae (assembly GCA_023362775.1). Lineage (NCBI taxonomy): Eukaryota > Metazoa > Chordata > Lepidosauria > Squamata > Charinaidae > Charina > Charina bottae. The sequence goes on along the minus strand of JALMGJ010000013.1, from coordinate 729,150 downwards.
AAGAAGAAAAAGAAAAAAAGGAAAGGAACGAAAAGAGAAGAAAACATATAGTTATGCCTTCCGCCCTTCTTTCTATCAAGTAATTACCATCTTATTCTTATTCTAAACTTGGTAGCCAATCTTCAACGGGCCAAAGAGGATGGCTCTTTGGCCCGTTGAAGATTGGCTACCAAGCTTAGAGGCAGGGAGTTGCGTTCTCTCTCTCTCTCTCTCATCTCGTATCAGATTTTGATTTCCTCAGGCTTTGCCCTTGTCCTCCTGCTATCAGCTGCACTCAGAACTGACAATTGGGACATCTTGATCAAAACTTTCCCCAGATTAGCTCCATTTTCCCTGGTTACCAAGAGAATTGGTTCTGCTAGGAAATGTATCTGTTAAAAACTAGGCATAAATTATATTATATTATAAATTATATGACTAAGTAAACCAGGGCTTTCCAAAGTATTTCCCACGGCGACACACCAACCGGCGTTGGTGTGTCGCCGCGGGAAAACCCGGAAGCGCTGATGATGATCAGCGCTTCTGGGTTGTGTGGCGACACACCAGACTGTGTCGCCACACACAATTTGGAAAGCTCTGAAGTAAACTGATCCAGTGGAGGACAGGAAGGCCTGGCGTGCTATGGTCCATGAGGTCACGAAGAGTCGGACACGACTAAATGACTGAACAACAAAAAACTGATCCAAGATGGTGACCGCAAGCCGGCGCCGATCGTCGCTCCAAGGGGGAGATTCCTGACCCCCTTAAGTTCTCCCTGACCCCCGTAATTTTTACCTTCTGGGGTCTGGGGAAGATTGTTGGAGGGTTTTATACCTCCGTTGGGGGTGGATAGATCCCCCCGGATGGAATGGTGAGGCGCGACGGAGTTTGGAAGGCCTCCGCAACGCGGAGCTCAGCACTGCGGTGGAGCCCAGCGTGTGAGGTTGGGGCATTCTCCGGGTTTGTTGTTGGAGGTCAAGGTGGCAGGGGTGACGAATGGTGCAGTGGGTTCCAACGCGGTGAGCCCCAGCAATATCCAACACCGGTGAGCCCAGTGGGGCGGATTTTGGGGATGCGGCAAGCCCAGGTGCTGCTGTGGGTGGTCCTCGGCTGTGCGGGAGACCTCGGCAGTGCAGGCGGGTCTCAGTGGCAGGGGACTGGCCTGGGTGGCTGTGCGGGAGACCTCGGCAGTGCAGGCGGGTCTCAGTGGCAGGGGACTGGCCTGGGTGGCTGTGCGGGAGACCTCGGCAGTGCAGGCGGGTCTCAGTGGCAGGGGACTGGCCTGGGTGGCTTTACAGGCCTTGGCAATGTCAGACACTGGCCCTTGGTGCCATGGCAGACCCCGGTGGAAGGAGCCTGGGGCGGGGAGTGAGTCCCAGCAGTGCAGCAGGCCCTGGTGTGACGGACGGGCCTAGCAACACGATGGACCCCAGTAGCCTTGCAGGTTCCAGGGTGATAGACAGACCATGGGCATGGGCCTCGATAGAAGATGGGCCTTGGTGGTGCGGTGGACCTGGGTGGTGCAGGGACCAGGGACAACAACGACCCCCAGTGCGAAGGACCTTGGCAGAAGGGGAGTGATGGACCTGGGCTATTTTGATCCCCTCAGCCAAAGCTCCCTGGTTGGCATGGAGAAGTCTCTTTCATTCCCCCCCACCTACCTAGTGAGAGTGGGGGTGAGGTTATTAAGGCCCCTCCACTATGAATGGGGAACTCTCAACCCTTGAGTGGGAGACAAGGGGTGGTGGTGGAGTAGTGGATGAGGTGCCCCCAGCTAACTGGTGAGAGGTGCTGAGCGGGGGCCTGAGTGGATGGAGGGGCGATGATTGGGCTCCAACAGCGCCGAGAGTGAGAGCTGGTGCACTGGGGGACCCGTCATCACCCTGTGATTGACTGTTATTGGCGAGAATGTATGAATGGAAGGAGGGTCCTTTAACAAGGGATTCAGAGGGCCCAGGGGTGGGAATTGGATCTGTCAGCTCTGGGGACAGTGGAGTGGGCCATGCGATTGAGGTGGTGACGGGCCGGGGACGCTATGGCGGGAGCCAGAGGGCGGGCCATCTTCGGGGAAGACGCCGCTGGTGTTTGTTACCGGTGGCATGTTCCGGCCCTCTGTGCTCAAACCCAGGCCCTGGACAGCAGACTCATGGGTACCCTGGTCTCCGACTGATGCTTCTTAATGCCAGGTCACTTATTTATTTATTTATTTATTTATTTATTTATTTATTTATTTTATTTTAACATATTTATACCCCGCCTATCCCCTCCCTAGACAGTGGGCTCTTGGCGGCTTACAATAATTGAATACATATATTATACAGCATATATTTAACAATGTTATAATTACCGTGCATTAGGGAGGGGTAAGGGAACCGACTCTTCTTCCGCAGGCATCGGACTACATGCCCCAGAATGCCTCGCTTCCGAGCCGGCTGCTGACGACCAGGAAGTTGTCATCAGGATCCGCCGTCCTCCGCCGTTATCCACGGGAATCAACCAGGTCTTTTTCGGTTCGAGGGCGACCCCCGAAAGGACGCCAGCAAATTGCCCCACGTGAGTGGTACCCATTTATCTACTTGCCTTAGCTTTCGAATTGCTGGGTTGGCAGAAGCTGGGGCTAGTGATGAGAGCTCACCTCGCCACGCGGATTCGAACTGCCGGCCTTATGGTTGGCAGACTACCGCGCCCCTTAACAACAATTAAGTTAACAGTTAACAGTTAACAACAAAGCCCCTCTTATATGTGATTTGATCACGGAGGAGGGAGCCGACCTGGCGTGTATCACCGAGACCTGGCTGGGCCCGGAAGGAGGAGTGGCTCTGTCAGAGATGTGCCTGGCTCGGTTTTGGGTTTGGCGCCAGCTGAGATACCAGGGCAGGGGAGGAGGGGTGGCTGTTGTCATCCAAGAGTCTGTAATGGCCTTCAGGGGCGCTGCTCCACAAGTAGCTGGATGTGAGACTGTTTTTCAAGTTGGGTTCCCGAGCACAATTGGGGGTGCTGCTACTGTAGCAGCCTCCCTGCTGCATAGCAACCTCAGTTTCAACCTCAGTTTTGGAAATGCAGTTTCCACCCCATATCCCAGCCTGAACCCTGACTGAAAGGGGTCTAGATAATCCGTATCATCCAGAATCCTCTGGAGCTGTAATGCCACCACTTTCTCAACCACCTTCCCCAAAAAGGGGAGGTGGGAGACGGGATGAAAGTTGTCCAACAGCGTAGGGTCCAGCGATGGTTTCTTGAGGAGTGGGTGCACCAGCGCCTCCTTAAAAGCAGCCGGGAACACTCCCTCTCCCAAGGATGTAGGGGTTACGGAGTGGGCTGCCCTATCGAAGTGGTGACGGGCTGGGGATGTTATGACGGGAACCGGAGGGCGGGCCATCTTTGGGGAAGACGCCCCCGGTGTTTGTTACCGGTGGCGTGTTCCGGCCCTCCAGGTTCATACCCAGCTCCTGGTCAGCAGATCCTTGAGGGCCCTGGTTTCTGGCTGCTGCTGCTTAATGCCAGGTCTGTTAACAACAAGGGCTCCCTCATATGTGATTTGATCACGGAAGAGGGGGCAGACCTGGCATGTATTACCGAGACCTGGCTGAGCTCGGAGGGGGGGGGTAGCCCTCTCTGAAATATGCCCAGCCAGGTTTCAAGTGTGTCACCAGCCGAGACTCCGGGGCAGGGGAGGAGGGGTGGCGGTTGTAATTCGAGAGTCTCTAGTGGCCTTCAGGGGCACTGCTCCGCAAGTGGCCGGTTGTGAGACCCTGTTTTTCAAGTTGGGTTCTCGAGAACCGTTGGGAGTGTTGCTGCTGTACCAGCCTCCCTGCTGCGTAGCGACATCCCTGCCTGAGCTGCTGGAGGCTGTCTCAGGGATGGCAGTGGAGTTCCCCAGGCTTATGGTACTGGGGGACTTCAACCTGCCATCCCTGGGGCGTTCCTTGGAGGTGGCTCAGGAGTTCATGGCTACCATGGCAGCCATGGGCCAGTCGCAGATTATTCAGGACCTGACTCAGGACAGTGGACTCACTCCAGACTTTTTTTTCTTGTCAGAGCAGTGGCAATGTGACCTGAGGGGAGAGTTACATCTTTCCCCATTGTCATGGTCAGATCATGCCCTGGGGGCCGTGAGATTCTCCTATGCTGTCCCCCTCCGCAGGGAGGCAGGACCAATTAAATTGGTCCGCCCCCGGTGACTGATGGACCCGGTAGGGTTTCAGAGGGAGCTGGGGGTTATACCTGAGGATCTGCTGCACGGTCCAGCGGAGACCCTGGCTGCAGCCTGGAATAGGGAGGCGGCCAGGGCCTTGGACAGGATCATGCCTGTGTGACCTCTCTTGCCCCATTCAACTGGACACTCCCCATGGTTCACGGAGGAGCTGAGGGTTTTGAAGAGGGTTAAGAGACGTCTAGAGCGCCTCTGGAGGAAGACAAAGACCGAATCCGACCAAACACAAGCTAGAGCTGCTATTAAGGCCTACCTTGTGGCAGTAAGAGCGGCGAAACGTCAATATTTCTCCGCTCTTATTGCATCCGCAGAATGTCACCCATCGGCCCTACTTAAGATCACTCAATTCCTCTTAGGTAACGTGGGCCCGGTGAACCACCTACAGGGCCATGTGGAGGAGTTCTCTGAGCATCTGCAGGATAAAATCGCCCGGATTCGTTCTAAGTTGGACTCCAAGCGTGAGGCAGGGTCTGAGGAGATGCCAAGGGAATGGACTTACCCTGTTATCTGGGAGCGGTTTGACCCTGTTGGACTCAAGGAAGTGGACAGGATCCTCCAGACTGTAAACGCCACCACCTGTCAACTAGACCCTTGACCCTCCTGGGTAGTGAAAGCAGCTCAGGTGGTGACAGGTGGTTCAGTCCAAGCTTTGGTAAATGCATTCTTGAGAGAGGGGGTGTTCCTGGTGGCCTTTAAGGAGGCACTGGTGCTCCCCCTCCTCAAGAAACCATCGCTGGACCCTACTATACTGGACAGTTTTCACCCAGTCTCCCACCTCCCCTTTTTGGGGAAGGTGGTTGAGAAAGTGGTGGTGCTGCAGCTCCAGCTTCTAGATGAAATGGATTATCTAGACCCCTTCCAGTCAAGTTTCAGGTCCGGATATGGGACAGCAATGGCATTGGTCGCACTTAAGATGATCTCTGGTGGGAGCGGGATGGGGGCAGTGCATCCATCCTGGCTTTTCTTGACCTCTCAGTGGCTTTCAATACCATCGACCATGGTATCCTTTTGGGTCGGCTCAGGGAGTTGGGGGTGGGCGGCATAGTTTTGAGCTGGTTCACCTCCTTCCTCCAGGGCTGGTCCCAATCAGTGTTGATAGGGAGCGAGATCTGACCCACGGCCCCTCCTTTGTGGGGTGCCACAGGGTTCGGTATTCTCTCTGCTCCTTTTTAACATGTACATGAAACCGCTGGGTGAGATCACCCATCACCACGAGGTGAGGTATCATCAATATGCTGATGATACTCAATTATATATCTCCGTCCCGGGTGAAGTAAGTGATGCTGTGACCGTCCTCTCTCGGTGCCTGGGGGCTGTGGGGGCCCCCTTGGGGAACAACAGGCTTCCGCTGAACCCTGGTAAGATGGAGTGGCTGTGGGTGAGGGGCTCCTCGGCACCTGGGAATTTAACATCTTTAGTGCTGGATGGGGTTGCACTGCCCCAGACAGACCCGGTGTGGAATCTGGGGGCCCTCCTGGACTCATGACTCCTGCTCAAAGAGCAGGTGGCAGGCGTGACCAGGAGAGCATTTGTGCAACTTCGTGTTGTGCGCCAGTTACGCTTTTTCCTGGACCGGGTGGCCCTTCGCATGGTCACTCAAGCCCTGGTCATCTCCCATATAGACTACTGCATTGCGCTCTACATGGGGCTACCCTTGAAGAGTATCCAGAAGCTACAGCTGGTCCAGAATGCGGCTGCATGGGCAATTCTTGATGCCCCTAGATCGGCACATGTTACACCGTTGCTCCGCGAGCTACACTGGGTACCAGTCTGCTTCCAGGTGCAAATCAAGGTGCTGGTTATCACCTTTAAAGCCCTTCATGGCATGGGTCCAGGGTATCTGAGGGACCGCCTCGTCCCCATTGCATCAACCTGCCCCACCTGATCATGCAGAGAGGGCATGCTACAGGCCCCGTCTACAAGAGAATTCCATATGGCTGGGTCCAGGAGGTGGGCCTTCTCTGCAGTTGCTCGCACACTGTGGAATCCTCTTCCTGCAGAGATAAGACAGATTCCATCTCTGTTGGCCTTCCAAAAACAACTGAAAACCTGGGGGAAACAACCACTCCTGGAGATGGCTGGTCCCCTAAAATGGCCCTTTAGAGATACTTGAGCAGTACCACAACTATCATCGTCATCTGGATTTTATACTATATTTATATTGTATTTGTATTTGATATTTAATTATGGTTATGGTATTTTAATGTTTTTATCTTTATTGTAAACCGCCCAGAGTCCCCCCTTGGGGGGAGATGGGCGGTGGCAAAATTTAATAAATAAATAAATAATATTAATAATATGTATGTTAAATATTCTGTGTATAAAAAAGGAGTAAGTAAACCAAAGAAGAAAAAAAAAAGTGTAGGTGGCAAATATCTCCCATGAAACGTTGAACACCCCCCCCTGGGGCCAGCGCCCAACTTCAGGCACAGCCAGTTAAGTGCATGTCAGCTGCTTTTTTTCTTCTTTAAATGAATTTTGGATCAGCCAATGACTAAACAGTTGGGAGAGGAAATATATATCTTTTTAGTTCTAGATAATTGTCCCTAGAAAAGAAAACAAACCTTTAATTACAACTTGCATGAAGAAAGCTTGATTTGTGCTCTCTACCGAAATGCTGAGGAGTTGAATGTAAAATATTTGTAATATTTAGGGAACCCAGAGTTTTACATAAAAGTAAACAGCATTGCCTGAAGGCGCAATTTCCAGCAACACAATAAAATGTGCTGTGAATTTATGGTGGCCATCCATTAGCTCTTACCAAGGCAACGCTCCCTATATTTGTCGTCCATCATTATAATAGAGGGTTAATGCACTGAATTTACATAAAAAAGTCATATTGTCGGCATGAATTATTTACACTCTCAGCTGTTTTTACAGCTTGGTTTCAAGCTGGATTCTGGGAGAGATTTCGCTAGTAAATTACTCTGTGCAGACATGGCAAAATCACAGTGAAGAGGGCTGGGGTGGCAGAGAAAGAAGAAAGAAAGAAAGAAAGAAAGAAAGAAAGAAAGAAAGAGAGAGAGAGAGAGAGAGAGAGAGAGAGAGAGAGAGAGAGAAAGGGAAGGCTTGGGCCAAGCGAGCCGGTCCAGCCTGCCAAGAGGAGGGGCGAGTCCCCTCCTGCTCGACCTCCTTTTTCCAGCTGGAGGGTGGGGGAGGTGAATGTTGGGGCGAGAAAGAGAGAGGAAACGGTATCCCCCCAGGACAGGAATGCCCGGGATTGAAACTTGCCAGTAAAAGGGAAGGAGGAGAAAGGCGGGAATTTGGACGGCCTCCTCCTGCTTTTTGAAATTCTGCTGGGCCATCACAGAAGCATTGGCAGTGCCCCGCCGCCCCCCCTTGAACGGGAATTGCCTTCCTATAGCTTAGCTTTGATCCATTGCTCCGCGTTCTGCACTGTGGAATGAAGCGGAACAACGCCGGCCTTCTTCTCTGAGATTCTCTCTCAGGTCCTGGCAGACAGCAACCCTATCCCCTCAGTTACCTCTTCTCAAGAATTAATATGACTAATCCATCTCTTTCCCGTTTTCAGAACCTGCTCTGATTTCTCTCCATTTTCCTTTAAGGGTAGTGCCCAGAACTGTACTCAAAATGGGACCTGACCAATTAGAGTAAAGTGGAACCGCAATCTCTGGGATATCTTTGCTGATACAACCTAAAATTTCAGCTGTCCTGTTTGCAGCCACCTCACACCGCTGACTCATTTTTCTGTTTAATAGGTGAGAACATTGCACCTGCCTCGCTAAATTTCGTTCTGTTATTTGCAGCCCATTTCTCTAACCTATTAAGACAGTTTTGAAAGTTATTCCTGTCTTCTAGGGATTAAACCCTCCCCTCCCAATTTATCTACATATTCGATAAGCATTACTTCCCTCTGTTCATCATCATCATCATCATCATTAAAAAATATTGAAGTATACAGTAGTCAGAACTGGACCGTATGACATCCTATTCAATAGCATTCTTTGAGAAAGGTTTCAAGCCAGCCGTGTATCCACGTAAATGTTACGCCATCCAGTCCATAGTTAACTTCCATCCTAATTAGAATATCACAGGGTGTTTTGTCAAACGATTTGCTGAAATTAGGATGCATTATTTTTCCTCTATTTCCACAACCTATTACAGGAAAAACAAACAAACAAACAAACAAACAAACAAACAAACAAACAAACAAATAAATTTAGTCTGGCAAGACTTATTGATAAATGCATGTTGACCTATGATAACTACCACCATAAATAGCTATAAGGCAGCTGATCTGTGATCTGACCCAGATAATCACCACATTGTTTTCTAGGTACTAATTATCTGTTCTAGAATCCTCCCAGGTACTGATGTGGACTGCATGATTTGTAAATAATTGAAAGCTCCTATTCCCCATTTGGAAGATATGGTCAGCTATGTGCTCCAGTCACCTTGCACTTGCCTCATTCCTGCAGGTGACCTCTGGCAGGGTTGGAACAGGTGTACTGTATCTGTCCTGGCCTCCTTGGTCTGTCAGCATCTTCCAGTACTATGGATCATGGTATCCTCCTGGGCCGGCTGAGGGGGTTGGGGGCGTGAGGTGGTTCTCCTTCCTCCAAGTCCACTTCTGGTAGAGGGAAACGTCTCGTCCTGGGCCTCTGCTATGCATGGTGCTGCACGGCTCATGTCTCTCCCTTCTCCTATTCAATATCTACATGAAACCACTGGCGAGGTCATCAATGGACGGGGTTACCGCACGGGGCCAGCTCTCAGTATGCTTACCATACTCAGTGATGCAGTACATCATTGCCCTGGGGTCAGCCCTTCAAAATAGGCCAGGTCAACAGACTCCACAAGAAATACTGGAATTCTGCTTTATTGATATAAACCAGGCCTGCACAATACACAGCCCACGCCCGCATGCAGCCTGCCAAGCAGCCTTGTGTGGCCTGCCAATGTTTTTTGAAAAGGAGTAAATTTACAGCTGCCACCCCCCACCCCAAGACCCACTGCCAAGCACCTCCAAGCCTCGCTGCCGCTACCAGCTCCAACACTTGCACTGTTCCGCTAGCCACAGAACAGCTGATCGGCACTCCAGGTATTTCTTTGCGGTCCGTGAGGATTTTTAATTTATCCACGTGGCCCTTTCCCCTCTGTGAGTTGTGCAGGCCTGATATAGACGACAGTAACAGAATCTTGAAAGCCTGACAGCGTATTCCCTCCCTTCTTCCTTCTTACACCAAAGAGCATTAAGGCAGTTTAAGGTTTTTTTCTCATGTCCCCTTCTTTTTCTGGACTTAAATCATGGTTTGCTAACTGTTGCATTCCTTCTCCAAGGTCATTTCTGGGGTTGGTATACCCGGGCCATCCAAGCGATGCCATTGAAGTGCTTTCCCAGTGTGGGCCTCAATGGGGAAGAACAGCCTTTGACTCAACCCCAACAACACTGAGTGGCTGCAGATTTTGGGGTCCCCTGAGCTAGTGATTTTCCATTATTCACTCTGGATTGGGGTCACACTCCCCCAGGCAGAGGATGTGTGAATCTAGGGTCTTCCTGGACTTGTGGCTCCTGCTTGAGGAACAGATGGCAGCTGTGGCATGGCCTTTGTGCATCAGTTTTGCCCATTTCTAGATTGGGAGGCACTGCTCAAGGTCACCTGTGCCTTAGTCACTTCCCAACTGAACTATTGCAACATGCTATCCAAGGGGCTGCCCTTGAAGAGCATCCAGAAGCTTTAGCTGGTCCAGAATGCAGTAGCACATGCAGCATTGGGTACACCATGGGATGCTTCTGTAGCACTCTGCTACGTGAGCTGTACTGGCTCCCAGTAGGTTTCTGGGGGCAATTCAATGTGCTAGTTGTCACCTCAAAGGCCTAGATGGCATGGGACTAGGTTTTTGTGGATCCCTAGAGAGGTTTGCCTGTCTTACTAGATCTGGATTTCCAGGTGAAGCAGTGTCACCTGGTCACCTGATAGGTCCTAGGAAGCACGCCTTTTCTGTCATAGCACCTGCCTTATAGAACAGCCTCCCCCAAGAGATTTAGATGGCCGTGAACTGATGGACTTCCAGAAGGCCATGAAGACCTGGCTTGTCTCCAAGGCATAGGGGCCAGGATGTTAATGGAGCCTGGTTTGTAAGCATTTCTTATCTCGGCAAGGAGATTTGACTTGGGTTCTTTTTAACTGATTTTGATTTTGTATTGTTTTTTATTTTCTGTTTACCACTGAGAGTTCCATTGGCTAGATGGGCAGCCATATAAATTTGTTTAATACATACATGCAAACATACATACATTCCCCAGGATTCCTGCCTGATGATGATGGTCAGAAGAGAGTTTTTTAGAGGTCTTGGCATGATATCCCTTGAGGAATTGCTGTGTGACTTGCAGTTCTTGAGGGAAATGGAAGTCCTTGGTAATGGGGGATAGTCAGGAGGCATTTGGCAACAGGTCTGGATGGTAGCCATACATCGCCTGGAAGAACGAACCCACCCTTTCTAGGCAAACTAAGCCACAGGGCTTAGGCCAGTCATCTTGTTGCTAGTTTATACAGCAATAGAAATAGGGTTTCAAGGTAGCGCTTCTCCCCTTCTTTCCCCACTGGATTGCAATGGTCCAAAAACGGCCAATTTCACCATGAGTCAAGGAAGAGGGAACTTTAACATTCAAGCAGGATGATGGCCTTCCAAAAAGTAAGCTGTGAACCATGAGCCTCTGTTCAAAATGAGGTAGCTGGGCAGGCTTCAGTGCCAGAAAAGGCAGTGAATAAACACGGGTCTGTCTCAGAGGTGGAGGGAAGGCCTTATCAGGGGATAAAATGAGTGGTCTTAGAGAAAAGGTCAACAACTACTTCCAAAATGGTATCCAGGACTTTGATATGTGGTAAATCAGTAACAAAGTCCACGAAAGCGTGTCCCACAGCACCTGCAGGGTGGGTAGGGGATACAGCAGTTGGGTGGCTGTGGGGTGAATCGACTGGCCCCAACAGGGTCCTGTTCCCAGCACATGTGAAGGTTTTGTCCTCCAGGCGCCCTGAGAGAACCGCCCACGCAAGCCTCCGGAAGGGGCTTCGTACTGAGCCTCTTGGTGTCCATGGCCACCCACCCCCTTCTGCACAACAGTGCTTCCAAACCACGAATCCCCCAACGTGTATCCATGCCCTATGTATTTTATATCTCTCTATACTGAATAACGTCTTTTCTCTCATCCCAGCCTTCCAAGGTGACAAATGGAAGCTTCTGTGCCTCTTAAGTGGGAGCCCCCTACATTTGATGGATCTTGTGTCAGCCTTACGAGACAGACCAGACTAGGAAATAGATTCCATGGAAGCCTAAAAAATACTTTTATTTAGATTGGCTATAGTAATATGAAAGCCAGCGTGGTGTAGTGTTAAGGCACCGGGCTAGAAACCGGGAGGCCGCGAGTTCTAGTCCCGCCTTAGGCAGAAAGCCATCTGGGGGACCTTGGGCCAGTCACTTTCTCTCAGCCCTAGGAAGGAGGCAATGGCAAACTACTTCTGAAAAACCTTGCCAAGAAAACTGCAGGGACTTGTCCAGGCAGCTGCCAAGAATCGGTCACGATTGAATGGATTAAAAAAAAAAAGTAACATAATTGTGCAAGTCTGACTGCGCTTCCCCTCCTCCCTCTTTTATGTTCATGCGAGTTTTTCTGAGGCATTTTTATAATCCACCCCCATCATCTGGACTCAAGCAAAAAACGTTTTCCTTTTTGTTGCTTTGGAAATGGATCCTCACTGTCTTCGTCAGGGTCATCCTCTTTACTCTCCACATCTTCCCTCTTGGATCTGGTGACAGATCTTCAGCTGTGGGGGTATTTTGTGTCACTCATGTTTGTAGAAGGGTGGAATTAGCTGATAAAGTTTAGGGGAGTTGTCTGCTTTGATGATGTGTTGCCAGCTGCCTTCATTCTCACCCTTTGCAGAAATTAAATAGCGGCTCTTCCTCCGGTCCCCAAAGGCCACTCCTCTGTCCACTACATACTTTACACAGATGAAGCACACTGTGTCTTCTGGGAGGAGGGCAAACATGGCACCTATGTTGCAAATAACTCCATCTCTGCCGATGTGTCTCCTCTGCTGCAGAGGACGGGGTCCTCCTGGACTCTCATCTCCTGTTTAAGGAACAGGTGGAAGCCAAAATCACGGGGACTCCAGCTGGCCCTACCTGGATCAGGATGCCCCAGAGATGGTAACTCATGCCCTAATCACTACTTCGTTTGACTATTTTAATTGGGGCGCGGTGGCTCAGCGGGTTCGAATCCGCGTGGCGAGGTGAGCTCCCGTCACTAGCCCCAGCTTCTGCCTACCCAGCAGATCGAAAGCTAATGGCAAGTAGATGAATGGGGACCACTCACGTGGGCCAATTTGCTGGCGTCCTTTTCGGAGGGTCGCCCTTGGACTAAGAAGAGCTGGTGATTCCCGTAGATGGCGGCGGAGGACGGCAGAGGACGGCGGATCCCGAAATAACAACTTCCTGGACGTCAGCAGCCGGCTCAGAAGCAAAGGTTTCTGGGACATGTAGTCCGACCTGCGGATGAAGAGCCGGTTCCCTCACCCCCTCCCTAACGCGCGGGTAAAATCATTGTTAATATATATATATATATATATATATATATATATATATATATATATGCTGTATAATATAATATGTATGATGTCAATGAATGTAAACCGCCTAGAGCCCTCCGCTTAGGGAGGGGATAGGCGGGGTATAAATACAATAATAAATAAAAATAAATAAATAAAAATAATGTGCTCTAGGTGGGGCTGCCTTTGGAGATGATCCAAAAGCTGCAGCTGGTATAAAACGCAGTGGCCAAACTATTGGTGGAGAACCCTGCCAATGGAGAATTACACCTACATTGTTACCAGTCAGCTTCCAGGCTCGATTCAAAGTACTAGATGTTACCTTTAAAGGCCTTCAAGGCACAGCCCTAAGATACATCAGGCAACACCTTGCCAGATTTCAATCTGCCCACCTGGTTTGGTCATGTAGGGGGGCCTGTTAAGAGCGCCACCTCCTTGTGAGGTAAACAGGGCATGGAGAAGACACAGGCCTTCTCTATGGAAGCTCTCACTTTATGGAATTCACTCACCCCAAAGGTACGTAGAGCAATACCTCCTTGCTTTTCATAAGCAAGTGAGAACAACCTTATTTCATCATGTCTTTGGTCTTTGCTGATAGTGGGATAGTATAAGAAAGGTTCATTCTTAGATAAATGTTTAATGTATGTTACATGTTGTTTGTTGCCAATAGGAGATATACAGAGGAAATAAGTAACAGCAACACCATCACTGCAGCCTACGTGGCCAAAGTGAAATAGCAGAGAAGTATCTCTGTTTCACCGTAAAGTTATTTTATTTAAGACATTTATTTGTGTTGCCAGCACAGCATCCTTCACCAGATGCAGCCCATTGGTCCAGAAATACTCAAGTGAGGAGTATTTTCATGATGAATTGTTCACCTGTGTTACCGTTCCTTCCTCTTTCGGCCCTCTTCCGTGGAAAGGAAGGATGGATGAGAACCTCACCTGAGCCTTCAGGTTCTTGGCTCTCCTTCCTAGATCCTCAAAGGACGTTGATACGATTGTAGCTGCTCTTGGCAGCATGATTTTCTATGCATTGAGTAGACAAAAGGGATAAACAGGGATGCAGCTACTCTATCACTTCCCTTTTCCTGACACACTTTAGGATATACCATTCATTTCTGTGTGTCGTAAGAGTGAGTCACCCACTGGGTATCACTGAGGGTGATAACATTTATCTGAGGAATTGATAGGCTCCCCTTTAATGATGATTTGAAGCAGAGTCTGGATAGGTATTAAAGCATCTGCTGACATTTTAATTTGGATTTCCACACCGAGCAGAGGATTGGACTTCCTGAGTGAAGAGTGGCTTCTTCCAGTTCTGCAGTTCCAACTGCTACCATCAAAGTACTCTTGCAAGTAGCAGCTGCATCCGCTCTACTCTTCAGGGTTCTAGTCTCCTGTTGCCTGTTCAGCATTACTTCTTGTTCTCCCCCTAAAGCAGAGGCTCCCAAACGTTCACAGTTCCCAAACTGTGTGCCGCAGGGCACTGGGGCACCACAGCAACTCACTAAGTAATAAAATTACCCATGGCACACCTGTGAGTTTGCGAACTGTGGCCCTAAAAAGCTTAAAGCTGATTTATTCTGTGAGGGCCCAAAAGTTGTTTCTGAACATTCACATACATACACTGAGCTTGCTCCTTCCTTAATTTATTTTCCTTTGAAGAATTATTTATTGTATTACTTTGGCTTTGATGTATGGTTATTCTAGTCCTCTTGCTGTTCTCTCAAGCACAGTACAGATAGTCCTAGTTTAGCAACCACAATTGGGTCCGGCAACTCAGTCATTAAGCGTTAACTGTGCTTATGATCTTACTTCAGCTTTCCTTTGCTTTACAGACCTATAAAGGTCATAATTGTGAGGATTGTAGAGGACTGGCGTCCCCTTTGATCTTTCTCACCAAATTCTGCTCACCTGTTTGCATTATCAGGAGTTTGTTCCCTGGAAACTGGCTGCTTTATATTCTTTCTACAGATTTTTAAGCAGCCTCTGTTTGCCCAGCAGAAATCAACTATTAGTTATACTATTGCTCTTCAATGTATTTCTACCACTCCCAATACAAAAATGTCTCAACACAATGAAACAGTTCTCAGAAGATTTTTTGCAATCAGCAGTTATTTATTTATTTATTATTCAAATTTATTCCCCGCCCATCTCCCATGCAAGGGACTCTGGGCGGGTTACAATAAATAAAGTTATTCAAGACATGACCTTTTCCTCACACACGGCTGAGCAAACCTCTGCTGCAAATGAGTTTTCTGGCCACTTTCCCCTTTTCCTGGCCTTGCCTGCTTATTAGCTTCTTCGGTTTGCTTACTGCATGTAGGGAAATATGCCCCAAGGATGTGCTTCTTTCTGGGATAACTGCCAAACAACTGGTGGCCCACTGGATCTTCTCCCCACTCCTGGATCACCTCAATCTTTCTCCGGTCGCCCAAGCTCACTCTGACCGCCTGCTTCCCTGCACGACACAGGTGCCAGGACACCAGATCCAGCCTGTGCCATTCAAGGGAGCAGATGGCAGTCTGTGACATGGGCAGTGTCCGAATCCAGCAGGGCTGATAGCCACAAGTGCTACAAGTGCTTGGGTAATGGGTTACGTGGTTGAACATGAGGAGCTGGGTGCATCCCATCAAGCACCTGGACCTCGGTGGAGGGACAGGCCAGCTTGTGTTTACTGCGATGCATTAAATATGGGATTTTGGAAAACAGCTCCCTTATTTCACTCTTCTGCATATAAAGGAAGCCTCAACACATAACTTCTTACCAGGTTCAAACAACTCTGCCCAAGGAGTATAGGGCTGTAGAGCCATGTAATGAAATCCTCAGGAAAAGGAAGAAAGAAACATTTACTCATTTAATCTGTGCATTCTGGTGAGCAAAAGGCTCCGCGTTCTCTTTGTTCTACTCCTGGAAAACCAGGAAGGGAAGAAAGCAAAGGAGAACGTGGGCTAGGACAGCCGTTTCAGATGCCTTATCATGTCCAACAGGCGGCAAGGCGGAGAAGTATTCCCTCTGGAAACGGTGTTCCTATGGCTTCCAAGGCACATGTTGTAAAACAGTCAGAATAAGACAGGAAGGTTTCCCCGGGAGGATTATACCTTAGTGGGAGTTGATCCTTAAATCTGTTTGTGTGGTGGATTTCGGCACGGCCGCTGGTTCTCAGGAAGGAGGGAGTGCATTCCAAGGAGATAAGAGTCCGGAGAGCGTTGGTGGGAAAACAAAGAGGTTCAGGGTAGCCCCGCCCTAGAGTCTCCCAGGTTATTTCCCCTCAGGTTAGTTAGAGCAGCTTTAGTCTGGCAAGATTCTGTCTGTACGGTGAGAGCAAATCAAGAACTGGAGTTTTGAATGCACTGACTCGTCGTCGTTCTTGGGCTGGCCCTGACAGTTTGCTTCCATCCTCAGGAGAAGAGAGATTCTAGATACCAAGAGCATCATCCACATCCGAACTGGTGGCTGCTCTGTCCCCCCTCCCCCTTGCGCAGGGCCCCTTTCGCACCTGGGGGGGGGGCTTTTAGAGTTTTAAGTGGCCTGGGAGGACTGCTCTCTCTCTCCCCCCAGGCAAGCGGGCTAGAGGAGCATGGCTGAAACAGGGAAGGTGGAACCTCATCCACATGGGTCGCATTGCCCAGGTGGGTACATTGTGCATTTCACCCATCCCCATAGTCAGCTGAGGAGTAGTCAAAACAGCACCTGGTCTGTTTCCAGAAATGGGCAGCAGAAGTGGTCAAGCAAAGGGAAGGCTGTTCACGTGTGTACATATGTGTGTCGAGATACCCACGAAGAGTTTCTCCCGCCACCCATGCCGGAGGGTCCGTCACTGGAACGTGGGCATTAGGAGTGAAGGAAAGGAGCTTTTCCTTTCTAAATGGCGGCCTTTCCACTCAAAGCAGCTTCAGACCGGAATCATCACTGCAATCTAAGAGCAAAAATTCAGCAAGAGCCACAACACAACACAACACAACACAACACGAGGCTTAGTCTCACCACAAGCACTGGTTAGCTTCTGACTTGCAACCTACACACGCAATGATGCTTTACTAATTGCAAAAATAATCAAGGCGATAAACTCTGGGAGTTTATCCGTAAATTTCATGAAGTCAGTGTCACTACGGAGAAACCCTGGGTTTACTTTTGAAGGTTTCAGGGCAAGATAAAAGAAGAGAGGACATCTGAACTTGGGCAGGTAGGTTCGTGAGCAACGTGGAAGAGGTGCCAAGCTCAGCTGAATGCCCTGAAGGTGTTGGCAAGGCCTTGCTCGGTGCCTTGTCCAGCAAGATGCGCAGAGAGTGCCAGGACTTCGAAGGCGGCAAGAGGGTGGTTCAAAATGCGCGTATGGGCAATACTGACCAAGAGCTCTGGATGGCTGCTCCTGAATGCTCCCTGAACAGCCTATCTGTTTTTGTGACCTTTAGGCATCCACCATATTCTTCTCGCGCCTTAATTTCCAGAGTCATCATTCATAAGATCTGGAAGGAGTGTTAGAGATGATCTAACCAGCCCCTGCCTGGTGTGGGAATCCAATACCACGACATCCCAACAGACGCTGAGCTTCTGTTCTCCAGTGAAGGAGAGTCCGTTGCTACCGCGCTGGTTGGGGATTTTCCCGATATTCAGCTAAAACCTGCTTCTTTGTCACTTAAACCCTCCGCTTTGTCTTTGGGAACAACTCTGAACAATTCTGCCTTGGCTTCAGCCTCTTCAGATCCTTGGAGAGAACGATCATCTCTCCCCGCAGCCTTCTCTGCTACAGAGTAAATGTTCTCAGTGCCTCCAACTGTTCCTCACACATTCTTCCTTCCAGGCCTCTTATCTCTTGGTTGCTCTCCTCCGGACATGATTCAGTCTGTCAATTTTCTAACTGAGGCATGGTGCCCAGAACTGGACACAGTATTCTAGGCAGAGACTGACCAATGCAGAACCAGTAGGAGCAATGGCTTCTCGTGGTCCTGGCATGATGCTTCTATAGATACAGGCCAGAAGTGCATTTCCTTTTTTGGCACTTGCATACCCTTTTGGCTCATGTTTGTGTGTGAGCCACTAAGAGGAACATCCTTCTCATCCATCAGCAACATTCACACTTTCTCTTGCTGAGTATGCTTCTCTCCCTCCTGTACTGCCTTTTGTTTTTCCCATTCAAATACGGGACTTAGCATTAGTCCTTGCTGAAATTTATTTTGCTGCTTTCTGCCCAAAGTCTGCTGAACCTTGACACTGTCCTCTAAGGTATTTGCTATCCCTCCAAGTTTATTTCATCTGCAAATTGGATAATCCTATTTTCTAAGATCACCTCCAACTTATTCATTAACAGGTTGAACAGCACAGGGCCTGAAACAGAGTTTTCCTTCCAGTTCAACACAGGGCCACATATGTAAACTCATTGGGAATGATTGTTCAACCAGCTCTGCATCCATCTAGCAGTCACATGGTTTAGTTAACATTTATTTATTTATTTATTTCATTTCTTCACTGCCCATCTCATACAAATGACTTTTGCCATCTTTTCCACTAGAATCTCATGGGAACAATGCTTTGCTCAAGTCAAATGTCCACTACATTCCCATGACCAGCAAGCTTTCTTTTTTTCAAAAATGGAGATGAGGTTTGTTTGGTACGATGGTTTCTTGATAACCCCTGTGGGCTCCCAGCAAGTGTTGGAGAAATGCCCTGAGGATCCCTCCCACCCCCAGCACTCTTCTCTCTTCCCTGCCACCTGGGTGGTGAGGTTCAGATCTGTTTCTCTACTCAGTCAGGACATGGGTTAAAAGTCTCCAAAAACCTAAGTCTTTGTAGAGGGCACCGGGAATGTAGGACAGGAGGAAGAGCCACTACCAAGGCAACAGTCAGATAAGAGGGGCCAGGTCAAGAAAGTAAGTTGCGAAAATCTCTCAAACAAGCCCCTCCTTAGTTCACACAAAAATGAAATGGGGTGGGGGGAAGCGCATTCAGACTTGCAAGATTCTGTTACTATAGCTTTTACAATAAAGGTATGCCTTACCTATATGGAGTTGAGTTCTTAGCCTGGCCTACCTTGTAGGGCTGACAGTCTGCAGAGTTTTGGTCAGATATGCAAGGACACATTAAGTAATGTTGCCAGGTGAAAGACCCCAAATACAAGTACAAGAAGCTAATATAGTCAATTTCACACAAAGAATTTCAGGTGCAATCGCATTGACTAATCTATATTTGGCCATTTACACATTTCTAAGCAAGTAGAAAATCCCCAAAAAGTTTACCTTTGCAGCTATGTATCATAATAGTAGCATTTCCATAGCAACCTACTATAGGGCTTGTCTCGTTATCTCTAGCAGCTGTTTTGCGGTGCGGTGTGCAGTTCCACTGCACTCGAACTGCACCCTTGCACCCGTCTGAGCATGGCGACCGTTGGCTTGTCTATTCTGTGCTGTTCCAGCTAACTTTGCATCCTAATAATGAAGCCTGTTTGGCTAGGGCTGAACCTCTTGATTGGGACTCAATTCCTCATGAATCCCCCTGACCCCATTCCTCTGGCTTCATCCATCTCCCACACAAGCAATGCGTTCTCTATCAAGTCTCACTGCTGGATCGTCTGTACCTATCTGTATCTGAGTTTTGCAGGGCCAGTGTCAAGCGGATGGGCTGTAGTTATCCAGGGCCTCTTCTTTCCCTTTTCTGAAGACATCATTTGCTCTTCCTGGTCCACTGGCACTACTTCTATCTCCAAAATTTCTCAAAGTTCACAGAAAAGGATGATTCCACTGGAAATTACTGGGATACCACATATGTGCAGGAGACTGTTTATTATCTCCTGAAGGAACCGAATAACCAGGATTTCTCCCGTTAGTTTAGAAAAAGAAAGATAGCTTGGTCTGTACATACTGAATTAAGGGAATCTTTCCGAAGTTCACCACTGAAATCTAAAATAGAAACTTTCTGGCCCTCCCCAAAGCTGATTCTCCCCCATCCAGCAAAATGCATTATGGGCCAGGACTAGCCCAGGCAGGATCGAGCTCTTCCTTTGCCGTAAGGAGGTGAGAAGTGGTGGGTGACGGGAGGTGAGCGAGTTCACTCTGTGAGGCCCAATTTACCCGTCATGGCAGCCTGATGTTCTTTGGCAGATGGTGCTTTTCCAGGAGATGAAATCAAACATTCGGCAGATTCTCTCCAGGCCAGAGTGTTTTCTTCACACAGAAGAACGTGTGCTGCCACAAGATCAAGTAACGTGTCAGCTTCTAGCTGATTTGCCAGGATCAGTGGCCCCAAAGCCCAAGGAAGCAAAGCCCGCCGGCCCAAGGGAATTGTGATCTCAGGACCCAACTGCAGAAGCCTTGTCTTCCTGAGACAGGCCCCGATTATGCCTTGAAAAAAGATGGTCTTGCATTTCAAAGCGCCTCTCTTACTGCAGCTTGTTCTAGGTGCAGATATTAAAGCTGGAGGGCAGCAGTCTGGAAAGGCCCCCATTAGGAAGATCCCTGTCTGTCCTTTTGAACCTACATTTGGTATTCATGCTGTTCCTAGACAAGGAACATCTGTGCTCCTCTGTGCCACTGCTGAAGACTAGGAAGAGAAAACCTGTAGCTAACACAGGATCACATTTTCAAGCAGAAGTTTACGCATCCCATTTCTGTTTCAGTTGGCAATTTCTAAAGACCTGCATGAAAATTTATATTCCTGCGCGTGTCATTTTTAACACACTTCCCTTCCATCCAAGGTGCAGCCTCCAAAGCGCCCAAGACCACATCAACAAAGTTCAGCAGCTAGGTATGTTCTGAGTGAATCTCAAGCAAAGGAGGCGGGGCTGGGCCATTGCCAGGCCTGATGTGCCTGCTCTGCTTAACCCCCGCCCCCCGCCCCCCCCTCGGGCAAGAGCACATCGCACATCCCGCACCCTCCCGCTGCAGATCGAGCCCAGGCCCTGCCTGGGAAAAGCCAGCCTGCGCCTGGCCTGCCCTCAGCAGCAGCTGTGCGTTCTCCAGAAGGCGGCATCGCTGTGTGCATGTTCCCCTCCGGTGGGCCACTTTATACGTATGCGCTTCATTTGGGGGCAAGTAAGGGCAAAACTTGGGAAACTGCAAGAAATGTAAAGGTGAATGCATGCTGGTTTGTGTCTTGGTTTGGTCAGCACAATGCATGCTGGTTTGTGAAATCAAAAGGTGTATCTCACAAGCTGCTGTGGCACCCAGGAGCAGTGCCATTCTGCTCCCCCAGAGGTGGGACTGGCCCCAACCCTGTTGGCCCTCTGGAAGGCCCTTAAAACTTGGTTTTGTCATTGGGCCTGGAGATCCCATGGAAGTCTGGAGCCCGTTACATGGTTCAATTTGTTCAAGTTTAGAATGCACTCTCCCATGTTTTCATGGAAATCAAAAGGTGTATCTCACAAGCCGCTGTGACCGCGGCAGCGAAGGGCCCCCCCGAGGAGCAGCTCCACAGCTTTGGCCAGTGAGCTTGCCGACCGACCACAGGGCCGTCTGCAGAGTGGCGAGTGCTCTCCCCCCCTCCCCTCCAATGGGCAGGGCGGGGCTACCAGGGCGCGTCCTATGAGCGCAGCAACGCATATTTTATCTATTTGCTTATCTATTTATTAAATTTATATAGACACCCTTTTTACATTGTGACTTTGGGTGGCATACACAGTCAACCCCCCCCCCCAATATTCAAACTAATTTAAAAAACAAGGCCATTAAAATACAATTAAAAGCATTAAAAACTCTAACAAAAACATGGGAGAGTGCATTCTAAACCTAAACAAATTGAACCATTTAACGGGCTCCAGACTTCCATGGGATCTCCAGGCCCAATGACAAAACCAAGTTTTAAGGGCCTTCCAGAGGGCCAACAGGGTTGGGGCCAGTCTCACCTCTGGGGGAGCAGAATGGCACTGCTCCTGGGTGCCATCAAATGACATTCCTTCGTGGATATCAGGACCCGCAACATGCCCCTCCTGCTGGGCCCGATGGGACCGGTAGATGTGACTGGGGAGAGGCGGTCCCTCAAGTAACCTGGCCCCATGCCATGTGGGGCTTTAGAGATTATTACCAGCAACTTGAATTGATCCTGGAAGCAAACTGGCAACCAATGCAGCCAGCTGGTTCTCCTGAGCTTTCTTACTATAAGTTATAGGTCATTTGTTTGTGCATTCTGATCCAACAGGGATCTCTGGAAGCTTTTCTTGCTCAAGATGCCTGTTCCAAAGATCAAAAAGAAATCTCAACAAGGAAAAAGCTCACTGAGCAAGGAGTTGGATCAGATGGCTGTGATGTCCCCTTTCAGCTCTGGGAGTCTGTGATTCCCAGAGGGAACATGCTTCCTCCCTTTGGGTCTCTTTTTTGTGACTAGAAGCTGAAGCTGAAAATTTCATTTTTTGGTTTGCTCTATTCCAGTTTTACTATCTTTATTTTCTTCATTCTGCGATGAAGATCTTGACCAGTGGAGCCTCAGAGGAATGTGCCACGGCACGTCTTTCCTAACGTTTGCAAGAATAGCACAGAATTCCATTTTAGCCTGTATTGTAGAGGGAGGGGGAAGTGGGATTATATGGGTAATATCCCAATGAATAGTTCTTCCTTACCGCATCCTCGACTCCCCCAGCTCCAGCTGACGGCACCAGTCTTCTGCTTGTGGCTCCATGCAGGCAAAGGGGCAGGTTGGTTTTGGGGTGGGGGGAGAGGACATGTGGATTCCAGCTTTCCTGCCTTGCAAAATGAATATTCATGATTGAAGCAATCTGTACTAGCCAGACTCTCTTGTCACCTTCCCTCTCACCCACTCCTCCCAACATGAAACATTGGTTGTGTTTGATTCTATATTTAATGTGGAACTATTTTAACAGTTTTAGTTAAAATGTGTACTAGAGAAAAGAGCTCAAGAGAGGCAGAAGGCTGTGTCAGGTAGTGCATACAAAGCCATGTGGGTGGGGGGCAGAGAAAACAACACCCCTCCCCCTTTCCTTTCTCCTGATGATGTCCCCACAGTAATTTGGGGGGGGGGAGTTGAGGGTGTGGGTGAAAAGAGGATGCAAAATAGGAGCATGTTGCTTAAGGCCCCCTTGCAAGTGAGACAAGATCAACTCAGACAAAGACACCGAGCTTTTTCATAAGAATAATCTTATGAAATAACAGAATCATAAAGAAGATGCTTAGTGAGTCCAACCCTCTGCTCAGTGTAGGAATCCAAATTAAAGCACCCTTGACAGATGCAGCCCAGCCTCTGCTACACATCAAGGAAAGGGGAGACTCCCAGATGTCCAATGGTTCTTCTTCTTGTTGTGGTTATGCTCTGTTGAGTTGTAGCCATAATGACTCTATGGATAAAAGCTCTCCATGCTGTCCTGTCTCACCACTGCATTGCACAATTCTTGCAGGTGCATTTCAGTGTCTCACAGCACTCCATCTACCCACCTCATATACTATCGGCCTCTTCTCCTTCTGTGCACCTTGCCCAGCATAGATGCATCGGCCTCATCATGTGCCCAAAGTATCAGAGTTTGGTTTCCTGATCCTTGCTTCCAGTGGGCGTTTGCTTTGACTTCCTCTAGTGT
This sequence comes from Charina bottae, assembly GCA_023362775.1. Taxonomy (NCBI): domain Eukaryota; kingdom Metazoa; phylum Chordata; class Lepidosauria; order Squamata; family Charinaidae; genus Charina; species Charina bottae. The sequence continues at coordinate 705,870 of JALMGJ010000013.1, read as the reverse complement.
TAAACAGGTGGGTCTCTTGGTGGTTCAAGGAATGTGAAGTGGCTTCTCCAGCTCCACAGCTCAGAGAAGTTAATCTAATTCCTCTTGCTTTTGTGCAGAGTCCAATCCTCACATTGGTATGTTGTAACAGGGAATACCATTGAGTTGACTGTTGTAACGTTAGTTTTGTCTGAAATGTCTTGGATTTTCATGAGTTTGTCTAGATCCCCCAATGCCCTTTTGCCCATTATATTTCTCTGAATTACTTTTGCAAACCCACAATTTTTATTAATTCTGGACCGTAGAAAATTGTAACTGTCAACTACTTCTATAATTCCATTGTTAATTTTAAATCCTTCTAGTTTTCCAGTTGACATAATCTCATGTTCTTGAAGTTCAAGGAAAGCCCTGCATTCCACTCTCCTGTTTTACTTTTAGAATGTTCTTTCCTCAGTCTTCTTCAGTTTCTGCAACCAAGATAGTGTCATCCAGGCTATCAACATTCCTTCCACCAATTTTGACTCTAGCCTTTACTTCTTCCAGACCTGTGGCCCACGTGATGTATTCAGTGTATAGACTGAACAGGTCTGACAGAAATAGCCCTATCTGACTCCTTTCTGATGGTAAGCCATTCAGTGTTACCAATTTCTATTCTCACTGTAGCTGCTTGGTATTGTAAAGATTTTTTTTATTAGAAAAATCAGAGGCTACGGTATACCTATTGCTTTGAGAGACTTCCAAAGTCTTGAATGAACAACAGTATAAAAAATTTTGGAGTCATCTGCAACTGTTCATTCATCAGGCTATATCCTGCTTATATAGCAGCTAACCTGGCTGTCTTACTATCTACCACACGTGGCATGTGAAATAAGTGCCACTGTTCGATAGTTTGAACATTCTTTACTGTTTCCCTTTTTTGGTATGGGGATATAAGTTGATTTTTCCCAATTTGATTGGCCATGCTTGTGTTTTCCAAATTTGCTGGCATATGGCATGCATCACCTTGACAGCATCATCTTGCAAGATTTTAAACAGTTCAGCTGGGATACTGTCGTCTCCTGCTGCCTTGTTATTAGCAATGCTCCTTAAGGCCCATTCAACCTCACTCTTCAGGATGTCTGGCTCTAACTCACTGACCACACCTTCAAAGCTATACCCAATATTATTATCCTTCCTATACAGATCTTCCGTATATTCTTGCCACCTTTTCTTGATCTCTTCTGCTTCTGTTAGGTCCTTGCCATCTTTGTTTTTGATCATACCCATTTTTGCCTGGAATTTACCTCCAATGTTTCTAATTCTCTGGAAGAGGTCTCTTGTCCTTCCTATTCGATTGTCTTCTTCCACTTCCGTGGAAGTATCTCCCCCTATGGGGGGCGTGGTGGCTCAGCGGGTAAGACGCCAGGCTTGTCGATCGGAAGATCGCAAGTTCGGAGGTTCGAATCTCTAGCCCTGTGTGCGGAGTGAGCTCCCGCACTAGCTCCAGCTCTTGCCAACCTAGCAATTCGAAAGCATGCTAATGCAAGTAGATGAATAGGTACCACTTTGGTGGGTAGGTAACAGCGTTCCGCGTGCGTCATGCGGCCACATGACTGTGGAAGCGTCTTCGGACAACGCTGGCTCTTTGGCTAACAAACGGAGATGAGCACCGGCCCCTAGAGTCAGACACGACTGCACAAATGTGCGGGGGGAACCTTTACCTTTTTATCTCCCCCTATCACAGTTGCCTTTTGCTTTCCTTCTTTCTTGGGATACTTCCAGTGTCTCAGCAGACAACCATCTTGCCTTCTTGGTTTCCTTTTTCTTTGGGACGTTTTTTGTTGCCGCCTCCTGAACAATGTTGTGAACTTCTGTCCATAGTTCTTCCGGGACCCTATCTACTAAATCTAGTCCCTTAAATCTATTCTTCACCTCCACTGCATATTCCTTAGGAATATTAGTGAGCTCATATCTAACTGATCTGTGGGTCTTCCCTATTCTCTTTAGTCTGATTCTAAATTTTGCAATAAGAAGTTCATGATCTGAACTACGGTCAGCTCCAGGTCTTGTTTTTACCGACTGTATAGATGTCCGCCACCTTTGGCTGCAAAGGATGTAGTCAATCTGATTTCGGTGTCGACCATCTGGTGAAGTCCATGTATAAAGTCGTCTTTTAGGTTGTTGGAAGAGAGTGTTTGTTATGCACAGTGAGTTGTCTTGGCAAAATTCTATCAGCCTATGTCCTGCTTCATTTTGTTCTCCCAGACCATGCTTGCCTGTAATTCCAGGTGTCGTCTGACTACCCACCTTAGCATTCCAGTCTCCTGTAATGAAAATAACATCTCTTTTTGGTGTATTATCCAGTAGGTGCTGCAGATCCTCATAGAACTGATCTACTTCTGCTTCTTCAGCATCTGTGGTTGGGGCGTATATTTGGATCACTGTGATGTTAAATGGCTTACCCTGAATTCGAATTGAGATCATTCTATCATTTTTTGGATTGTATCCAAGCACTGCTTTAGCCACTTTATTATTAATTATGAAGGCTACTCCATTTCTTCTGTGGTCCTCTTGTCCACAGTAGTAGATCTGGTGGTCATCTGATGTGAAGTGGCCCATTCCAGTCCATTTCAGTTCACTGACACCTAAAATGTCTATATTTAATCTTGACATCTCACCAATAACCACATCCAATTTGCCCTGGCTCATAGATCTTACATTCCAGGTTCCTATGGTGTGTTGATCTTTAGAACATCGGATTTGTCGTTCACCACCAGCACCGTTGGCCGCTAGCCGTCCTTTTGGCTTTGAGCTAGCTGCGTCATCACATCTGGGGCTAGTTGAACTTATCCTCTGTTCCTCCCCAGTAGCATTTTGACCATCTTCCGACCTGGGAGTCCCATCTTCCGATGGTGTACTGACATATCTCTGGTTGTACTGATCCATTTAGTTTTCATGGCAAGAATACTGGGGTGGGTTGCCATTACCTTCCCCAGGGATCGTATTTAGTCTGACCTCTCTGCCACGACCTTCCCGTCTTGGGTGTCCCTTCACGGTTTAGCTCATGGTTTCATTGAGGTGTTCAAGCTCCAGCACCACGACAAGGTAACAATCTCCTTTGCTGGAGAATCAATCTCTTACTCTATATTAAACCAAGATCACATTATTTCTATAAATCATACCATTGGCACATTATAAAAATCACTAAGTATAGTTGCTCCCTCCCCTTATATTAAAAGAGAAAAGAATATACATACAGCAGGGCTTCCCAAAGATTTCCCGCGGCGACACACCAACCGCTGTTGGTGTGTCACCGTGGGAAAACCCGGAAGTGCCGCCGTTGCGGCAGCGCGCAAAAACCCGGAAGCGCTGCTGCCGCTTTCAGTTTTTGCGTGCCGCCGTTGGTGTGTCGCCACGGGAAAACCCGGAAGTGCCACCGTTGCAGCATGCTTCCACTCCCCAACCCTTGCAGACAGCCACAAAGGATACCATGATCTGTGGTGCTGAATGCCCACATGTGATCTGCCAGCTGCAAAGTCTTTAGATGGAGTTTAGACAACTTTGTGGAAGAGAAGACTAACCATGGCTACTTCTGGCAGCAGGTCTCAGGGAATACAGGAAGTAAGAGGGGGAGAGTGTTTGTGTGCTTGTCTTCTGCTGCTATGAGAACAGAATCCTGGAATAAACCAAAATATCTGCTCATCCCTAGGAAGTAAATGTGGTAAATGTGTTTTGCTGTTGAGGGCACCCAGCAGACGAACTGAAGGCAGGTATGGATGCCATTGCTGCTGTCTCGTAAATGGCTGGCCTGGAAATCCCTGCGGTAGCCCAGTTCCAGGGAGAGGTCAGCCCTTCAGGTAGACTTTTCCAAATCAGGCATGTTAGCCGTTCAGGAAACCAAAGGAGTGGCAAGGGAAGAGGGAGAGGCAATGTCAGGATAGTGAATCCAGCCATTTCAGGACTGGATGTGTAGTAATTAGAGTAGCTAGCCTGCTTGCCTTCGAAGTGAGGAATGTAGCTGGTAGATTAGGAGACAGGACTGCTTATGCTTCAAGGCCAAACTAACACACATTATCAGTAACCATTAGAAGACATGTATACCTAACTGTATTTTATGGGGAAGGTACTAGAAAGGAGGAAGGAGCAAAGTAGCTTTTGTACTAATGGTTTGGCGGGCTTTCCTTCAGTCTGATCTTTGAACCGAACTGATCACTGTATTAATAAAAGTTTTCTTGCATATCCTTAATGGCTTGTGACTTAGAATTCTTGAATTAATATCCAGGATCATATTCGTCACAGGCAACTTGCCACATTTGGACTGCTGGCCAAAATGTGCCACTGGTCCTGGCCAATCCCCTGGCACTTAGCAGGCAGCTAAGTGAACATGGGAGGGGGGGAGGTAGGGGAAGTTTGTGGCCCTCCCCACTGGGAGGTTGCCTAGCAACTCCTGCCATCCATTCCTTTCCCTCCCCCCAGCTGTAAACCGCACAATGATAGAAACATCCTCATTCACAAGTATTGCAAATCCAAATTTTTCCTAATATAGAAATACAAGAAATTATGAGGTGCTAACAGGGGTCAAAGGGGTGGGTGGGGTAGAGGGTATATATTAGAAGAAGACATGGTTGCTATCCTGGACAGGACCACTCTTTCCACAATATTTCCTTACAAGTACAGCATGTCATAATGACCATTTTTCATCTTACTAGTTTAGCACTATAAAATAATTCGAGTAAAAAGCTATTTTGCTGATAAGCAATTGTTCCTTCTATTTTAAAAAGTCGGGATGCAGCTTCAAATTCCTCCAGGAAGTAAATCCAAGCAGGAAGAAACTGGGGCTGATTTGGAGGAGACTCTCAGTTGTCCTCCTGAGCAAACGTGAAGCCATGTCTGGCCACGACCCGAAGGGTAACCCTTGCAGATGCCGTCCTACTTACGTCCAGCTGCAGGAATCTCACCACAAGCACAGTGTGAAATGTCTGACACAAATGCAGCTGAAACCTTTCAAGCACCATCACATGATGGGCATCTGTTGTGAGAGACAGACGCAGGCTTCGGTTTGAAGGAATTTATGGCAACTTTAGCTTATGTTGCTATCCTGATGTAGAAGGAACAATAGCAGGACTTGTGGAAAAGCAACCTCTGTGCTGGCTAGCCTCCGGATCAGGTTACAAGGAGTCTTGGCAGTCAGTCAGAGGTGAGGAATGCAGCCCAGAGTCACTTTGCAAGGATAGCCAAGAGAGAGACAAACCAGTAATCCGTGTGCCAATGGTCAAAGGGTGGAGCCAAGAGGTAGTCGTAAATCCAAAGCCGGGTCAAGGAGTCCAGAAGGCAGAGTAACGATAGTCCAAACAGGGTCAGGAACACAGGAAACAAGACAGGATACCAGAGTGGTCGCGAAGCCAAAATGCAACGTTGCTCCCACCACTCCCTCATCGCTCTGCTGGTAATTTATCAGGAGCTCAGGAGCTGTCATCTGGGTCCTGCAAAGACTCTCCCTGACCTCTGCGTAAATCTCTAGCAGCAAGCCGAGCACTCCTCCTTCTATCCTTTAAGGTGAGACGCACACGCCTCCGCCTCTGCCCTTTGGGAGATTCAGGTGAGCTGGGAGGCTGATGGGCTCCATCTGGCTGCTGGCCAGAGGGTGGGGACAAACCACAACCCCCAGCTTGCTCCCCTGTAGCCTCGGGTATTGCCAACTCCTGCGGTGCTGGATCTCCGTCTGGGGCCGTGCCTGTGTCTGGGGCCTCGCCTGGCTCAGTCCCCTGGAGGTTTGCCAGGGGCAGCTCGTCTTCTGACTCCTCTGACTCCTCACTGGAGCCTTGAGGCAGAGGCTGAACCAGGACAACCTCCATTTTATCATGCAAGACTGTGTTAATGTAGCCTTACAATAAAGTAGCTCATCTAGTTGTGTTTCCTGTCTGGTTTATCTCGGAGGACTGACATCAATCTTGCAAGTCTGAAAGTACAAACCTCCCGCCCTCCCTATCTACCGCCTGAGTAGTTAGGGCGGGCCCTCCCTACGTTTCTTTCTCTGGCCGTTACGCTGTTGCGGGCTCCCGTCTCTTTTATTGGATTGTTCCCTAGGCGGCATCTCTTCCCCCAGTCTTCCAAGGCCACCGTCACATTCCATCACAAGTTATCTTGCTGGTCATACCCTCCCCAGTCCATCCCTAATGCCCCTGCTTGTCTCTGTTTCTACAGCCAACCTTCTCCCATGCTCTGCAGGACACCTACATGATGATATCAATCTCTGGTCTTTGCTTTTGATGCAAAACTGTTTTAGCACAATTCTGCACTGCAGCCTAAGTGGCTTGACTCCTGTGCTGCTCCTAGCTGCATCTTAAGCCCCTTCAAAAGTCACAGTAGGGATTGCAGTGGGTGGGCAAGAGGCTGGGCTGGCGCTCAGTCTGCACTATGGCTACCACAGGATCTGATAAGTTGTTCCCCTGCTTCTTGCCCTTCCCATCCACGGAGGAGAGGCAAATCTCACTGGTTGGCTCCTGGGTAGACCAGTCTACCGGGGCTTGTCTTTTCCTTTTAGGGACGTTCCCATTCACTAGTCTCAGTGCCTTTCCATTGCTTTCCCAGATGTTTGCACATATGGATGTCTTCAACCCCTCCTTCCCACATTATCTCTTTGACATTAGAGTAGTCCCTTTCTATATTTTCTTTTTCCTTTTTCCTTATGATGCCATCATTGCTCTGATGCTACAATAATCAAAGCAAAAGGGAACAGGTTGTTCTTTCATCCCTGGGTTCCTCTGTAGGTTCATGAAAACTTTGTAGCAGATGTTTAAAAAATAAGGGAAGGGAAATTTTGAAGTCCGTGGGTAGGGGATGGAAAAGCAAGGGGAGCAGGCAAAAACCACAGGGACGTGAGATGGAGCACGAGCTTCTAGGTTGAGGATGGTTTGTTGACTTGGTTTGTTGACTTGATCCATTGGTGGATCAACCACAAGTTTATAAAATCTGACCAGGATGAAATGGCTGCCCAGGGCAGTGACCAGCCGTTGGAGGGAAGGGGAGCTGCCAGCCATTGCAGCCAATGAGAACAGGAACTGCTGCTAGAATGAGCAAAGCACTGGAGACCATCTCCTATGAAGGACTTAAGATGGCTGGGGCCAAGCAGAAAGTGTGGATCTGTCCTTAGTAATGAACCATTTTCAAAGCGGCTGTCAGCAAAGTCAGTTTTGCTGAAAGAGAAAGTCATCCCTTTCTCTCTCCCAGGACCAGAAAGCTCTTCAAAACAGGACTGCCTCACCCCAGAAAGAATGAGGGAGTTCTGCCTCGGGGACAAAAATCACCTTCCAGAGATCCTGGGAATCCTCTCCCACTAAGGATTTAACTGGGCTTGTCTGTGAAAAGGAGAAGGCAAGATCTCTGCTGTTTGGCTGCTAAGAGGGCAGCCCGGAGAGCAGAGAAGCTGCTTTCTTCCTAGAAAGTTGGAAGCCACCCAGAGGCCACTCTCAACCTCTATGGCTGCTGTTCGAAGAGGTCCCGGTTTGGAGAGACATGCTGTGGTGTTTCTGCTGTGGTCCTCCTCCCCCTGCCCCCTCGGGGCAAGAACCACCCAGGGTAGAGCCAGTGCAGGGCCTCAGGTGGCCAGACAGGCTGGCCTTTCCCTGGCCATGAGCGGGATTTCCCCTGCTGTGCAGCAGCTGCTGCGCTTCGCCACCAGCACAACACGATGGTGCGACAGACAGGAAGGGAGTGGTCTTGCTCCCAAGACTGCGCCCCTCTTGCTCCCATCCCCCCTTCAATGACGTTGGGATTCTTGGCACCTTCTCCAGGCAAAATGGAGGGGGGGTCCTGTGTAGGTGTTTTCAAATGAGAAAGTAACAACAGACTTGAAGCAGAGGTTTTTCTAAAACGTTTCCATTTAGAATTAACAGACCAGATTCATGTTACTCCCAAGACTGTGATTCCTCCCCCACCCCAGGCTCTTTCTGCATGCTGAGGAGCTCACGGGCCTTGTGGCGGGGGTGGGGTGGGGGTCCTAAGCTGTAAGAGCCACTTCTGAACAGTTCCCCCATTTAATTTCCTCACTGCTGCCACAATAAGCATTGTTTCTTCCGGCTACTGGCTGCCACATCTTCTCTCCCTTCTATTCACCTGCTCCTTTCTCCCTTCTCATCTCTTGTCATCACCATAGTAGCTAACAGGCTTACCTTGTCACTCCAGCTGCACCCCATCTCTCCCCCACCTCTCTCCTTCTGGACCATTCCATCCAGCTGCCCTGGACTCCTGCCTTGTTCTCACCTCCCCCTTCCTTCGCTGCCTCTCTTCAAGCCTTCCCAGTCCATCTCTTGCCCTACCTTCATCTGGTCTTCCCCCCTCTTGTTTCCCACTCAGCAGCATGAGTCAACAAAGTGATGTGCATGTAGCATTTCTGGCCTCCTGTGGTATGACTTTATGACTTCTATTGTAAGGTGCCTTGTGAAGAAGGCTGTAAAGTGGGGGCTCAATGGGGCAAATAGAGGGGGTCTGGCACCCATCTGGGATCAGGGTAATCCTTATTTCGGAAACGGCCTTATTTATTCTTCCAAGATTTCCTTTAAATAGATTGTATTGCTCTTTATTGTGTTTTAATTATAACTGCATTCTATTTTAGCAATGTGGCAGCGCGTTTTTTAACTGCTGATTTTTGATAGTTTTATTTCTGTTTTATTGCCATGTTTTCCTTATACTGATTCTATTCTTGGAGGCTGCTCTGGGAAGGTTTCAGCTCTGAAAGATAGCCTAGAAAAAACATTTTAAATAAAAAGATAACACTCATCATCATTATCATCATCACCCAACCTCTTTGGCTTTTTTTGTTGAATTTCCCCTTATTTGAGAATGGGTGCTGAGGATATTTGGCCTGTGCAAATTTATTCTATGCTATTTATTTATTTATTTATTTATTTATTTATTTATTCTATGCTATTTATTTATTTATTTATTTATTTATTTATTTATTTCCTTTTCATCCCATCAGTCTTCCGAAGTGCTTCAGGCTGTGAGGGATTGAAGGATGCGAACCCAGGACTCCCCACACTCCTTTCCCATCTCAGTCTATGCCTCCAGCAATTCACTTTTTGCTACTACAGCCAAATAGCCCCCAAATGGAATAAGGGAGCAAAAGAGGATTTTCATAATTACCTGTTGGTTAGCTTGATGTCAATGCCAGGCAAACTCTTGAACAGATTATTACATTTGTGAGCAGCTAGGACAGAATGCATTGCTCAGCATGAACCAGCAGGGGATGATCAAGAAAGTTGTGTCATCTGCATATTGTCAATTGTTAATGACTCTTCCACCAATTCTGATACCCCACTCTTCTTCATACATTCCTGCTTCTCGAATTATTTGTTCAGCATACACATTGAATAAATAAGGTGAAAGTAAACAGCCTTGCCGTACACCTTTTCCAATTTTGAACCACCCGGTATCACCATTTTCTGTTCTAACAACTGCCTCTTGATCTGTGTACAGGTTCTGCATGAGTACAATTAAGTGCTCTGGGATTCCCATTCTTCATAATATTAACCATAACTTGTTATGGTCCACACAGTCAAACGCCTTTGTGTAATCAATGAAGCAGAGGTGGTTACCTCTGTTATCTTTCTGGTATTCTTTACATTAAGCCAAGATCCATCTGACATTAGCTATGATTTCTCTCATGCCACGTCCTCTTCTAAATCCAACTTGGACTTCTGGTAGTTCTCTGTTGATGTAAGGCTGCAAACGTTGTTGAATTATTTTCAGCAAGATTTTGCTAGCATGTGTAATTAATGAAATTGTTTGATAATTTCCACATTCAGTTTGATCTCCTTTCTTTGGAATGGGTATGAATATGGATCTCTTCCAGTCAGTTGGCCAGGTCTCTGTCTTCCAGACTTCTTGACATAGAAGAATAAGTGCTTCCACTGCTGCATCTGATTGTTGAAGTATCTCAGTTAGTAATCCATCTATTCCTGGAGCCTTGTTTTTCGCCAGTGCCTTCAGTGCAGCTTGAACTTCTGCCTTCATTACTGATGGTTCTTGATCATATTCTACCTCCTGAAATAGCTGATCATCGACTAACTCTTTTTTATACAGTGATTCTGTATATTCCTTCCATCTTCTCTTAATACTACCTGCGTCATTTAATGTATTGCCCATAGAATCTTTAAGGATAGCAACTCAGGGCTTGAATTTTCTCTTCAGCTCTTTCAGCTTGAGAAATGCTGATTGTGTTCTTCCTCTTTGATTTTCTAACTCTAGGTCTTTGCATATTTCATCATAATATTTTTCCTTATTTATTCTCACTGCACTTTGAAATTTTCTATTTAGTTCTCTTACTTCATTCTTTCTTCCTTTAGCTTTAGCTACTTGGCATTTAAAAGCAAGTTCCAGAGTCTCATAATTAGAAATAATAAGCAAACACAAATGGCTAAATTATCATGAGATAGTAGAATTTTGTAAAGGGGAATGTAAAATAAAATCAAGAGAAGAATTGGTGGCAGAGGGATATAGTTGTCAATGGTTCTCTTATTTACAGTTATTAGAAAGATTTAAAGTAGACAAAAGAGTGTATGGTTTTGAACACTGTAAGACTGACTTTGAAATAGAATTGTGTACAAATAATGAACATGTAATTGCTAAAATGTATAAACTTTTATTGAAATTTAAAACAGAAGAAGAACTGGTGAAACATTTTGGTTATAAAATACAGATGGAACACTGTGGCTGAAAGGATTGAAATTTACATTATGTTTTAATCTTAAAGAGAATTTTTATAAAATGATGTACCGTTGGTATATGTCACCAGAGAAATTGTCTAGAATGTATATAAAGGGACTTCAAATTTATTTTTTTTCTTCTTGTTTTTTAAAAAGAATTTTATTAAGTTTCAAGACAAGGATAAAAGCTATAAAAAAAAGAAAAAAAGAAAAAAAGAAAGAAAAAAGAACTAAAAAGGTGTGAAAACACAAGAGAAATTTTGTTTTCAAAATTACAGAAAGATGTGACTTCTGACTTTTAACAGCAAGGATATACAAAAATTTCTATAATCAATCTCTTACTCTATATTAAACCAAAACCACATTGTTTCTATAAATCATTCCACTTTAGCACATTATAAAAATCACTAAGTACAGTTACTCCACCCCTTATATTAAAATAAAGAAAAAAAATTCATATAGACCTCCTAAAGAAATTTCCCCCCCCAAAAAGATAACACTTATTTAATTATTCCCTTCCTACTACTATTCTATACATTTCTGTCTGTTATAATAAGAATCAAACTAAAAAGCACATAAATTGTCTGCTTATTAAGATAATCTTAATCTTAATAAACCCAAAAAACAAAAACAATTCAAAATAGTAGCCTTAAATCAAATCCTTAAAACCATCCAAATAAACAGTTTTATACCATAATAATCTTAATCCAAATTCTTAAAAGGAAATAACATCAGTCAAACCCTTAAAGCAATCCAGATAAACATTCTTTAACCCTTATCCCACTTCAAAATAAACCAGAGCATTTACATATCCCCACAATGTGCACATAGTTTTTCCCTTGAAAAAATCAAACAGCCCTAATGTCCCCCTCAAAAATTCCAGCTTCTCTTCAAAAAAACCTCCCATACATAATGACCCCTTCTTTTTCATGGCATTCCACCAGAAAGTCAATTTCACTCATTGCTTGCAGATCTCTCTCTCCCTTAAATTTCTCCACTATCCAATCTCCATCAGCATCTCAATAGAAATCCCAATCTCACTCTTAGAAGAAACATTTCTATCACTGTTGAATTCCTGAATTTCATCCACCACATCCCCAACCTGATGGCACATTTTAGACCTCATATTTTCCACAATGTCCTGAATATCTTGCATAAAAGCTTGGTAAAAGTCAGAAGAAATCTGTTTAAAATCTTGGTAGAAGTCAGAAAAAATTATCTTCCATGTCTCACACAGTAGATTATAACACCCTTAGGAGCTTAACCAGCGAAAGTCAAAGATATGGAAAAGTTCTGGAATGTATTTACACAAGCAAGAGCGAGATAGGCAGACAGTTCTCATGGGAAATGTCAGAGTACACAATGCTGGGGCTGCCAATGTTCCTTCTAGACCTCAGAGCAATACGTTCTATTGAGTAAGCAGACACTCACAACAGATTAGATAAAATAATCTATTTACTCTATATACATATGTAGTACAATACAGTCCAATAACGTCCAACACAGATACAGATGAGAAGATAGTAACGAGGAGAATGAACACCAGAACTTCTCTACTTTTATACAAATATCAACCAATCACGTTATAGGTCAAACAAATTATCTGCCACACCCAGCTTAAACTATATCAGCTGCAGTATGTGTCACCACTTACTTCAACAATGGCTGCTAATTGAATGACTTGCAGAAAGTATTACCTCTCACCTATTTACCTCTCCTGTCTAATTAATCTATCTGTAAATTCTGGGTATTTATTCAAACCCAACAGGAAAAAGAAACATAAAGCTGAAGGTTCAAAACAGCTAATTGTTGTATGTGTAGGAAAATGCTAATATCTTCAAATTTAATACAAAAATAATAACAGAAAGACAACTGTTTACTCTCAATCCTCCTTTATATTTGGAAGGAAAACTAAGTCCAAAACTTAAAAAAGAATTTTTTAAAAAAGTAATCCCAAAAATAACAATAAACACCAAGAGTGCCAGCTTCTCCTCGCTGTAGAAAGCCTCTCTTAGGTTACGCATACTTAACCCCCCCCCCCATAAATTTAGTGATTTAGAAATAGGGTGGCCGGTCTTAGTGTCCTTTTAAGGCTACAGCGCAGCTTGGAAAATGATGATAGCCCCGCCTCCCAGCTTGCTCTTACCAGTCGAACACGAAATGCTGTTTGCAATTGTTTTGGCTGCAAGCAGCCGTCCAGAGGACAGATGGGATGATTCCAGGTGTTCTCCTTTATCAAGAGAATGTTTCTGGGCTTCAAGAAAACCTGCCTGAGCTCCCCAAAAATTGCCACATTGTCAGCTCCGCCCACTGAGCCCGCGGGCACAGCTGCTCAGTCTGCCATTTCCCCACCGGAAGTCCAAGGCACTTCAAATTTATGTTGGAAATGTGAACAAGAAGGGACATTTTATCATGTTTGGTGGACATGTAAAAAAGCTAGAAAATTCTGGATTCATATACTGTACATAAACTGATTCAGAAGATTTTAAAGATTAATATAGAATTATATATATTATATATTATTATATATAATATATAGAAAACCAGAGGTTTTCTTTTGGGATTGATGGATAAACAGTTGGAAAAAGGACATGGAACTTTGTTTTTATACATGATAACCGCAGCAAGATTATTATATGCCCAAAGATGGAAAGTTTTGGCACTGCCAACAATGGAGGAATAGTTGGTGAAGATGATAGAACTTGCTGAGATGGCTAAATTGACTTCTTTGATCAGAGAAAAAACAATTTTATTTATTTTTTTATTTATACTTGTATTTATACCCCGCCCATTTCCTCCCTAACGGAGGACTCTGGGTGGCTTACATACATTGCTTATACATTTCAGTTATACAATGTTTTTTCTAATCCGCGCGCAAGGTTAAGGGAACTGACTCTTCCTGGCTTCCGGACTACAAGTCCAGGGTGCCTTGCATTGGAGCCGGCTGCTGACGTCCTGTAGATGTTGTTGCTTCCAGGATCTGTCGTAACCACCGCCATTCAAAGAGATCTTCCGTCTGGTGGATACCGACCCCAGACAGGACGCCAGCATATTTTCCCACTTAAGGTGGTACCCAATTTATCTACTCGCAAGCTTTCGAACTGTTTGGGTCGACAGGAGCTGGGACTAGCAACGAGAGCTCACCTCGTTGCGCGGGGACTCGAACTGCCAACCTTCCGACCGGCAGCCCTACAGCTTCAGCGGTTTAACCCACTGAGCCACTGCATCCCTTAATATTTAGGTTTATTGTTGACTGGAAATCTCTTATAGACTCTTTGTGTGAAACAGAAAAAAATGAATTCATAATTTATGGTTTTGATGATTAGACAAGTTAGATTATAGAAAGAAGAGAGTTATGTTGTAACCGTAGAGTAAGAGGTAAATTTATGATTGTACTTATAACTGCTGTGAAGAAGATCAGAAGTTTTTATTTATTTATTTATTTATTTATTTATTTATCTTATTTATACCCCGCCTATCCCGTCCCTAATGGAGGGCTCTAGGCGGCTTACAATCAGTACATACATATTACCATTATACAGTACATCATATTATATATTACCCGTGCGATTAGGGAGGGGGTGAGGGAACCGGCTCTTCTTTTCCAGGCATCAGAACTACAAGCCCCAGAATGCCTCGCTTTCGGAGCCGGCTGCTGACATCCCGGAAGTTGTAATTGGGATCCGTCGACCTCTGCCGCCGTCCTCAGCCGCCATCCACGGGCTTCTCCAGGTCTTCGTCTTCGGTTCCGAGGCGACTCCCCGACAGGATGCCAGCATATTGCCCCACATGAGTGGTACCCATTTATCTACTTGCTATTTAGCTTTCGAATCGCTGGGTTGGCAGAGAGCTGGGGCTAGTGACGGGAGCTCAACCCACCACGCGGATTCGAACTGCCAACGTTATGGTCGGCAGACTAACGGCTCAGAGGTTTAACCCGCTGAGCCACCGTGCCCCTTCTTTGTAGAAGTAACAAAGTTACTTCTTTGTATCTTTTTTCTTTCTTTTCTATTTTTCTATTGGAACGTGGAGGGCTGGGATTGGGGGGAAAGGGGAGCTCTAGGGGTTTTAGGGTGAGTTACTTGATTCAGGTGGTGATGGGTTGGGGGCACTATGGTGGGAGTCAGTGGGCAGGCCATCTTCGGGGAAGACACCCCTGGTGTTTGGTACCAGTGCCGTGCTCCAGCCTTCTGCACTCAGACCTGGGCCCTGGACAGAAGACCCATTGAGGCTCTGGCTTTTGGCTGCTGCTTCTTAAGGCCAGGTTGGTTAACAGGCCCCCCTTATTCGTTATCTGATCATCAAGAAGGGGGCAGACCTGGCGTGTATTACGGACCTGGCTGGGCCCTGAAGGGGGGATGCCCCTTTCAAAAATATTCCTGGCCAGGTTTATGGTATGGCACCAGCCAAGACCCCAGGGCAGGGGAGGAGGGGTGGCTGTTGTCATCTAGGAGTCTCTGGTGGCCTTCAGGGGCACTGCTCCACAAGTGGCCGGCTGTAAGACCCTGTTTTTCAAGTTGGGTTCCTGACAACAGTTGGGAGTGTTGCTACTGTACCAGCCTCCCTGCTGCGTAGCAACCTCCCTGCCTGAGCTGCTGGAGGCCATCTCGGGGTTGGCAGTAGAGTTCCCCAGGCTTATGGTTCTGGGGGATTTTAACTTGCCGTCCTTGGGGCATGCCTCGGAGGTGGCTCAGGAGTTCATGGCTACCATGGCAGCCATGAGCCTGTCTCAGATTATTCGGAACCGATAGGGGGCATATTATTACAAAAAGATGAAGAAGGCAAATTGAGGCCATGTGTATACCTATCCTTTAAATTTACTGATACGGAACCCCACTGGCATGTATGGGAAAAGGAGGCATATGCAGTGCAGTGGGCCTTAATTAATTGGGGGCCTCTGCTAGAGGGGGCACCCCATCCCTTCAAAGTATGGACCGATCACAATAACCTAGAAGCTTTGCACACCCCAAGTGTCAGAACTCTGGCATGATCCCAGAGTCCTGCCATACAGCGGAGAAAGCAACTGACAGAAAGATACAAATGACAGACAGAGGTGATAGACCCGGAGTGAGAGCAGGAAAACGGCAGCCAATCACGCCTCGAGGATAATGGGCGCTTAAGCACCAATTGGGACTTGCCTGAGCCAATCATAGGGGAGTCCACGGTGGGGAGGGGGCGGGAGTCCTGTCAAAAGGGTTTAAATAGCTGAGATCACTCCTGTCAGCTATCCTAATCTTTTTTAGTGTTCCTCCTGCATCTGAAATAAACCGTTTACTACCAAGCATGTGCGTCTTGCGTGGTCTTTGGGAGAATGGAGCCGACCAGCAGTCAGGACTACTCACATAAAGATTAGGAATCTCCACCAGCCGATTTTCCCAGGGACGAAACTGAGCTCCTCAGGAAGTCCGTGGTTGAGATTGGCTCACGATTACAGCTTACGGCGACTCAGCAAAGAGAGATCACCGAAGCAAGCATGGAACAAGTTGGGACCTACCAAGCTGATGACAACGCTGTCATGCTTTCAACGATTGGGACCGGAGCGGCAGCGCAGACAGAGCCTGAGGGAGCGAGGGAGATCATAGGGTGACGAAAGGCAAAGAAAGGCAAAGGCAGAGACGTTAACGAGCTCCACCGCACCCCCACCCTCCGCGTAAACACCCCGATTGCCAAGTGGTTGCTTGGGGTGGGAGGAGGCATGGCCCCAGCCCCAAGAAAACAAGCGACCAAGTTGCGGCTTTCACAAGCGCAGAGGATCGTGGCACTAGAGGCCCGGGCTGCACAGGTAGAAATGGGGCTAGAGAACATGGACTCATGGCTGGGAGCAATTGAAGACGCCCTAGAACAGCTATTAAGGAAACCACAACGCCGAGAAAGGGATAGAGGCACGATTGAAAATGACAGCGCCCCCTCGAGGTCCTCCGAATCTCAAAGCTTGGGAGAAAGTGAAGAGGAAGGGGAGGAAGACAGAGATGAGAGAGATGAACTGGTCGCGCGCACAAGCTGTGTGAGTAACCCCTACCAACAAAACCACCCAGCTATCATAACAAAACTTAAAAATAAATTTGATGGGTACCTCGAAAGGCTAGCGTGCTTCCTGAACCACGTAAGAGGGTTCATGGAAGAATCGGGAAAATGCTTTCTTAACGAAGAAGCCAAAGTTAGATACATGTCTAATTTCTTAATTGGAGAGGCAGCAAAATGGCTGGCAATGCTGCACGAGACTAGGGCAAAAGAACTGCATGACTTTAACATGTTCATGAAAGCCCTGCGTAAGAGATTTGAAGACACCCTGTCCAGAATGTCCGCCAAAGCAGAAATCCAAAGGCTCAGGCAGGGACACCGTATGGTGGCGGAATACGTGCTGGAATTTAAGAAACTAGTTAGCCGCCTCCCGAATTGGCCAGAGGAAGAAAGGAGGAGGAAAGAGAAAGACAAACAAAGAATAAACTATGCTTCAAGTGCGGGAAAGAGGGCCATAGAATCAGGGACTGCCCCCAACCAACGGAAAAGCACAGAGCAGGGGAGAAGCAGCACAAAGCCATCTCCCACAAGCAGACCACGGCAAAAGCAGCCACACACAGGCGAAAATACATGATCCCGGAGTCGACCACAGACGAGTCCACAGACGAGGAGTTCTTGCCAGCGGGAAACGACAATGGCCTGCCCTAAAGTGCACCGCGGGACAGGCCTTCGACAAGGGGCGCAGCGACACCATGACGACCGGAGACTGCCCCATGATGCAAATCGAGGTAAAATTGGAAAACTTGGATGGGAGGGGGCAGTTGGCCGGGGCAGCAATGGTGGATTCGGGGTGTACCAGATGCTTGATGCACCCTTCTGTAGCAATGGAGATGGGACTAAAATTATTCAAACTGAAATCGCCCATCACGTTTTGCCAACTCGATGGGACAGAGATGAAAGGGGGGCCAGTGGGACATTTCACGGAAGCGGTACGAATGTCAATGGGCATGCATAACGAAACCCTCCGGTTCATTGTGGCCCCTATTTCAACGCAGCTCATTGTATTGGGGCTAAAATGGCTGAAAGAACGAAACCCCCAAATAGACTGGGTGTCGGGAGAAATGGAGTTCATTGATGGGAAATACGGCAACGATGGAAACAAAACAACAAGTGTTGGAAGAGAATCGGGGGCGGCAGGGACTGTGAGTGGGGTGGAGCCACATGAAAAGGAGAGGATAACGATCCCAAAAACGTATAAACCCGTAAAAGAGGTTTTCAACGAGAAGGAGTGTGATCAGTTACCCCCCCACCGGAAAACGGATTGTGCCATTGAGCTGATCCCTGGAGCCGAGTTCCCCAAGCCAAAAATGTATGCGATGACACAAAAATAACTTCAAGAACTGCGCAAATTCATAGACAAGAACTTAGCACGGGGATGCATCGAACCAGCGAATTCCCCCCGGCAGCACCCGTACTTTTTCGCAAGAAGAAAGACAGACGGGCCATTGCAACTATGTACCGACTACAGGGGGTCAAACGCCATTTCAGTCACCAACCAATACCCGCTGCCCCTACTAAAAGACACGCCAAAGGAAAGATCTTCACCAAACTGGACCTGAGGGAAGCGTACTACAGAGTCCGAATAAGGGAGGGGGATGAATGGAAAACGGCATTCAACTGCCCCCTTGGCTCCTTCCAATACCGGGTCCTCCCATTCGGAATAGCGGGGGGGGGGCAGGAATTTTCATGAAGTTAATCAATGAAGTTTTGTACGAATTCCTATACCAAGGAGTCATCGTATACTTAGATGACATCCTGATTTTCTCAGACAACATTACAGAACATGAAAGACTAGTGAAAGCAGTACTAGAGAAACTTCTGGAAGCTAAACTGTATGTCAAGCTAGAAAAATGTGAGTTCCATGGAGAGAAATTGGATTTCCTAGGGTTCCAAATATCACACAAAGGCATCGAGATGGACCCCACAAAAGTACAGGCAGTTTATGATCCCAACAGTTAGTGAATTAATGTAACAAGATCTGTTTTTGTGCAGTTACTGAGGACCTAAGGACCTAGTGCTTAAGGTAAATGACAACAGAATATAACATGCAAAGTAACTTAGTAAGCTTAAAGACTATATGTGCCCAGTCCCCATGATGGGCCTGAGACTGGCTGTGTTGGGAACTCTTATTAGCAAAGCTGCTAATTGCTGCTATTGCTTTCACCTAGTGGCTTTCTTCCTGCTCGACCATCCCCAGCACTCGAGGTGATGGTTCTAAGATGTATATAGTATACATCTATTGTATATCTAGTATACTATATCATATATAGTATATATCTAGTCTATTGTATATAGACTTCTGGAGTGAAAAGCATTTCGCTCCCTCTAAAATAAAGGGAGGGAGATTAAGGGTTTAGCAAACCCTGAGCTGTTTTTTTTTTTGCTTCTGTAACACGCTTAAATGCATTCTTAGACTGTAAGCTATTTGGACTGGTTCAGTAATATTTTCACTGATTGGAAATGCATTGTTTTTCTGGTTTTACTTGCTCTGGGGCACCTTCTTTTTTGTTTTGTTTCATACCCCTTGTCAAATGGTTTGTCTTCCAAATGTCTTCCATTGATGGGATAACTGTTATTGCCTCACCTTGCCTGTTAACACTGAAACCCAGCCTTCCAAAGTAATGGTACTCAGGTGTGTTCCTTATGAGTACACCCCTTTGGTGGGATGGCCTCTAGTGAAAAGCATTTCGCTGATAAAAAATAAAGGGAGGAATGTAAGGGTTAGCTTAGCTTACCTAACACCATCTTGCTTTTGGAACCTGCTTGCTAAAGGGAACTAGGTTATAGGAGACTGCAGAGACCTTGCTGCTGTCTCTAGGGAGATAACGCTCTCCAAGGATTGCTTGGAATACCAGGAGACATGCAGACTGCCCCTGGAGGTCTCTAGAATGCTTACTGCTAGCAATGCAGATTTAGGAACCTTGCCCACTGACTAGGAGGAGAGTTCATTATGCTTTCTTACTGAGCTTTGTAAACCCTATATAAGTGTTGTGCTTGCGATGTGTTTGTGTGGATCTTCCCAGGCATTTTACTGTCATGATGTCTGTATTTTGGCTTGGCCAAAATAAATGCTGTTATTTTATATCTCCAAGCCTCGATTCAAGACTGTTATTGGTAACCTCAGGAACTTGGGTAAAACAGTGTAAGCAGGGGCCTTACAACACCGTTACACAAGCAGCCCAATTTATACTGTCCTCTTCTTCTTCTGCAGACTGTATAACAACAAGTCCGGGGAAGGCTCCTGGCCCAACAGGGAGGACCAGAGAGGGTGCAGGCGCTGTGGTCGATGCTGCAACCGGCAGCGATCCAGAGGTGGCAGGCAAGGCGACCGCGGGCATGGAGTTAGCTTGGCTGATGGGGCTGGAAGTAGACCAGGGCCCAACAAAAGCAGCCCACTGGTGACCGGTGTCGGCTGGGCTTGGCTGATGATCTGGGCTACTGGGTGTATGGATAGACCGGGGCCCGACAAAACACTGCTGGCCGGCACTGCTGGCCGGCAGAGTTCCCTTGTGGGGAGATGGAGCGGTATATAAATTGAAATATAAATAAATAAATTGGTTGGCTCTGCTGCAGAGAGCAGCGGAGAATCTGTGGCGCGGGCAGTCGGGAGAGGAGCAGGCAAGGTGGCGGCGCTTACCCCGGCGTTGGCTTCTTTTGCAGGAAACAAGGAAGTCTCCGCATAACGCCCTGGAACGGGGATCACGCGGGATGAAGGCACGGCGACAGGCGGAGGCTTGGGCATGAGGCTTGGCAAGGCAGTAAGGTGAGGCTTGGTTCCAAGGCTTGGCGTGGCGGCGAGGCAAGGCGGGGGATCAGGATCCAGCGCAGCAGCAGGGCTGGGCTCCGCAACGAAGTCCAGAGTGGCAGCAAGGCAGGGCTCAGAAGCAGGGTCTGGCGTGGAGTCTGGAGGCGGCAGTGTTGAGCATGTAGAATGGTTGTCTCCGGCAACTGAGGTAAGTCGCACTGGCCTTTTATTTCGTTTTTCGCGCCTTTGGAGAGCAGGGGCCAATCGGGCTTCGCGTTGCTCGGCCCACCTTTCTGCTCTCCTTTGGCATGCACTGATTGGTGGAGGTGTCTTTCTTTCCGAGCCTCTGCCAATCAGCGTTTCTGGGTCTCCAGTCGGTTTCGTGCCAAGCCTGCTGTCTCCTGTGATTGGCTCTTCCTCCGACTTGGAGTCCGGCATGTCGGCTGGCAGCCAGGTAAGTGGTAGAACCCTCACAGATGGATCAGGGTGTTTCAAAATTGGTTCAGTCATGAACAGTGTCTGTAACTGATCAAATGCCTCCTGGCATTCAGGCATCCACAGTAAGGGAACACTGGGCCATTTTGCTTTCTTTGGGTTGACTTTACTTTTGGTCTTTAACAAATCAGTGAGAGGTAAAGTGACCTGGGCAAAATTGCAAATGAAATTGCAATAAAAATTAGCGAACCCTAAGAACGACTGACGTTGGCGACGGGTTTGAGGAGGCTCCCAATTGAGGACATCACAGACCTTGGCTGGGTCCATCTGGATGCCCTTGTGAGAAATACGGTAGGCTAACTAGTCTATTTGTTGTTTATGAAATTCACGCTTCGACAACTTGGCATACAGTTGATTGTGTATGAATCTTTGTAATACCTCATTGACAAGAGCAATGTGCTGGTCAAGAGTTTCTGCGTAAATCAAAATGTCATCTAGGTAGACGATTATACCTTTATATAATAATTCATTGAAAATGTCATTGATTAATGCCATGAAGCAACCAGGAGCACCTTTTAACTGAATGGGAGCACTAGATATTCAAACGCTCCTAAATTGCAATTAAAAGCAGTCTTCCATTCATCTCCTTCCCGTATGCGGATACGGAAATATGCCTCTCTTAAATCCAGTTTGGTAAACATTTTCCCTGAAAACAAGTGAGTTACCATGTCTTGAAGCAAAGGGAGAGGATACTTGTTGGCAGTTGTAATAGCATTTAGACCTCTATAATCTGTACACAAACGTAGTGAGTCATCCTTTTTGGGTGGAACATGACTGGGGCCCCTAAGTGGGAGTTAGCCGGTTGAATGTACCCTTGTTGGAGGTTTTTGTCAATGAACTCTCTAAGCACTTCCTTTTCTCAGGCAGACATTGGATACAATTTTGGCTTAGGAAGTGGAGCTGCAGGATCGAGTTCAATAGCACAGTCAGTTTTGCGATGGGTAGGGAGTTGATCTGGCTCTGCCTCATCAAATGCTTGTGTACATGTAGAATAGTATTGTGATAATACTTCTTCTGTGCCCTCGTTGGTAGGTAGCTCTGAAGCATCTGCTACTGCTATGGTTAGGTTTTGCGGCACAGGAGGGAAATTGGCAGTTAAATCAGTTAGAAGAAGAATAGGTTCAAGGTCTGGTGGGGGCTGTTCTGGCCAGCCACTTTAATTGCCATAAGAGAAATTGAAATTGCCAGTGAGCCAGTCAATTGCTGGCTGTCTTGATTTTAGCCATGCTAGTCCCAAAATCATGGAGTATTGGGCTATGGGAGCTACTAAAAATTTTCAAGTCTCTTTATGTGTTCCAATATACATTTTTACTGTCTCAGTATAAAACTGGACAGGATCTAGTTCAGAGCCATTGAGTTGTGTAAAAGTGACTGGATGTCTATGAAGGTTCTCAGTCATCCAGGTGGAATTGTCTGTAGCTTGAATCATGTCAACTGGATTTCTATTTTCTTAATGGAAACGTTTCGCTCCTTATCCAAGGGGCTTCTTCAGTCTGAGCAAAGTTGGTAAGGGAATCCTAAATATGTTCCTAGGTAGCTGTGTGACCTTACACCTGGGGCTAGGTCATGGTTATATTGAGATGTAATTTTTAAGTCCTTTTATCATCTAATGGAGGGTCGTTAAAAACACCATGCTGCTGTTGAGCTTCTGAAATGGTCTTAATCTTCCTAGGCACAGAAGACAACATGGGGAGGAAGATGGGGGAGAGTTTGTGCCTGAGGCCCCCACCTCTATTCAAGGAAGGATTTTTCCAAGTTGGCATAAATGGATTCCTTGAACCATGACCTAGCCCCAGTTAAGGTGTAAGGTCACACAGCTACCTAGGAACATATTTAGGATTCCCTTACCAACTTTGCTCAGACTGAAGAAGCCCCTTGGATAAGGAGCGAAACGTTTCCATTAAGAAAATAGAAATCCAGTTGACATGATTCAAGCTACAGAAAAAGTGACTGGAGTTTTCAAAGTCTCAAGCCTTTTACTACGGCAGGGTGGATAAGGCAGCGTGTGCAGCCGCTATCTACTAAAGCTACCAAGTCTGCACTTCTGCCAGTTCGTAAAGAACTTATTTTTGTACCCACCAATAAACTGGGCCACGGGCCACTCACCATTGATTCCAGACGCCCATTTTGTGGAGCTGTCGTTGCCTGCCCTCGGGCACCATCGTTTAGGACAGGCAGTTCCAGTTTTCCAATAACTGGAAATCTTCGTCTGCAGAGTCGTTGACTGAAGTTGTTGAACCCCCTGGGGCAAGATGAATATTGGTGTCAGATGATACCAACTCCGTGCCGATAGATGCACCACTGGGAGCCTTCTTAGGAGTCAGCTTCGGTTTGGTAGTGGGAGTCTTGCTTCTGGGTTCTGGGGCTGGTTGAGCGCGAGGGCAAGCTGAAGCACGATGTCTTTCTCTGCCACAGTGGAAGCAAGTAGTGTCTCTTGACTTCTGCTCACGAGGTGGTCTCCATCTTGGGTGTTGGTCTCTGAGTGGTTCTCTGTGTTCCATGGGTGCAGGTCTCATGGGACCCCGGCGATCTGCTAGCTGATAGCAACTTTGCCATTTAACTTGTTAATTAGCTTCTTCAATTTCTCCAGCCAGGCAAATCCATCCACGTAGAGTAGGTGGTTTGTCCCGAGCCAAACACCACCATTGGATTTCAGAGTTTAAAACCAAGGTTAAACGCTCAATTTTCAGCTCTTCTGTCCAATTTGTCATCTGGCCAGCCAATTTTGCAATTCAGCAGCATATTCTGCCACTGAGCGGTTAATTTATCTACAGGCTTGCAATTTAATGCACGTCCTCATTTCTGCTAATGGGTCTTTGAAGTGATGATGGAGGGCAATCATAAACAAATCGTAGTCCCCTAATTCCTCTGCATCAGTATCATATAAGCCCACCGCCCAATCAGCTGCTGTATCCTCCAGATGTGCACTTATATACTGAATTTTAGACTCATCAGGAAACCATCCCTCCCAAGTGTCCATAAAGACTCGCACTTGGCTCACAAACCAAGCTAGCTTCTTGGGATCGCCTGAAAACTTTACTTTTAGCTCTCATAAACCGAACACCCCAGCACCCAGGTAGGGTGCTTCTCCGGGTGGCGGGAGAGAGGGCTGACGTTGCAATGCTGCTAGTGGTGGTGATAATGCGCTGGCTCTTCAGCTAAGAAACGGAGATGAGCACCAGCCCCTAGAATCAGACATGATTTTCAGGGGAAAACTGTTACCTTTTAAAAAACTGAGCCCATCTAGCCTGCTTGGGATTTAGCTTTCTTGGAGTGCATAAAGGTAAAGGTAAAGGTACCCCCCGCACATTTGTGCAGTCATGACTGACTCTAGGGGCCGGTGCTCATCTCCGTTTGTTAGCCAAAGAGCCAGCGTTGTCCAAAGATGGTTCCACAGTCATGTGGCCGCATGACACACGCAGAACGCTGTTACCTACCCACCGAAGTGGGTATTTGCATGCTTTCGAATTGCTAGGTTGGCAAGAGCTGGAGCTAGTGCGGGAGCTCACTCCATCACATGGGGCTAGGGATTCGAACCTCCGAAGTTGCGATCTTCCGATCGACAAGCCTGGCGTCTTACCCGCTGAGCCACCATGCCCCTTGGAGTGCATAGTGCTTCTAAATTCTTGTGATCTGTCCAAACTTCGAAGGGGTGAGCCGCCCTTTCTAATAAATGCCTCCAATTCACCGAAGCCCAGCGCACTGCATACGCTTCCTTTTCCCATACATGCCAGCAGTGTTCTGTATCGATGAACTTGCAGGAAAGGTACACGCAAGGTCTCAGTTTCCCTTCCTTGTCCTTTTCTAATAAAATCTCCTACAGCAACATCTGATGCATCTACCTGTACAATTAGGGGTTTTGTTGGGTCGGGGTGGCTCCAAAGTGAACAATGCCTTCAGCTGCTCGAAAGCCTCTTGACATTCTGTTGTCCACTGCAGACTCACCCCCTGTTTTTTCACTACCTGGGTCCCACTTTCCCTTAGCAAATCAGTGAGAGGCAAAGCTACTTGTGTAAAATTGTGTATGAATTGTCAGTAAAAATTTGCGAACCCCAAGAAACTCTGTAACTATCTCCTAGTTCGAGGTGGTTCCCAAGCTACTACATCTCGCACCTTTGCCGGATCCATTTCAATCCCTTTGCTTGATGCCTGATACCCCAGATCACAGCTTTCCAAACTGTGTGTCGCGACACTTTAGTGTGTCACAAAACACAGTCTGGTGTGTCGCCACACAACCCGGAAGCGGCAGCGGGGGCATGTATGGCGGCAGCGGTGTGCCATCAGCGCTTCTGCGTTTTAGCGGAGGTCGCTGCCGCCGTGCACCCCCCGCCCCCGCGCACCCCCCGCATCACCGCCGTGCATGCCCCCGTCCCTGCACGTGCCCCCGTGCCGCCGCCGCTGCCGCCGTTGGTGTGTCGCCAACGGCAGCACTTTGGAAAGCACTGCCCCAGATAATCTAATTGCTCCTTATGAAATTCACATCTTGACAATTTAGCATACAATTGATTTTGCAATAGCCGTTTCAACACTTCCCTCACCAAAGTTCTTCCATCGTTTCAGTATAATCAGGATATCATCTAAATAGACTAACACCCCCAGTCCAGGAAATCATGTAATACTTCATTAATTAAATACATGAATACTCCAGGGTCCCCCTTAATCTGAAGGGGATTACTAAGTACTCAAAGGACCCCAGCTGGCAATTAAATGCAGTTTTCCACTCATCTCCCTCCCGAATTCGATTTTGGAAGTATATTTCTCTTCAGTCTAATTTGGTGAAAATCTTCCCCTTAGATAGGTGGGCTAGCAAGTCCTTCATCAGCAGTAAGGGGTATTTGTTGGAGGTACAGATAGCATTAAACCCCCGGTAATCAGTGCACAGTCTCATCGATCCATGTTTCTTGGTCCTGAAAAGAATGGGCGCAGCCATTGATGAGGTGGCTGGGCAAATGAACCCTCGTTCTAAGTTTTTGTCAATGAACTCCTGCAATACCTCCAGTTCTTTGGGAATCATGGAATACAGCTAAGTTCTGGACAATTTGGCAGCTGGTTCCAATTCTATAGCACAATCCGACTTTCTGTGAGGTGGGAGCTGGTTGGACTCCACTTCTCCGAATACCTCTTTTAAATCTCTGTTCTGCATGGGGATGAGATTGTTCTCCTCTCCTGCCATTACCCCCCAAATCTTGGACACTGCACCTGTTAGTTCAGGCTTGCTCTTCCGTTTTCGAGAAATTAACTCCTTACAAATTCCATCAGCAAAAGTTAATTGTCCAGTGACCCAATTCACTTGGGGGTTCTGGGCTTGCAACCAAGCTAGTCCCAATACTACAGGTTGATCGGATATAGGAGCCACTATAAATCTCAAAGTCTGTTCATGGCTTCCTATTTGCATCCGAACTACTTCAGTGCAATACTCTACTGGGCCCCCTTTCATCTTTGTCCCATTGAGTTGCATGAAACTGATGGGCTCTTTCAGCCTTCTCACTTTTTGTCTCAGTCCAATCACTAGGGCGGGATGCATGAGACATGTGGTACACCCCAAATCCAACTAGATGCATGCTGCCATGACCCCCCAATGTCTCTATCTGTAATCTCACCAGCATTGCTGGACAATTTCCACTCACCATGGAATCTTCGCACCTATTTATAATTGCCTGCCCTTCAGCACTGCTTAGAACAGGCTCCCACCATTTCGCGCCAGCTGGAATTCCTCCTCAGTCGAGTCTTCTCCTTCCGGTAGGGCTTCGCGAGACCTTTCCTCCGTCATGGTGGCTGCGGCTCCCTTGGTCTTTGCCCCCCAAAACCTTGTGCCTCTCTCTCTCAGTTCCCTCATCATCAGGGTTGCAGATTGTGGGCAGCTGGTGATGTAATGACCTTCCTCGCCACATTTAAAGCATAGTCCCTTCTTAGCTCGCCATTCCTTTTCCTCATCCCATGAGTTACGAGCTCCCCGTCTCTCCAAGGGAAGGGTCGGCCCCGCTGGTTGCTTCCCTGTCGGTTGGGCTCGTTGCTGTCTCTTGAAACAAACTCGTATATCCTCTACTTTGCCAGCGAGACAAATCCATCCTCTTAGGGTTCCAGGGTTCCCCCTTGCTAGGGACCACTCTAGGATCTCTGGGTGCAACCCCTCTTGGAAGTATTCAATTTTCAGTGATTCCAGCCAGTCTGTCAGCTTCCCAGCCAGCCTTCTGAATTCCATGGCGTACTCAGAGACTGACCTGATTCCTTGTTAATATGTTGTAAGCAGGTCTTGGCTCTCATCTTAGAAAGGGGATCTTCAAACTGGTCCCTTAAAGTGCTCATGAAACTCTCAAAGTCGTCTAGCTCTGGGACACCTGAGTCATGCAGTTCTATGAACTATTCCGCGGCCTCGCCTTCAAGGTGAGTTGAAATGTACCGCACCTTGGAGCCTTCAGTGGGAAATAACTCCTCACATTCTTCCATGAACCCTCTCACGTGGATTAGGAAACAGGCCAGGCTTTTAGGGTCCCCAGTGAACTTCACCCTCAAGTCTCTCACCCCAAATGACCCGTCTGTGCTCGGGGTACATCTTGTCACCCTGGCTTGGGTTTGGCTGTGAGGGGGGAGAGCGGTTACCAACCTGGTCATCCCGTGGTCTCCTCCCGCTTTGGATTCATCACTCTCTCCTTCCAAGGACATCCAATCTTTCATTGCCATTGTGCTGGCGTCGTTCCCCAACTTAGTTTCTGAAGGAGCTGCTCGACTGCTTCCTGCAGGTCAGATACATGCTCTCCTATGGAACTAATCTCTTGTTCCATTTTCTCCGTCCTCTGCTCCAAGGTCGACCACCTGGAGCAGGAGCCTCTTTCTCACATAGTCACCCACTGGTCTGGATTCTTCTCTGCGCTTCCTCCCACCTCCAGGGACCAAGCAAACTTGGTTCCTTTCAGTCTGTGGCTTGAATCATGTCAACTGGATTTCTATTTTCTTAGTGGAAACGTTTCACTCCTTATCCAAGGAGCTTCTTCAGTCTGAGTGAAGTTCAGACTTCACTCAGACTGAAGAAGCTCCTTGGATAAGGAGTGAAATGTTTCCACTAAGAAAATAGAAATCCAGTTGACATGATTCAAGCCACAGACTGTTCCACCTGGATGACTGAGAACCTTCATAGACATATTGGTTCCTTTCATTGTCCTGGATCGGGCTGCGCTCTCAAGGTCAGTTGAAACCTTCAGCTTGATTCCCCGCTCCTTCAGTCGTTCCCTGGTGTCTTGCCTGGTTGGGTTCATTGGGGTTCTGAGTTCCGTCTCTCTCCTTCTCTCCCACTTGGCGAGCTGCCTTCTCACGCTGAGCACTCCCATGTGCTCTGGATAGAGCCCTCTTCTCCTCCATACTCCCCGCCTTCCCCTCCCCATATCAGAGGGGTTCCCACAGGTTCTGGATATTCTATTTGTAGACCTTCCTCGGTAAACTTGGAGTCTTCGGGTAAGGTCTCCATAATGACTCAAATCTTTCTGTGATGTCCCCGATCCATTGACTATTAAATCAGAGTTTCTGACACTAGCCACTTAGGGAGATGAAGGAATATTTATTAAAGCCAGTGATCCATTGCACATTAAAGATTCAAGTGAATCAAGCTCCCGCAACCAACAGTTTAATAATCTCCAAGTCTCCCCCCCCCCAATCTGGATTCACTGCTCGATCGCCCTTCCCTTCGTCTCTCAGTTTTTCTTTTTCTAGGTCCAAATCAACTAATGCAGCAATATCGCCCTTTGATCTGTCCTGGGTGCTGAATCCCTTGCCTCGATACTTTGATTAAGATAGTTTGCAGTTCTCTGAATACACCAAGTCTCCGCTTACATGTCTGGCAGTTTTACTGCAAAGCAGTCCCCAACCGACCCTGTGAGTTTTAACAGACTGGCGGGATGCTCCTGGTGCCATGGCAGGATGGCATGGATGACATCCTGAGAAGAGGTCAGAAGAGACCCTTCCTAGTTTCTTGGGCTATAAAGGGACCGGGGGATGGGGGAGATAAATTTTCAGACTTGCAAGATTGGTGTCAGCTTTGTGAGGTAGACCAGACAGGAAACATGACCAGATGAGCTAATTCTGCTTTATTGTATGGGTACATTAACAGAACCTGCAAGTCTGAAAGTATATCTCTCCCCACCCCGTCAGTAGATAAAATAATTCTGATTCCCATGAAAAGCTGTTTATTTTATATAGTTAGTTCCAAAATCTTATAGTAAAAGTTTCAATATTCCAAATTTGTCTGGACCCTTAATTCATTTATAACTTTCTTAGTTCAAAATCTTATTTAGCTTTTTGCCATTTATTTCAAATCCTTTAAATGTTTAAACTTTAAGATGGTTAGATAAGCAATTTCTGAAAGTGATTAGAAGTGAGGTTAACGAAATTAGCATCCTTTAAAAGGCTCTGCCACATTTGTGAGCTTGATGCTTTTATCCCGGCACTCAAATCCATGGGAGACCGCTGTCCTGTGGTCTCCTCATGGGGAGCAGCCATCCGGAGCACATGTGAGTGATCTCCCATTCTCTCCTTGTCCGGAGAGGTTCCAAAGAACTGGTCTACTCACCGGTTCTTCAATCTTTGCCACAGTTGTTGTCTCTGCTCTCTGTAGAGACATGTTTAGCTCACCATGTTTCCAGTGGAAGTCCCTCTTCTTGTGAGGTTATTGAAAGAAGCTCCCAGGCACACCTATTTAAAGGCAGATTAGGAAAGAAGACCTGGTCCTCATTCGTGCACTACCTTCTTCCAGTTTGGCTTGGCAGGAACTGGCTCCCTGGGGCCAGGAGCTTCACCCACCTTTAAGAGGCCTCTGGAACAAGGTGATAGGGGAGTGGACCTGTGGGGGTTCCTCTTCCTCCAGAAGGGAAGGTGTGTGCCATGCCCTCTGCTCGCTCTTCCTCTACTGCACCAGGGCAATGCTGATAGACAAGCCTCCCTTTGCTGTCTTGCTCACTTGGCTGTGCTCAGTTTGGTTTGCTAGTTTATTAAAAAGAAATTCTTACTATGGTGTTTCATCTTTTTCAGAGATATCTTAAGTGCCAGTTGAACTCCCAGAACTTCCTCTTTGTTGTGAGCCAGGCCAGGTAAATGTCAAAGAAGTGGCATTATGTGATTGTAGTGGAAAATTTGGTATAATGCTGATTAAATTAAAATTACACTGTGTCAAAGTTGCCCTTGATTTATTATGGGAAAAAAGGGAAGAGAACAGCAATTCTCTTAATTAAAACTTTGTCTCTGGGGCTGTATCTTCCTATTTGCTTGCTGGGCATGAAAAGAACACAAGTTGGTTGGTATCTTTGTTGAAGTATCACACACCACCACATAGGTTTCTGCCAATTCCAGTCTATTTGGGGACACCAATTATTCTGCGGTGTCCAAGGGCATCTGAACTGGACTGAGAAAACTGCCAACTGGTATGAGGGGGGCATAGCCCTGCTGAAAGGAGTGCTCACTCGTCCATGGAAAGGAGAAAGCAGAAGGCAGGCAGCAGGTCACGATGCAATAATGTGGGTGCTTTGTTTTGCTTTAAATTTTAAGCCATGTTATGCTATGCAGCATGGATGCTTTTTTCATTAAGGGAATCTAATTTCTGCCATTTGAGGATGTGCTGCCAAATTTGGCTGGCTTAATTGTGGGGGTTCCAGGAACTGCAAACGATTCAAGAGAGGAGGACACGTGTGACACCAGGATTTCCTGTCCCTGCTGTAGAGGATCCAGGGTGGAGAACTGCCACTTTGAGGAATGTCTATGCACTCCACAAGTACATGGAGCCTGAGAAGGAAAAGCAAAAGAATTGGAATTATTCCCAAGGGTGATTCACCAGGTATAACAGGGCAGTTGCCACTGGCTTCTGTGACAGATATGGTTTAAAAGGGGCCCAGAGAGGTGAAAAGTGACCGGGCAGAGGGAGACCGGCTGCTATTGTGGTTAGATGGTGGCAACATGTTTGTTGCCGTCAGACTCCACTCTAGTCCCCAAAGCTGGAGTGGGCCTCTGAAGCAGTGGCTGCGGAGTGCCAGATCAGGACCTAGGACAGCAACAGTCGTCTGGCATTCGTCTGCAGCGAAAGTCTGGCTTGTGTCGCAGGTTGGACCGGTTGGTTGAGGCAGGGAGAATAAACCAATCCTTGCCAGGTTTTTCTACCAGCAGCAGGAATGACCTATTTCTTTCTTTATTTATTTATTCGTCATATTTATATGACCACCCATCTCACAAACAAGTGACTCTCGGCGGTGTACAACAAAGCTAAAAACAATGTATGCAAACAAGTATTAATATTATTATTATTAAAAACTTTAAAATTATAAAAGGCAAAAAATAAAAAATATTAGGCAAAGAGCAGGTGTTAATTACACTGGAGCCATCTTAATATTTCGCCACTGCCCTGGGGTCCCCAGGCCTGATGACACAACCCAGTCTTGAGGGACTTCCGGAAAGTTAAAGGGAATGAAGCCAGCCTCAGTTTGGGGGGAAGGATGTTCCATAAAGCGGGGTCCACAGCAGAAAAGGCCCGTCGCCTAGGACCCGGCAATTGAAACTCCCTAGCTGATGGGACTGGCAGCATGCCCTCTCTGCTGGATCTGGTGGGACGGGCAGATGTAATTGGCGAGAGGCAGTCCCTCAAATAACCCGGGCACATGCCATGTAGGGATTTAAAGGTCAAAACCAGCACCTTGAATTGGACCTGGAAAGAGACTGGGAACCAATGCAGCTCGTGGAGCAGAGGTGTAATATGTGTTCTTCTAGAAACAAACATAACTGTCTGCACCACTGCATTCCGTACCAGCTGAAGCTTCATGTAGAGTGCATTACAGTAATCCAACTGGGAGGTGACTAGGGCATTAGTGACCATGAGCAGAGCCCCTCAATCTAGGAATGGGAGCAACTGGCACACAATATGAAGTTGAGCAAAGGCCCTCCTAGGCACAACTGCCACCTGCTCCTTGAACAGGAGTCGTGAGTCTAGGAGAACCCCCAGATTGCGCACCGGGTCTCTTTGGGGCAGTGCAGCCCCATCCAGCATCAAAGATGGTGTAGTCCTAGAACCGGCAGGCCCCAAAACCCAAAACCACTGTCTTGCCAGGGTTCAGTTGGAGACTGTTGTTCCCCGTCCAGATCCCCACAGCCTCTAGGTACTGGGATAAGATGTCCACAGCATCACTTAATTCGCCAGGGGCAGAGATGTATAATTGGGCGTCATCAGCGTACTGATGATACCTCACCCCATGGGGACAGACGAGCTCACCCAGCAGCCTCATGTAGATGTTGAATAGGAGTGGAGAGAGCACCGACCAACCTCTGCGGCACCCCACTCAGTAGGGGCTGAGGGCGGAATCTCTCCTCCCCCAAAATCACCACTGACTGGAATTGACCCCACACCCCCAATCCTCTGAGTCGATCCAGAAGGATACCACGGTCAATGGTATCAAAAGCTGCTGAGAGGTCAAGTAGGGCAAGGATGGAAATCTTATGAAAGATTTTCTCTCCTTTTCAGATGTCCCCTATGTAGTGGTATGTGGGAATGTCCTTGGGAGACGGGAGGAAGAGACACATCCTAGACAACCATCCTGCAAAAGGTATCTCAGCCCACAGAAGGAAAAGAAGCCTGGGAAGCATCTCAGAAGGGACCCTCCCTAATTTTCTGGAAAGTAAAAGGAAGGGAGAAGTGCTTACAATAAAGTAAATAAACAAAGTAAAATAAAATCTTACAATAAAGGTAGTATTAGTACGCATGGTTTGCGCTTCTTGTCTGGACTACCTTGAAAGTCTGACATCTTCCCAGAATCTTCCAGTTTTGAATGTGTATATTTGAATCACTCCAAATCAGCAGGAGAAATATTAGCTTTCAGTATGGTTGGAGCTGTTGGCAATCTAGGATTAGAGATCCTAACTTGCATGGGGATAGCTTAAGTATGCTTGGCCTTTGGTTGTGCTTGTCACATACTGGTCAAAATGGGCTCAGACTGACTAGTATTGTCTTAACATTAGCTTAGAATACTGATGACTAAGGCTAATAACTAGTCTGTACTTTCTCATTAAAAAGTGTTATGTGAAAGCCATGATGGACAGCAGACATCAAAATCTATGGACCCATCTAGTGACAAACCATGCCATACAGAAGATTGTGACTTGGAGTGTAAGAGGAGTAAACAGTAAAGAGCATAAATTTCAGTAACCTGAAAAAGGAAATCCAAGATGGCGACCGCAACCCGACGCCGACTGCCACTTCAGGAGGAAGGTTCCATAAGCCCTCAAACTTTTCGTGACACTCCATAATTTTACTCTCAGGGGTCTAGAGAGGACTGGGCAACTTACAGCTGTGTTTGGGGGTGCACAGACTTCCCCAGATGGAGTGCTGCGGTGGAGTCTGACGGAGTCTCGGGGGCCTCTGCGGTGCGGAGTTTGGTGGTTGCAGCAGAACCCGGCAGAGTCCAGTGGAGTCTGGCAGGGCCCAACGGAGTGCAGCGGAGCTGGCGGGAGCTGGCGGGAGCTGGCGTGCGAGGCCGAGGCATTTCCAGGTTTGATCTGGCTGGAAAATATACATGGAAGAAAAGAAGTGAAAGAAATTAGAGTGAAAGTAGAATTACTGGAGTAGGAGAAAGTATGAGTACACTATGAAAAAGAAGGTAGATTAACTTCCCAAAAGAAAGAATAAAAAAAGTGGAAGTGTGTGAGAAGTATACTGTGTGAAAGGATGCTTGGTGGTGATGATGTGAAAGACATCGCAGGAAGTCAGACCACATCTGGAACAGTGTCTCTGGTTTTGGTGGCCACAATACAGGAAGGATGCTGAGGAATTGGAAAGAGAGCAGTGAAGAGTAGCACAGAGGGCGAGAGGCTTGGAGGCTACATCCTATGAAGAATGGTTCAAGGAACTGGGTGTATTTAACCCCAAGAAGAGAAGGCTAAGGGAAGACATGACAGGGGCCTCCCAATACCAGAAGGCTGTCACAGGGAAGAATGTGTGGACTTACTGTATTCTCCGCAGTGGGCAAGGCACTGAGAAGAGCTAGTGGGTGGGAGCTTTCCAGAGAGAGATTCAAATGTGAAATAAGGAATAATTTCCTGATTGTGAGAGCTACAAAGCAGTGAAACAGTCTCCTCCTATAATCATGGATGCTTCATCGTTGGAGGTTTTCAAAAATTGGATAGCCATTTGTGTGGGATGGTGGGAGAATTTCTGCCTTGGGCAGGTAGTTGGACTAGAAGAACTCTAAACCTATGGTTCTGCGATTCTTTGAGGCTGTGGTTGACAAAAAGATGCATTTTAAAAAAGTTGGAAAAAAGTGAGGATGAGAGAAATATATCTTGCATAATGTGTATAAAGAGAGAGAAAAAAGTAAGAATGTAGTTCAAGACAGCAAGAAATGGGAAAGATTTACAGATGGAGAGAAACTGTAATCGAGTCCCCTGATTGGGGGAGATGGGCGGTGATATAAATTTAAATAATAATAATAATAATAATAATAATAATAATAATAAAAATAAAAATAAATAAATAATTAATGTATTTTGGAAGTGGGAGAAAAGTGTCAAACAATGAACCTCCAACAAAATGAATGAATGAATGAATGAAATTAGTAATAAAAGGATGAAATGTTTTGGGGTGAAATTGAAGTGAGGGAATGTTGGAATTAGCATTTTAGAGATCTGGAAAGTGAGATGTCAAAGAATCAAATTGTCAGCCCTACAAGGTAGGCCAGACTAAGAACCAATGCCATATTCATCAGGACTACTTTGATTGTGCCAACTATAGTAACAGAATCCTGCAAGTCTGAATGTGTTTCCCCCATCCCTCCCTTTATCTTCAGATTTGAACTCCAGAAACTCTCATGTCTGTCTGTTTGTAACCTTCAATTGGGTGTGCATCATAGGGCAACAATTTTTTAATCAACGTACCTCAAATGGACTAACTTAAAGAATGCATCCAAAATCCGGGAGCCATTACTCCCGTGGGATTAAAATTTGGCAAAGTTGTGGCCGCTTCAGTACCACTGCCCCTTCCGACTACACTTCCCAGAAACCCGTAGGTTGCGTGGCACAAGGGAAGATGGGAGGGGAATATCCCTCCCCTCTTTCCTGCCTCTCTCTGGCAGGAAAGCCCAATAGGCTGGCGGCAAGGCCCAACAGACAAGCAGCGATTGGGCGCTTTGGAACCGAGGCCAAAATCTGAAATCTCTTAACAGTGGTGGGCAGTGAGGGAAGAGCAAGGGAGCGACTCAGTTGTTGCTGGCAAGGTAGGGCTGGCTGGGGGGTGCTGGTGGTTGACAGGTGAGCCCTCCAGGATGGGGAGCTGGGGTGCAGTTTTCCTTGTGGTCTGTGGCTCCCTTTATTCCCCCTTCCCCCAGAAAAGTGGCAGGCA
This sequence comes from Charina bottae, assembly GCA_023362775.1. Classification (NCBI taxonomy): domain Eukaryota; kingdom Metazoa; phylum Chordata; class Lepidosauria; order Squamata; family Charinaidae; genus Charina; species Charina bottae. The sequence goes on along the minus strand of JALMGJ010000013.1, from coordinate 670,589 downwards.
GTTCTGCGGGTCAGCTGAGGAGGAGGAGGAGTGATTTCCATGCTCCCTGCCAGCTTCCCACAAGCAAAGTCAATGGGGAAGCTGGCAGGAAGTTGGAAGTCGCTCCCGCTCCCACTGCTTTTTTGCCCGCTCATGGTCTTTCTGTTTCTCTGTTTAAGTGAGGAAATATCTCTGAAAGGATGGCCCAGCGGGTCACGGGTTGCTTTTCTGTTGTTTATTCATTCAGTCAGTCACTTCTGACTCTTCGTGACTTCATGGACCAGCCCATGCCAGAGCTTCCTGCCGGCCGTCACCACCCCCAGCTCCCCCAAGGTCGAGTTCGTCACCTCCAGAATATCATCCATCCATCTTGCCCTTGGTTGGCCCCTCTTCCTTTTGCCTTCCATTTTCCCTAGCATCAGCATCTAGTATCCAAAGACTGTTCCTTCCCACAGTCTATGGTGCAACCTGGGGTCTAAATTTGGGCAATGCAGCCTAGATTCTATGCCAACTTCCTTTGTTGTATAGGTAACCTGGTCAGTTCCACAAATATTTTTATATAATTTATTTATTTATTTATTTATTTATTTATTTATTTATTTATTAGATTTGTCGCTGCCCATCTTCTCCTACCAGATATATAATCAAATAAGCTGCTCAAAAAAATAAAGGGAACACTGAAATAAGACATCCTAGATCTGAATGAATGAAATATTTGTATTAATTACTTTGTTCATTACATAGTTGAATGTGCTGACAACAAAATCACACAAAAAGCAATTGAAATCAAATGTAAGCAACCCCTGGAGGTCTGGATGTGGAGTTACACTCAAAATTAAAGTGGAAAAGAACACTACAGACTGATCCAACGTTGATGTAATGTCCTTAAAACAAGTCAAAATGAGGCTCAGTAGTGTGTGTGGCCTCCACGTGCCTGTATGACCTCCCTACAATGCCTGGGCATGCTCCTGATGAGGTGGCGGATGGTCTCCTGAGGGATCTCCTCCCACACCTGGACTAAAGCATCCCCCAACTCCTGGACAGTCTGTGGTGCAACGTGGCGTTGGTGGATGGAGCGAGACATGATGTCCCAGATGTGCTCAATTGGATTCAGGTCTGGGGAACGGGCGGGCCAGTCGATAGCATCAATGCCTTCGTCTTGCAGGAACTGCTGGCACACTCCAGCCACATGAGGTCTAGCATTGTCTTGCATTAGGAGGAACCCAGGGCCAACCGCACCAGCATATGGTCTCACAAGGGGTCTGAGGATCTCATCTCAGTACCTAATGGCAGTCAGGCTACCTCTGGCGAGCACATGGAGGGCTGTGCGGCCCCCTAAAGAAATGCCACCCCACACCATTACTGACCCACTGCCAAACCGGTCATGCTGGAGGATGTTGCAGGCAGCAGAACGTTCTCCACGGTGTCTCCAGACCCTGTCACGTCTGTCACATGTGCTCAGTGTGAACCTGCTTTCATCTGTGAAGAGCACAGGGCGCCAGTGGCGAAGTTGCCAATCTTGTGTTCTCTGGCAAATGCCAAACATCCTGCACGGTGTTGGGCTGTAAGCACAACCCCCACCTGTGGACGTCGGGCCCTCATACCACCCTCATGGAGTCTGTTTCTGACTGTTTGAGCAGCCACACACACATTTGTGGCCCACTGGAGGTCATTTTGCAGGGCTCTGGCAGTGCTCCTCCTGTCCCTCCTTGCACAAAGGCGGAGGTAGCGGTCCTGCTGCTGGGTTGTTGCCCTCCTACGGCCTCCTCCACGTCTCCTGATGTACTGACCTGTCTCCTGGTAGCGCCTCCATGCTCTGGACACTACGCTGACAGACACAGCAAACCTTCTTGCCACAGCTCGCATTGATGTGCCATCCTGGATGAGCTGCACTACCTGAGCCACTTGTGTGGGTTGTAGACTCCGTCTCATGCTACCACTAGAGTGGAAGCACCGCCAGCATTCAAAAGTGACCAAACCATCAGCCAGAAAGCATAGGAACTGAGAAGTGGTCTGTGGTCACCACCTGCAGATCCACTCCTTTATTGGGGATGTCTTGCTAACTGCCTATGCTTTCCGCCTGTTGTCTATTCCATGTGCACAACAGCATGTGAAATTGATTGTCAATCAGTGTTGCTACCTAAGTGGACAGTTTGATTTCACAGAAGTGTGATTGACTTGGACTTACATTGTGTTGTTTCAGTGTTCCCTTTATTTTTTTGAGCAGTATAAGCTGATTTGTGGAACTTTCCTTGATTCTTTCAGGCCATTTATTTATTTATCAAATTTATATGGCCACCCCTCTCTCACAAGGTGACTCTGGGTGGCATACAATAAAACCAACAATTAAAACAGAATATAAAAAACACTCCCAAGCAAGTTCCGGTTGTGGAGCTCATTACAGCCACAGAATCTGCCATCCACAACAACCACCTACCTTTTGAAGAAGCAGAACAACTCCGGCTTAAAATATCTGCAGCTCTGTCCAGTGCTCAACCTCCTCCCCCCAACCTTACCGCCCAAGAGAGGAGAGCCCTGACAGCCCTCAGCATAGATGAAACCATCACCATTTTACCTGCTGACAAAGGAAGATGTACAGTGGTTCTAAACACTGCAGACTACCACAATAAAATTACCTCACTTTTGGAGGATCACCATACATATGAAAAACTGAAAAGAGACCCCACCAACAATTACAAGAAAAAGGCAATAGACAGTTTGAAACAATTGGAACATGATGGCTCCATCGATAGGATTACCTACCACCGTCTGTATCCTGGAGAAGCCATCCCCTGCATCTACGGACTTCCTAAGATCCACAAGGAAGGAACACCCCTCCGACCCATAGTCAGCAGCATCAATTCGGTAACATACAACATTGCCAAACACCTCTCTACCATACTAGCACCTCTAGTTGGACACTCTGAACACCACATCCATAATTCGGAAGAATTTGTTTCCAAAGCAAAGATCCTGAAACTGGATACAGATGAAACTATGGTCTCCTTTGATGTGTCCTCCCTTTTCACCAGCATCCCCACCACTCATGCTCTATCCGCTGTCAGGAAGAGACTAGAAGAGGACAGCACCCTGGAAAGGAGAAGCCATCTCAACCCAAACCAGATCTGCCATCTTCTGGACCTGTGTCTTAACACCACTTATTTCACATACAGAGGTGACTTTTACAGACAAAAACACGGCTGTGCCATGGGTTCTCCTGTGTCACCCATTGTGGCCAATTTATACATGGAAGAAGTGGAGAAGAAAGCACTCAACACATTCCAGGGAACGGTGCCCACCCACTGGTTTAGGTATGTGGATGACACCTGGGTCAAAATCAAGGCCCAGGAAGTACAGGCCTTCACGGACCATATAAACACTATAGATGCCAACATTAGCTTCACCAGAGAAGACACCAAGGACAACAGACTGGCATTCCTAGACTGTGAAGTCCTCATTGGGACCGGTGGCAAGCTAGAAATAGGGATCTACAGGAAACCCACACACACAGATCAATATCTGATGTTTGACTCCCACCATCCACTGCAGCACAAACTAGGAGTCATCAGGACATTGTCACACAGAGCAGAAACCATCCCCACCTCCATGGATTCCAAAAAGAATGAAAATCAGCACCTGAGAACAGCCCTGAAGGCCTGTGGATATCCAAATTGGGCCTTCACCAAATCTAAATCTACCAGACCTAAAACAGCGACAGATAGGGCTGAGACTCAGAGTAAACGAAAGAACCTGGTCATTCCCTACATGGCTGGCGTGTCTGAAAAGATAAAACGGATATTTGGCAAACACCACATACCTGTATATTTCAAGCCCACCAACACACTGAGACAGAGGCTTGTACACCCCAAAGATCAAACTCCAAAACACAAGAAAAGCAATGTAGTTTATGCAATCCAGTGCAGTGAGGAGTGCTCTGAACTCTACATTGGAGAAACCAAACAACCTATGTACAGGAGGACGGCCCAACACAGGAGAAATAACACCACAGGACCAGAGTCAGCAGTTTATCTTCATCTAAAAGAAAAAGGACACTCATTTGAGGACATTAATGTTCACATTTTAGACAGAGAAGATAGGTGGTTTGAGAGAGGGGTCAAGGAATCCATTTATGCCAACTTGGAAAATCCTTCCTTGAATAGAGGTGGGGGCCTCAGGCACAAACTCTCCCCCATCTTCCTCCCCGTTTTGTCTTCTGTGCCTAGGAAGATTAAGACCATTTCAGAAGCTCAACAGCAGCATGGTGATTTTAACGACCCTCCTTTAGATGATAAAAGGACTTAAAAATTACATCTCAATATAACCATGACCTAGCCCCAGGTGTAAGGTCACACAGCTACCTAGGAACATATTTAGGATTCCCTTACCAACTTTGCTCAGACTGAAGAAGCTCCTTGGATAAGGAGCGAAACGTTTCCACTACGAAAATAGAAATCCAGTTGACATGATTCAAGCTACAGACAATTCCACCTGGATGACTGAGAACCTTCATAGAAATATAAAAAACAGTTAAAACAATGAAATAATTAACATGAGTAAAAACAAGATTGCCAGAGGGTTAAATTAAGATGTTATACATGGTGCAACCAATGTGCGGGTCCTGTCAGATGGAACTCCCATGCAGACGGGACCCACAACACATCTCTCCTGCTGGAGCTGATGGGATGGGTAGAAGTAATTTTGGAGAGGCGGTCCCTCCGATAACCTGGCCCCATGCCAGGTAGGGCTTTAAAGGTCAAAACCAGCAGCTTGAATTGGGCCTGGAAGCAGACTGGCAACCAATGCAGCTCACGGAGCAGAGGTGTAACATGTGTCCTTTTGGATCACACAGAACTGCCTGTGCCACTGCATTTTGCACCAGCTAAAGCTTCTGGATATTCTTCAAGTGCAGCCCCATGTAAAGCGTGTTACAGTAGTCCATTTGGGAGATGACCAAGGCGTGAGTAGCTGTGAGCAGAGCCACACAATCCAGGAGCAGGCACAACTGGTGCACAACATGAAGTTGCGCAAAGGCCCTCCTGGCCACAACTGCCACCTGCTCCTCGAGCAACTCTTGATAATTGGGTCTTCTCGGGTAAGGCAATAACTGTGGCACAAGAATGAGGATGAGTTTGGAAGATGTTCTAAGTCACAGGCGGGGAAGTGGCCTTTGTCTCAATTGCTACGGCTCTCAGCCCGTATTTCCCATGACTCTTCACTTTAAACATCCACAGTTATAAGCTGTTTTACCTTCAACATTGCTATCTCCAGTTTGAAATCTTCTTCAGGATTCTTCCTCAGCTTTCTGTATTGTGTTGTACTGTACTTGTTGGATTCAGCCACTGTCTACAGCACAATATCTCTGGGTTGATGTTCAGCAGAATCTCTGAGTAAGTTCCAATGAATTAAGAATGTGGCAAATTTGGTTCAGAAATAAAATAGGCTCAATAAATTAAAGTCAAATAAGACAATTACAAGACAAGGCTGTACATTATAAGTACAATTATAAGACAAGGCTGTATATTGTCAGCCTGCTTATTTAACTTATATGCAGAGTACATCCTGAGAAATGCCGGGCTGGATGAATCACAAGCCGGAGTTAAGATTGCCGGGAGAAATATCAACAACCTCAGATATGCAGACGATACCACCCTAATGGCAGAAAGTGAAGAGGAACTAAAGAGCCTCTTGATGAGGGTGAAAGAGGAGAGTGCAAAAGCTGGCTTGAAACTCAACATTAAAAAAACTCAGATCATGGAATCTGGTCCCATCACTTCCTGGCAAATAGAAGGGGAAGAAATGGAAGCAGTGAAAGATTTTATTTTCTTGGGCTCCAAGATCACCGCAGATGATGACTGCAGCCATGAAATTAAAAGACGCTTTCTCCTTGGGAGGAAAGCTATGGCAAACCTAGACAGCATATTAAGAAGCAGAGACATCACCTTGCCGACAAAGGTCCGTATAGTTAAAGCTATGGTTTTTACAGTAGTAATGTATGGCTGTGAGAGTTGGACCATAAGGAAGGCTGACCGCCAAAGAATTGATGCTTTCGAACTGTGGTGCTGGAGAAGACTCTTGAGAGTCCCTTGGACTGCAAGGAGGTCAAATCAGTCAATCCTAAAGGAAATCAACCCTGACTGCTCATTGGAAGGACAGATACTGAAGCTGAAGCTCAAATACTTTGGCCACCTAATGCGAAGAGAGGACTCACTGGAAAAGACCCTGATGCTGGGAAAGACGGAAGGCAAAAGGAGAAGGGGACGGCAGAGGATGAGACGGTTAGATAGCATCACCGATGTAACGAACATGAATTTGAGTAAACTCCGGGAGACAGTGGAGGACAGGAAGGCCTGGCGTGCTACGGTCCATGAGGTCACGAAGAGTCGGACACGACTAAACGACTGAACAACAACAAAAGACAATTACAAGCAAAGTCCTCTTGTAAAATAGAGGAAGTCCCATCAGCACAGGCTTGAGGACAATACAGAATTAAATGCATGACAAGCAGCAGAAGCTCAGTTAGAACCTTTGCTTTTGACTGTAGCCTTAAGCTGCTTGTATCCTGTGCAGAAATTGGCTGGAAACGATGCTAGCTTCAGAAATCTCTTTCAGATTTAAATCCTACCCCTGCTTTGATCAGGGTGATGACGCTTACACAACCCCCTGCTTCTTTACCCCCACCCCACCCCGCCTGCCCACCAGCCCCAGGAAAGCCAATCCCAGCTGCTGCTTTCTGTGGGCAGTTCTTTGAGGAGACCAGGTTCCACTGAGAGACCTTTTCTGTTGACACCCCCCTCAGACGTTTTGTCCCCCAATGGCCCGGAGGGGGAAAACCCCCTTGGAAGGGGAAGGTGGTGGAGCCTGCCAGTGTCACTTGGTTTTTAAAGGACGGGTCCAGTGTTTGCACCATGGGGGCAGAAGGGGGCAGGCAGCCCGGCAGCCCAGAGAGTCATGGCCATGGAAGGCAGTGCCCGGTGGCTGGAGGAGCACTCTGAAGCCCGGTGCCTACAGCCAAATCAAACCCAGCAGGCAGCCCCCCCCCCCCCGCACCACTCATGCTGGAAGAAGTCGGGAAACTCAGCTGTATGGAGCTGGCAGAGGTGGCCTTCACAGTGGGCTGGGTTGGGTTGAGGATCCCATGCATTGCTGGCCTCGGGAAAGAATTGGTGAGATGTCCTTGATCCAGAACAAATGGGACATTGGAGGAGCCCTCAGCTGCCTGGCAACAAGCATGCGGAGCAGCTAATTAGATTTGCCTCCCAGGAGGCAGTATGGCAGCACATGTTAAGGGATGTGCTGGAAGAAAGAAGGAGACCAGTCGAAGAGAGAAACAAGGAGAGAATAATCTTATCTGGATCTCTGGCTGCCTCTATTCCAGTATCCCCCATCTAGTGCATGCAGATATAAAGAAGGGAAAAGATCTTTAGGGTTCTTTTCAGTGACTGCTGAGTGAGACAGGCAGGTTGCAGTGGGAGAGAAGGAGATGGCTGTCTGCAAAATCATAGTATGGTTTCCACAAATTTCTTGATTGTTACTTGATCTCTATAGAACAGGATGCCCATTCAGCGGCCAGGAAGAGAATGGCCAGCTCAGGCTATCGTGCAAAACTAAGTCCTAATAGTTGGCTTGCTTAACTTGAAGCAGGAGCAAGTTCCCATCACATCAAAGACCCTTTTGGTGGTGGTGAGACAGAGCAGAAGTGGTGCAACATATTTTTAATAATTTGTGCAACTCATTTTTCTTTTCTCTCTATTATAGTTCAGTGTGTGTGTGTGTGTGTGTGTGTAAGGGGAAAGGAAGAAAAATTAAAACATCTTGAAAATATGGCAAGTGGAGTATGTTCAAAATTAATGGATGTTCAAAATTACATGGATCTTCTAGACCTGTTAATGAAGCATTGGTGAAACTTTGCTTCTTTTTTTTTAAAAAAGAAAGCATCTCCTCTCCCTTCCTTCAGTTGGTTGGCATACCTGAAACCTTCAGAGGGGCTCCAGCTAAGCCCCCTTGGCTGTGCTTCCTTTCCACAAGGCTCCTGTAGAAGGTTTAAAGTACAAATGTTCACACCATGCAACCCAGCTCTCTTTTTAGAGCAAACTAAAATACACACACCAGACACTTCCTTTCAAGTGTGACTGCATGTTCTTATCACATTGCTTAACAGGGAATCACTTGCAAGAGGAGCGTGAAGAACAGCTGAGGAGGCAGCAGGGCCCTTCATTGCCCATGTCGGGGGGGGGGGGGGGGGAGAGAGCAGAGAGCCTGCTGGGGCTTCCCTGTGGTGGGACCACATGCAGAAACGGCGCGGGGTGTTTGTGTGTATCTATAGAGGGAGTGGGTGACACTGCAGCAGCCCCAGCAGCCCAGAGGGACCCCCCGTTTCCAAAGGCTTCAATCAGCCTAGAGCGGGTACCAGCCAGCCGTGGACGGGCACGCGGTCCTGCCCCATCCTCCTCCCGACAGCTCTTTGGACTTCTGAACCCGAAGGTCAATGGTTTGACACACCCCCCCGACTTTTTATTTTTATGGATGTCATCATTTTTTTCCTGAAAATATTAACACTTCAGAAACATTTTATGTGTCAAAGATTTAAAACGTTAAGCATTGCCCCAAAACGATTTCCTATTTTGTTGCGTACTTGTGTCTCTGTAGAAGAGTTCGTGAAGGGCAAAGAAGGCCCCTTGTTTCTGTGGCTTGCTGAAGCGCTGGCCGCAGTGCCCTCTCTGCTCTGGGATGCCGGTGCTCCTGGCAGAGGGAACGCCACGTGGCGAAGGAGTGGCAGGGGGCACGCGGGACGATGCTCCCACTCCTCCATCTCTCTTAGCTCCTCCGTGGGCTGCCACCCCAGTTTCACTGAGCCACAGAGTAGAAGGGAGCTTCCGAGGCCACGGGGGCCAACGTTCCGCCTCGCGCCCTCTCCCTCTGGGGAGGACGTTTAGTGTCCCTGGCAGCTCTGCCATCCAAGGAAGGAGAAGGTCAAGGGGAATCCAGGGGGCCGATGGGGCGAAGAGAGAGACAGAAACACAGTTTTGCTTCAAACAATTCACTTAAAGCAAGGGCCTTTCATTATTTACTCCCATTGACACTAATACTACCTCAGGGTAAGCCTGCAATGAAAATGTATCATTTTTTTCTACTTCTAGAGCAACTCTTACCTTCTGCCTCTTTTCCTGGCAAGCGACTTGAGTGGGATGGCAAAGTTGTCCCCAGAGAGAGTCCTGTCTGGGTCTGGAGGAAACACCGAACTGTAGTGTGAACCAGAAAGAATCTGTAAGCTGACAACAATTTGTCAATTGACATTTTTCTAAATTGGGATTTAAAATTGAACAGTAGCTTGTTTCATGGAGTACATTCAGTGGTAGAATAAGGCACAATTAGACTGACCACAGCGTGGCTTTTATGTGGGCCCAGGACCTTCTGGAAGGGAAACTGTGCGGGACCAGTGGAATAAAAGGAGCCCGTTAAAACGCGCAGGGCTTCAAGGCGCCCCTCTGGGGCAGAGTTCTTCATCCCTGGCCAGGAAAATGTGCTTCTAATTCAAAAGCATCGGAGAGAATCTCAGAAAGGAAAAGCCTAATGCAATTCCCCTCCGCCCCCAGCAATCCCTCTCTCTGCTGTGATTGCAGAGCAGGTTGTTGAATATTTTTCCCTCATCACCAAAAAGGTCCCCTGCTGAGTGCAATTAAGGCCATCAGTTCACAGCATCAGCCCAGGAAGGCTCCAGGAACGCCCAGGCGCTACTCAGTCCAGACCCAAGCTTCTTTGGCACAGGAGTCCATTTTCAGGCCCCTTTCCTAACCCCCTGTAAAGTTCAGTCACGCTCTCATCCTGACAACGTGGCTGGATCTTTGCAAAACCACGGTGGGGATGTTCAAGGCTGGGACAGAGGGGCAGGTGGCAAACTTCCCTCTCCTCTGTACACATGTCTGCTGTGTGGGAACAGAGCAGCGGCTCCTTCTACACACAGGCGTGGCTTTCAGCCAGCGAGGTTACGATGCTCAGGAAAGCACACTGACAGCACGGCTGCTGAAAGGAAGTGCACTGAGCCTAGTTCCAGTGGCGCTGAATACCAGCAGCAGAAAAGCCATGGGGAGGAAAGCCATTGACTCTGCAGCCTCAACAGCGCACCCCCTTGCTCTGGGCTCCACAGAGCACGAAGCTTTGAGGCCCCGTTCCCTGGGAGGAAGGCCAACAGCGGGCAGCAGCATGTGTGGGGGCTGCATCTGAGCAAAGGTGCACAGGCCTGTGCTGCAAGTCGGACCTAGACTTGGTACAACCTCTGTCTGTTTTCACATTTAGGGAAGATTCCATGTTTATGTTTCCCCTGGCAAAGTGGGCATGCAGATGAGCCCCTCTACTCAAACTAATTAAGACCCCTCCTACATTAAAACAGCAAACCCTGAACAGTTGGTTAGTTGAAAGATATTTTAAATAAAGATATTTTAAATCATGATATTCTATTTTGGGAGAAACGAGGACCATTGCATTTCACTCCTCTGTGTAAACCAGTAGCAAATGAAGCCAAATATTACAGCCATTCCTAAGTACATTATTTCAGATAGTCATGTTATTTATTAAAGTCTATGTTATGTTGGACCACACAGAAAGAAAAGAAAAGAAAAGAAAAGAAAAGGAAAGGAAAGGAAAGGAAAGGAAAGGAAAGGAAAGAAGGAAAGGAAAGGAAAGGAAAGGAAAGGAAAGGAAAGCAAAGCAAAGCAAAGCAAAGCAAAGCAAAGCAAAGCAAAGCAAAGCAAAGCAAAGCAAAGCAAAGCAAAGCAAAGCAAAGCAAGATGCAGATGATCCAAGAGAAAGAGGAGGGTGAAGTTCTCAGCAGCATGTCCTGTCAAAGGCAAGAGCCCAACAAGGGAAAATAATATTTCTAAAGTGAACTTTTTGTTGCAACATTGGTGCAAACAAGAGAGGTTTGGATTTTTCATAGAGGAGAGCCTGCTGCACAGAGGTGGAATTCATCTCACAAAGGGAAGAAAGTACATATTTGGAAGGTGGCTGGCCCACCTGGTCAGGAGGGCTTTAAACCAGAGTGCTGGGCATGCACGTTTCCAGCTGGATATGGACAGGTTAGAACGGGTCAGAGGAAGGCAACAAAGATGTCAGAGCGATTTCAGGATATGCCTTATGAGGATAAACTGAATGAACATGGGATGTTCAGTCTGGAGAAAAAAAACTGGGGGAAACATGATATTAGTGTGCAAGAACATACAAGAGTGCTATAGGGAAGATGATCAGGAGCTTCATTGGAAAAAAAAATCCAAGATGGCGATCGGGAGCAGCCGCCGCTGAGCGCTGCTCCGGGAGAGAGGTTCCTGGTCTCCTGAATCCCACCCTACCCTGCCTTTTTGTTACCTGGAGGTGTGGGTAGGGGATTTTGTGAGGTTCCCTCGGCTTTCACTTCTGGACCAAGGTGGGGAGATGGCTGGACCCCCCCGGGTGGAACAGCAGGCGACGAGGCGGCGAAGCGGGGCAGCAAAACGCGATGGCCGTTTGGAGGAGAGTTGGAAAACGGCGAAATGCGGTGCTTTTCCCTGCGGGCTTTGGGGGCTCAGGCGAGCCCATTGTGAACTGGGCGGACTCCCTGGTGAGCCCTTACTATCTGGTCGAAGACGCTCGGCCCCTTGGCGGCCCTCCGGTGTAGTAGAGGAAGCGGCGGAGTGGCGGAGTATAATCAGGAGCCTGTGGGCCTTGTGGACAAGCACTTTACTATATTTTTGGGAGCTCGGGGCCCGGACGGACTTTGACGAACCCCCGCAATTGTTGATGGACCTGGCGAGCCCCAGAGATTTAATATACACTGGAGGCTTGCGAGACCTTGGCGCTGCAACAAGGCGGAAGAGCAGAGCAGCGGAGCGTGTTAGATCTTAAGGCACGCCGACTTGGACGAACTCTTGGTGGGCCTGGTGGTCTTTAACTGTGGGGGAGGGGGTCTAATGGGGGACGACGGGTTCAGGAATGGGGGACCAGCCATAATATCCCCATGAAATCAACAACTGTTGAAGGTTTTTTATTGGACTTTTAACTTTAGTTTAACAACTAAGAGGAAGCCCCCATCTACACCCACATTTATTTATAGGCGGCAGAGACTTTTTAGGGTCCCTGTAGTGTGAATGTGGCCCCCCTGGATGTGAGAGAGTCATGGGGGGAGTCCAAGACTGTGTGATAGTATGTATGAGTGCCCACACCTGAGTGGGAGACAGGTGGTGGGCAGGAGTGGATGATACCTCTCTGCGACCAGTGAGAGTGGTTGTGGGGGGACATTGCAGGTGTGGTTGTGGTGGTTAGGCCCTTTCAGTGCCGAGAGCTTAGGCTGGTGCGCTGAGGGGGGCCTACCATCACTAGAAGTTGATTGAGCTTGAGAGATGTGTGCGTGGGGGAGGGGACCCGTGTTTCTACCTAGGGTCTTTGAAGGTCCGGGAGTGGAGGCATCTGGACCTGGAAGCTCTGGGGGCTACGGAGTGGGCTGCCCTATCGAAGTGGTGACGGGCCGGGGATGTTATGATGGGAACCGGAGGGCGGGCCATCGTTGGGAAAGATGCCCCCGGTGTTTGTTACCGGTGGCGTGTTCCGGCCCTCCAGGTTCATACCCAGGTCCTGGTCAGCAGATCCTTGAGGGCCCTGGTTTCCGGCTGCTGCTGCTTAATGCCAGGTCTGTTAACAACAAGGGCCCCCTCATATGTGATTTGATCACGGAAGTGGGGGCAGACCTGGCATGTATCACCGAGACCTGGCTGAGCTCGGAGGGGGGGTAGCCCTCTCTGAAATATGCCCAGCCAGGTTTCAAGTGTGGCACCAGCCGAGACTCCGGGGCAGGGGAGGAAGGGTGGCGGTTGTAATTCGAGAGTCTCTAGTGGCCTTCAGGGGCACTGCTCCGCAAGTGGCCGGTTGTGAGACCCTGTTTTTCAAGTTGGGTTCTCGAGAACAGTTGGGAGTGTTGCTGCTGTACCAGCCTCCCTGCTGCGTAGCGACATCCCTGCCTGAGCTGCTGGAGGCTGTCTCGGGGCTGGCGGTGGAATTCCCTAGGCTTATGGTTCTGGGGGATTTCAATCTGCCGTCCCTGGGACGTGCCTCTGAGGCGGCTCGGGAGTTCATGACTACCATGGCAGCCATGGGCCTGTTCCAGATTATTCGAGACCCAACTCGAGACAGTGGACTCACCCCGGACTTAGTTTTCTTGTCGGAGCAGTGGCAGTATGCTCTGAGGGGAGAGTTACATCTTTCCCCTTTGTCATGGTCAGATCATGCCCTGGTGACCTTGAGATTCTCTTATGCTGCCCCACTCCGCAGGGAGGCAGGACCCAGTCGATTGGTCTGCCCCCGGTGACTAATGGACCCAATAGGGTTTCAGAGGGAGCTGGGGGCTGTACCTCAGGATCTACTGCACGCTCCAGCGGAGGTCCTGGCCGCAGCCTGGAATAGGGAGGCGGCCGGGGCCTTGGACAGGATCGCGCCTATGCGGCCTCTCTTGCCACACTTGACCCGATACTCCGCTTGGTATACAGAGGAGTTGAGGGTCTTGAAGAGGGTTAAGAGACGCCTAGAGCGCTGCTGGAGAAAGACAAAGACTGAATCTGACCGAACACAAGCTAGAGTCGCTGTTAAGACCTACCTTGTGGCGGTAAGAGCGGCGAAACGTCAATATTTCTCCGCTCTTATTGCGTCCGCAGAATGCCGTCCGACGGCCCTGTTTAAGATAACAAGATCTCTGTTGGGTAAGGTGGAGTCTGTGACCCACCTACAGGGCCGTGCAGAAGAATTTTCTGAGCATCTGCAGGATAAAGTCGCTCAGATTCGGTCTAAGTTGGACTCTAAGCGTGTAGCACAGTCTGGGGAGATGCCGAGGGAACGTCTTTGCCCGGTTATCTGGGAACAGTTCGATCCTTTTGGACCTAAGGAAGTGGACAGGATCCTTCGGGTTGTAAGGGCCACCACATGTCATCTGGACCCATGCCCTTCCTGGCTGGTACAGGCAGCCTGGGAGGTGACATGTGGTTGGGTCCAGGTGATGGTTAATGCATCTCTGGGGGAGGGGGTGTTCCCAGCTGCTTTTAAAGGGGCTTTGGTGCACCCCCTCCTCAAGAAACCATCACTGGACCCTACTATATTGGACAATTTTCGTCCTGTCTCCCACCTCCCCTTTTTAGGGAAGGTGGTTGAGAAAGCGGTGGCGTTGCAACTCCAGAGGATCCTGGATGATACGGATTATCTGGACCCCTTTCAGTCAGGTTTCAGGCCGGGATATGGGGTGGAAACTGCATTGGTCGCGCTTACAGATGATCTCTGGCGGGAGCGGGATGGAGGGAGTGCATCCATCCTAGCTCTTCTTGACCTCTCAGCGGCATTCGATACCATCGACCATGGTATTTTGGGACGGCTCAGGGAGTTGGGGGTGGGAGGCGTAGTTCTGCGCTGGTTCACCTCCTTCCTCCGGGGCCGTTCCCAATCAGTGGTAATAAGAGAGGAAAGATCCGACCCTCGCCCCCTCGTCTGTGGGGTACCGCAGGGTTCGGTTCTCTCCCCTCTCCTATTTAACATCTACATGAAACTGCTGGGTGAGATCATCCATCACCATGGGATGAGATACCATCAATATGCAGACGATACTCAATTATATATTTCCATCCCTGGTGAGATAAGTGATGCAGTGGCTACCCTTTCTCAGTGCCTGGAGGCTGTGGGGGTCTGGATGGGGAACAACAGGCTTCGACTGAACCCTGGTAAGATGGAGTGGCTGTGGATTGATGGCTCCCGTGGATCCAGGAAGCTGTCATCTCTAGTTCTGGATGGGGTTGCACTACCCCATTCAGACCAAGTGCGTAATTTGGGGGTTCTTCTGGACTCACAGCTCCTGCTCAAAGAGCAGGTGGTAGCCGTGGCCAGAAGGGCTTTTGCACAACTTCGTGTTGTGAGTCAGTTACGCCCTTTCCTGGATCGGGAAGCCCTCCGTACAGTCACTCATGCCCTGGTCATCTCCCAAATAGACTATTGCAATGCGCTCTACATGGGGCTACCCTTGAAGAGTATCCAGAAGCTTCAATTGGTCCAGAATGCGGCTGCTCGCGCAGTTATTGGTGCGCCTAGATCAGCGCATGTGACACCTCTGCTGCGACAGCTGCACTGGGTGCCTGTGTGCTTCCGGGTCCAATTCAAGGTGTTGGTTATCACCTTTAAAGCCCTACATGGCATGGGGCCAGGTTACCTGACCGTCTCATCCCCATAACGTCGAACCGTCCCATTCGGTCATTCAGAGAGGGCATGCTGCGGATCCCGTCCATAAAGAAATGTCACCTGACGGGGTCTAGGAGGCGTCCCTTCTCGGTAACGGTGCCCACCCTTTGGAATATGCTACCCCCGGAGGTGAGGCAGGCCTCATCGCTCCCGGCCTTCAGAAAGAACTTAAAGACCTGGTTCTGCCGCCTTGCGTGGGGGGGGGGGGAATAGTTCCTCTTGGGGATGGCTGGTGCCATAGGGCCCTTTTAAACATCTAAACATCAAACCATCACATCTTGGATTTTTATACTTAATTTTATTATATGAGAGTATTTTATTAGGTTGTTTTAATTGTCAGATTTTAATTGTTGTATTTTGTAAACCGCCCAGAGTTCCCTTGTGGGGAGATGGAGCGGTATATAAATTGAAACATAAATAAATAAATAAATAAACTATTTTCCATTGCTACAAAACTAGAATCCAAAACAATGGATTGAAATTGCAATTTTATGAACTTCCGGTGAGGACGGACAGCGGCTGGGGCGAAATAGAAGAAGCTCCGTAAAGAAAATTAAATACCCTGCGGAACCAAGCCTGCTTTACGAAATTTAAAAACTAAAAAGCGGCAGCAGAAAGAGCGGAAAATTTGGCTCTTTTTAAAAAAAAACAAAAACTTTCGGCGGCTTCGGATGGCAGGCGAGTCGTCTGTTTGTTAGGTTTAAGTCTTCTTTGACTCGCGGAGAAAATCAAGCCGGGAAGCTGAAAAGCGAAAGCTAAGGCTCCGCGGAGGGAAAGTCTTTGAAAGAGATGAGCACCGCAGATAGCTTCACCAAAATAATTTGAAAAACAAACAATTCAAAAGCAATTATTTCTAAAAGAAGAAACTAAGCGAAGGACGTTGGGTGAGAAGAAAATAATTTCCTTACTGAGAACTTTCACAAAGATTGAATTAATTAATTAATTTAGAAAAACAAACGAAGCCATCTTGTTCCTATAGAATCGACTTTGTTCTGTTGTTCTTTTGTGTAAACCTTGCTAAAGAGTATAAGAGTATAAAAATAAGAATAAGTATATTAATATATTAGTATATAAGTACTGTATAAGATATATATTACAGTATAGATTATAGATTGAAATTTACAAACATAATTAGATAATTAAGATAATTAAGATTTTAGATTAAAAACTTTCTTCTTCTCTTTTTCTTTTTCTTTTATTTATATAAAACTCTTACTTCCTGCTTTCTCTATATAAGATAGTAAATAAGCTACAAGAATTATAAAATGAGTATTAGTACTAGAAGTAAGGGTAGAAGGGGATCTGATACAGGGGAAGGAGAATGGTTGAAATCTCTGTTTGAAGATTTTACAGTTAAAACCACTAAGACAATTTCACAAACAGTGACAAAAGTGCTGGAGGAAAAATTAGAAGATATAGAAACCAGATTAGAACAAAAACTGGGAAAGATAGAAAAAAGATTAAAAGATGACATACATGAAGTTAAGAAACAGATCGAGAAATGTGAAGAAAATCTTGACAAAGAAGAAGAGCGCATAACAATATTAGAGTTAAAAGAGAAAGAACACTGCATAAGGTTGAGAGGTATACCAGAAGAAAAAGAGGATAATATGAGAGAAGTAATTGTTCAAATGTTAGCAAATTTAATTGATTGGGAGGAAGAAAGATTAGAGGAGGAGATCGAAAGAATGTTTAGAGTAAATTCAAAATATGCAACATTGTATAAAAAACCAAGGGATATAGTGATTGAATTTTCAAAAAAAAGACAAGGAATACAATAATACAAACATCATACAACAAAAAAATAGAAATAGAAGGGAAGGATATTACTATTTATAAAGAAATACCAGCAAAAATCTTAAGGAAGAGAAAAGAATATAGATTTCTAACAGACCTTTTGGGAAAAAACAATATAAATTTTAGGTGGGAAATACCAGAAGGTTTAAGTCTGACATTTAAAAGCCAAAGATTTAAATTAAATTCAATACCAAAAGCAAAGGATTTTTTTAAAAAGATTTGAAAAAGAGATAGCCAACCCAAGGGATCAGAGACCAAGGGAAAAAGAGACACTTCAGGTTCAAAAAGAAAAAGGAACAGCTAACTCCAAAGAATTTGTTTCATTGCTAGTAAATGAATGAACTAAAGGCCATTACTTGGAATATCAATGGGGCCAATTGTCCTGTTAAAAGAAAACGACTGTTCCAATTACTAAGTAAACTAAAACTTGATGTTGCATGTCTCCAGGAAACCCATATCAAAAAAATAGATACAAAATACCTAATTAATAAAAAACTAGGAACAGAATTTATTACAGCAAATGAGAAAAAAAAATGGAATAGTAATATATGTAAAACCCTATTTAAAACCCAAATTAATACAAAAAGATGAAAATGGGAGATATATTATTATTGAAATTGAAATTCATAATTCTAAAATATTAATAATCGGAATATATGCTCCCAATAAAAATCAAATTTTTTTTATAAAGAATTACTAAATAATTTTGCAGAATATACACAAAATAATTGGCTAGTAATGGGGGATTTAAATGGAGTAGTTACGCCAAAATTAGATAGGAAATCACATTATCAAATTAAAGACTGCCAAGGCAAATTACCTAGGGAATTCTTTGATATGACAAAAAAATTATCTTTAATCGATGCCTGGAGAAGCCAAAATGGAAACGCCAGAGAATTTACTTTCTATTCAAACAGATATAAATCATTCTCAAGAATTGACATGATTTGGACATCAAAAAATTTGGAAAATAAAATTAAAGATAGTACAATTTTACCGAAGACTTTATCAGACCATAACCCTGTGCAAATAACTCTGGAGATAAACTCAAAAAATTATAGATGGAGACTAAATGAAAATATTTTGAAAAATAAGAAAAATTTAGATGATTTAAAAAAGAAAGTACAAGAATTTTTCCTTTGGAACATGGACACAGAGGTTAAATTAGGAACAGTTTGGGATGCAAGCAAAGCCTTCATCAGAGGATACTTTATATCGCTGAATAATTTTCAAAAGAAAAATAGTAGCAAAAAATTACAAATAATTTTAAACCAAATAAAAGAAAAAGAAAAAGAATTACAAAACAATAATAAAAAAGAAGAAATTTTAAATCAGATTAAATTATTACAACTAAAAGTGAAAATACTAATGACAGAAGAGATTGATAGAAAATTAAAATATACTAGACAGAGAAACTTTGAACATGTGAATAAGCCAGGTAAATGGTTGGCATATAAATTAAGAAAAGAAAGAGAAAAAAAAAATAATTCTAAAATTTAGAGAAAACGATATGGATTTAACTCAAAATGAGAAAATTAAAAATGCCTTCCATACCTATTACACAAAATTGTACAAAAAACAAAAAACACCGTTGGATAAAATTGAACAATATGTTCAGGAATGTGATTTAGAAAAATTAACAAATGAACAGAAAGATATCACAAATAATTTGATTACATCACAAGAAATAACAGAAGAAATTACAAGACTGAAAATAGGTAAGACCCCAGGACCTGACGGGCTATCTGCGGGATACTATAAATATTTTAAAGATCAATTAATAGAACCACTTAAAAAATTATTTAATTTAATTCTTGAGGGCAACGAAATACCACAATCATGGACAGAAGCCAAAATTACTTTAATTCCCAAAGAAAACCAAGATTTAACAAAATGTCAAAATTACAGACCAATTTCCTTATTAAATAACGACTACAAATTATTCACTAGCATTTTGGCTGAAAGATTAAAAAAAATTCTACAAAATTTGATAAATCATGATCAGAATGGATTCTTACCAAATAGACAAATTAATGAAAATTTACGTACAATAATAAATTTGATAGAATATGCAAATGTTCATAACGAAAAATCTATAATGTTATTATTCCTAGACGCAGAGAAAGCATTTGATAACGTAAATTGGGATATTATAATTAAAACATTAGAACACAACAACAACATTTATTTATTCGGTCAATGACCAGCAACATACACTTAATAAAAATTACGGATACAGGCGACTGGATCTTATAAATACGTCTATATATAAAAAGCAATATGTTAGGACTATTATACTATAACGTATAAAATCCTATACTATAATATTTTAATTTAATTAATCATTAAATGAACATTCAATTAATACTATATTATAAAATATTGTAAAATGAGTATCCACAAAGATTATTAAAATAATTAAACAGAATATTAGTAAAAATATAAGCGCAAATAAAAATCCCTATTTCTTTATCTGGTTTTGTCTCATCGTTATTGCGGCAGCACAAAATTTAGCTACTAGGCAGGTAATACTTGGATTTGTGTCTTGTAAAAGATGGTTCTCATAGAAACTATCTGGTCTCCCTGGAAATCTTTCTATTAAAGGATAGATGTATTTTGATCTAATATCCCTATAATATTTACAGCGTAATAAAACATGAGCGATATTTTCAACCTCCTCTATACCGCATATGCAGGTTCTCTCTGCTAGTGGGGTTTTATTATATCTACCTTGCAGGAGTGCTGATGGAAGGATATTAAATCTAGCTTTAAAAAATGCTATTCTAATCTTAGGAAAGGTTAGGTCTTTCAAATAGCCTGCTGATTCCCATGTGCCCCATCTTATCCGATTTCTACTATGAGTAGGTATTCTATTAACTTCTAACTGGAATTCCATATCGTTTATTCTATTGTTAACCAATTGTTTGGCTTGATCGTAATCTAATGATTTTAAGAATAATGGGGAAAGCCCATACAAAGCCAACTTATGTTCTATCGCCTGTTTCCAGGGAGAAGAAAAATTATCAGTCAAAACTAGTGATCAATCCAACTGGGAAGAATTGAAGTTTCATCCAAAAATTCAGCATCATTTTCCAGGCCCTAACCTGAATTTGAGGCATTCCTGTTTCTAATCTCAATTGGGCATTTGATGTTCCCATTAGAACACAGAAATTTTGGGGATAAATTTATAAAAGCAATTCAGGCAATTTACAAATTGCAGAGAGCCAAAATTATAGTGAATGAAGAAGAAACACAAGAAATTAATATAGAAAAAGGTACACGTCAAGGCTGTCCATTATCTCTGTTAATATTTATATTAGTATTGGAAGGTCTACTGCAAAAAATTAGAAAAGATGATAATATTGAAGGTGTCAAAATTAAAAAAGAAACATATAAATTAAAAGCCTTTGCAGACGACCTGGTGATAATATTACAAAACCCACTAGATTCAATAGAAAATTTAAACAAAAAGTTGCAAGAATTTGGAGATGTAGCAGGCTTTAAAATAAATAACCAAAAAACCAAAATGATAAATTTGAATATGACAAAAGAAGAGCGAGAAAAATTGGAACAAAAATCAGGATTCCAAAACGTTAAACAAATTAAATATCTAGGAATACAGATAACTACTAAAAATATAGATTTATTTAAAAATAATTATGTTAAAATATGGAAAGAAATCAAAAATGATTTAGAAAAATGGGAATCTTTACAACTGTCGCTATTGGGTAGAATAGCGACAATAAAGATGAATGTATTACCTAGAATTTTGTATCTGTTCCAAACAATCCCTATAACAATAACAGACCAGACTTTTATAAAATGGCAAAAAGATATAACAAAATTTATATGGCAAGGAAAAAAGCCCAGAATAAAATTAAAATACTTACAAGATATTAAAGAAAGAGGAGGATTGGGATCACCAAATTTAAAATTATATTATGAAACTTGTTGTTTGATCTGGCTGAAAGAATGGATAATATTGGAAAATACAAATATACTAAATTTAGAAGGACATGATAATAGATTCGGTTGGCACGGATATATGTGGTACAATAAAAGTAAAGTTAACAAAGCATTTAATAATCACATAATTAGGAAATCATTATTAAGAGTATGGAACAGATACAAAAACTCTCTACTACCTTCACTTCCACTGTGGACATCATCTCAGGAGGCATATGCCAGAAAAGAAAGCTCAAATGATAAAAAATGGTTAAGACACAAAGCTCTGCTAAAATTTAGGGGAAATAATTATGAATTTAAAACAAGAGAAGAATTAGAAAAAGAGGGGTACAAATGTCAGTGGTTCTTATATTTACAATTAAAAGAACAATTCAAATTGGATCAAAAAACATTCAAATTTCTTAAATCAACAGAAAATTGGGATAATATATTATGGAAAGAAAATGACCACTTAATTTCAAAATTATATAAAAAAATAATAGATTTAAAAACTAATGATATAATAACAAAAAATTATATGATAAAATGGGAAGAGAATTTGAATAGAGAGATCAGTTATGAAGATTGGCAAACCATTTGGATTAAAAACACTAAATTTACTCTAAGTAATATTTTAAAAGAAAACAGTTACAAGATGATTTTCAGATGGTATATGACTCCTGAGAAATTATATAAAATGAAATGTTTAGGATCAAACATTTGTTGGAAGTGTAAAATAAAAGTTGGATCTTATTATCATTTATGGTGGTCCTGCAAAAAAACTAAAAAAATTTTGGGGAAAAATTCATAAGTGTATTTGTAAAATTATTGGAATAAATATGGAAAAGAAACCAGAATTCTACTTATTGGGACTTATGAACACAAATTGGACTAAAGACTGTAAGAATTTACTACTACATCTGATCGCTGCTGCAAGGATAACCCTAGCGAAACATTGGAAAGAAGAACAGACTCCACCAATAGAAGAATGGATTTTCAAAACAATGGATTTAGCACAAATGGACAGATTAACGAACTTAGTAAAAGATAAAGAAATTGGAAATTATGAATCAACATGGAAACCCTTTTTAAATTTCATACAAAAGGATTACAATATAAAATTATTTTTGTAAGAGATAAAAACAATGACAAAAGAAAAAGTTGAAAATGAAATTAACAAATGAGATAAATTACAAATATAAAGACAAAATATTAAAAAGGAAGAAAAAATATAAAGAAAATAGTATTATTGAATAAAAGTTATAAAAGTTTCTTCTTAAAAGAAATAGGAAGTCACTTTATTCTGTGTGTAACTTTGAATGTTCTTATAGTTTTGTATTTTGTGTTTTGTGTAAGTATGTTATGTATGTGCTGTAAATCTTTGTAAATGTAACTATCGATGTGATGTGTAAATATTTTAAATAATAAAATTTACTATAAAAAAAAAAGAAATTGCAATTTTATTTAAATATAAGGAAAAACTTCCTGACATTCAGATTTGTACAACAGTAGATCTGTTGTGGGTTCTCCGTCTCTAGGGGTT
This sequence comes from Charina bottae, assembly GCA_023362775.1. Taxonomy (NCBI): domain Eukaryota; kingdom Metazoa; phylum Chordata; class Lepidosauria; order Squamata; family Charinaidae; genus Charina; species Charina bottae. The sequence continues at coordinate 648,091 of JALMGJ010000013.1, read as the reverse complement.
CTTAAGAGGAGGCTGCTCACCCAGCATTCAAGACTGTTTTAACTGCTTTTCCTGCACATCGCACAGGGTCGGACTAGATAACCATTGTGATCCCGTCCAATTGCACGATTGTATGATTTTATGGTCATCAAAGGGGCTTAGTTGTAGCTCCCTATTCTACCTGTACCCCATAATTCTTATGCTGGTGAAGCCCTTGGCTTGGAACTATAAAAATTGTATTTCTATAAGGTCTTTATTGTTTTTCAGATAGTCGATAATGTCATTTCTATTCCACTCATTCCTCAGGGAAGTTGGAGGCTCGGGAGAGCTATAATGAAGCTTTCCTTGTATGGCTGCTTCACAGAGCCTTCTTGGAGAGCTGCTGGCATCCCTCTTGGCATCACACAGGAATCTTCTCATCTACCCAGAGGAGTGTTGGTGGCCTTAATTTAACACATCATTGACATTCTCCAGACATGGGGTCAATGGAAGATACTTCTCCCACACTGATGTTTCAGTTGGAGAGGAGAAAATTGCACACATTCTGCTTTTAAAAGTTCTGCTTTTATAGTTTATAATGTTTTTTAATAGTTATTCTATAATGGATTTAGGTAATGATTGTTTATATAGTTATTGTATTATTGGATTGTTGTACGCCGCCCAGAGTCACTTTTTGTGAGATGAGCGGCCATATAAAATTGATTAACAAATAAATAAATAAATAAATATGCACCCCGTGTGTCTACAATAACAAGATAAATCTCCCTCTGTCTGGAAGAGAGAGACATCCCTCGTTTAGTCCATTTTTACTTTGGTGTCTTTGAGAAAAGCACGTTCTTCTTACTCTGCAGAGCAGAAAGCTCTGAGCCCCCCACCGGGCCTGAGGGTGCAGTGGGAGGGCCCCTTTCTGGGTTAGCGTCTGGCCACCTTGGCAGCTTCTGCATGGCCTTCTGCTCACATGCTGGAGACCCAGGTTTTGCTGCCTATCCCTGAGTGGAAGAGATGCAGCTTTGCTCAAAAATCCTGGTTTTCGCCAACAAACACCAAATGTGTTTCCACTCAGGATAGCATCTGTATTGGTCTTTAACCTTGCTTTTTAATTGTTATGGTCCACATGGTGGCACAAAAAGGACAGAAAATGTTCAAGTTGCCATTTACTTTGTAAAAAAGAATGGTTTCCTTACACACTATACTAGCATGTTATAACGTATTCTATTTATTTTAGTGGAAGACATTTAGAGGGAAAATCACAGAATTGGAAGAGAACATTTAGGATGTTTGGTGTCAGTGAGAACCCAAATTGAAGTACCCTGAGAGATGGGGACGTTTCATTTTACAGGAATTGACTGAGGCAGGAACAGCCAAATGATGAGTCACTTCTGTCCCACAAATCTTAATCAGAGAGCTACCAGACCATAGCTTAGGAGCCTTTTCTAAATTCAGGGTGCAGCTCTGGCAGATATTTATTTAGTTGTTAGATTTATACCATCCTTTCCTGCAGGAGATTAAGGCAGCAGACATAGCATTCCGTCCTCCAGTCCTCCCTTCGAGGGAGGCTAGGCAAAGAGAGCGACTGGCCCCCAGAAGCCCCTAGAAGCCTCTATGGTTGTGGCAGACCTGACCCCGCATCTCCCCAGACCCAGTCCAACCCTGTAACCAGTAGACCACAATGGTTCTGCAAATGCACTAACCCTTGATCACTTAACTTGATTCTTCAGTTAACCCACCTTCTGCATTTGCAACGAAGCCATAAATCAAACCAGCAAGCTGGATGTACACAACACATCAAGCCACAATAGAACTAACCAAGATCCAGAATACCAAAAGTAAAATTTTGTGGAAATAGAGTTGCTAACTGTTGGAGATCCTGGCAAATCCAGCATGCCTCATCAGCATATGAATGGCTTCTCTAGGATGCAAGCTCTCCATGCTTTTGAGGAAGCTGTTTGTGGCCACTCCCACTTCCTCTCTCTCTCTCTCTCTCCTCCTTGGACTGGGAGCAAGCACATGGCTGTGTGCTGCTCCATCCTAGGCCATAGATGGGCCTAGGAGATTTTCCCCCCTTTCTACACGCATCTCTTGCAGCAAGCAGGGCAAGAGGTATTAAGTTAAGGGAACAAGAAAGAAGAAATGGAACATCATTTATCTATCAAAAATGCTGTGCCTGCAATGAATAAATGTAAGGACTCTTTTGTACTTACTTTTCATACCTGCCATGTCTAAGCACGTATTTCTTTATGCTTGGGTGTGCTCAAGGTGTAAGATTAACCTGGATCTCTCTAATATGCTCATGGGCTCTGTTTTTAAACAATATTCTTTTTCTGTACACGAGTTTAGCAGCTCTGCTCCATTTCAGTAGTTCTAACAGACTGTTGAATGGGCTTCACTAACAAACTCTTTATGTGAGTTGTGGGAGGGCAGTCATGAACTCCATCCTGTAGCTGGGGCAGGACAGGAAGCCATCCAGCTTTGGAACTGTAGCCAGGGCACTGCCGCCACAGGGTACCACTCCACGTCTTTTGGCAGCCAGCCCTTCCTTGGGCCGCTGGCACAGCCTTTGGAGCTCTCCTCCAAGGACGGCCCACTCCTCCCTTCCATTTCCCCCTCCAGCCATCTTTTACTTCCTACTTGAGCTGCAAACGTTGATATAGGGAAGTTCTACTGAGATCACATTCTCTGGAGTAGGAATGAAGGACCCACTCAGGAGGGTCATGAATAGTAATCCCTGCTGCCACTTATCTAGGGCTTATAACCACAATTAAATAAACCACGATGGTGAAATTAATTTAAAATTAGATTAAAATCTTAACATAAATTGATCTGAAGTGAGCTATCATAATTTATTTATTTATTTATTTATTTATTTATTTATTTATGTTTCGACTTCTATCACCGCGCCATCTCCCACGAGGGGACTCTGGGCGGTTCTACCTGTTGTTTAGAAATACAAAATACAGCAATCCAAAATTCAGATGGCTTTTGACTCCATGTCTACTATTGCCTTTTATGGCAGTCAAGAAACTTGCTGAGGCATCTATTTCACAGAAAGTTTAACTGGTAAGCTGAAAGGCAAATCCTTTGTCCAAGGAGTACATGACAGTCTTACAATTGCAGCAGTATACATATAAGGCAGAGTTGAGTATGAAGCCAGCAAAGATAGATTTTTTGTAGCTTAAATTCTTGCTCTCATCCAGGATCTCTCTTTCACCCCACCCAGCACCCAAGATCCATTCACTCCTTGTACTGCCGCTTCCCAAACTAAGAACAGTCAAGATCCATCTTTTAAATCAGGACTGTAATTGTTAATTTCTTATTCATTTCTATTTGCTTTTTAAAATTTCCATGTTGTCTTCTGTTATCTATCTATCTATCTATCTATCTATCTATCTATCTATCTACCTACATACCTACCTACCTACCTACCTACCTATCATCTATCACATTTCTTCACTGTCCATCTCGGCAAGCAACTCTATTTAATAGTGTAATAAGGTGGGGGTATCAATCAATCAATCAATCAATCAATCAATCAATCAAAAAGGCAAAACTGAAGTACTTTGGCCACATAATGAGAAGACAGGATACCCTGGAGAAGAAGCTGATGCTAGGGAAAGTGGAAGGCAAAAGGAAGAGGGGCCGACCAAGGGCAAGATGGATGGATGATATTCTGGAGGTGACAGACTCGACCATGGGGGAGCTGGGGATGGTGACGGCCGACAGGAAGCTCTGGCGTGGGCTGGTCCATGAAGTCACGAAGAGTCGGAAGCGACTGAACGAATAAACAACAATCAATCAATCAATCATTCAAACAAATTGTCTTTCTCACAGCCATTAAACACACACTGACACCTCTTTCCCCTGGTTGGATTGCCTTACACTTGCTAGGCTGTCCTAGGTATAAACAGGATGTATCATGGGCTCAAGCTGAGTAATCTGGAGGAGTTATGTGGTCTATGTGGGAGGGAAGTATCATAGTCCCTTTCTCAGGATCATGTTTTTTACTCATCAATTCAAACTTCTATTTCCAAACTACCTTGAACAACTAGTTGGCTACTGTGCCTATTAATCACTCTTGGGCAGAGGCCTTCATAGAGCATCAAAGACCTCTATGTATGACCTCAGCTCTTACTTTGGGGGAAGAGGTTTGGAGCCTCCAGATATACCCCACCCCCAATAATCTGACCGAGCATGGAAATATGCCAACCTTCAGGCTTACACTATGGTGATAAGGAGGCACCATTACTTACCTTCCCTTATTGCTGTAATTCAGCAGCCTTGTTTAGGGTGGCTAAACCCCTTTTAGGGAGGAGTCAGCATCAAGATCTCTTCTTGGTTGCTCTGACTTCCTCAGGGGCAGATTCTTTTCATCTGGCCATATTATTTGGGACTCCCTTTGGCCAGTGAACTATGAGGAAATGGACTTTCCCCTACCACTGGCAGGCTTGACCCTTGCCCCTCCTTGCTCCTGCAATCCAGGAGATTGTCAATGATTCCTTCTGGGAGGGGGAACTTCTGGCAGTCTTGGAAGAGGCTGTAGTGTAGTGTGCCCCCTTATGAAGAGGCTATCCAGTGGTTTTAGATAAGTAGCACATGGTCTCCAACCTCCCCTTTCCAGGGAAGGTTGTTGAGACAGTGGTGGCAAAACAGCTATGTAGTGTTGTGATTATCAGGAGTCAAAACTCAGCATTGTCTCATAAGCATAAGGGAGGTCTTTTCTAGTAAATGTATTGTGCTTGTGGGAAGTCACATGGGTCACTTGATTTCCTCTTCCTCCTTCTTCTTGGTTTGGGGGATTAACAACCTCCATTACTCCTTGGGCACATGTGCAAGCAGGAGGGCTGCAGGGCTGCAGCTCTCGTCCTTTCCATCTCGCTTGCACACAGATCTACTATGAACCTACTCATATCCAGATCTACTGAATAAATGTAAGCTATCTCTATTTTTCTTCATCTAACTAATGTGTGAAGACTGAATTTATTTCTGAATGTAATTAAGCTTAAAGTGCAAGTTTCCTGCTGGTTCACGTTTCTACTCTGTAAGATTGTTGTTAGCTGCTTGGAGTTCTTTTATTAACTCTCAAGACTCTATCATTTAGCACCCTGGATGAAGCACATTATCTGGACACTTTTCAGTCAGGGTTTGGACCTGGGTATGGGACTGCGACTGAGACAGCATTGGTCGCTGTCATTGATAGCTTCTATGGATGAGGGGAGTGAGCCTCTCCTGGTCCTCTTAGGTTTCTTAGTGGCTTTTGATATCAGCAACCATGGTATCCTCCTGGACCCCCTGCTAAGGTTGGGGATCGGAGGCACTATCTTCCTCAGGAGGTGGTTTAAATCAGTAGTGGTGAGGAAGAACTGGGTCAACTGGGTTCACGGAGGGGCTGCTTTCAAGTAGCAGTGCCAGGTTTCTGGAAGAGTCCCCATATGGAAATCAGGCTGCATTCAGAAAGATGCTCAAAACAGAATTTCTCCAGAGGAAGTACTAATTCAATTGGGCCATCTCTTTTTTTTTTTTTGGGGGGGGGTTAGTCATTGTATTCTTGAATTGTTAACTTAATTGTTATACTGTTTTGATTTTATGCTGATTTTATTCTTACCATGGATGTTTTAAACTGTTTTTTTATATTTTGTTAACAAGCCAGAATTGTTTGATTGTGGCAGGATATAATAAGTAAACAAACAGTCGTAAAATATTTAAAGATTCCAAAGAGAGAACGATCATCAATAGCCTTGAAATTATGCTGGAAGTGGGAATAGCGCTAGGAGGAGAGATGATTTCCAAACTTCTGGCACACCCAACACCCGGCCAGGGAGATGGTGGGGGATTATTTTACAGTACATCTCTACCAGGAGTATGAGGAGGCAAGGGAGCAGCAGAGGACCCCAGGCAGACCAGGTACTGTGCAACCATGCTTTTGCCCACATAGGGGAGAGAGGGCAGAATCAGCCCTCACTGCTTATGGCACAGAGCCCAAATTTGTCTCAGCTCCACAGCTTGCATGAATGTCTTCCCTGTCAGATGGAGAGCCAGGGGGCCAAGAAGTCTCCTGAATCAACTGGATCCTGCAGCCAGCGCCAGCTGTGCCCAGCCGCAAGCTGAGAGCTTCCCGCCTTAAAGGTTTTATCAGGGGCAGTACAAAGCCTCCCTTCTCTGAAGTCCCAAACTCAGTGGCTCTCCTTAGAACAGGGCTTTCCAAAGTGCTGCCGCTGGCGACACACCAGCGGCGGCGGCGTTGCGCGCGCACGGTGGCGGCGCGGGGGGGCGTGCGGCGGTGCACGCGCACGGTGGGGGCGCGGGGGGGCGTGCGGCGGTGCACGCGCACGGTGGTGGCGCGGGGGGGCGTGCGGCGGTGCACGGGGGCGTGCGGCGGCGCGCGGGGTGGGCGTGCGGCGGCGCGCGCGTGCATGGCGGCCGCCGTGCATGTGCGCGCCGCCGCTTCCGCGTGGTGTGGCGACACACCACGCTGTGCGTGGCAACACACTTTTGTGTCGCGACACACAGTTTGGAAAGCTCTGCCTTAGAAACTCGACTCTTCTGGACCTGACCGCCTCCTTCTGCCTTTCCCTGGCAGGTGGCAAGCAGTCTTCCCCTTCTCTGGCACTTGGACACCCTGAGACTGTGGCTCCGCTTTCCGACTTCAGTTGAACGTGTCATACTGTGTGAGATGAAGGATCTCCGTCAAGAAAACCGAGCTCTGAACAACCCATTCGTTCTACTTATTCTGTCAACTCCAGGCAGGCAGAGCAGAGTCCTTTGTCTGTCTGTGCTAGCAGCTGCTCTGCATGAACAAAGTGTCCCGCCCTACAGACACCCTTTCCCCCAAAACACATTGTTGAGGGAGATCAGGGAAACAAATCTGATACGACTCTGGAAATACTTTGGAAAGTGACCCTTGTATTTGATTTCAAGTAGTGTTTTCATTTTCTTTTTGATTAGGCAATGTTGTACTGTACACTACAAGGTCTTCTAATTAATCGGGCTGTTTGAAGTTTTGATTCAAAAATTGGATTTGAAGATGATTGAATTGTATCATCTTCAATCAAATCACTGGCTTTGAAATTATTTGGTGATTAGATGGACTTCTGTGAATTACACATAAGCTTTAAAAAATTGAATTGAATTGCCTCATTAAATCAAATTGAGGATTCCGCTGAAATCTTGGGTGGTTCTCACAGCCTACTAATTAATTGGGATGTTAACTGACTGTACCCAAATAATATTCTACATGTTCAATGCTCATAATCAAATGCTTGCTGGGTAGGCTAATGGAGGTTTGGCATGGCGGTGGGGTCAAGGGGAAGGGTTTCTTTCTTCTTCATCTAAAGGACATCTAATGGAGATGGAGGGATCTGCTTTCATGATCTACCAGGGACAGGTCCTGTTTGTCTTCCTCCCTGATGACATTGAGAACTATAAATGCTACCAGTGACTGCTCTTCTGGAAGAGAAGGTGAAAGGGCTAGTGGCAAAACTATCCATACCCAGGTCATCAGGAAAGATGGACATTTCTTGAATTGCACAAAATAAGTGCTTGTAGTCCTCTACAAGAGCACCAAGATGTCTCCCAGAAGGCAGAGGAAAGCCAAGTAGAGAAGATGGAGAGATGGAGGAATGTGGCACGAAGGCCCAGGCCTGCCAAGGACAGCTCTTCTACGCTGGAGCTTCAGGATAGACTCCAAGGTGTCACCCTTGATACTGTTTCTGGGTCCCTGGAAGAAAAGCCTCTGCCCCAAGCCTCAGGGGCTGAGGGAGAAGACCCTGGAGGACCTGCAAGGGAAGGACTGCTGCCTTGGCCTGGAAGAGGGAGAGCAACCATTGCTTAGGACTGGAGATTCCTCACGGAGAGGGACTGAAGCATCGATCCATGGGCTGAACAGCCTGTCGAGAGAAGCGCGCTGCCTTTGGGGACACACATTTAGGATGTGACAGAAAGACTTCCAAGGCTCTTTAAGCCCACTGCCAAATATCTCTTTCTGCCAAACCACATGGGAACAAATGGCACAGCCACAGCCTTGATGATACTGTAAAGAACTAAGAAGGAACTAGGAGTATAGATTTTGTTTTCTTCACTCAGTCCTATAAAAAGATGTGGTCCAGGAAGAGATGAAATAATACTGGATGGGAATATCTTGCCACACAGATGATCCCAATGGGAAAGCTTTTGATTCCTTGATGATGGGGCCCGTTTCCAAGATGAGACTCTCAGCAAGAGATGGGCTATGAATGGAATCATGTGAGGGAGAAGAGAGGGCAGAAAATAGTGTGACACCAAGTATTGGGAACAGGATGGGAATGAGCCTGTAAGTGTAGAAAGAAAGGACAAGTCACATGACCCAAGAATTCCATTCTTACTATACGAACACATGAAATACAAGATGCAAACAGGAAGAACTAGAAATCTTAATTCAGGAAGGCTAATATGATTTAGTAACCACTAATCCCAGCAAGGTGGAGTGGCAGTGGATTTAAAATTAACTGATTGCAGAGATAGTCCATTTTTAGCTCTGGATGAGGCTGCATCCCCCTGGTCAGAGTTGTCTTGTACACTGAAGTTCTTCCTGGAGTTGCAGCTCCTGACTGAAAAGCAAGTAGAGGCTGTGGCCAAGAGGGCCTTTGCACAGTTTGTGTGCCAGTTACAGCCATTTCTGGAACAGGAGGCTTTGTTCACCCCTGTTTTTGTGGAGACATGCTAGTCTGCCGTGTTTCCACCCAGAAGTATTTCCCTTGAAGACCCTTCAAAACTTCATCTGGTTCAGCATGTGGCATGTAGCGTCATTACTGCAGGAGCTGCACTGGCTGTCAGTTAGGTTCTGGATGAAAACCAAGGTGCTGATGGTCATCTTCAAAGTCCTACGTGGCTCAGGGCCTGGATGCCTCTGACACAGTCTTCTCTGGGTTGAATCTGCCTAACTGAGATCAGGGAAAGAAGGCTTGCTGAGGGTCCCACCCTGAAGGGAATGCCATCTGCAAGGGTTGTTGAACCTTCTTGGTGATGGCCATCTTCCTTTGGAAGAGCCAACCCCTGGGTCCTCGGACCCTGCTCCTCGTTGTGTTTCTGAAGACCTGTGAAAACGTGGCTCTTCAAGACAACACCTGGGGACAAGAGAAGAGCATATTAATCCCCAGTGGTGGTGATTTTGATTGGTTGTTATTAACTGTTGTTTATTAACCATTGTTAATTAATCATTAATTAATTGCTCCTGTTATTTTATGATTTTAATCCTATTCTTTATCAGTCTGTTGCGAGCAGCCCAGAGTTTCTGGTAATGGCGCAGGTTATAAACTGAAGTAAATAAATAAGAAATGTCTCTGAGAGTTGGGAAGGTGCACTTATTAACTTCATAATTCTACCAATGGTCTGACTGCTTTGGAACCTAGTACTACTATACTATATATACCACACTCTATGTCAGCAAGAACGGGGGGGAAATCTACATGTTTTCTAATCCCATCCTATCTCTAACCGTTATTAAAAACTCTGAAAAATGACTGTATGTGTAAAACAGATCTCTGTCTGTCTCTGTCTCAGAATTCACCCATAAGCACTAGTTCTGGTGCATTCTTTATAGCAGGGCTGAATCTAGAGCTTCCAACTCTTTGCTTGAGCCAAGGATGCCTTGGTTTCCGAGTGGTGTGCTGGGGCTACCCCCCAAAAGCAGCTGAATGGAGCCAACAGAAGGAAATTGGGGGCAGGACACAAGCTAAGTGAGGAAATTCCCTTGGTTCAGGAAGTGTCAGTATCTTTGTACTTCTGGCTTGACGTGTGCACAGCAGGTCCTTTTCTGGCGGAGGCTCAGCCGTTTTGGAGAACTAAGAGGTTGCAAGCAGATGTGTCCCAGGAGAAAGTATAGGGAGACTTTCCTGTCTGTCTGCCGGGGCTCTTTGCTGAAAAATGCTGAAATTGGCTCTAGCTTCTCCTTCGGCTAGGACCTTTCTGATCTCTCTTCGTACATTTAAACTGGGTAAAAGAGGGAGCATCTCCTGTTCACCGCCTGCATGACAGCAATAGGGGAAATTCTAACTTCCTCTTGATGCAGACGTTGGGGGAGAGCAGCCACAGTGGCCTTGGTGGCTGAGCATGGGCAGCAAGCGTGGCTGACAGCTGCAGAAGCCCTGTGGCCAGTTGGATGGGAAGGGGAAAGCTACTGGGGGCGGCACCAGCCGGAGTTGGAGGGAATGAGAAGCCAACCCTAACTTACTATTGATGATTATGCCTATTATTATTATTATTATTATTATTATTATTATTATTATTATTATTATTATTATTTTTCTTCAGATTGTATCCCCGGGCACAAAAAGGAGGGAGGGAGGGAAGCAGCAGCTTCAGGAGAGCAGTGATTTCTGTCCTTAACCTCAGCATCCCCAGAAACCATTTCCTCCTCTTTAGGCTGCCTTTTCCCCTGCAGCTGTGCAGAAGACGGTGGGTGTGCAGTGATAGGAAGAGGAAGCCGTGCCAGGGGCCAAGGGAGAGTGTACAGAAAAGCTCTGCCCACGGTTCATTCTGCGGAGGGCGGCTCTTTGGTGGCCTGGCTCAGCAGGGCCGCTCTCTGTCCAGCTCCTCGCCAGAAACTCTTCCTCTTCTTTGAGGCCAAAGAGGCCCTGACTGGCTGCTGGGTCGAATGTCCACCAGCTAGAACAGGCTCTCTGTTTACCGCATGGCTTCCTTACCCGCACGTCATCTGCTTCTCGCTGGGTCTGCCCCCAGGCTATTGCCCAGGATAATTGGCAGGAGAGGATAAGCAGGGCGGGCCTCTTTCTAGGAGAGCCACGGGGGCCGGCCAGGGAGGTGGGAACTCACTGAAGGGGGAGGCCAGCGAGCTACAAGCTAGCAGAGAGAGGAGGGGAAAAATCCATTTTTAAAGATAACCTGGAGGCAAATATAATATTTATACTTGCAGCTCCCTCATGAACCCCCAATCATGTCTAATGAGATGGAATTGCAAAATGGCCGTGTCCTATTTGGTGGTTTCTCAGCAGTCGACACAGAGCTTGAATTTCCAGCTCTTTAAGTGCTGCAGGCAAAACTCCCACAAGGCACGTGGGGACCCGACAGTCCCCGGGGATTCGGGCACGGAAGTGCCAAGCCAGGGAAATGGAGGAAAAGAGCCGGGCAGAGGACGTCTCGTGCGCCTCAGTTCATCCCAGCGTCGGAATCACCAAGGGCCGAGTTGGATGGAGCCCCCAGGTGCCTCCCTCCTCGAGGCAGGAATCTAGGTTGGAATGGAAGCCCTGGCCTGGACCTAGCGCTGCCTGCAAAGCAATGGGCTCCGCTAGGAAGGTGCTGTGAGGACTGGACTAGGAAGCTGGAATCTGCCTTCCTGTCCCAGAACCAGTTCCCTCCCACTGTCTTGCCTGGAGTCTCCAGAATATCCTCGTAGGTCTGGAGGCCGCTCCTGTTTCGCAGGCGTGGAGGGTAATGGCACCAGGATCAAGCCTCTGTCCATAGTGCTCCGGTGAGGCTACCTGGTGGCTGCTTCCCCATCAATGCCTGGGCACCCCCAGCCTCAGCCCCACAAGCCCCCAGGAGACCCAGGAGGGAAAGAGGCACCCCCGGCTTGTTTCCAGGGCCTCGGCACACTGCTGGAGCTAAACATCTATGTTAGGAATTCAAGTTTCATTATTTATTTATTTATTTATTTATTTATTTATATTGAGAAAGTAAAAGACAAATCTAAAGAAAAAGATAGAAGAGAAAGAAACAGAAGAAAGAAAAAGGTGCAAGAAAAGAAAAAAGAAAGAAAACTAAAGTTATGAAATATAAGAGCCAGTTTGGTCTAGTGGTAAAGGCAACGGGCTAGAAACCAGGAGACTGAGAGTTCTAGTCCTGCCTCAGGCATGAAAGCTGGCTGGGTTATCTTGGGCCAGTCCCTGTCTCTCAGCCCTAGGAAGGAGCCAATGGCAAACCAGGAGACTGAGAGTTCTAGTCCTGCCTTAGGCATGAAAGCTGGCTGGGTTATCTTGGGCCAGTCCCTGTCTCTCAGCCCTAGGAAGGAGCCAATGGCAAACCAGGAGACTGAGAGTTCTAGTCCTGCCTCAGGCATGAAAGCTGGCTGGGTTATCTTGGGCCAGTCCCTGTCTCTCAGCCCTAGGAAGGAGCCAATGGGAAAGCAGGAGACTGAGAGTTCTAGTCCTGCCTTAGGCATGAAAGCCGGCTGGGTGACCTTGGGCCAGTCGCTCTCTCTCAGCCCAACTCACCTCACAGGGTTGTTGTTGTGGGGAAAATAGGAGGAGTGTCCTGAGTAGGTGCAGAAAATAACACGCCGAGGCAAGGAATCTAGTCTCTAGTGTTTATTGGTGCCTACATACAGAAATCCTGCTAAACTAACAGTGCACTGAGAAAGCTTCTTCTTTTAGAAAAAAGACCGTAAAAGGTTTCCTATCTTTTAAAAAAGCAATATCTATATCTATATCTATATCTATATCTATATCTATATCTATATCTATATCTATATCTATATCTATATCTATAATTCAAATTTATCACTGCCCATCTCCCCCAACAGGTCAGTTTGGCCATTTCCTCCAGTTCTGACATTTTTATGATCCATTCCTCCATTGTGGGAATTTCAATCCTCTTCCATCCTTGTGCAAGTAATAATCTTGCTGCTGTAGGATTTCAAGTTTCATTGTGCGCCTCTGTGCCAGAGATTAATTTTATCTATGCCGGCTAAGTCCCTGGGTGTTTTGTGCAACTTGGAGCTGCTTTAGACAAGAGTTTCCTCTAAATTAGGAGCAGATCAATATCACTTTGTAATCTACCCAAACCCTACGTGATCCTTTCTTTTTTTTTCAAATGACTTCCTGTGCTTGGAGCACCTTATCTCTCTCTCTCTATCTATCTATCTATCATCTATCTATCTATCTATCATCTATCTATCTATCTATCTATCTATCTATCTATCTATCTATCTATCCAAAGTTGTATTAGGCTCACAGTCAGAAAAGACTAATGGGAGAACTAAACACATTGATGTTAAGTATCATGCAGTAAGAAACTTGCAAGAGCAAGGAATAGTCAGACTAGACTATTGTCCCACAAGGAACATGACTGCGGACATTCTCACGAAGCCGCTGCCAAGGAGCAGTTACCAAGAACTGTGGAAGAAGTTGAACTTTGTGGACTCTGAGACATGCTAACTTGTGAAGGGGTGTTGGGATTATCAGGAGTCAACTCAGCATTGTCTCATAAGCATAAGGGGGGTCTTTTCAACCCTAATACAACTTTGGTTGTCTTTGTAGACCTGAATATGGGTAGATTCCTCTATCCCCATGTCTTCAAGCAGTAGCTTGAGCCATGAAACCTCTTTCCATGTTTCTGCTGCTGACATATACTGTACTCCGCCTCTGTGGAGGAAAGTACAACTGTGCTTCCTTACAGCTTCCCCAGATTACTGCCCCACCCTCATAGAAAAATACATGCCCACTAGTGGATTTATGGTCAGTAATGTCTTCTGCCCAATCCGCATCTGTAAACCCCACTAGTTTTGGATTGTCAGTGGCTGGTAGCTTTAGTTTTAGGTGTATGGTCCCCTTTAGGTACCTTCCCACCTGCTTAACACCAGTTCAGTCTCTCTGTGTGGGTTTGCTAGTCTTTCTACATAGAATGTTTACTGCAGCTGCTATGTCTGGCCTAGTGGTAGTGGCTAGATACAATAGCTTACCTATGGTGCTTTGATAGCTGTTGTTCTCTCGTAAGAGTTCACTAGGTTCTAGCAACTGGTTGCAAAAGTCCAGTAGCTTTACCGATTTTCCGTTTAGCCATGGCACATGTAGGGCATGAAGAGATGTAGTCATTAACATCTTTACGCAAGGAGGGCCACCAGAATTGGCGACATATTAAATGTAAAGTCTTTACAAATCTGAAGTGGCCAGCTGATTTAGCATCGTGAGAGCACTGTAAAACTGAAGAGCGCAAAGGCTGGGGAAGATAAATTTGTGAACCTCAATACCAAATTCCATTGCGTTCAGTCAGTGAGGCTTTGTTTTGATTAAGCCAGGGATCATGTTGCTGAGAGGCCAGAAGACCAGGTTGCATATCGGGAGGCAGAGTTAATGGCGAAGATACAGTTCCCTGTCGATTAGCAGTGATGCAAGCATCTGCGGGGTGGAGTAATGAAATGCTTGGCACAACCTTGGTGAAGTCAGGATCAGACAGATGGGAAAGATTGTCTCCTGAACAGTCCTGAACCAATGGCAATGAAGGGGGGATGATGGAACTAACCATCTCCTCCCGCTGGCTGTTGTGCTGAGGTTGGCGGGAAAGCCAAGAAAGATTTTTCCTCCTTGAATGTATTTCAGAGTGAAATTAAAGCGAGTAAAAAATTGTGCCCACTGAATGTGTTTGGGATGAAGTTTGCGGGGCGATTGAAGGGCTTGCAAGTTTTTATGATCGGTCCAAACCTCAAAGGGTTTGGACGAGCCCTCTAATAGGTGGCGCCAAGTAACCAATGCATGGCAAACAGCAGAAGTTTATTTTTCCCAAACATGCCACCGACATTTGGTATAAGTGAATTTACGGGAAATGTAAGCATAAGGTTGCCAAAGTCCAATAGTGCCTTTTTGGAGGAGTATACATCTAATAGCCACATCATAGGTGTCACATTGGACCAGGAATGGCTGAGAGGGATCAGAGTGTTTTAAGATTGGTTCAGCCGTGAACAATGTCTTTAACTGGTCAAATGCCTCCTGGCATTCAGGCGTCCATAATAAGGGAGCGCCGGGCTGTTTGGCTTTCTTTTGTTTGACATTGCTCTTGGTCTTTAACAAATCAGTGAGAGGTAAAGCGACCTGGGCGAAATTGTGAATGAAATTGCAATAGAAATTAGCGAACCCTAGGAACTACTGGAGTTGGTGGTGGGTTTGAGGAGGTCCCCGATTGAGGACATCACGGACCTTGGCTGGGTCCATCTGTATGCCCTTGTGAGAAATACGGTAGCATAAGTAGTCTATTTGTTGTTTGTAAAATTCACATTTTGACAATTTGGCATACAGCTGATTGTCTATGAGCCTTTGTAATACCTCATTGACAAGAGTAATGTGCTGCTCAAGAGTTTCTGTGTTAATTAAAATGTCATCAAGGTAGACGATTATGCCTTTATATAATAAATCATGGAAAATGTCATTGATTAATGCCATGAAGCAACCAGGAGCGCCCTTTAGTCCAAACGAGAGCACTAGTTATTCAAACGCTCCTAAATGGCAATTAAAAGCAGTCTTCCATTCATCTCCTTCCGGTACGCGAATACGGAAATATGCTTCTCTTAAATCAAGTTTGGTAAAGATTTTCCCAGAAGACAAGTGAGTTAACATGTCTTGCACCAAAGGGAGAGGATACTTGTTGGCAGTTGTAATAGCATTGAGACCCCTATAGTCTATGCACAAATGTAGTGAGACGTCCTTTTTCAGGCGGAACAGGACGGGGTCCCCTAAGGGAGAGTTAGCCGGTCGAATGAAACCTTGTTGGAGGTTTTTGTTAATGAACTCTCTAAGCACTTCCTTTTCTTGAGCAGACATTGGATACAACTTTGGCTTAGGAAGTGGGGCTGCAGGAACGAGTTCAATAGCACAGTCAGTCTTACGATGGGCAGGGAGTTGATCTGTCTATACCTCATCAAATGATCGTGTGCGTGTAGAATAGTATCGAGATCATACGTCATCTGTGAGATCGTTGGGAGGCAGGACTGAAGCATTTGCCACCTCTATGGTTAGGTTTTGCAACACAGGAACAAAGTTGGCAGTTAAATCAGTTAGAGGGAGAACAGGTTCAAGGTCTGGTGGGGGCTCTTGTTCCGGCCAGCCGCTGTTAATGCCATCAGTGAAATGCAAACTGCCAGTGAGCCAATCAACGGCTGTCTGTCTTGCTTTTAGCCATGCTAATCCCAAAATCATGGAGTATTGAGCTATGGGAGCTACTAAAAGTTTTAAAGTCTCTTTATGTGTTCCAATAATCATTTCTACTGTCTCAGTATAAAACTGGACAGGATCTATTTCAGAGCCATTGATTTGTGTGAAAATGACTGGAGTTTTCAAGCGCCCAACCTGAAGTCTCAAGCCTTTTACTACTGCAGGGTGGATGAGGCAGCATGTGGAGCCGCTATCTACTAAAGCTACCAAGTCTGCACTCCTGCCAGTTCGTAAAGAACTTATTTTTGTACCCACTAATAAACTGGGGCACAGGCCACTCACCATCGACTCCAGTCGCCCATTTTGTGGAGCTGTCATTGCCTGCCCTCGGGCACCATGGTTTAGGGCAGGCAGTTCCAGTTTTCTGACAACTGGAAATCTTCGTCTGCAGAGACGTTGACTGGAGTTGTTGAACCCCCTGGGGCAAGATGATACCAGCTCCGTGCCAATAGATGCACCACTGGGAGCCTTCTTAGGAGTCAGCTTCGGTTTGGTAGTGGGAGTCTTGCTTCTGGGTTCTGGGGCTGGTTGAGAGCAAGGGCATGTTGAAGTGCGATGTCCTTCTCTGCCACAGTGGAAGCAAGTAGTGTCTCTTGACTTCTGCTTGCGGGGTGGTCTCCATCTCAGGTGTTGGTCTCTGCGTGGTTCTCTGCATTCCATGGGTGCAGCACCTGTGGGACCATGGTGATCTGCTAGTTGATAGCGACTTTGCCCTTTAACCTGTTCATTGGCTTCTTCAATTTCTCCAGCCAGACAAATCCATCCATGTAGAGTAGGTGGTTTGCCTTGGGCCAAACACCACCGTAGGATTTCAGAGTTTAAACCCATGTAAAACATTCAATCTTCAGCTCTTCTGTCCAATTTGTCATCTGACCAGCTAAATTTACATATTCTGACACTGAGCAGTTATTTTGTCTACTGGCTTGCACTTTAGTGCGAGCCCTCATTTCTGCTAATGGGTCTTTGAAGCGGCGACGGAGGGCAATCATAAACAAATCAAAGTCCTCTAACTCTTCTGCATTAGTATCAAATAAGCCCACTGCCCAATCAGCTGCTGCATCTTCCAGGTGTGCAGTTATATACTGAATCTTAGATTTGTCATCAGGGAAAAACCCTTCCCAAGTGTTCATAAAAGTTCGCACGTGGCTCTAAAACCAAGCTAGCTTTTTTGGATCTCCTGTAAACTTTACTTTTAACTCTCGTAAGCCGAACACCCCAGCACCCATGTAGGGTGCTTGTCCTGGTGGAAGGAGAGTGGGTTGATGTTGCGGTGCTGGTGGTGGTGGTGGTGGTAGAAATATTTGGGGGGCCGGACTCGGTTTTTACAACTGTGGTCTGGCCGTCATGCATTGCCGTGAAGCGGGTCTGGGCTGTTGTGTAGCCATGGCGGTTGGTTGCATTTGTGCAAATTGCTGCTTCATCTCAGCCATAATGGTGTGCAATTCTTTAACTTGTTTCTGAAGCTCAACCACATTAGGGTCCGGAAGTTGTTTTCTATGAGGCCGAGACCCCCGCTGGATAGTAACCGTAGGTGGTATTTCTGGTTGCTGGATTTGCCCTACAGCCATAGACCAGCTGTCTCGTTGTTTCTTGATGGCAGGCTTCCCTCTCCAAGCCACCTCCCCGATCTGGTTTTTGGGTCGTGCACCAGTCTGATGCCATTCATGCTCAGAGAGATATCCAGCTGCCAAATACTGTAAATCCGCCATCTTACCCGATTCTTGGGGTGATAGTCCATATTCCCCGCTCGGTAAAGATGGCTTTTCCGGTTCGGCTAACCAGGTTATACGCACTATCGGGGATTGCAGTCTTTCCGATCCCCAAGGCGGGAACGTAGAAAGTACTTCATCCCTCGGGAGGACACCTCCAGTCTCCTCTTCACATCTGAGTGACTGGGAAAGTCTTACTCCCTCATTGTAAAGAGATTGGGCCTCAGCAGAGTATTGTCCTGTTGGCCGTTCATCCCTGGTGATGTATAGTTGTTCACTAGGAATCTCTGTAACCGCTGTAGGATATTCTGTCTCTGAAAGAACAGTATCCTCAGGGCAGGTAGCCATGGTGAAACAGATGGATTCGAGGCTTTCTGTGATAACCCTCAGTGTCAGAATTCCCAATCAAGAAATCCCTCAGGCAATTACCCTAAAATATTCATTTATTCAGGATCAGTAAACTTCAGGCGAGGAGAAGCCTCGAATAAAGATTTTCGCGTGTAAAGCTGCATTATCAAAACGTCCCTCTGACATCAGCCACAGTTAAGACATAACAATTCATTTCCCACTCCAGGCAACCCTCCTCCTGACAGAATGTCAGTTGAAAGAGCAGGTGCTTATCAGAGGTCCTGGCAAGCTATGCTGGAATGCCGAGAGGGAGGCTAGCGTCTTGAAGCAATGAAATGCACAGCCAGCAATCTACACGTGTACAGCATTCAGAGAAGCCTGTCAGACGAACATGCAAGGCTGACAATGTCAGTCTCCCTCCACTTTAGCTCTGTTTGCCTGTCATAGTTTCATACGTACAATTGTTAAGCATTGTAAGAACTTGACCCGTGTTTGCTTTTGTGCGAAAAGCCTTGCTGCTTGAGACAAGTCAAATGCCTTGACATTCCTGCCTTGGCCATTTCCCGATAAGACACCTGGACTGTTAACGAGCGTTCTGACGGGAGGGGGCCGAACTGGAGTGGGAACTAGCTTGTTTTTAATTAGCGCCAATTTGGCCATTCGAAGCTTTGCCTTTGCCTCATGTATTCTGATTTAGCATGAACTGACTGAAAGGTTTTTTGAGTTTGGGATCCTGATAGTGAGACACTCACAGAAAGCTTCGAATCCCCTTTTCACCATGGCTACCTGCCCCAAGGATACTGCTCTTTCAAAGACAGAAACTCCTGCTGTGGATACAAGAATGCCTGGTGATTTCTTCGTTAGTGATGAATGGCAAGATGAAGACATCAACGATGGGACTGAAGGTGTCCTTCCAAAGGGAGTTAGACTTTCCCAGTCCCCTAGCTCAGATTTGGGGGCTGCAGCTGTCCTCCCGGGGGAAGGAAGACTTTCCCAGTCCCCACCATCGGAAGCAGCAGCTCCAGTTGTCCTACCAATGGGGGTGCGATTCACCTGGTTTGCCAACCCGGATCTAACAATGTCCTTTGGCAGAGGGCAAAGAACATCACTGTACTAATATCGAGAAATGGAGGACTTACAGCAATCTACGTCGGATTGCCAACCTGAAGTGAGATGGCAGCAGCCTGGAGCTCGGCCCAAAACCCAGTATGTGGAAGCAGCTTGGACCACCAACCCTGCGTTTCAGAAAAAACGAGATAGCTGGTCATCGGCTGTTGGGCAAGATGCAGACCCCGGAGCTGCACCGCATGTTACAGTACATCGTGGGTCCAGATCCCACATGGGGCAACGCCTTAGAGTGGTGGAATCCCAAATTACAGAACTTGGAGGCCGTGTAGATGAGATACAGAACATAATACAAACAATAAGCCAGCAGGTGCTTCAGATAGCGAAAGCCACCATCGGCCATGCCCCACAAAGCAGCAGGTCCGATCGCCGGGACCCCATTCATAATGCACCTTGTCCGGCGAAACCCCACCCATGGTGCCACCACCTCAGCCCGCCAACTTCATAAAGGACTAGGGCTACCCATTGGTGGTGGAGGCAGTTCGAGAGCGAGGGCATGCTGCTGCTTGATGTCCTTTGCCACAGCGAAAACAAGTGGCAGTTCTGGGCGTTTGAGGACATTGAGTTTTCCACCTTTGGCATGCGTCTTTGCTCTCAACAGGTGCAGGGGCTTCGGAGATGTGTTTTCCAGCTAACTGGTAGCAATGTTGCCATTTCACTTGTGAACGAGCTGCTTCAACTTCTCCAGCGAGGCAAATCCAAACGCATAGAGTTGCAGTTTTTGCTCATGCTAAATACCATTCTAAGATTTCGGCATTCAAGCCAAGGGTGAAGCGTTCTATTTTTAGAGATTCCGGCCAGTCAGTCATTTCTGACAGATGTTCGAGGGCCCTGATGTCCGGCTGTTGCTCCTTAATCCCAGGTCTGTGAATAACAAGGCTCCCCTCATCTGCGACTTGCTCGCGGAGGAGGGGGCAGACCTGGCATGTATCACGGAGACCTGGCTGGGCCCAGAAGGAGGGGTTGCCCTTTCAGAAATGTGCCCAGCCAGGTTTCGAGTGTGGCATCAGCTGAGACAACGGGGCAGGGGAGGAGGGGTGGCAGTTGTCATCCAAGAGTCTCTTGTGGCCTCCAAGGGCGCTGCTCCACAAGTGACCGGTTAAGAGACCCTGTTTTTCAAGTTGGGTTCCCAAGCGCAGTTGGGAGTGTTGCTACTGTACTAGCCTCCCTGCTGTGTAGCAACCTCCCTGCCCGGGCTACTCGAGGCCATCTCCGGGTTGGCAGTGGAGTTCCCCAGACTCATGGTTTTGGGGGATTTCAATCTGCCGTCGCAGGGAGGCGGGACCCATTTGATTGGTCTGCCCCCAGCAACTGATGGACCCCATGAGGTTTCAGAGGGAGCTGGGGGTTATACCTGAAGTTCTGATGCATGGTCCAGTGGAGGTCCTGGCCACAGCCTGGAATAAAGAAGCAGCCGGAGCCTTGGACAGTATCGTGCCTATGCGACCTCTCTTGCCCCGTTCGACCCATCACTCCCCGTGGTTCATGGAGGAGTTGATGGTTTTGAAGAGGGTTAAGAGACGTCTGGAGCACCACTGGAGAAAGACGAAGACTGAATCTGACCAGACACAGTCTAGAGCCATTATTAGGGCCTACCTTGTGGTGGTAAGAGCAGCGATATGTGAATATTTCTCCGCTCTTATTGCGTCTGCAGAATGCTGCCTGACGGCCCTGTTTAAGATTGCTAGATCTCTTTTGGGTCGCAAAGACTCGGTGACCCATTTACAGGGCCGGTCAGAAGAGTTTGCTGAGCATCTGCAGGACAAAATCACTCAGATTCATTCCAAGTTTAACTCTAAGCATGAAGCACAATCTGGGAAGATGCCAGAGGTACGTACTTACCCTGTTATCCGGGAACAGTTTGATCCTGTTGGGCCTGATGAAGTAGACAGGATCCTCAGAACTGTAAATGTCACCACATGCCATTTAGATCCGTGCCCTTCCTGGCTGGTAAAATCGGCCCGGGAGGTGACGTGTGGCTTGGTCCATGGGATGATTAATACATCTCTGGGGATGGGGATGTTCCCGGCAGCCTTTAAGGAGGCGCTGGTGCACCCCCTCCTGAAGAAGTCATCCCTGTACCCTACCATACTGGACAATTTTCGTCCGGTCTCCCACCTTCCCTTTTTGGTAAAGGTGGTTGAGAAAGTGGTGGCACTGCAACTACAGAGGATCCTGGAGGAAGCGGATTATCTAGACCCCTTTCAGTCAGGTTTCAGCCTGGGATATGGGACAGAGACTGCATTGGTTGCACTTATGGATGATCTCTGGCAGGAGTGAAATGGAGGGAGTGCATCCATCCTTGCTCTCTTAGATCTCTTGGCGGCTTTTGATACCATCGACCATGGTATCCTTTTGGGGCGGCTCAGGGAGTTGGGTGTGGGTGGCTGGTTCACCTCCTTCCTCCAGGGCCGTTCCCAACTGGTGGTGATAGGAGAGGAGAGATCCGACCCTCGACCCCTCTTATGTGGGGTGCCACAGGGTTTGGTGCTCTCCCCTCTCCTGTTTAACATCTATATGAAGCCACTGGGTGAGATAATCCGTCACCATGGGATGAGGTATCATCAATATGCGGATGATAATCAATTGTATATCACCATCCCGGGTGAAGCAAGTGATGCGGTCGATGCCCTGTCTCAGTGCCTTGGGGCTGTAAGGGCCTGGATGGGGAACAACAGGCTTCAGCTGAACCCTGGTAAGACAGAGTGGCTGTGGATTGATGGCCTCTCAGGTTTCAGGAAGTTGTCATCTTTGGTCCTGGATGGGGTAGCACTGCCCCATTCGGAGCCGGTGCGGAACTTGGGGGTCCTCCTGGACTCACATCTCCTGCTTGAAGAGCAGGTGGCAGCCGTGGCCAGGAGGGCCTTTGCGCAACTTCAGGTTGTGTGCCAGTTGTGCCCAGTCCTGCCCATCTCCATCGAGATGCCCTCCGAACAGTCACTCATGCCCTTGTCATCTCCCATATAGGCTACTGCAATGCGCTCTACATGGGGCTACCCTTGAAGAGTATCAGGAAGCTTCAGCTGGTCCAGAATGCGGCCACTCGGACAGCTTTGGGTGCTGTAAGTTCGGCCCATGTAACACCTCTGCTGCGCAAGCTGCATTGGGTACCAGTGTGCTTCCGGGTCCAATTCAAGGTGTTGGTTATCACCTTTAAAGCCCTACATGGCATGAGACCAGGTTACCTGATGGACCGTCTCATCCCTGGAACATCGTCCCGCCCCACTCGGTCATGCAGAGAGGGCATGCTACGGATCCCATCAGCAAAATAATTTCATCTAGCGGGATCCAGGAGGCGTGCCTTCTCTGCAGTAGCACCTGCCCTTTGGAATACCTTGCCCCTGGAGCTGAGGCGAGTTTCTTTGCTCCCAAACTTCCGGAAAGATTTGAAGACCTGGTTCTGCCACCTTGCTTGGGATGGGAATGCCAATAGTTCCTCTTGGGAGTGGCTAGTGCCATGAAACCCGCCTTATTATTAACATCTTTCTATTTGGATTTTATATGTAAATTATTGTTGTAATTTTATATTTTTAACTTGTGAACTGCCAAGAGTTCCCTGGTATAGAGGAGATGGGCAGTGATACAAATTTAAATAATAAATAAATAAATAAATAAATAAATAAAATACATCCATAGACCAAGCACTAGCGATTGAAATAAATAAATAAATAAAAACAGTCTTTCTCAGTTGCTCTTTGGTAGGATTACAAAGCCAACTCAACGCTATGTGTCTTAAGTATAGGTGGATACGGCAAATGTTTTACTTATGGCTTTTCTGCCCTGTGGAGGAACTTAGTCTGGATGATATTTCAGGCAACAATGCATACACCATAAATCCTTCCTCTTTTATTGTCCCTGTTAGTCCAACAATATTTAGTCTGATGTAATCTTCTCTATGGATTCTTTTAATCCATAGAACATTTTGTAGCTGTTGACAGGTGTTCTATGCATCTTCCCATGATTCACTTAACTCTTAACATAAATTGCCCAAGAACGTTTTTCTTCTGAGAGAAAAAACAAAGACGTAAACTACGCTGATGTCATTGCTATATACATGCTCTTGATGCAGATTTTTAAAATGCAAATTTCCCAGGTGTAAGCTCCCATTTTAACTGTGTCTATTGCTATTGACACACACCTTTTTGTGGTGTATCTTTTTCAGATGCATTTTTCCAAATTCTTCAGTGGAAAAGAGGACACCTGAAGACTTTGGTGCTAAAGTTTACCTCCTGGGAAGTTCAGTGAGTAAAAAAATGTCCACATTAATTTTCACACTGGAATTTGTGGCTGACTTCTTTTAGATTCTGACTGCAGGAGGTGAGTCTCCAATCATTTCTGCCTTTCCTTGTCTCAGAATCCTTGGAAGGCTGTATTACGATCGACAGTAAGGATTGTGTCCCGAAGACTGGGGGCAGAGCTGTGGGGCCTGGTGGAAATAACAAAAGTGGAGGAGTTGACATGTCTCAGTCCTATGGAGTTAACTGGAAGCCCGACAAGCCAGCTTCTTCTGCTGCTGAAGTCGTTGTGAAGCCACTCTGGTTTGTGATGACAGGCTCTGCATTGACCAGCTCACTAAGGTAAAAACTAACCAAGCTTAGATTAAACTTGTTATGTAAACGTGGCCATGAGGGATGTCTACTCAGAAGTAAGCCCTATTGAATTTATTTGGAATAAGGCCAGACAGAGTAAATTCATGAAAATAGGGCTTTTTTGTGTGTGAGGCGGAGGTGATAGGCCTCTTTATTTTTTATTTAAAAAAAGGAAATACAATGCTAAGTTTTTTTTCTTGGACATTTTAAAAATAATTTGTAGATCCAACTGTCCTTTCTGAGGGTGTGTAGCCAGCCAAGTTTTAGATGGGAATGTTCCTGGATTAATTGCCCTTTAAGCTTAGGAAAAGGATTTGTTTATCTGCTTGGATTTATTGGAGGCAAATAGGAAGAAAATGACATTTGCCTTTGGTAAGAAAGATGTTCTACAAAATATCAAAAGAAGAGAAGCACAGCATTTGTGTTAGAAGAGACGGGGTGTTTGTTTTTACTGCATGCTCCCAGATTCTTTTGTGCAATGTCTATCACAAGAACAAACATACTTTCTGTATCAGAAAGGCTTCCCCCCCCCCCTTTGAATCAGTGATGACTCCTGGCAACTGCCTGGACAAATCCCGCAGCTTTCTTGGCAAGATTTCGGAAGTGGTTTTCCCTTGCCTCTTTCTTCCCAGGCCTGAGAGGGAGGGACTGGCCCAGGGTCTCCCGGCTGGCTTCGTGCCTAAGTCTCCCGGTTTCTGGCCTAGTCTTTAAATCCCAAAACCAGTAACTTCATCCACAAGTCGTTCAGAATATGGAAAGTTCTTTATTAGGATTTAAGTAGCTAGATCCAGATCGAAGCCACAAATGGTTGTTCCTGCGCAAAGCAGTCAGTAAAAGCATCTACTCCCCCCTTGTGCCAGCCCCCTTACTTTTCCTGGGCAAAGCATTTGAAAAAGAAACAATAAAACAATTCACATTCCCTTCTCATTTCCTCCAGTCCCTTTCCCTATCTCTCTCCAGTACCATTCCCAGAGTTTCCCAGATGGTTCCAACGTGTCTGACCTTGGCTGTAAATCACCCAAACAACTTCTAACGCTCTCTCTGGAATGCGGGTGCTCTCCTTTCTCCCTCCTCCCGACATCCTGGCATCTCTTCATGCCCTACACTCATCTTATCCAGACCCAATTCCCATGGCAGGATTTTACCTTTCACCACACTTAACTATTGTGGCTAATGGCTTAATCCTGACACCTGGTGCCTTATCCCCAGCACCAAACTGGCTCTCATTTCAGAAAGTTAGGTTTTACTAAATCTTCCTGAGTTATATGACTCATGAAACAGTCTTTTACTTTCTCTGTTCAATTTGCAGAAAAGTAACAAAAATTCAATAGGAGTAGGTTGGAGATGAGTGTGAATGCACAAAAAATCAAGTTGTTTCTTTTGGAGAAAACAGTGCATATGTTCTTGAAAGGAAACAATTAGTTCAATAAAGAAATTTAAAAAATCAAGGATACGAAGTGAGCAATTATATGTGAGTGTGATCATTAAGTTTCCCCCATGGCTCGGTCACTTTTTCTAAGTGAAGAATCTCACAGGAACTGCAGAAGGGTTCTATGTGCTTCATAATCCATGGGAAAGAAGGAAAGTCTTCTTCAAGATGAGCTTAACTTCTGCACATCCATGTCCTCTTTTCTTGCCACCACTTTCTTCTGGAGGTTTTTGCATTTCCAGTCTAGGCCGCAGCCCTGGGATTTCCTAGGATTTTTTGCTTGGATTTTCCATCTGAGGACCAACCAAATCACTTTTCGCGATCAGTTACATTAGCTAGCTATGTAAGAGACGTTATAAAGACACTTTTCCTTATAAAGACAAAGCGTGTGGCCAACTTTGGAATCCCTCAAAATCAGGAAGCCCATATATGAGCTCATAGGTACATTGGGGCATTTTCAGTATCCCCCCCCAACTCATAACTCAGCATTCCTGACAGATAACTGTCCAACCTGGAACACATTGTTGTTGTTATATACACAAGAACATGAAATCACAGCTGCCGGTTCTTTAGCTGGTGTTGGCCTTCGTTTGCATCGAGTTCTTCCCAAGAACCTTGGAGGTTGCAATGTATCGGTGCAGTGTCTGTGCAGATCCAGGCAGTGTGGCCTCTTGTAATTGACATATGGAAATTTTGTCAATGTGCAGATTTTCTAAATGCCGCCCAAAGTTTTTCGGTATGGCACCCAGCTGATAACCACTGGGACCACCACTGCTGGTTTATGCTATAATCTTTCAACTCAGCTGCTGTTTTTCAGATCTTGACACTTTGTGATCTTCTCCAATTCTTTGTCTTCTATTCTTTTAATATTATTTTGAATTTTAGAGTTTTTAGAAGCTTGCATAGAGAGATCAATAAACTAGTCTTTTGCAGTAAAAAATAAAGTTGCATTTATTCAAAAAACAAGAACATATTTACAATCTTGTTTACCTTCTAGAGGCACAGAGGCAGGCAAACACATCTACATTACAATAGATACAGATAAGCAGAGCCTGCAGGCTTAACAAAGGATCACCTCTATACAACTTAACTTCTTGAACATAAACAATCATTTACCATAGCAACCAATTAGCATGTGACTACCCAAGAGTCAGCCTGGCCAGACCAGAATACCTTACATGGTAATGAACACTTAAGAACACAAAGATAAACCTTATTTGGTTAATGGAATCTCAGTGCCTGCAGACCTTTTGGCGCCTGTCAGGTAAGAGAAAAAATTTAGCTCAGCTTGTCCTTTTAAACTGAGGCTTGTCTGAATCTTGTGACCCAGATTCTTTTTAGATCACAAAATCAAAAATACAACATATTCTACTATCCCCTGGTATTGCCACATCAATTGTCCACACTTTCTTCTTTTCAACCAGTTAAATTTGGTGTGTTATGTGCCAAGACTTGATCAGTTTGTATTTGGAAATCCTACAATATTTAAACCTGCTTATTTTCGACTACTTTTTCAACTATATGTTCCCACCAATTTTTCATTACTGGCACATGATCATTTTTACAGGTGTTCCAGTGAATCATTTTGGCGACTGTGTTCTGTTGTTGTTTATTATCAGTTTGTGTGATCTTCTTGCACGAGCTGAGTATATGATCTACTGTTTCTTCTGCTTCTTGGCACAATCTGCACTTTGAATCATTTGATGATTTTTCAATTCTGGCCTTGATTGCATTAGTTCGAATAGCTTGCTCTTGAGTGGCCAAAATCAAGCCTTCAGTTTCTTTTTTTAATGTTCCAGTTATAAGCCATTGCCAGGTTTTATTTTTATCCATTTTACCCTTGATCTTTTGTAGAAATTGACCATTGCTGGGTTTTCCTTGCCAGCATTCTGTTCATGTTTTTATTACATTATTTCAATAGTCAGCCTTTATTAATGGTGCTATGGACTTTGAAGAAGCACGAGTACAGGGAGAAAAGAGCTAAAAGGAAGGCACGTCAGGCAAACCCTCATCATGACCGTCTCCCACCCGGAAACCTATGCCCTCATTGTGGGAGGTTGTGCGGATCCAGAATTGGCCTTTATAGCCACTTACGGATCCACCGTTAAAATTTTACCTTTGGAAGACAATCTTACTCGGCTACGAGTGATCGCCAATGATGATGATCTCATCACATTTTATTTCCTGTACATTCAGTATGTTCCAATTTTTAACTTGCATCAGTGCTTGTTCTTGACTGTCTTTTACATAATCAGCCAATGCATGCTCTTCTTCTTCGACAGTTTGTTTGACTTGAAGTAAACCTCTGCCTCCAATTCTGCAGGGCAGGTATCATCTATCAATATCACTACGGGGATGTAATGCATAGTGAATAGTCATGAGTTGTCTTGTTTTTCAGTCCAAATTGTCCAGTTCAGCTTGTGTCCAGTTAATAATTCCAGCAGTGTACCATATAATGGATATGGCCCATGTATTGAAGGCTTTGATGGTGTTTCCACCATTCAATTTTGCCTTTAACAATTTTCTCACTCTTTGGGTGTATTCTTTTTCACTCATCCATGTTTGATGTTATCCATCTGTAAAATGCCCCAATACTTGTAGGCTTCATCCTGATGCCTCCTGATGGTTTGGCCATTTGGCATTTCAATTCCATTACTGTTTGTGATTGTATCCCAATTTTTTGCTACTGTAACACATTTCTCTAGGCCAAATTCCATTGCTATATCTGTGCTAAAAATTCTTACAGTATTTGTCAATGACTGGATTTCAATTTCTGATTTTCCATAAAGCTTCGGATCATCCATATAAAACAAATGTGAGATTTTATTAGCATTTTTTTCTGTTTGGTAGCTAAGATTTGTTTTTTTCAAAATCACTGAAAGTGGGATCATGCCAATGGCAAATAATAAAGGTGATAATGAGTCACCCTGGAAGATGCCTCTCCTAATGTTGGCAAGCCCATATTTTTCATTTCCAACCACCAATTCTGTCTTCCACTGCTTCATTATTTTTTCGATAAAGATTCTAATGTTTTTGCTGACACCAGTTGTTTCCAAACATTTGATGATTCAACTATGTGGAAATGAATCAACTGCCTTTCTATAGTCAATCGAGACCATGTGTAAATCGGGTTTTCAGATTTTGCAATTCTCCAAAACTATTTTACCAATCAGAAGTTGATCTTTTGTACCTCTGCTTTTCCTTTTATTTCCTTTCTGTTCTACTGGAAGGATGTTGTTTTCTTCCAAATAATCTTGGGTGTTGTCCGCTATTATGCCGGTGAGTAATTTAAACATTTTAGGCATCATCATTGGCGATCACTCGTAGCCGAGTAAGATTGTCTTCCAAAGGTAAAATTTTAACAGTGGATCCGTAAGTGGCTATAAAGGCCAATTCTGGATCCGCACAACCTCCCACAATGAGGGCATAGGTTTCCGGGTGGGAGACGGTCATGATGAGGGTTTGCCTGACGTGCCTTCCTTTTAGCTCTTTTCTCCCTTTCGCCCTGTACTCGTGCTTCTTCAAAGTCCATAGCGCCATTAATAAAGGCTGACCTCCAATTGAAACGCTCATGAGTTAGGGCTTCCCAGTTCTCAATGCTGATATTACATTTTTTAAATTAGCTTTGAGAGTATCTTTGAATCTCTTTTGCTGTCCACCAATATTCCATTTTCCATTCTTAAGTTGGGAGTAAAGTAGCTGCTTTGGAAGACGATGGTCAGGCATTCGAACAACATGACCGGTCCAGCGAAGTTGATGTTGGATGATCATTGTTTCAATGCTGGTGGTTTTCGCTTCTTCTAATATGCTAACATTAGTCCGCCTATCTTCCCAAGTAATTTGCAGAATTTTTCGGAGGCAGCGTTGATGGAATCTTTCAAGAAGTTGGAGGTGGCGTTTGTAGA
Source organism: Charina bottae (assembly GCA_023362775.1). Classification (NCBI taxonomy): domain Eukaryota; kingdom Metazoa; phylum Chordata; class Lepidosauria; order Squamata; family Charinaidae; genus Charina; species Charina bottae. Next base: position 619,099 of record JALMGJ010000013.1, on the reverse strand, counting down.
GGGTCCATGTTTCACAGGCGTACAGAAGGGTTGGTAGTACAATGGCTTTGTAAACAAGCATTTTGGTCTCCCTGCGAATGTCCCGATCCTCAAACACTCTACGCTTCATTCGGGAGAAAGCTACACTCGCAGAGCTCAGGCGATGCTGAATTTCAGCGTCGATGTTGGCTTTTGTAGATAGATGGCTGCCGAGATAAGAAAAGTGGTCGACATTTTCTAGTGACACACCTTTAAGCTGGATTGAAGGTGCTGTGGAGGGATTGGTTCGAACTTGCTGGTAAAGCACTTTGGTTTTTTTAATTTTAATCGAGAGGCCGAGCTTTTCATATGCTTCTGCAAAGATGTTTAGGATAGTTTGAAGATCTTCTTCGGAGTGTGCACAGACTACGTTATCATCAGCATATTGAAGTTCTATAACAGAAGTTGTAGTTACCTTATTTTTTGCTTTCAGCCTACTAAGATTAAAAAGCTTTCCATCTGTTCGATATATAATTTCTACACCAGTAGGAAGTTTCTCTTCAACAAGGTGTATAATCAAGCATTTTATTGGCCTATGGTTTCCTGGTGTTGTCCCTTTCGCTGGGTCTTTTTGAATCAGTTAAGTTTTGCCAGTTATTAACCAGTCACTGATGTCTCCTTTACACAATACTTCATTAAGCTGTTTAGCTATAATTGGATGTAAGCTAGTTAGATATTTGAGCCCAAAGCCAGGCAATTGATCATTTCCAGGAGATGTCCTGTTTTTAATCTTTTCACTCGAGTTTTAACTATTTCTCCTGTTATTATTAGTTCTTCCATTTGAATTTTACTAAATTCATCTTCAAACCCAGCCAGGTCCATCAACCCTGAGGTGGACTGATCAAATAGGTCCAGCCTCCCTGTGATGGAGAACAGCACCAGAACCCTCTGAGGCAACCAGAAAATTAACTGACCATGACAGGGAAGTGATGACAATCTTCTCCAGAACATGCTAATCCAAAGTATGACCACCATTATGTGTTGGCCCCTCAGTGATCTGGGTCAGGTCCATGGCCACCATGGTGGCCATGAATGGCCGGGCTGCTCCCGGACACTGAGTCAACGAGCTTGGGCAGGGAGGATGCTACAGTATGCAGCAGACAGGTTGGTGTGGCAGCAACAGTTCCACCTAGAGCCCAACTTAACAAACACGGTCTCACATCCAGTCCCCTGTGGAACAGGGCCTCTTGATGCCACCAGAGTGTCTTGGATGACCATTGCTCCTCCTCCAGACCTGCCCTGAGTCTTGGCTGATGGCACATTTCTGAGAGGGCAACACCTCCTTCCATGCCCAGCTAGGTCTTGGTAATATCTATCTATCTATCTATCTATATCTATCTATCTATCTATCTATCTATCAAATTTCTTGGCCGCCCATCTTGTACACTACGATTTATATATACCAGGTATGATTAGATCACAAATGGTGGAGGCCTTACTGTAGGCTGAGCCAGCATGTAGAAGCAGCTGAATGTTTGATGGCCAGGAATTGGGGCAGAGAGCTGGGGGCCAGAATGCGGCACTGCTACCACTTTCCCTGAGTACAGCCCACCCCCTGCCTCCCACCACATCTCCCTCTACCCATAAAGCATTAATGTTCCAGTCTGCCCTCAACCCCCCTGAAAACTATTTCCCACCAACCCCCGCCAACCTCCCACCAAGCCCAACAACCCCTTTCTCATCCTACCAGTCACCAAGGGGGGGGGGCAGCCCAAGTTGCACTCGGCAACCCCAACAGCCATATAGCAGCCCCTACCACAACCCCCCTCCACACACATACTGTAGATACAATGCACTCCTGTAGTTGTAGTTAATTTCTGGTGATTAACTCTAATGCCAAGGTTCATTTTACATATTACCAAGCTGAATTTCCTAAGGAAAGAGCTTTGCACTGGCTTGTATTAAATTTTATTCTGTTACTTGCAGCCCACTTTACATTTTCTTTGAGTTTTCTAGTGTACTGCCATCCTCAAAAATCCTGAATCATCTACAAATTTAATATTCCCACTCTCCACGGTTTTACCTTTTTGTATAATGGTTCAGGATTGTAGTGCAGAATTAAGTAAGCATTTATTTAAGTCACTAAAGGGTCATACTTGAGGCTATACTTTGTCTTTTTTTCCCTTTTAAAAATGTATTTATTATTTTTAAAAGAAGAAAAAAAGAAAAAATAATTGATGCAGAAATATAATATCAGTAAGTGGACACAGAAGTGACCGAGGTGGTACAGTTAATGCTCAGTATATCGTTGATGAGAAATTAAGCATAACAATTAACCATAAACAGCAAAGTACATTTAATTATTTTAACAATATGAGAAAGCACTTGAATATCTGAGATAAATGCCAAATCTCCACTCTTATTTAAAAAGAAAAAAGAAAAAATATAGAAAGAAAAACTGCAAAAAACATACAGTATAAATAAATATTTAGTTTCTAACTTCCCATTTGTTGTACTCAATTGATGTACAACGTTTGTCAACGTTTAAAATTTATGATTTCAGTTCTTTAGTTAGTGCTTTTTCCTTTTAAAACCATAAATTAAATACTTATATTTGCCTTGCTGCAGAACATGTAGTATACATGGAAGCCATCCTTGCTAAAATTGTGAATATGTGCTATTAATTTTGCCATTACTGCATATTCTCCAAATTTAAATCCCCAGTCTGATATCACTGGTGACGTATCCCTTTTCCAATATTGTGCTAAGTTTATTCTTGCAGCCTTGAAAATGTATCTCAGTAAATTGTGATATTTTTATTAATATTTTAAAAATTATGCCTAGTAAGAATTGTGGTTTCATTTCAGATTTGATTTCTAAAATTTTATGAATAGTGCCGTGTATTTCTTTTGAGTTTTTTTTACATGTCCACCACATATGAGAAAATGCTTCTTCTGTCTTATGGCATTTCCAGCATTCATATTATTTGTCTATCTTGGCAATGACTGATGGAGTTTTATACCATTGATAACACATTTTATACAAGTTTTCTCTTAGGTTATACCTTGGGGTAAATTTTATAGATTTGTTCCATAATTCTTCCCATTGTTGTGCTGTGACTGTTTCCTTAAAGTTTTGCACCCGTTTTATCATACAGTTTTTTATTAGTTCTGTCTACATACATGCCTTAGTAGGTGGCCTTGGTTCAGTATGAGCATTTCAAATTCTGCAATTTCTTTTTTCTATTTATAATTTTTATTAAAGATTTTCACATAAGTAAAAGATAAACATGAAATTACATAGAGTGAAATTAAGAAAGAAAAATAAGATATAAAAGAAGAAGTAGAAAAGACAGTACAGGTAGAAGAAAAAAAGAAAAGAAAAGAAAAGAAAAGAAGAAAAGAGAAGAGAAGAGAAGAGAAGAGAAGAGAAGAGAAGAGAAGAGAAGGTATTTAAAGAAGTGACTTCCGATCTTCTTTACAGGAGTTGCAAACAAATTCTTTATCTCTCCTCCCTCTTTAAACTTACAACATGATTCTCTTCTTCCCATACCCTTTTTAATCAGCAAATCCATAAATCACAATTTTTTCTGTCATTTTCTTAAGAGCTCACTCTCATGTTCGAAACCAGTTTTTATTCTCCCAGCAATTTGTAGGTCCATCAACCACAGTATCTACCTGCCTTTGCCAAGTACTTCTTGCTGTGTCTTGAGTCTGTTTATGGGACCTGAGTGGACCATATCTGCATACGGTCACTCATGCCCTGGTTATCTCACATATAGACTATTGTAATGCGCTCTACATGGGGCTACCCTTGAAGAGTATCCGGAAGCTTCAGCTGATCCAGAATGCGGCCGCACGGACCATCTTGGAAGTCCCTAATTGGACACATGTAACACCATTGTTACGCGAGCTGCACTGGGTTCCAGTTTGCTTCCGGGTGCAATTCAAGGTGTTGGTTATGACCTTTAAAGCCCTTCATGGCATGGGACCAGGTTACCTAAGGGACCATCTTATCCCCATTACATCGTCCCGTCCCATCTGGTCATGCAGGGAGGGCACGCTACGGAACCCATCAGTTAAAGAATTCCATCTAACGGGGTCATGGAGGCGTGCCTTCTCCGCAGCAGTGCCTGCTCTGTGGAATATCCTTTCCCCAGAGTTAAGACAGTCCACTTCGCTCCTGGACTTCAGGAAAAAACTCAAGACTTGGCTTTGCCAACAGGCCTGGGGCGGGAAGAAGAGTATAAACTCTTGGGGATGGCTAACATCTTAGGATGGCCCTAGAATTGCCCTTCCAATGTTTTAAAGAAGACATCACCATCTTGATTTTATTATATTTATTGTATTTTTAAATTTCCTATTTTAATGTTTAATGTTTTATCGAATTGTAAGCCGACCAGAGTCCCTTGAGGGAGTTGGGCAGTGAAAAAAGTCAAACAAACAAACAAACAAACAAACAAATGTAACTGCACTTTTATTACTATAGCTATCTCCAACATGAAAAGCATTTAAAGGAGGCGCTAGTGGTGAAATTGTTGAATTTTCTCGTAAGGTTCCATGCTTTTATCAAGCTTTGTCTTATGATATGTCTTTTTAAATTTTTGTCCTCTGTATTCTTGTACCACAAGTAGTGATGAAGCCCATGGCCTGGCTGGCTCCTTCTAATAGTAACATGCTACTGTTCAGGGTTTTATCCCTGAAGAACAGCTTGCTCTGTAATTGGTTTTTTTTTTTTTTTGAGCCAATATTAATACATCCAGACCCTCTGAAACCCCTAACAACTTTCATTCGCAACTTTCTTGTTGATCTGTGTACTGCAATCCATTCTGTAATTCTTTTGCATGAGCTTGTTTTAATTGGAATTGAGTATAGCAGTCATTACAGTAATACAGTTTGAGATTTGGAAGAGCAAGGCCGCCTCTGTCTTTTGAGTCTTGCAAAAATTTGAATTTAAGTCTAGTTTTTTTCCTAGAGTTAGCTGTATAAATTTGCTAACAGTTTCTTGCCATTCTTGTAAAGTTTTTTCTGGAATCAGAACTGGTGCCATTTGAAATAAGTAGTTTATCCTGGGCAATGCATTCATCTTAATAGCTGCAATTAATCCTAACCAAGAAAGCCTTAAATTTTTCCACCTTTCAAGATCTCTTTTAATTTCTTTCCATAGTTTGACATAAGTTTGACATATTGTGAACCGCCCAGGGTCCCCGATGGGGGAGATGGGCAGTAATATAAATTTAATTAATTAATTAATTAATTAATTAAATAAATAAATAAATAAGTGTTTTGATATATTTCTTGATTGTTACCTGTCAAATGCAGACCCAAATATTTCACTGAGTGTATTATCTGGCAGCCAGATTCCTTCCACAGAAAATGTTCTTCTTGTGTTAAATGTCTTGAAATTAATTTTCTTTTTTGAACATTGATTTCATATCTGGAGAATTCTCCAAAGCTTTGGATTGTTTTCATCAACTGCCTCACTGCACTTTGTAGTTCTATTACAGTTAACACTACATCATCTGCATAACATTTAAGCTTGTATTCCTCTCCACAGATTTTAAGGCCAGGTGTTTGTTTGTTACCTCAAACCAGTATTTCTAAAGCAATGATGAATAAAAAGGGAGAAAATGGGCATCCTTGCCTTTGCCTTCAATTATTTGGAAATCTGCAGAGAATGCTCTTGTGAGGATTGTAGCCTTAAATCCTAATATCAGTCACTTTCACCAAGAGCCACTTCAGCCAAAGGGAAAACCTGTTTATTAGAACAAGTATGCATAAATCCAAGCTGAAGTCACAAATGAAAGTTCCCACTCAAAGTTACAATTAAATCATCTCCAGTCCCTTAGATTCCAACCCTTCCAGCATCATCAGCAATTCAGTACTTTTCCTCTCAAACGGCACCTGCACCTCCTTCCTGTACAACTTGCAGACATTCCCAGATGATAACAACAGTTTTGACCTTGACAGTCTGTTTCGCTTTGCTTTCCTAACGGCTGCACTGGAATGTGTCTATTCCACCTTCCCTTCCCGTGTCTATTCTAACCTAATTGGCAGGATGTCTATGAAGGTTCTCAGTCATCCAGGTGGAATTGTCTGTGGCTTGAATCATGTCAACTGGATTTCTATTTTCTCAGTGGAAACGTTTCGCTCCTTATCCAAGGAGCTTCTTCAGTCTGAGCAAAGTTAGTAAGGGAATCCTTACTAAACTTAAATATGTTTCTAGGTGGCTGTGTGACCTTGCACCTGGGGCACCATGGTCTGACCATGACCTAGCCCCAGGTGCAAGGTCACACAGCCACCTAGAAACATATTTAAGGATTCCCTTACTAACTTTGCTCAGACTGAAGAAGCTCTTTGGATAAGGAGCGAAACGTTTCCACTGAGAAAATAGAAATCCAGTTGACATGATTCAAGCTACAGATAATTGGCAGGATGTGAAATTCCAATCCAGTTGTCTGCTACATTCGCAATCCACGTCATGACATGCTGCCTGTCTGAAAAAGAAACACCCACCCTTTACAAGTATTTTATACAAGAAAGAAAAGATTGCATTGATTATTGTTTTACTTTGGTTTGTCAGGGTATTGTTTGTGAAACAGCTTCACCAATTGTGGAGCCCTGACATGTTGGCTCGCCACCCACTCACTATGGGTTTTTGGAAAGTGTTTCCATTGAGTAAGGTACTGCAAAGACCTCTGATGCTTTCGTGAATCAAGGATGGCTTGTACTTTGAAGTGCTGCTCCCCCTCTATCATCGTAGGTGCTGGTGGTGGTTTCACTGGATGCCACTGCTCTGATTCTTGAACGGGCTTTAGCAAACTGCAATGGAAAATGGGATGAACCTTTTTAAAGTTCTTTGGTAGATCAAGCTGTACAGTCACTTCATTGATGATTTTAGTTATGGGAAATGGACCAATGTATTTGGGACCCAGTTTTTTGGAAGGCTAAGAAGACTTTAAAAATCTGGTGGATAGATAAACCTTGTCTCCCACATGCATTGGCCACTCTGGCGCTCGTTTGCGATCAGCGAATTTTTTATAAGTTTCCTGTGCTTCTGATAATACCTTCTCAATCACAGTCAAATTTTCTGCCAGTTGGCTTATCCAGCTATCCAGCGATGGGATTTCAGTTGGTTCTTTAGAAAGTTCTGGGAAGGCCATAAACTCTTGCCCATTGGCTACAAGGAATGGAGAAAACCCCATGCTTTTGTGCACAGTATTGTTGTAAGCCACTTCGGCAAAAGGCAGCAAGTCCACCCAATCATCTTGCTGATATAACATTTCTGGTATTGCTCTAACCCTTGGTTCAATCGTTCAGTCGATCCATCCATCTGGGGGTGGTGGGAGGAGCTTAGCCCTTGCTCCAACCCAATCAACTTTAGGAAGGTTTTCCAAAATTTTGAGGTGAACTGGACCCCGTTGTCACTGATAATCCTTTCCGGGGTCCCGTTGTTAGAAGTAAATTTTATCTTACCAGATTCGTTCCTGAGCCGGGAGTAAAGAAACTGACAAATTGCATGAAGTTAGGAGTTTATTCACCCAAAAGCAAAAGCAATGACAGCAAGCTGTTAGGTGGGTGGCTGCGCAGGACCCCCTTCCTACAGCACATTATATAGATTCCATTCAACTCCTCCTTTAGAAGACCACCCCTTACTCAGTTACCCATACTCCACCTTACCCTCATTCCATATTAGGAATTTCCTTCCTTCCTTGCTAGGGCCCCTTGACCATTATTAAACAATATATTTCCCCTGGAGAAGCTATCCTTGGAAAGTACACTTTATCTTTCTATGGGCACAGCTATCCATCAAGGCCTGCTAGAAAGGAAGGGTGTCAACAAAACTCTTCAAGGAAATACAACATGGTTTCAGAGCCATAATGCAAGTGCAAATGTTTCTAATATATGAATATGAAATATATTTGTATTTATATATACAGAAATGTAAGAATATGTTTACTATCCAACACCGTGTAGTCTGTAAATGTGCTGTATAAACAACTTAGCTAATTGAGTAGCAGTTGGAATGCTGGTGCAAGGGATGAAGTGGGCTTGTTTAGAAAACAAATCAGTCACCACCCAAATGACTGTTTTCTTTTTGCTTTCTGGTAGTTCTGTTTGAGAACAGGTTCGGACATAAACAGTACTTTCAAGCATTTGAATGCCTCTTGGCATTCTGCTGTCCAATTCAGCAGTGCCCCTGTTTTTTTTGCTAATTTTGGGTCCCCTCTTCCTTTAGTTTTTAACAAATCAGTAAGAAGAAGCACCACTTGAGCAAAGTTTGGGATGAACTGGCGATGGAAATTTGCAAACCCCAAAACACTTTGTAATTACCTCCCGGTTCTGGGTGCCTCCCATGTTACTACATCTCTGACTTTCATGGGGTCCATCTCAATCCCTTTACTTGACACTCTATACCCTAAATAGTCTAATTTCTCTTTATGGAATTCACATTTGGACAACTTGGCGTACAATTGGTCTTTCAACAATCTTTTCAATACCTCCCTCACCAAAACCACATGTTCCTCCATTGTCTCAGAGTAGATTAAAATATCACCGAGATACACCAAGATACCTCGATATAGGAAATCATGTAGCACCTCATTAATTAAATGCATGAAGACCCCAGGCACCCCCTTTACGCCAAAGGGCTTTACGCAATACTCAAAAGCCCCCAGTTTACAATTGAAGGCCATCTTCCACTCGTCCCCCTCTCGAATCCAGACCCTGAAATAGGCCTCTCTTAAGTCCAACTTAGTAAAAATCTTTTCTTGGGAGAGATGCGCTAACATGTCTTTCATTAAGGGTAGAAATTCTTCTTCGGTTGAATCTCCTTCCCCCACTTGGGGCTCGCAGTTTTTCCCTGCATTGGCTGCAGTGGCAGTTCCCTTGCATGTCATTGCCTGGGTCCTAGTGCCCTTCTCATTGCTTCTGCTCTTAAACATAGTTGTGGGTTGCAGGCAGTTTGCAATTCAGTGCCCTTCCTTGCTGCATTTAAAGCATAAACCTCTTTGAGTGCGTCGTTCTTTTTCTTCTCCCCATAGCTTCCGCTGTGCCTCTCTCCTCACAACAGCACCTGGCGGGGGATTCTCTTTCCCATAGCTTGCATCTGCGTTTGTTTCTTGAGGCATAGTTTCATGTTCTTTACAGTTCCAGAAAGGTAAATCCACTCCTTTAAGGTCTTTGGATCCCCTTGTTGAGAGCCATCTCCAAAATCTCAGGTTTCAAACCCATCTGGAAGTATTCCACCTTAAGAGACTCTGGCCAGTCAAGTAAGTGACCGGCTAGTCTCCTAAACTCCAGGGCATACTCCGCAACAGTCCGGTTGCCCTGCTTGCTCTGCAAGCCGGTTTTTGCTGTCATCCTGGATAAGGTATCCTCAAACCGCTCTCTGAGTGCAGTCGTAAAATCGTCGGAGTCTAATAACTCAGGAGCACTTGCATCATGCATTTCTACTACCCAGTCCGACGCCTCCCCTTCCAGGTAGGCTGACACGTACCTCACTTTCGCCTCCTCATCTGTGAAGAATTCTTCAAATTCGTCCATGAACCCCTTTACATGGGTCATGAAACAAGCCAACAACTTGGGGTCCCCGTCAAACTTCACCTTCAGCTCTCTGATCCCAGCAGGTCTGGCCAGCCTCTGAGCAGTTTTCGGTTTCCTGCTCCATCACGCCAGTCCTGAGGCATCAACAGCAACCGCCATCCATACTTCTTTCTCCCCAGAGCTGCTCCCGGGGGACTCCCTCTCTCCTTCTCCCGAAGTAATCAGGAGACTCCCGGGTCGCTGTTCCATCTCCCATCTCTCAATTTTCTTTAGAAGCTTCTCCATCGCTCCTTGCATGGCAGACACTCTCTGCCCAATGGTCTCCAATTCAGTGCCTAGGTTGGTCACCTGGAGTTCCAGGTTTAACATGCATTCGGCCTGCAAGCCTCGTCTCATGGTCACATGCCTGCTGACCTCGCTCTCAATCCCCCTTCTGATACCTGTGGACCACCGGTCCCTCGGCTTCTATGTCTTGCCTTGGGTTTCTACAGGAGGTTCCAGGGAGTCTGACAGGCCTTGGTCTGTCTTTATGACATGCTTCTTACAGGTACCCTTTGTGGAAAACTTCAGCATCTTAGTTGCTTTAGGGACTTCCCCTTGTACTCTCTCCTCTGTGGAAGTGCTCTGTTGTGTTGGTGGGACCGCGTCACCTGCTCCTTCACTTGTCACCATCAATGAGGCTGCTTCCTCCATCGGGTTTGGAGCTGAAGAACCAAGATTCTCGACTTCTCCGACTGCAAGGGAAAAGGTGATAACCAACACCTTGAATTGTACCCGGAAGCAAACTGGCACCCAATGCAGCTCGCGGAGCAGCGGTGTTACATGTGCGGAACTTGACGCACCTAAAACTGCCCGCGCGGCCGCATTCTGCACCAGCTGTAGCTTCCGGATAGTCTTCAAGGGTAGCCCCATGTAGAGCACATTGCAATAATCTACATGGGAGATGATGAGAGCATGAGTGACTGTCTCCTATCAGCACCGACTGGGAGCGGCCCTGGAGGAAGGAGGTGAACCAGCGCAAAACTACGCCGCCCACCCCCAACTCCCTAAGCCGCCCCAAAAGGATACCATGGTCGATGGTATTGAAAGCTGCTGAGAGATCTAAGAGAGCTAGGATGGATGCACTACCTCCATCCCGCTCCCGCCAGAGATCATCCGTAAGTGCGACCAATGCAGTCTCCGTCCCATGTCCCGGCCTGAAACCTGACTGAAAAGGGTCTAGATAATCCGCTTCATCCAGGGTCCTTTGAAGTTGCAACACCACCACTTTCTCAACCACCTTTAACAAAAAGGGAAGGTGGGAGACTGGACAAAAATTGTCCAGGATGGTAGGGTCCAGGAACGGCTTCTTGAGGAGGGGGTGTACCAATGCCTCCTTGAAGGCCATTGGAACCACCCCCTCCAACAAGGATGTGTTAATCATAGCCTGGACCCATCCACATGTCACCTCCCTGGCCGATTTTACCAGCCAGGAAGGGCAGGGATCTAAATGACATGTGGTGGAATTAACAATTCGAAGGATCCTGTCCACTTCCTTAGGTCCAACAGGATCGAATCGTTCCCAGATAACAGGGCAAGACCGCTCTCTCGGCATCTCCCCAGACTGCATTCCACGCATGGAGTCCAACTTAGACCGAATCCGAGCGATTTTATCCTGCAGATGCTCAGAAAATTCTTCCGCACGGCCCTGTAGGTGGGTGGTCACTACCACCCTACCTAAGAGGGATCGAGTAATCTTAAACAGGGCCGTCGGACGGCATTCTGCGGATGCAATAAGAGTGGAGAAATAATCACGTTTCACCGCTCTTACCGCAACAAGGTAGTCCCTAATAGCGGCTCTAGATTGTGTTTGGTCGAGTTCCGTCTTCGTCTTTCTCCAGCGGCGCTCTAGGCGTCTCTTCACCCTCTTCAAGACCCTCAACTCCTCCGTAAACCACGGGGAGTGACGGGTCGAATGGGGCTGGAGAGGTCGCATCGGCGCGATCCTGTCCAAGGCACCGGCCGCTTCCTTATCCCAGATTGCAGCCAATGCCTCCGCTGGACCGTGCAGCAGATCCTCGGGTATTACCCCCAGCTCCCTCTGAAACCTCAATGGGTCCATAAGTCACCGGGGGCGGACCAATCGAATAGATCCTGCCTCCCTGTGGAGTGGGGCAGCATAAGAGAATCCTAGGGATATCAGGACGTGATCTGACCATGACAATGGGGATAGTTCTAACTTTCCCCTCAGGTCAATTTGCCATTGTTCTGAGAAGAAAACCAAATCCGGAGTGAGTCCACTGTCTCGAGTCGGGTCCCGAATAATCTGGGACAGGCCCATGGCTGCCATGGTAGCCATGAACTCCCGAGCCACTTCCGAGGCACGTCCCAGGGATGGCAGGTTAAAATCCCCCAAGACCATAAGCCTGGGGAACTCCACCGCCAACCCTGAGACGGCCTCCAGCAACTCAGGCAGGGAGGTTGCTACGCAGCAGGGAGGCTGATACAGTAGCAACATTCCCAACTGTTCTCGGGCACCCAACTTGAAAAACGGGGTCTCACATCCGAACACTTGTGGTGCAAGGCCCCTGAAAGCCACCAAAGATTCTCTGATGATAACTGCCACCCCTCCTCCCCTACCCCAGTTTCTCGGCTGGTGCCACACCTGAAACCCGGCTGGGCACATTTCTGAGAGGGCTACCCCTCCCTCTGGGCCCAGCCAGGTCTCAGTAATACACGCCAGGTTGGCCCCCTTCTCCGTGATTAATTCACTTATGAGAGGGGCTTTGTTGTTTACTGACCTGGCGTTAAGAAGCAGCAGTCGGAAACCGGGGCCCTCAAGGATCTGCTGTCCAGAACCTGGGTTTGAACTCGGAGGACCGGAACACGCCACCGGTATCAAACACCGGGGGCCCCTTCCCCGAAGATGGCCTGTCCTCCGGTTCCCGTCACAATATCTCCTGCCCATCACCACCTCGATCGGATTGCCCACATTATAGTCCCCAGAGTTTCCTGATCCGGTCGCCTCCACTCCCAAATCCCTCGAAAACCTGGAACTAGGCAGGGGTCTCTTCCATGCATCCATCCTTCCACTATCAATCCTCCTGGGCAGTCATAGGCCACCAGCGCAACCAACCGAAGCTCTCGGCTCTGGTAAGCCCCAACCGCCCCTTCCATTCATCATCCAATCACTATGCCCCCTGTGGCCTCTCTCACTAGCCACAGAGGGGCAAACAGTTACTCCTACCTACCCTGTCTCTCACTCAGGGATAGGTACTCTCTCACACACATACAATCCTAGGCCCCCCACCCGCGCCTCCCACTCACGGGGGGGGAACCACACTCACACAAGAGACCCCGCAATTTCTGCCGCCCTGACAACAGGGGTGGTCGTCCTTCAAATGACTCGCAAGCAACAACTATTGAACGATCTTGGTTTCAATAGTGGAGTCCAGATAACAATAAAATAAAATGAGTCCGTCTTTTTTTGGGGCACCCCAATTCCAGGGCCAGATTTCAAGACCACCGCCGGTTTCAGTGCCAGCCGGCCTCCAATGGTCTCTATAGGCCTCCACAGGCCTCCACCGGCCTCCACAGGCCCCGGCTCCACAGTTCTCAAGTTCCCCAAGTTCTTCAGTCTTTGTGGGGTCACTGAGCCGGTTCTTTGAGCCAGATCTAATTGGCCTCTACCGGCCACTGTAGGCGTCCTTTTTGTGGTTACTGAGGTCAAAGCCTCCACAACCATCCACCCCGTCATAGGGCCCCCCAGGTCTGATGGGCCCATTGGACTCCGTCGCACAACGCCGCTCCGTCCGGGCAGGCCACCGGTTCCCCCAACCGTCAACCGTCCAGCCACGCTGGTCTGCGGCTCCAGCAGCTCCGCTGGTCGCCAGGCTCCACCGTCTCCGAGGCCTCCACCAGGCTCCGCAGCCTCCACCTGGCTCCGTCGAGCCCCACCAGGCCGCAAGCCCTGGCAACTCCGGCAGCTCCGCTGGTTGTTACCAGGCTCCGTCGCCTCCGCAGCCTCCACCAGGCTCCGCAGCCTCCACCTGGCCCTGTCGAGCCCCGGGCCGCAAGCTCCGGCAACTCCGGCAGGCCCAAAAAAGCCCCGGCTCCGCCAACTCCGCAAGGCTTATGGTTAACTTATGGTTAGTTATATATATTGTTTATTGTATTTTATATGTTTTTATATGTTTTAATTGCTAACTTGTTGTAAACCGCCTAGAGTCCCCTCTATGGGGGGAGATGGGCGGTGATATAAGTTGGAGAAATAAATAAATAAATAAATAAATAAATAACAACAGTTTTGACCTTGACAGTCTGCTTCGCTCTGCTTTCCTAACAGCTGCACTGGAATGTGTCTAATCCACCTCCCCTTCCCGTGTCTATTCTAACCTACATACTGTATCTAACCCTTATACATGTCTACCCATTACCTAATTGGCAGGATGTGGAATTTGAATCCAGTTGTCTGCTGCATTCGCAATCCACATGATGACAGCTTTATTGGCCATAATCTTTCCTGTTGACACTGTATATACAGGTAGTCCTCCACTTATGACCACAATAGGGACTGGGAAATTTGTCGTTAAGTGAGGCATCATGTGACTGCACCCAATTTTACAACAGTTTTTGCAGCGATCGTTAAGCGAATTGCTGTGGTCATTAAGTGAATCTGTGATAACCCTCAGTGTCAGAATTCCCAATCAAGAAATCCCTCAGGCAATTACTCTAAAGGATTCATTTATTCAGGATCAGTACACTTCAGGTGAGGAGAAGCCTCAAATAAGGATTTTTGCGCCCAAGCAGCCTTATCAAAACGTCCCTCTGACATCACCCAGAGTCAAGACATAACAATTCAGTTCCCACTCCAAGCATCCCCCCTCCCAACAGAATGTCTGTTGAAAGAGCAGGTGCTTATCACAGTCTCTGGCAAACGATGCAAAAATGCCAAGAGGGAGGCTTCTTGAAGCAAATAAGTGCAGACCAGCAAACTACATGTATACAACAGTCAGGGAAGCATGGCAGACAAACATGCAAGGCTGACAGAATCACATGGTCATTAAGCTAATCACATGGTTCCTGATTGATTTTGCTTGTCGGAAGCTGGCTGGGAAGGTCACAAATGACGATCACGTGACTCCGGGATGCTGCAATCATCATAAATACATGCCGGTTGCACTCCAGGCTTGGCTGCCAGCTCGACCAGTCAAATTTCTCAGAGTGCTGAGAACTGGCTGAATTTTCCTTGCTTGCAGTGGATTGCAGAAGTTGTGGACCACTGAAGTTTTTTCCCCCTGAAGAAGGGGAGACCAGAAGATTGCTCGGAGGGGCATTGGAATTGCCTACCCTTGTTTTTTCTCTGTAGTTTCCACCGCGGAGAAAACGGGGTAAGTGCAAGGGAAATGGCCGAGAGAGTTTCTTGCTCTCGCAGGGAAAACAAGTCTCTTTGAAGAGACACAAGAGCGTACAGCTGCTTTTAGATCACTTTAGGAAATTATTTTTTTTAGATTAGAAAGTTTTTTGATATCTAAGATCTATTTTTTGGACTTTGTTTTAAAATGTTGGCTGGTTTTGTGCTTTCTTTGCTTTGACTGATTCTGGTGGAAGCTTGATGGACTCTATATTTGCAACATAATGAAACGTCTGCATTTTTTTTTTTACTTTTCTTTTGTATTAGAGGGATTTAAGAGACTCTGTTTGTAATTCTTCGCTTGATAAACTAAATGACTATTCATTTTTTGAGAAACTCTTTGTTTGGATTAAGCAGCTTGCAGCTTGAAGAACGAAAGCTCACAGTTTGAAGAATAAAAACACAGGGTAAAGTTTTTTTTTCTTTTCTTCTTTTTCTACATTCTCCCAGGTTGGATTCTGTTTCACTTTGAATATATTTTTATTTCTCCTTCTATAAACTGTTTAAAATATTATTCTCTCCTGTATTTTGGATTATTGGAACTCTCTTTTTTCTTTTAACTTAAAAAAAAAACACAACGTTTTGCTTAATAGATCCTGCTGGTAGTATTCCATGGATAGATTACATGACTATTGTTTTGACTAGAAGGGTTGTTATTTTAATTTGAAGGACACAGGAAAAATGGCTTTCCAATTAGTACTTCAGGAGTTCAGAAGAGAGATTACTGAGGCTCTTTCAAATATTCAAAGATCATTGGAATTACTGTTCGTAACTCTGCAAAACAAAGAGAAAGAGCAGAAAACGGAAACAGAAACAGAAAAGAAAAATGCTTTTGAAGTAGAGGAGAAACAGGAGGAGGGAATTTTGAATATATTAGTTCAGAAAAACATTCTGAAGGCTATACACTACAATCTTGGTATAGATACGTTGTGGCAGTGGAGACAGGGTGAAAACATGGGTGTACAGTTGGATGGATGTTGTGAAATACGTGGAAAGGGAGAGAAGGTTGCTCTGATATTCTATATGAGATATAGAAAAGAGCAGGCTGTATATTGCGAATTTGCCATAGCGTATTGTGATTTTGGCATAACCTAAACATATGAGAAACTGTATGGATATAAAGGCTAATGAAAATATGGACTTGAATTGTTATGAGAAATTGTATGGATATATAAAAAGTGATATTCTAAATGTAAGATATAAGGCTAAATACAAACATAAGTTGATATTATAGAATATTGTTTTCCTTAGAGATATATTTATGAGAAGATAATGATATGATGAGATGAGATGGAATTAGAATGATGGTTACTACAGGATGATATATATCAATATGTATTGTATGAATATTATAAGAATTGGTATATTAGGTATTAGGTTAAGTGATATGATAGATTATGCACTTAGTTTAAATGGACACTACTACAAGGAATGGAAATTATAGATGGATAATTGAGATATAAGAATTCCTTTTTTATGGAGAGATATATATATTAGAATTAAATTATAGAGACTCCAAGCCTGGCTGGCAGCTCGACAAGTCAGAGTTTCTCAGAGCTCTGAGCTCTGAGACCTGGCTAACTTTCTATCTTGTTTGCAGGGGTCTACGGACCACTGAAGTTTCCCCCTGGAGAAGGGGGAACCAGAAGATTGCTCACAGAGCCATTGGAATTGCCCACTCCTGTTTTTCTTTGTTGTTTCCACCGCGGAGAAGAACGGGGGGTGCAATGAAATGGCCGAAAGAGGATTCTAGCTCTGCAGAGAACAGTAAGTCTCTTGGGAGACACAAGAGTGACAGCCAGCTTTTAGATCACCTTATATTAGTTTTCTTTTTAGATTAGTACATTTTTATTATTCTAAAATTTATCTTTGGACTTCGTTCAAAATGTTGGCTAGTTTTGTGTTTTCTTTGCTATAATTAATTTTGGTGGAAGTTTGATAGATTTTATTTTGGCAACATAGTGAACAAGTTTTGTATTTTTCTGCCTTTCTTTTGTATCAGAGAAATTGGGACTTAAGAGACTTTGTTGGTATTTCTCACTCGACAAACTTACTGACTTTTGAGAAATTGTTTGTTTGGGTTAAGCAGCTTGCAGCCTGAAGAATAAAGAAGAATAAAGAATAAAGTATAGAGAATGTGTGCCTCTCTACCTTTTTTTTTCTCCTTTTCTATTTTTTTTTAGAAAGGACTATTTTTCATTTGGAATATATTTTCATCTTTCCCTTTACAAACTGTTTGAAATACTGCTCTGTGGAATTTTTTCATCTCTTACTTTAAAAGCTTTTCTCACTTAAAGAAATAGACATTATTGATAAATAATAGAACAGCTGTTCCTTGCTCCCTGAGAAATTTTTTTGTTTTGTCTACGGCAGTTGATTACGCTTTGAACAATAAATAATGGCCTTTCTCACAGTACTTCAGGATTTTAAGGAAGAAACCAGCAAAATTTTTTTGCAAATTAAGAAATCCATAGAACGTATATTAATAGTTTTGGTGGCTCAGGAACAGAAGGTACAAGGGACAGATTTAGAAACAGAGGAAAGATCTTTCGAACCAGTAGAGAAACAGGGAAAGAGGACTTTGAATGTATTGGTACAGAAGAAGATTATGATATCTTACAGGAAGTGGTCTATTAAATGTTTGGGCATAAATACATTGTGGCAGCTGAGACAGGAAGATTTTAATATGCAAATTGATAGATATGGCAAAATAAACATTTTGATATCCCACATGAGTTACAGAAATAAACAAGTTGCATATTGTGATATTGGCATAACCTAAACAGGAGATTTATTGATATTGATTTGGAATGCAAGGTGAATGAAAATGTGGATTTGGTATTGTACACAGAGTAAGCACAGATATGAGAAATTTACAGATGCATAAAAACATGATATTTTAAGTGTAAGATACAAGATTATAAATAAATATGTTGATATTATATATTACTCTTTCTGGAGACACATTTATGAGAAGACAATGAGATGATGAGATGGAATTAGAATGTAGGTTATTACAAGAATATGTTGTATGTATTAGGTTATATGTTATGTTAGGTTTTGTATTTTTGCTATATTATGTATTATGTTATGTAATATGTTAGATTATGTATTAATGGAATATATAGTCATAACATGAACAGAATATACTGTATTTTATTAGACGTGGATAAGGCCTTTATTTGTTATACTAATTGGACTTTATTGAAGATATAAATATAGATGTAAAAATGGAAAGAGCAAATGGAAAACATTTAATTGATGCAACAACGAACATTTGATTACTATTCTAAGGAGTAGAAACCAGAGATGGATTGTTGGAAGATATCAAGAAAGGCGAAACCTATATGAAGAACAGAAGATTGGATTATAGAAATCAAAGGGTATATGACAAAGAAAAGTTTCTGTGTATTGTATTAAGGACTAACATTTAAAGTTAATTGTTGTACTTAAAGTTCAAGGATAAATTGGAGGACATCTATTTTCTATATTTTTTCTTGTTTGTTATTTTTTGACTTCACTTTTTCTTTTCCCTTTTCTTACTTTGTATTTCTATTTCTTTTCTTTTGTATTAGCTTTTAATGTGTATTTTAAAATTAATAAAACTTATGGAAAAAAAAAGAATTAAATTATAGAAACATATATGTATGAACATTATACGAATTGCTAAATTATGTATTAAGTTACATAATATGTTAGGTTATGAGTCATAATATGAATAGAATATATTGTAGTTTATTAGAAGTAAATAAGGCTTTTATTTGTTTTTTTATTTTTATTTTATTTGTTATACTAATTGGACTTTATTGAAGATATAAATATGTAGTAATGAACATTCAACATTTAACTACTACTTCAAGGAGTGGAAGCCAAAGATGGATTATTGGGAGACAGTAAGAAAGGTGAAACCTATATGAAGATTAGAAGATTGGATTAAAGAAATCAAAAGGCATATCACAAAGAAAAGTTCCTGTATACTGTATGAAGGACTAACATTTAAAATCAATTATTGTACTTGCTTCAAAGATAGATTGGAGGACATCTATTTTCTATATTTTCTTTGCTTATTATTTCTTGACTTCACTTTTTCTTTATCTTTTTCTTATTTTGTATTTCTGTTTCTATTTCTTTTTTCTATTCTAACTTTTATTATGTATTGTAAAACTTAATAAAATTTAATAAAAAAATAAAATAAATACATGCCGGTTGCCAAGCACATGAATTTTGATCACGTGACCATGGGGATGCTGCAATGGTCGTAAGTGTGAGTACCAGTTGTAAATAACTTTTTTCAGTGCCATTGTAACTTTGAACGGTCGCTAAACGAATGGCCGTAAGTCGAGGACTACTTGTACTTTTCACTCAGCTTTGATCTCTTCTCCAGGATTTATTCTGTTCAGTGCTACCAATAGAAATTGCCACTGCAGGTTGTCAAAGGCTTTTTCTGCATCGAGAAAAATTAGTGCTGCTTTCTTTTTTTTATTGCTGCTGATGTATTGTATTATATTGATTATAAACCTGCTGTTGTCCTTTACGTTTCTCTTCGGAATGTAACCTGTTTGATTGATATGTATTACAGGCCTCATGAAAGTGGAGGTGGTCATACTCAACTATTGGTTCAGATAGTTCAGATACCTTTCCCCCTTGGCCTTGCCCCATTAACTATGAGGGATGACTTCCAGTCCACCTGGAAACAGGCAGTGGCAACTAAAATCTCATCCCTGGGCTTCTCTCCAGGTCTACTACTCAGCATGGGATATGATCAGGCCAAAGCACTACTACTCTGTGCGTAGTAGACACAGAGCGCCAATTGGACCTAGCGAGGTGCCCCACCTTTATTGCCAGTGAATCCAGCAGGTATTCTGCCTCCCCTATGGCATACATAACTATAGTCGAGGTACCCAGCCCTCGGAGGGCCTTTATTCTGGCACGATGTCATGCCCTCAGCTGTCCTTGAAGGCTGATACAGGAGGATTCCTTACCCGGAGAGACGAGGCCCCTCTGACTCTGGACACACAGAAACCACAGAGCTCCTCCAGGGCCTGTATTGCAGAGACATCTGTACTAGCCTCATTTTACCATTATTGTATAAATAGGGTGCTCAGGACGACTTTATACCTCCCTGCTGCTGTCAAATAGCAACCCTACTACAACACACAATGTTGCCAGGTTCTGCGCACCAGCGCTTAAAATTTGCCAGTTGATGACCGGTGCCATAAACTAGCATTTATTTTATTATACTAGAGTACTGTATATACAGATATGCTAACCTTTATGCTCCCCTACACCCATCTAATGCTCCTACCCCTCCCTCTAGATTCTCTTCTCCTCTCCTCTCCTCTCCTCTCCTCTCCTCTCCTCTCCTCTCCTCTCCTCTCCTCTCTTCTCTTTTTTTCTTTTCTTTTCTTTTCTTTTCTTTTCTTTTCTTTTCTTTTCTTTTCTTTTCTTTTCCTTTCCTTTCCTTTCCTTTCCTTTCCTTTCCTTTCCTTTCCTTTCCTTTCCTTTCCTTTCCTTTCCTTTCCTTTCTTTCCTTTCCTTTCCTTTCCTTTCCTTTCCTTTCCTTTCCTTTCCTTTCCTTCTTTCCTTTCCTTTCCTTTCCTTTTTTCCTTTCCTTCCCTTCCCTTCCCTTTTCTTCCCTTTCCCCTTTTCCTCTAGACTTCTGCGTTCTAGCTTTTTATATTAGATTTTAATGTATTTTTTATTTCTGTGTTTTAGCTTTTTATATCAGATTTTAATGTAGTATAAAAATATACTACATTATATACTAAATATACTACATAATGGGATGGAAACGGCATTGGTTGGGGGCGCGGTGGCTCAGCGGGTTAAACCGCTGAGCCGTTAGACTGCCGACCATAAGGTTGGCAGTTCGAAACCGCGTGGCGAGGTGAGCTCTCGTCACTAGCCCTAGCTCTCTGCCAACCCAGCGATTCGAAAGCTAATATAGCAAGTAGATGAATGGGTACCACTCACGTGGGGCAATTTGCGGTGTCCAGCGGAGGGTCGTCCTCAATCCAAAAAAAGAAGACCTGGAGAATCCCGGCGGAGACCTGGAGATGACGACGGAGGACGACGGATCCGAAAGAACAGCTTCCTGGACGTCAGCAGCCGGCGCGGAAGCGAGGCATGCTGGGGCATGTAGTCCGATGCCTGCAGCTGAAGAGCCAGTTCCCTTTCCTCCTCCCTATCGCGCGGTTAAATTCTAGATATGATATATGATGTATAAATTAATATATATATATACTGATGTTGTAAGCCGCCTAGAGCCCTCCAGTAGGGAGGGGATAGGCGGGGTATAAATAAGATAAAATGAATAAAATAAAAAATAAATTGGTTGCACTTATGGATGATCTCTGGCAGGGGCAGGATGGGGGTAGTGCATCCATCCTGGCCCTTCTTGACCTCTCAACAGCTTTCAATACCATCGACCATGGTATCCTTTTGGGTCGATTCAGGGGGTTGGGGGTGGGCAGAGTGGTCCTACACTGGTTCACCTCCTTCCTCCAGGACCGGTCTCAATCGGTGTTGATAGGGAGTGAGAGATCCAGGCCGTGGCCCCTTCTTTGTGGGGTGCAGCAGGGCTTGATACTCTCTCTGCTCCTTTTTAACATCTACATGAAACCACTGGGTGAGATCATCCATCACCATGGGATGAGGTACCATCAATATGCTGATGATACTCAATTATACATTTCCATCCCGGGTGAAGTAAGTGATGCCGTGACCACCCTTTCCAGGTGCCTGGGGGCTGTGGGGACCTGGATGGGGAACAACAGGCTTCAACTGAACCCTGGTGAGATGGAGTGGCTGTGGATTAATGGCTCCTTGGTATCTAGGAATTTGTCATCTTTAGTTCTGGATGGAGTCGCACTCCCCCAGACTGACCCGGTCCGTAACATGGGGGTACTCTTGGACTCACGACTCCTGCTCAAGGAGCAGGTGGCAGTCGTGGCCAGGAGGGCTTTTGCTCAACTTCGTGTTGTGCACCAGTTATGCCCTTTCCTAGACCGAGAGGCCCTTTGAACAATCACTCATGCCCTAGTTATCTCCCAAGTCGACTACTGTAATGCGCTCTACATGGGGCTACCCTTGAAGAATATCTGGAAGCTACAAGTGGTCCAGAATGCAGCTGCGTAGGCAATTTTAGGTGCACCAAGATCAGCATATATAACACCTCTGCTCCGCGAGCTGCACTGGGTTCCAGTTTGCTTCTGGGTCCAATTCAAGGTGTTGGTTATTACCTTTAAAGTCCTATGTGGCATGGGGTCAGGCTACCTGAGGGACCGTCTCATCCCTATTACATCGACCCATCCCACCTGGTCATGCAGAGAGGGCATGTTACGGACCCCATCCGTAAAAGAGTTCCATCTCGCAGGGTCTTGGAAGTGGGCCTTCTCTGCAGTAGCTCCCACCCTCTGGAACATTCTTCCCCCGGAGGTGAGACAGGCCCCCTCGCTCCTGAACTTCTGAAAAAACTGAAAACCTGGTTCTGCCATCATGCCTGGAACAGGAGGGGAAATAGTCATTCCTGGGGATGGCTAGCGCCCTAGAATGGACTGAGAATGGCCCTTACGCTCAAGGACTGACAGAACTTTTAGCCTCTAGATTTTATCCCATTTATATTTTATTGTTATCTGTATTTGTATTTTTTATATTTTTTGTATTTGTGGTCTGCTTTGAATTTTAATTGTGCTTTTACTGTAAACCGCCCAGAGTTCCCCTTTGGGGGGAGATGGGCAGTGATAGAAATTTAATGGATGATGATGATGATGATGATGATGTATCTTTTATGCTTTTAACTGACTGTACCCCACCCTCCTTATGCTGGTCTTTGACCGTAATAAAGATTTGTTTGTTTGTTTGATTGATCTGTATTATATCTGGAACATATTTAATTGTTCAGCTAATATTGTTTTAAAAATTTTATTGTCTACATTCAACAAAGAAATTGGTCTTATGTGGCTATGGTTTCTCTGGACTGTTTCCTTCTTTGTAAATATGTCATATATGCCTCTTCCCATGTTGGCGGTATTGCCCTTGTTTCTTTAATTTCATTCCTTCTGTTTGTCAGGAGTTCCAGCAATTCCCCAAGTTCTTTATGATATTGAGCGATCAGCCCATCTGGACCTGGTGGTTTCCCAAGTTTGATTTGTTCTATGGCTGTTGTGGGTCTTCCGGGCTGTGTGGCCGTGTTCTGGAAGTTGTGGTTCCTAACGTTTCGCCAGCATCTGTGGCCAGCATCTTCAGAGGGCAGGAGCACAGATAGAAGCAAAATCTCTGTGCCCAGGTAGAGTGGCAATGTTCTATTTATAGAGCTAAATTATAGGAGATTAGGTGGGGTTTTTTGTTGTGTTGAAATGTTAACGAGTGGCTGACGAGCGTGATTAGCATGTTCATTGTGAGAAGTATTCCCATGTCCTGGTGGTTGGACTGAGTTCGTTGACCTTTTGCAGGCTGTGTTTTTCAGGACTGGTAGCCAGGTTTTGCTAATTTTTAAACTTTCTTCTTTTTTATTGTAACTGTGCTGGTGTTTGTGAATTTCAATGGCTTCTCTGTATAATCTGGTGTAGTGGCTTTTGGTGTTGTCCAGTATTTCTGTGTTTTCAAATAGGATTTTGTGTCCCGTTTGCTTGAGAGCATGTTCAGCTACTGAAGATTTTTCTGGTTGCTGTAGTCTGCAGTGTCTTTCATGTTCTTTTATCCTGGTGTGGATGCTAATGCTATGTAAGGGACACCCTGGCACTCATCAAGCAAATCTTCCCAGAAGACATTACAGCTTTATTTCAACACTGCCTAACAACTAGTTACTTTCAATGGGAGAATGAGTTCTACGAACAGATGGATGGCGTTGCCATGGGAAGCCCCCTGAGCCCAGTCATAGCAAACTTTTACAAGGAACACTTTGAAAAACAGGCTTTGGAATCGGCACCCATTACACCAACAGTCTGGTTCCGGTTCGTGGATGACACATTTGCAATTTGGAGTCATACTGAAGAAGAACTGGAGAAATTTCTGGACCACCTAAACGGCATCCACCCCAATATACAATTCACCATGGAAAAAGAAACTGATGGCAAACTTCCATTTTTAGATACGCTGGTCATACGCAATCCGGACCTCAAACTAGGACACAAAGTATACAGAAAACCCACCCATACGGACCGATATCTACACAAAAATTCCAATCACCACCCACGACAAAAGAGAGGCATGATCAAAACCTTGGTGGATCGTGCTAATCGAAACTGTGAAACCCAATTTCTCAACAATGAACTTAACCATCTGAATTGGGTCCTACAGGCAAATGGCCATTCCAAGAATGAAATAAAAAGAGCCATCAAACCAAGAAAACAACATCCAACTGAAGAAAAACAGCCCCCCACAAACAAAGTATTCCTGCCCTACATCAAAGGAGTCACTGACCGCATGGGAAAACTGATGGAAAAACACAACTTTCAAACAGTCTTCAGACCCACCAGAAAAATACAACAAATGCTAAAATCAGCAAAAGACAAAAGGGACCCCCGCACTGCTGCAGGATTATACCGCATACCATGCAGCTGTGGACAAGTATAC
Source organism: Charina bottae (assembly GCA_023362775.1). Lineage (NCBI taxonomy): Eukaryota > Metazoa > Chordata > Lepidosauria > Squamata > Charinaidae > Charina > Charina bottae. The sequence goes on along the minus strand of JALMGJ010000013.1, from coordinate 594,628 downwards.
ATCGGAACCACAAAACGAAGCATTCACACCAGGATAAAAGAACATGAAAGACACTGCAGACTACAGCAACCGGAAAAATCTTCAGTAGCTGAACATGCTCTCAAGCAAACAGGACACAAAATCCTATTTGACAACTCAGAAATACTGGACAACACCAAAAGCCACTACACCAGATTATACAGAGAAGCCATTGAAATTCACAAACACCAGCACAGTTACAATAAAAAAGAAGAAAGTTTAAAAATTAGCAAAACCTGGCTACCAGTCCTGAAAAACACAGCCTGCAAAAGGTCAACGAACTCAGTCCAACCACCAGGACATGGGAATACTTCTCACAATGAACATGCTAATCACGCTCATCAGCCACTCGTTAACATTTCAACACAACAAAAAACCCCACCTAATCTCCTATAATTTAGCTCTATAAATAGAACATTGCCACTCTACCTGGGCACAGAGATTTTGCTTCTATCTGTGCTCCTGCCCTCTGAAGATGCTGGCCACAGATGCTGGCGAAACGTTAGGAACCACAACTTCCAGAACACGGCCACACAGCCCGGAAGACCCACAACAGCCATTGAACTCCGGCCGTGAAAGCCTTCGACAATACATTGATTTGTTCTATTGCCTCTTTTGTTTCTTGGATGGCAATTGGCTTCATTAGGTTTGTCTACGTTGGACATCAAATTCTTCAGTAACAGACTTTCCAGTGTCGTTGTTCAGGGCCGCTTCATCCATGTTAGCCACAGAATGTAGTTCTTGTGTGCCTAGTTATGGTGCAGAGCCTATATAAGCTAGTCAGAGACCTCCATGGGATGGAACTTTGATGCAGACCTAGCTGGGAGGGTGGTGCATGTTCGCTGGCTTTGAAGATGTCTGCCTACTGCCATCTCTCTGGGGTTCCCTGACTGGCAGAAGGGGCATGCAGACTTTTGTCTTTGTCTTTTTGTTTTTCTTGAATATTTTTAATTGTTGTCTTGGGCCAATATTCTTTGATGGCTGTGTCAATTTGTTCTATTTGTCAGTGTTCCTGCATATTCTTGGATCGCTGTGTCATGTTAAGTGATTGTGTTATTTTCTTACCCTACCTTGGAATAAAGCCTCAAGGACTCATGGGGGCGTGGTCATTACTTCCCAATCCAAGAGGGTCTGTAGAACCTGCGACCTGACCCTGCTGGGCTGGGGACAGAGCAATGCAATATTCCCACACCGAGCTAACTTGCTGATCAGAATGTTGTGGAACATAAAAGCAACTCTTTTATTGAAATAATAGTTTACAGTTGTTAAAAACATTTAAGAACAAAAAACAATTAAAAAAACAGCACAAGACAGAAGAACAACGATGGCAAAGGAAACAAACTCAGAGGGGAACAAAAAGGAAGAAAGGGCCTACATCATTTTTAGAGCCAATTAAGGAGATTACCTGCTCAAATAATTATATATCTATAGTACCTTGACTTCTGATAATCACTGCATTATTTTTAAGGTCCTTATAGATCCATCGCCTTATTATCTGCTCTAGAGTCTTCCCAGATAGAGCTGTCAGACTGATGGTTTTAGTTCCCTCAATCCTTATTTTATCCCCTTTTGGACACAGACACACATTTACTCTCCTCTGCTAGTCCACTATTTCAACCATTTTCCAGGATTTCGCAAAGGTAATGTATAAAATTTCATCTGAACCCTCAGCAAATTTCTTTTGTATCCTAGGATGCCATTCATCTGGGATTGGAGAACTGAAGTCTTGTTTGTTTGGTGTTTACACTGCCCAGCTCCCAGTGACTCTGGCTGAATGAGCCTTTTCTAACTCCTCTGCTTCTACCAGTGCCAAGCTGCACTTCTAATTCTCCCCTACTGTTCACAGTTACTTAAGGAAGGACTGCTGTCCAGTCAGTTACATATTTATTTCTGGCAGCAAAGAACCTAGTGAGTGCAGAGCTATATCCATGGCAGGATTTTTCCTATGAATCAATGAGTGATGCCGGAAGTATGAACAATGAGAAGCACATAAAAGTGGTTCTATAAATGTACAAACATCGGATGTGCTCCAACTGACCCTAACCTTCACCTTCTGCATGTGCCGAGTGAAGTTCTGTCCTGACAGCTTTGCAAATCTCCAACGGAATTCTCCATGCATTCAGAAGGGCAGCAGGGCACCCGATAGTGTGGGAGATTCTGGGGCCATTTAGACAGCCCTTTCCGTCTGTCTATCTTTGTGCGACGGGGCTGGAGCCAGGGGAGCAGCAGATATAGCCTGTTCCGCTGCAGGTGGGATGCAAGTGCACATGTGCTGGTGGAGTTGACATCTTGCTCTAGAATTCGGAAATACAGGAACCAAAACTGTAAAGGAAGGAGGCTCCCACCAGACGCATCTGCGAGTCCTAACGATTTAGCCATGAAGTGGAAAGGGTGGGGGCGGGAGAGACAGTCCTTGCAGTTCATTCCGTCTCTTGCCTTCCTCCCATTCCTTTTCTAAGGTCTGTCTGAAGTCTGCTCGGTTGCAATTACAAGGCAGCTAGCTGCGCCTGCATTGATATAAATCTAATCGATTTTTTGGCCTTGTCAGATTAAAGCCTACCTATCAACCCACTGCAGTCCTCTAGATCTCTCTAAATCTGCTCTTGACAGAGGATTTATGACCAAGGTTTGCATTTTGCAAAATGATTAAAGTTACCAAACAGCCATAAAAACCAGCAGTAGCAAACATCCATTTTTTGAAAGACTGTTGAATTTATAGGAGGTGGAAGGTTTATTGTCATTAAAAGCAATGCAGCAACTCCATATTCTGTTGGAAGCAGAACACGCCTGGTTTCTGGCTTATTGGTAGGGCTGACATATTTCTCAGGGGTCGCTTCTGTCACTGAGGCACTGCCTGTTGAGGGAGAAATGTGCAACTTCACCCAAAGCTGCTTTTACAAGCCCAGATTTCCAGAGGGGTTAAAGACTTCAAGTTCACCCTCAGACCTAAAAGGTTATTGGGCATCTTTGGGCCTGGCCAACCTACCTCGGTGGGTTGCTGTGGAATAAAATGACATACAAGCCATCAGGAGCCTCTTGGGATAAGGCAGGATATAAATATAACTGAGGATGATAATCGGAGAACAGCGATGTTCGGGTCTTTGTAAAGCCACCAAGGATCTGATTACCTTCCCTGCTCCCTAGACGAACCGGTCAGGAGCTGTGATGTCCCTGATCCATTGACTATTAAATCAGAGTTCCTGACACAAACCACTTAGGGATATGAAGGAATCTTTATTAAAGTCAGTGATCCATTGCACATTAAAGATTTGAGTGAATCACGCTCCCGCAACAAACAGTTTAATAATCTCCAAGTCCCCCCCCAATCGGGATTCACTGCTCGATCGCCCTTCCCTTCATCTCTCAGTTTTTCGTCTTTCTAGGGTTCCTAACCCTAGCAGAACTTCCTTTCCATAGGTGGTGTGCCCAGGACATCTAACTGAAGGCTGCTAGGGATTCCACACACGTATGGGATGGGAAATGATCTTTGCTGAAGACAGAGGTGACTCTTCCTCCCTGCACCCACTCAGGACCGTCTGCATTCTGGGACAGCTGAGTCCCCCCCCCCCCACCGCGCTGCATCCTGACCACAGAATGCAAAGTTCAGGAAATTAATGCTGTGAATGCCAAAGTGTCCGATTAATAGAAACATGATGCATTTTCCTACCTCACTGCCTGATGAAAGTAGGCAGCCAAAGACATGCTCTGGAAAAGATGATCCCAGTGCCAGCTCATTGGAAAGAAAGTGCTTCCAGCATACACACGCAGGCTCAAATCCTTGTTCATACCAAGCCCATCACACAAAGCCCGCTTAGCACTCCATATGCTGTCCATGAATTGCCTGTTCCATTGAAGGGGCTGCTCTCCACAGAGATTCCCCACCACCCTGAAAAGCATTAGTGGCAGCACTTGAGTTCCCCAGTTGCCCACCTCCAGCCTTGGATGCCAAGAGGTGCGTCTCTCCTTTCAAGGGTCAGGGACCACCTTCTCTGAGAAGGCTGGGGAAGAATTGCATGCAGTTGACATTTTTAGACCAACCAACCTGATGTATATTTATTCAGCTCCCAATTTGCCATGCATTCTTGGTTTAAAAATTACATTCAGAATTGAGGAAAGTTGCATATAAAAATGCATGTGATTTTCTGTGCATTTCAAATGTAGATGAGTGCAGAAATTGTATGGAACAGAATGTATGAGTGGAAAGAAATGATGTCAATGGGGCTGGGGTTTTAGCAACTTCTAACAGTTGTCTTGAGATCCTTCTGACAGCCCTCAAGCAGGACACCAAGAAGTAGGGAACGCTCTACACACACAGAGCTGTGGCTGCAAAGCGTCTGCTCAGGCTCTCACCCTACTGACGCATCTTATTGTGGAAATGTGTCTAAGTCAGTAAGGCTTTTGCTAAGTGGCCAGGAGGGTGCATGGATTGTTGAATGTGATAATGCTGAAATGTCCAAGTTGGTCCCAGCAATTGCTCTTTTTCCCTTGTTTCCTGTTTTTAGGATGCTATTTTTTCTCAAGGACAGCAGTAATTGACACAAAACTTTTAGAAATTAATTTTCTTGCATCTCCCATTAAGACAGAGAGAGAGAAAGAAAGACTTCATGGGATCATTTATAATGTCACAGTTATTGGCCCTGACAAAACAATGCCTTAATAATGCACCAAAGTAAATTATGAGACACACAAATGGCTGAACCCCCGCCAGAGCTAGACTGGAAGACAGCCAGACTTTGATATTAATAACCAAGAAAACATTCTCTCTCTGCCCAGGCAGAAAGATTGCTTCAGCATTTAGTCCCACTTCTTGGAATGCTGCTTTCCATGCACACCATTTACTTTTGGCCATTTTGAAGGGCACTGATGAACCCAAGCCCCGTTTGCCACAGCAGAAGTGATAATAAACCATGTACTTCCTAGATCTTGGAACCCAGTTCTCTTCCTACCCATTCAGCTAGTTGACATTTCCTTTGGCTCCAAGCATGCTATGAATCTGTAGAGACATGAACTCAAATTATACATACATTTATTTAAAACACCTGAAGCAAATGCTTTTTATATAATATAGCATTAACTCAAAGAGTCATTTTCAGGCTCACTGAAGGCAAGAGAATCAAGTCAGAAAGAGAAACAAGTTGAAGGTGAAATATACATCTAAATAAGAATTGTGTGTGCATGTGTGCCTTCAAGTCAGTCTTGACTCCTGGTGACTGCCTGGACAAGTTCCTGCAGTTTTCTTGGCAAGATTTCAGAAGTGGTTTGCCATTGCCTTCTCCTTCCCAGGGCTGAGAGAGAGGGACTGGCCCAAGGTCCCCCAGCTGGCTCTATGCCTAAGGTGGGACTAGAACTCACCGTCTCCAGGTTTCTAGCCTGGTGCCTTAAGCACTACACCAAACTGGCCCTAAATAATTGAAGATAACTTATAAAATTGATCTCTTAGCTTTCCACAACAGCTGCTTGTTGCAGCTATATAAAGGCCTCTTTCCTCCCAATTAGCTCTTAGCCTTTGCAAAGGATCAAGAGGGAAGCAGTCAGTGATAGTCTATTTATTAAAAATAGGTGTAGGCAACTTTTAGAAATTGAAGTCTTTCCAAGGCAGCTTGCAACAATAAAGTCAATATAAGGAAAGTGTATAATAAAACATTACTGAAAGTAGTGAACATCAACAGTTAAAACAACTAACACAGACTAAAAAAGAGCAAACCAACCCATTTTAATAATAATAATTTATTAAATTTATGTGCCACCTGACTCAGCTCTGGGCGGTTAGGGAAGTTGCTGAAGGAATCAAGTCATTAGGCTGTCTGTAACTGTTGTGTCTTTGACAGCATGTCATGATGGCATCCATGCCACCCTGACATGGTAAGTAGGTCACATAAGCATATCACTCAGCCAAGGCGCCAAAGCTGTCAATAGGACAGCAGCAAACCACCAGACAATCATTGCACAGTGTGGATTAGACGAAGGCATTCAGCACCTTCAATGGACAGCGCTGAGTGGCGTAGAGAGGGTGCGAGACAGAGAAGAATGAAACTGATAAACACATTCTATGTGGAGGGGGGAAATTGGAAAACTATTAAACTTGTAACTATGCTTCACTTGGTTCATTAAAGTGGAACCAGATCGCTCACTGTAAATAAAACTTTTACATATCCTATGTGGTGTGTGTTGGAGCTTTCGTTTATTAGCTGCAGGATCGGAACCTCACACAGCAACCTAGCCCACAAATAGAGGTACTGCAGAAAAATCCCTCCTCCTTCCCAGTGCTAGGCAAATGACACACTTGGAGAAGATTGATTGATTGATTGATTGATTGATTGCCATCAAGTTGTTGACTCCTAGCAACCACATATATAGATTTACCCCAGGAGGATCTGTCCCCAACCTGGTCCTTCAGTTCTTCCAACAGTGCACCCATTGCCTCTGTACTGAGTCCATCCACCTAGCTTCTGGTTGTCCTCTTCTCTTTCCTTCCACCTTTCCAAGCATTAGGGCCTTCTCCAGAAAGCTAGGTCTTCACATAATGTGTCCAAAGTAGGATAATTTGAGGCTGCTCATTTGTGCCTCGAGGGAGAACTCTGGGTTGATTTCTTTCATGATCCAACAGTTTGTTTTTGTGTCTGTCCATGGCAGCCTTTCTCAACCTTTTGACCCTGGAGGAACCCTTGAAATATTTTTCAGGCCTTGGGGAACCCCTGCACATTCAGGCTCAAATATAGGTCAGAAGTTACAAAATCATTATACTTGTTTCATGTGTAGGCCTGTATATATGCATTAACAGTATTCTTAAACTGAATGAAACTTACCTCTTAAATGTGAAGTTGCCCGAAATTGAAATATTTTTTTAAATAAATCATGATCTCCCAGGGAACCCCTAGTGAACTCTTGCGGAACCCTAGGGTTCCACAGAACCCAGGTTGAGAAACCCTGGTCCATGGTATTCTCAGGAGAATTCTCCAACACCAGCATTCAAAAGGATCAATACCCTTCCTATCCTCCTTTTTCAAAGTCCAACTTCCACTTCCATAGAGTGTCACAAGGAATACCATGGCTTGTATGATTCTGATCTTTGTAGATGTAGACACATCACAGCATCTGAATATCTTTTCCAAGGCCTTTATCACTGCTCTACCAAGGGCCTCTCTGTGGCATATTTCTTGACTGCTTGCTCCTTTACTGTTGGTTGTTGTTCTTCAGTCATTTAGTTGTGCCCGACTCTTCGTGGCCTTCATGTCCTCCACTGTCTCCCAGAGTTTACTCAAATTTCATTACATCGGTGATGCTATCCAGCCATCTCATCCTCTGCCGTCCCCTTCTCCTTTTGCCTTCAGTCTTTCCCAGCATCAGGGTCTTTTCCAGTGAGTCCTCTCTTCGCATTAGGTGGCCAAAGTATTTGAGCTTCAGCTTCAGTATCTGTCCTTCCAATGAGCAGTCAGGGTTGATTTCCTTTAGTACTGACTGATTTGACCTCCTTGCAGTCCAAGGGACTCTCAAGAGTCTTCTCCAGCACCACAGCTCGAAAGCATCAATTCTTTGGTGCTCAGCCTTCCTTATGGTCTAACTCTCACAGCCATACATTACTACTGGGAAAACCATAGCTTTAATTATATGGACCTTTGTTGGCAAGGTGATGTCTCTGCTTTTTAATATGCTGTACATATAACTTACTAACCCATAATATTCTTTAAGCATGTAGTGTGTTTCCCTAAAAATCCCCGCCTATGGGTGGAAAATTTAAAATGTAAATGAGCGGGGGTCACTACTTTCTGGTCAAGGAAACCCCTAATCTTGAATACACATTCCAACTTTACTCCCAAATTCCGTAACTCACCCTTTGTCTTCTTCCCTGCTCATAAATTGCAAGCTTGGGCACAGGGAGTCTAAATCTCCTCCTTTGATGTCTTCTGTTTTAACAAAAGGGCTAATTGTTTGTATATCCGTAAAGGCTTTCTTATCAGCTGTCTCTTGTTCAGTTACACATTTCAATTCAAAGGGTTATTCAAAACAGTAATGAGAACAATTAGCGCATTGGCATTTTTCTTAAATCTCAATCCACTTCCTTGTGTCCAGTCTTTTCCCCCCGCTGTTTCCATCATTTCCCCCATTCGAGTTTTGAAGCTTTGAACTCAAGTCCTGAGGAAAAGCTTCAACATAGCCCAGTGGAAAAAAACTGGACAAAACCATCTGGCAATTAAATGTGGCTTCTACTACATTATTGACTAGGCACCTAAAAAAAAAAAGCAACAGGCAAGGAAAAAAGCATCATTATAAAAAGAAAAAGGAAAGAACTAACAATTAAACCTTTTAGCCATGCAAATTTTGGTAGCCAATTAGTTAACCAGTCAAGCGTCCAACCATTCTACTTCTGAACTGGGTTGTGGGCAGGCTGGTGAATGTCCTTGGCAATTGTTTTTATGGCCTCTCCATTTTCATCGATGAGGATGCAGCAGTTGGAGGTGTTCCCCAGCCAATTACAGAATCCTCTTTCTGCAGCTAACAGGAAACCCAAAGCCAATTGTTGTTATAACAACAAGGTGTGCATTTGAGTAATTTGGGTGGCTACTAGGTCCAAGGCATCCACAGTCTTACTGGTGATTATTTCTAGAACTGCCTGGAGTGCAATGATCCTGTTTGTTAGATAATAATTCTGTCAGGATGTCATTCATGCCATCCTGCCATGGCTCCAGGAAGCATCCTGCCAGTGTCAGGCGCTTCTCAGTTGCAGACGTTTCTCCACAGAAATGACTTTACCTCAGCTCTTTCAGTAAGTAAACGGTTTATTGATTAACATGAGTAAGCACAGTAAAGGCACGAATGGTCCCCTGGTTCCCTGCTCGGGTTTATATACCCTTCTGCCAGAGCACTGGCCCCTCCCAGCTGCGGGCTTCCATCTGGTCCGCTTTCAGTCTTCCCTCTGGTTCTCCTGGTGTCAAGGTTAAAAGTTCATCATCCATGAGGCGTAGCTGGCAGTTGCTAATGCTGGGTGTGGTATAGGGGATGGCAGGACCCTTGGGCATGCCAGGGTTCTGACAGCCAGTCTGTTAAAACTCACAGGGTTGGTTGGGGGGTGCTTTGCAGTAAAACCACCAGACATGTAAACGGAGACTTCGTGTATTCACAGAACTGCAAATTATGCTAATCAAAGTGTCGAGGTGAGGGATTCAGCACCCAGGACAGATCAAAGGGTGAAATTGTCGCGTTAGTTGATTCAGACCTAGAAAGAGAAAAACTGAGAGACGAAGGGAAGGACGATCAAGCAGTGAAACCCGATTGGGGGGGGGGAACTTGGAGATTATCAAACTGTTGGTTGCGGGAGCTTGATTCACTTGAATATTTAATGTGCAATGGATCACTGGCTTTAATAGAGTTCCTTCATATCCCAAAGTGGCTTGTGTGAGGAACTCTGCTTTAATAGTCAACGGATTGGGAACATCACAGAAAGATTCGAGTCATTATAGAGATCTTACACAAAGACTCCAAGTTTACCGAGGAAGGTCTACAAATGGAATACCCAAAACCCGTGGGAACCCCTCCAATATTGGGAGGGGAAGGTGGGGAGTATGGAGGAGAAGAGGGCTCTATCCAGAGCTCATGGGAGTGCTCAGGGCGAGAAGAGAGGGGAGAGAGACGGAACTCAGAACCCCAATGAACCCAACCAGGTGAGACACCAGGGAACGACTGGATGAGCAGGGAATCAAGCTGAAGGTTCCAACTGACCTCGAGAGTGCAGCCCAATCCAGGACAACCAAAGGAACCAAGTTTGCTTGGTCCCTGGAAGTGGGAGGAGGCACGGAGAGGAATCCAGACTGGTGGGTGACTACGCGAGAAAGAGGCTCCTACTCCAGGTGGTCGACCTTGGAGCAGCAGTTGGAGAAAATGGAATGAGAGATTAGTTCCATGCATCTGACCTGCAGGAAATGGTTGAGCAGCTCCTTCAGAAACTAAGCTGGGGGACAACGACCAGCGTGATAGCAACGAAAGATCGGACGTTCTCGGAAGGAGAGAGAGTGACGAATCCAAAGTGGGAGGTGATCGCAGGATGACCAGGTTGGTAACTGCTCGCCCCCCTTGTAGGAATTCTGGGATGCTAATACCAGAACTACACGCAGCTTCTAATTGGTTTTTGTTTAGCAGAGCGGAAGCATCCCAATTAACTTGCACAAGGCTTAATCAGTTCAAAACACAAAATAAACACAATTGAGATGTTAATGTAAAGTTACAGAAAAATAGCTTACAGTTTTATTGTAGATCAGTTTCATGGTAGCAGAGGATGGTTCATGTGTGCGAGCAATAGGTTCTGACGAGACCCACATGCTTCTTAATGTGGCCCACCTGAATGGAAGTGTGAGAAACGTGGACAGCCATAGCTGACCATCCTCCTTGGTAGGAGATTCAAACAGGAAAGAGGAGAAGAGAAGGGAACAGGAACAGGAAATCAGGATTCAGCCCCTCCCACACAAAGTAAGTAAGATTAGGTTACAGCAGAGGCTGCCTCCTCCTTCAAGCTTGTGTGAGACGTGCTTTGTTGAAACCCGATATCTCTAACACCCCTCACGGCCAAACCTAAACCAGGGCGACGAGACAGAATCCGAGTGCAGACTGGTTGTTCGGGGTGAGACACTTGAGGGTGAAGGTCACTGGGGATCCTAAAAGCCTGGCCTGCTTCCTAACCCATGTGAGAGGGTTCATGGAAGAATGTGAAGAGTTATTTCCCACCGAAGGCTCCAAGGTGTGGTACATTTTGACTCACCTTGAAGGCGAGGCCACGGAATAGCTCATAGAACTGCATGACTCAGGTGCCCTGCAGCTAGGGGACTTTGAGAGTTTCATGAGCGCTTTAAGGGACTGGTTTGAAGACCCCCTTTCTAAGATGAGAGCCAAGACCAGTTTACAACATATTAAACAAGGAAGCAGGTCAGTCTCGGAGTACGCCATGGAATTTAGAAGGCTGGCTGGGAAGCTGACAGTCTGGCCAGAATCACTGAAAATTGAATACTTCCAAGGGCGGTTGTACCCAGAGAACCCTAAGAGGATGGATTTGTCTCACTGGTGAAGTAGAGGATATGCGAATTTGTTTCAAGAGACAGCAACGAGCCCAACCGATGGGGAAGTGACCAGATGCGCCGACCCTAACCTCGGAGAGACGGGGAGCTCATAAGTTGTGGGACAAGGAAAGGAATGGCGAGCTAAGAAGGGACTATGCTTGGAGACTTCCGGTGAAGATGGACAGCAGCTGGAGCAAAGTAGATGAGGCTCCGTAAAGAAATCAAAATTGCGCAGACCCGAGCCGGCTTTGAGAAAACAAAAAGCTAAAAAGCAGTGATAGAGAGAACGGAGGATTTGATTCTCTTAGAAAACAAAACTTTCGGCGGCTTTGAAAGGCTTGGAGAGAAGAGCGAGTCAATTGTTGTCTGTCTAATTGTTTTTACTGACTCGTGGAAAAGAACAAGCTGGAAAGCAGAAAGCGAAAGTCAGAGCTGTGTGGAAAAGTCTGTGAAATAAAAAAAAAGATTTTGGAAATAAATTTATAAATGCAATAAAAGCAATATATAGGATACAAAAAGCAAGAATAATAGTAAATGACGAATTAACACAGGAATGCAAAATAATGAAAGGTACCAGGCAAGGATGCCCTATTTCCCCATTACTATTTATACTGGTATTAGAGGTTCTATTAGATGAAATAAGGAAAGATCAAGAAATAGAAGGGATTAAGATTGGGAAAGAGGAATATAAATTAAAGGCGTTCGCCGATGATCTTGTAATAACATTACAAAATCCAACAAATTCAATAACAAAATTGATTTCCAAACTACAAGAATATGGAGAGGTATCAGGATTTAAAATAAATAAGGAAAAAACCAAAATGATAAATTTAAATACGCCTAAAGAAGAAATAAATAAAATAGAACAAATATCAGGTTTTCAAAATGTTAAAAAAGTTAAGTACTTAGGAATTCAAATAACAAATAATAATTTGGATTTATATAAAAATAACTATGAAGGCTTGTGTAGAAAAATTAAAAAAGACTTGGAGAAATGGGTAAACTTGCAACTATCCCTATTAGGCAGGATTGCCACAATAAAAATGAATATTCTACCAAGATTCTTATACCTGTTTCAAACAATCCCAATTACAATAAAAGATCAAATTTTTACAAAATGGCAAAGAGATATAACAAAATTTATTTGGCAAAAAAAAAAAAACCTGAATAAAACTTAAATACTTACAAGATATAAAAAACAGAGGGGGTCTAGCAGTGCCGGATTTAAAATTATATTATGAAACATGTGGGTTAATTTGGATCAGAGATTGGATTAAATTAGAAGATGGGAAAACAATAATTTTGGAAGGACATGATAACAGGTATGGTTGGCATGGCTATATGTGGCACAATAAATGCAAAGTACACAAAGTATATACCCTGGAGAAGAAGCTGATGCTAGGGAAAGTGGAAGGCAAAAGGAAGAGGGGCCGACCAAGGGCAAGATGGATGGATGGTATTCTGGAGGTGACGGACTCGACTGTGGGGGAGCTGGGGATGGTGACGGCCGACAGAGGGCTCTGGCGTGGACTGGTCCATGAAGTCACGAAGAGTCGGAAACGACTGAACGAATAAACAACACACACAAACTATTCAATAATCATATAATTAGGAAGTCACTATTAAAAATTTGGAATAAATATAAAAAAACGCTATTACCTGGCATGCCTTTGTGGGTATCGCCACAGGAGGCAGGCGCCAGAATGGGGAATCAAAAAGACAAGGACTTTATAAAATACCAAAATTTGTTAAAAATGGAAGGAAACAACTATAGATTAAAAACACGGGAAGAACTAGAAAATGAAAATATAACGTGCCATTGGTTTACGTACTTTCAGCTAAAAGAACAATATAAAATAGATAATAAAAACCATCAATTCATAAAAGATCAAAATAATTGGGATAATATATTAGAAAGAGACAATGACCACTTGATATCAAAAATATACAAAATATTATTGGAAATGAAAACTAAAGATATAAAGATTAAAAACTATATGAAGAAATGGGAAGAAGATTTAGGTACAGAAATTACATATGAGCAGTGGCAAAAAATTTGGTTAAAAAATATAAAATTTACTCTAAGCAATAGTTTAAGGGAAAACATGTATAAAATGATATATAGATGGTACCTATCACCTGAGGTGCTATTTAAGTCAAAAATTAGGAACACGAATATCTGTCGGAAATGTAAAAAAAAAAGAGGATCTTTTTACCACATATGGTGGTTATGCGATAAGGCAAGGAAATATTGGACCAAAATAAATAAATAAATATATAAGTGAAATGTTAGGTAAGGATATACAAATGAAACCAGAAATCTATTTGCTAGGTAAAACTGAGGATACCATGAATAAAAGACAAAAGACATTATTTTTATATTTAAGTACAGCGGCAAGAGTAAAATATGCGCAACTATGGAAGGAAGAAAACATACCAACAAAAGAAGAATGGATTATGAAATTAATGGAATTAATGCAAGCAGACAGATTAACTAACTTAATAAAAGGGAAAGAAATAGGGAAGCATAAAGAGATATGGGACCCTTTTACAGACTATCTTAAAAAGGAATATAATATTAAATAGAAATATATGTATATATGTAAATATACAACTGTTAGAAGTAAATTTTATCTTACCAGGTTCGTTCCTGAGCCGGGAGTAAAGAAACTGACAAATTGCATGAAGTTAGGAGTTTATTCACCCAAGAGCAAAAGCAATGACAGCAAGCTGTTAGGTGGGCGGCCGCGCAGGACCCCCTTCCTACAGCACATTATATAGATTCCATTCAACTCCTCCTTTAGAAGACCACCCCTTACTCAGTTACCCATACTCCACCTTACCCTCATTCCATATTAGGAACTTCCTTCCTTCACTCCATATTAGGAACTTCCTTCCATCCTTGCTAGGGCTCCTTGACCGTTATTAAACAATATATTTCCCCTGGAGAAGCTATCCTTGGAAAGTACACTTTATCTTTCTATGGGCACAGCTATCTATCAAGGCCTGCTAGAAAGGAAGGGTAAGAAAGTTAACAAAACTCTTCAAGGAAATACAACATGGTTTCAGAGCCATAATGCAAGTGCAAATGTTTCTAATATATGAATATGAAATATATTTGTATTTATATATACAGAAATGTAAGAATATGTTTACAATCCAACAATCCCCCCTCTGTGCATGGGAAAGCATATTCCCATAGCACACCTAGGAATGGTCCAGTCAGTAGTTGTGGTTGAGGAAGCAAAGGGAATAGTGACTGGATTCCCTTTAGAAACCTCTAGTAGGAGGGTCCACAGCATTATAAGCCAAGACATTCTTTCAAACCCCAAATGTCAGAATCCAGATCCCTAACAAGCTTGATGGGAGGCCGAGGCAGGAAGGGGGCTGTGATCTTGGACTGCTGGTTTGACGTGTGTCCAATGAAGCCAGGTGTTTCATTCAGCAACCCGAACTGCTGTTTGTGTTGTCAAAAGGATATCCACACCCAATCACCTGGTTCAAAAGTATGAAGAGTTTCTTCCAATGGCAAGGTCTGGAGTAGAGCACTTCATTTCCATAGAGATCGCAAGTACCTGCACATAGAGAGGAGATAAGAAAATAACGTAGAATCCCCCCTCTCTAGGTGAAGGGAGTGGGGATCCAGGCCTTTTGAAACATCTGGTGGCCTGCCAAAAAGCAACTCAAATGGAGACAATCCCACATCTTTTCGAGGTCAGGTACATAAGTGAAATAAAGCGATAGGCAATACCTGGGGCCACTTTAAATGCGTCTCCTGGCATAATTTTCCTAGCAATGTCTTGAGTTCCCTGTTAGCCCATTTCACACCCCCCCCAAAGATTGAGGATGATAAGGGACATGTAAGTTCTGTGTGATGCCTAAAGCTTGCAGGATGTGAGTAATCACGTGTGCCGCAAAGTGTTGGCCACGGTCCATATCTAAGACAGAGGATGCCATATCGGGGAACGATGTGCTTCAGCAGGTGTCTTGCAGTTTCAATTGCGGTAGCATGTCGACAAGGGAAGGCTTCAATCCAGTGTGTAAGTTGGTCTCTGCAAACAAGTACATGTTCAAAGCCATTTGCCTTGGGTAACTGAATATAGTCTAGCTGTAATTTTTTTTTTCAAAAGGTCTTTGGGCCCAGGGTCTCCCTCCCTTATGGATCTTTTGTCTTGAGGAAGCATTGTTAGCTTGGCAAGTGAGACATGTACGTGCTACTTTTTCAGCTTCCATGTAAACCCCAGGCGCATACTATACCCATCGCACGATATCCACAATGGCCTGGTCCCACAGTGGCCCTTTGCATGAATCTGTTGACAAAGAAGGTGTAACAAACATCTAGGGGCTAAGGGTCTTCCATCCGGTACCCTCCAGAATCCATCAGAAAAAGTTGCCTCATAATTTGCCTGCCACTGTTCCACCTCCCCCCTCTCAACGAAATTGTTGTATGGAAGAGACAATTGAAGATGAAACTCTGCAGCTGTGACAGAGAGAGATAGAGGCTGCAGGGCGGCCCATTTCGCTGTAGCATCAGTGAAAGCATTCCCCTTTGTAACCAGGGAGACGTCCTGTTGATGTGCAAGGCAGTGCACTACAGCCAGAGCCTTAGGGAGCATAATGGCTTTGAAAAGAGAGGCTATGAGGGTAGCATGAGCAATGGGGGCACCAGAAGAAGTAAGGAAGCCCCACTGTTTCCACAGGGCTCCTGTAGCATGGCAAACCCCAAAGGCATATTTAGAGTCCATGTAGATCGTCACACAGAGGGTGCGGGCAGCCTTGCAAGCCTCGGTCAGGGCAATGAGTTCTGCGGCTTGGGCATCGTGGGAAGGGGAAAGTCCAAAATCAATCCATTGGGAGTACATTTAATAGTGGCCCCGAGTTTACAGAGTAAATCATGACCTAAGAGAAAAACAGGAGATTCAGAACAAACAGTAAAAGCATGTTCAGCAGTGAGAGGACCCACCTCTACTGTTAAGGGGTCAGTAACATTTACAGGAATGATCCTACCCTCAACCCCAATAATATGATCAGAAATCCCAGAAAGAACAGTAGGGGAAGAGGGAGGGTGAGTTAGTAAGGATGCAGTGGCCCCAGTATCAACCAGGCAGTGATACTGTTGACCACCTATAGTTAAAGGAAGAAAAGGTTCTCCTCCAGGTCCAGAATGTATAGGTAACATGAGTGCACTCAAGGGTAAGGTCGCTTGTAGAGCCAGCTGGTTGAGAAGAATCAGCGACAGGCAAAACTGGATACACATGAGAAGGTTCTGGAGGGAAAGGTGTGTGGGTCAAAACGTATCTCTCAAGGGCTCTAAGATATGTGTTTGCAAACACAAAAATATATGGGGTGGTTCCCAAATGTATAACTTTATGTTTGTGCAGCAGGATCACCCCTATTTTCATCCTGCTACTTTATTAGTTGGTCCAGGTGTTGGGGTCACAGCAACAAAGCACAGTGGAAACATAACAGTTTCCTTTCTTTTTCCCCTCTGTGATTCACTCCACATCAACTCTCTCCCAAGCCATCTCAACATCACAAATACATTCCTGTATCTCCATCTTCACTTCATTCAACTTACTCTCACCCAACTTCAACTTACTCTTACCCAGCTTACAATATTCTTTCCTCACATTCCCATCTCTTACTTCCATACAGATCAAATTGGTTACCTACTTACAGCAGAAGTAACATGCAAAGAGGCAAACAATAGATCTGCAAACAACAAATTATTTTCCAACACCCTCCCAAAGTCTCGGTCTTTAAATTGAAAAAACAAAAATAAGTTGAAACAGCATTTCGGTGTTTTGGCAGAGCTCCATCAGGTTTTATCTGGGAGCAGGCAGCAGACACAGCATAGGAGCTGATTTCCTCTTCGCCCCTTGCTTCTGTCCTTTGGTAGCAAACAGTGAAACAGTCAGTGGGAGGGGGAACCTCAAGGAGAGTAGGCACACAGAAAAAAATGACAGGAGAAAGCTATGTAGATGTCAGGAACAGAAGCCTGTCCTTGCAGGGTCTCCTCTCTTTCTAAACACTTTTCTGGAGAGACAGCAGCCAGCCAACCACTCACAAGGGACATACCTCAAGTTAGCAGAAAGGATTTCCAAGCTGAGTGAAAGAGAGCTTACAACTGATTAGTTTACACACTTTTTCAAACATCAAACACCATACCACACAATCAGGGCACACACAAGCCTTTCCCATGACATTCATCAGTTTAATTCATGCTTTACTTATTGTAAAAGGAAAGGAGAAAAGTTAGGATCCTATGTCAGTCAGAACACACACTCCTTCTCCCAAGTCCCATCAAGCACAGCCAACCAGGGCACATACAGTCTTCAGTTCCTTACTTGCAACTAGGAAATCAGACAAACAGCCCTGATCAGCAAACAGGAGATTTATACAAACTTACACACACATAAGTGTAGCCCAGTTGGAGTTAAAAAAAACATAATGAAAACCAAACCAGGGGAGATAGAAACACACACAGATAGAAAGAGCTTCTCATGTATACACACACAACCTTTCCCAGGAAATCAATTTTCTTCCCCCTTTCCTTTTCCAAAGGTGGCAAACATTCAAGATGGCATGTACATATCATACAATAAAGATTATATGGTAAACAACAAACAACCTCACCTTTCTTCTTGTATGTACTCAACTTAGAAAACAAACACAAAACTTACACAACTACAGGAAGTGCAAATAACTGGACACATGGCACGATCAAATCCCATGTCCAACTATTCACAGTAAATAACAGAAAGGGTTGCATAGCCAAAAAGCTGGAAGAGCCACAGCCTGGCCAGAGCTATGGATCTCCAAAAATTCGAAGCATTCCCTTACTGTGGAGAAATTTAGTTCCATAAAGGGACAGACTCACATTTAACTCCTAAAGGGACAAACTGACATACATACATACATACATACATACATACATACATACATACATATTTTCACAGACTTTCCCTCTTCAGCCGACAGATGTTCATGTTATACACACATACATAGACATACACAAACACACAACCTGCACCATTTCCCTCAACCAATATAGATAGAAATGTACAGACTAATACTTAACAAACAGAAAACATTTTGGTTACAGATACTTACACAAATATTTGAGCTTAACTGGCATGATCATGTTGTAAGTGTTTTAAAAGTCTTAAGTTTCTCATAGTGGAAAGTACCCAAGCTTGACCAGGGTTCACCTGACCACCTGGAGACTTCCTAACGAAGGGTGGGAATCAGGAGCACTGGCAATTGAGGGTGGGTCTGCAAGCTCATTCCAGCAATGCCAATAGGATAATTGATCAGGGTTATTTCTTTTCAGCTGAAGTTTAAGAAGCTTCCATTTCTCACAGTGAAATGTACCCATAGGAGGCCAGATTGCATTACCGCTTGTGTCTAAATATTGAGTCCATTCTATACATAGCTCACGTGCACGTCTTTTCTTCATTCCTGGCTGGGTGGGCAAAATCCCCTTATCCCAAGCCTTCAACAACACCCCTAAGGGGGAAGATGGGGGTACCGTCGACTTAGTATGCCCCATAACCACTTGTGTCCCTAAGCATGGCACCGGTGCCCGTCGGATTTGGGGTGTGTCTAAACACCCAGAGACTCCCTATTAGAGTACCGACCCTCTGCGCGCTTCCAAGTCTTCAATTACTTATTCACCTTTTTCTACTTTTAGCTCACAAGCGGTAATTGCCCAGTTATAGTTCATTCATGCATTCAATCGCAACCTGTCTGGGCACGCGTATCGCCCTGGTCCCACTGGCTATCCGAGTTACTCTGGTCAACGCCCAAAAGAGCTAGCAGAGGCCCGGGGGCGTCTTGAACCAGTTTGACACACAGCCCTGGTCGACAGTCGGGTTTTATAAAAGGAATCAAGCACACACATTCACTGGGCTTATAAAAGGAATGAAATTCTCAGGTACTCACCCACTGTGGAGTTGTCCTAGGTTCATGCAATCAGCTGGCATAAAAAACCCAAAGTTCCCTTTACCACCCTCTGGGCGGTCCCACAGGAAAATCACAACCCTCTGGGCAAATGGCCCGGTGCCGGCAGGGTGTGTTATCCCCCCTGGGACCCACTCCATTGGGTTAGCTCAGTAAAACATCTGGGGTGCCAAAATGTTAGAAGTAAATTTTATCTTACCAGGTTCGTTCCTGAGCCGGGAGTAAAGAAACTGACAAATTGCATGAAGTTAGGAGTTTATTCACCCAAGCGCAAAAGCAATGACAGCAAGCTGTTAGGTGGGCGGCCGCGCAGGACCCCCTTCCTACAGCACATTATATAGATTCCATTCAACTCCTCCTTTAGAAGACCACCCCTTACTCAGTTACCCATACTCCACCTTACCCTCATTCCATATTAGGAACTTCCTTCCTTCACTCCATATTAGGAACTTCCTTCCATCCTTGCTAGGGCTCCTTGACCGTTATTAAACAATATATTTCCCCTGGAGAAGCTATCCTTGGAAAGTACACTTTATCTTTCTATGGGCACAGCTATCTATCAAGGCCTGCTAGAAAGGAAGGGTAAGAAAGTTAACAAAACTCTTCAAGGAAATACAACATGGTTTCAGAGCCATAATGCAAGTGCAAATGTTTCTAATATATGAATATGAAATATATTTGTATTTATATATACAGAAATGTAAGAATATGTTTACAATCCAACACAACTATAAATAAAAATATAGTAAGGGGGGGAAAATAAAGAAATATAGAAAGTAAGAAGGAAAATGTATACAAATTAGTTACATTTAATGTTCTGAATTAAGAAAGCCGGAAGCAATTTTAAAGATGTATGAATATGTAGTATGTTTGTGTAGGCAATAGGGGTTAAGTCTCTATGAATAAAGAAAAGAAAAATGTAGAAGAGAATAATAGAACTAGTACATATATATAGAAATAAAAGAACGAAGGAAAGAAATTAAAATTAAAGAACTAAAAATTTGATAAAAATGATAGGGAAGGGTTTTTGTGGGTTAAGAGATAAGTAGTAGTTGGAGAGGAGTGTGGGAGGAAAGAAGGTAGGAAGGAAAAAGAAAGTAGAATGGATAAAGTGAAATAAGAGAAATTGAATAGAATTGAAGATTGGATTATACAAAAGATTAGAAATAAAAATTGATAAGTTATGAGGCAATGAAAATATGCAAAAGATGGAATGCCTAAGTGTAAATGAGATATGTTTTATGTAAAATGTAAATGTCTGTGTTAAATGTTAAATGTAAATAAAGTTTATTTTATATTAAAAAAAAAAGAAAAGTCTGTGAAATAGACAAGCGCAGCAGACCACTTCACTAAAACAACCAAAGAACTTACAAATAAACAATTAAGTGTTTCTGAAGGAAGAAACAAAGCGAAGGAGTTTGGGTAAGAAAAGAGATAATTTCCTTACGGAGAACTCCTATGAAGACGGAATTAATTAATTAATTAACAAACAAAGGAAGCCATTTTTTGCTGGTAAAACTTCAATAGAACTTTTGTTTAAGTTGCTGTATAAAGTATAAAAATTATTCCTTATTTGCTATACTATTGTTTAAAATATATATATCACTGTACTTAGATAATTATATTATAAGACAAGATAGTTTTGCTAAAAGTTAAAAAATAAGATATAAGATTAATAAAATGAGTGTAAGCACTAGAAGACAAATGGCACAAGCAAGAAGAGGATCAGAGGCTGGGGAAGGTGAATGGCTAAAACCACTGTTTGAAGACTTTACAGCTAAAACTACACAGACAATTACTCAAACAGTGACAAAAGTATTAGAAGAAAAATTAGAAGGTTTAGAAAAAAAAGATTAGAACAGAAGCTGGGAAAGATAGAAAAAAAAATTAAAAGAAGATATACATGAAGTTAAGAAACAGATTGATAATTGTGAAGAGAATTTAGATAGGGAAGAAGAACGTATAACATTATTGGAATTAAAAGAAAAAGAACATTGTATAAGATAAGACTGAGAGGTGTACCCGAAGAGAAAGAAAGTAATGTGAGAGAAATAATTGTACCAATGTTAGCTAATTTAATTGACTGGGAAGAGGAAAGACTAGAGGAGGAAATAGAAAAAATATTTAGGATAAACTCTAAATATGCAACTTTATACAATAAACCAAGAGATGTTCTGATAGAATTTTCAAAAAAAAAAAAAAAGATAAGAAACATAATAATACAGGCATCTTATAAGAAAAGAATAGAAATAGAAGGGAAAGATATTACTATTTTCAAAGAAATTCCAGGTAAAATATTAAAGAAGAGAAAAGAATATAGATTTCTGACGGATCTCTTAGGGAAAAATAGAATTAATTTCAGGTGGGAAATACCTGAAGGTTTAAGCTTGACATTTAAAGGTCAAAGATTTAAATTAAACTCATTATTAAAAGCAAAAGATTTCTTGAAGAGATTTGAAAAAGAAATAGCTCAATCTAAGGATCAGAGAAAAGAGGAGAAGGAGAAAACTCAATATCAAAAAGAGGGAGGAGTAGCTAATACTAAAGAGTTTGTCTCACTCCTGGTAAATGAATGAGCTTAAAATTATTACCTGGAATATTAATGGGGATAATTCGCCCGTTAAAAGAAAACGATTATTTCAATTAACAAATAAATTAAAACCTGACATTACATGCCTTCAGGAAACTCACATTAAAAAAACAGACACAAAATACTTAATTAATAAAAAATTAGGATTGGAATTTATCACAGCAAATGAAAAAAAATATGGAGTAGTAGTATACATAAAATCTTATTTAAAACCTAAATTAATTCAAAAAGATGAAAATGGGAGATATATTATTATTGAAATTGAAATCCAAAAGTCTAAATTACTAGTATTTGGTATATATGCTCCAAATAAAAATCAATTTTTTTTAATAAAGAATTATCAAATATTTTGGCAGAAAATACACAAAACAATTGGATATTAATGGGAGATTTAAATGGGGTAGCTATACCAAAATTAGATAAGAAGTCACAATGTCAAATAAATAAAAGCCAAGGCAAATTGCCAAAAGAATTCTTTGACATGGTAAAAAATTTATCCCTAATAGATACATGGAGAAGTATAAATGGAAATGCTAGAGAATATACTTTTTATTCAAACAGACACAAATCATTCTCAAGAATAGACATGATATGGGTATCAAAAAATTTGGAAAATAGAATTAAAGAAACTACAATTTTACCAAGAACCTTATCGGATCATAATCCAGTACAGATAATTTTGAAAATAAATCCTAAAAATTTTAGATGGAGATTAAATGAAAATATTCTAAAAATAAGGAAAATTTAGAAGATTTAAAAAAAAATTACAAGAGTTTTTCCTTTGGAATTCGGGTACGGAAGTAAACCTAGAAACAATATGGGATGCAAGTAAGGCCTACATGAGAGGACATTTTATATCTGTGAATAGTTACCAAAAAAAAAAATAGCACCAAAAAATTACAAATAATTTTGGATCAAATTAAAGAGAAAGAAAGAGAATTACAAAATAATAATAAAAATGAGGAAACTTTAAATCAGATCAAATTATTACAACTTCAAGTTAAAATTTTGATGACAGAGGATATTGATAAAAAATTGAAATATATAAGACAGAAAAACTTTGAACATGCAAATAAACCAGGTAGATGATTGGCGTATAAATTAAGAAAAGAAAGAGAAAAACGAATAATTTCTAAAATTAGAGAAAATGATGTGGAATTCAAAACGAAAAAATTAAAAATGCCTTCCATGCTTACTATACAAAACTATACAAAAAACAAGAAATATCATTGGAAAAAATCGATCAATATATACAGGAATGTAATTTAGAAAACTCCAGCAAAGGAGATCGTTACCTTGTCGTGGTGCTGGAGCTTGAGCACCTCAATGAAACCATGAGCTAAACCGTGAAGGGACACCCAGGACGGGAAGGTCGTGGCAGAGAGGTCAGACTAAATACGATTCCTGGGGAAGGTAATGGCAACCCACCCCAGTATTCTTGCCATGAAAACTAAATGGATCAGTACAACCAAAGATATGTCGGTATACCATCTGAAGTTGGGACTCCCAGGTCGGAAGATGTTCAAAATGCTACTGGGGAGGAACAGAGGATACGTTCAACTAGCCCCAGATGTGATGATGGAGCTAGCTCAAAGCCGAAAGGACGGCTAGCGGCCGACGGTGCTGGTGGTGAACGACGAATCCGATGTTCTAAAGATCAACACAACATAGGAACCTGGAATGTAAGATCTATGAGCCAGGGCAAATTGGATGTGGTTATTGGTGAGATGGCAAGATTAAATATAAACATTTTAGGTGTCAGTGAACTGAAATGGACTGGGATGGGCCACTTCACATCAGATGACCACCAGATCTACTACTGTGGACAAGAGGACCACAGAAGAAATGGAGTAGCCTTCATAATTAATAATAAAGTGGCTAAAGCAGTGCTTGGATACAATCCAAAAAATGATAGAATGATCTCAATTCGAATTCAGGGTAAGCCATTTAACATCACAGTGATCCAAATATACGCCCCAACCACAGATGCTGAAGAAGCAGAAGTAGATCAGTTCTATGAGGATCTGCAGCACCTACTAGATAATACACCAAAAAGAGATGTTATTTTCATTACAGGAGACTGGAATGCTAAGGTGGGTAGTCAGACGACACCTGGAATTACAGGCAAGCATGGTCTGGGAGAACAAAATGAAGCAGGACATAGGCTGATAGAATTTTGCCAAGACAACTCACTGTGCATAACAAACACTCTCTTCCAACAACCTAAAAGACGACTTTATACATGGACTTCACCAGATGGTCGACACCGAAATCAGATTGACTACATCCTTTGCAGCCAAAGGTGGCGGACATCCATACAGTCAGTAAAAACAAGACCTGGAGCTGACTGTAGTTCAGATCACAAACTTCTTATTGCAAAATTTAGAATCAGACTAAAGAGAATAGGGAAGACCCACAGATCAGTTAGATATGAGCTCACTAATATTCCTAAGGAACATGCAGTGGAGGTGAAGAATAGATTTAAGGGACTAGATTTAGTAGATAGGGTCCCAGAAGAACTATGGACAGAAGTTCGCAACATTGTTCAGGAGGCGGCAAGAAAAAACGTCCCAAAGAAAAAGAAAACCAAGAAGGCAAGATGGCTGTCTGCTGAAACACTGGAAGTAGCCCAAGAAAGAAGGAAAGCAAAAGGCAACAGTGATAGGGGGAGATATGGCCAATTAAATGCAAAATTCCAGAGGTTAGCCAGAAGAGATAAGGAATTATTTTTAAACAAGCAATGTGCGGAAGTGGAAGAAGACAATAGAATAGGAAGGACAAGATACCTCTTCCAGAAAATTAGAAACATCGGAGGTAAATTCCAGGCAAAAATGGGTATGATCAAAAACAAAGATGGTAAGGACCTAACAGAAGCAGAAGAGATCAAGAAAAGGTGGCAAGAATATACGGAAGATCTGTATAGGAAGGATAATAATATTGGAGATAGCTTTGACGGTGTGGTCAGTGAGTTAGAGCCAGACATCCTGAAGAGTGAGGTTGAATGGGCCTTAAGAAGCATTGCTAATAACAAGGCAGCAGGAGACGACGGTATCCCAGCTGAACTGTTTAAAATCTTGCAAGATGATGCTGTCAAGGTGATGTATGCCATATGCCAGCAAATTTGGAAAACACAAGAATGGCCATCAGATTGGAAAAAATCAACTTATATCCCCATACCAAAAAAGGGAAGCACTAAAGAATGTTCAAACTATCGAACAGTGGCACTTATTTCACATGCCAGTAAGGTAATGCTCAAGATCTTGCAAGGTAGACTCCAGCAATTCATGGAGCGAGAATTGCCAGATGTACAAGCTGGGTTTAGAAAAGGCAGAGGAACTAGAGACCAAATTGCCAATATCCGCTGGATGATGGAGAAAGCCAGGGAATTTCAGAAAAACATCTATTTCTGTTTTATTGACTATTCTAAAGCCTTTGACTGTGTGGATCATAACAAATTGTGGCAAGTTCTTGGTGGTATGGGGATACCAAGTCATCTTGTTTGCCTCCTGAGGAATCTGTATAACGACCAAGTAGCAACAGTAAGAACAGAGCATGGAACAACGGACTGGTTTAAGATTGGGAAAGGAGTACGGCAGGGTTGTATACTCTCACCCTACCTATTCAACCTGTACGCAGAACACATCATGCGACATGCTGGGCTTGAGGAATCCAAGGCTGGAGTTAAAATCGCTGGAAGAAAGATTAACAATCTCAGATATGCAGATGATACCACTTTGATGGCTGAAAGCGAGGAGGAGTTGAGGAGCCTTATGACGAAGGTGAAAGAAGAAAGTGCAAAAGCTGGGTTGCAGTTAAACCTCAAAAAAACCAAGATTATGGCAACGATCTTGATTGATGACTGGCAAATAGAGGGAGAAAAAGTGGAGGCAGTGACAGACTTTGTATTTCTAGGCGCAAAGATTACTGCAGATGCTGACTGCAGCCAGGAAATCAGATCTTGATAAAATAGTTAAGAGCAGAGACATCACACTGACAACAAAGGTCCGCATAGTTAAAGCAATGGTATTCCCTGTAGTAACCTATGGCTGCGAGAGCTGGACCATAAGGAAGGCTGAGCGAAGGAAGATAGATGCTTTTGAACTGTGGTGTTGGAGGAAAATTCTGAGAGTGCCTTGGACTGCAAGAAGATCAAACCAGTCCATACTCCAGAAATCAAGCCAGACTGCTCACTTGAGGGAATGATATTAAAGGCAGAGAAGACAGGATACCCTGGAGAAGAAGCTGATGCTAGGGAAAGTGGAAGACAAAAGGAAGAGGGGCCGACCAAGGGCAAGATGGATGGATGGTATTCTGGAGGTGATGGACTCAACCATAAACAACAAATTTAGAAAAATTAACCAATGAACAAAAAGATATAACAAATATTTTGATCACGACTCAAGAGATAATTGATGCAATTAATAGATTAAAAACAGGTAAAACTCCAGGATCGGATAGACTCTCTGTGGGCTACTACAAACATTTCAAAGAACAACTATCAGAACCACTCAAAAAATTATTTAATTCAATTCTGGAAGGGAACAAGATACCACAAACATGGACTGAAGCTAAGATTGCTCTAATTCCAAAGGAAAACCAAGATTTAACAAAATGTCAAAATTACAGACCGATTTCTCTACTAAACAATGATTATAAATTATTCACTATCATATTGGCTGAAAGGTTAAATTTTTTTTTACAAAATTTAATAAATTGTGATCAGAATGGATTTTTGCCAAATAGACAAATTAAAGAAAATTTGCGTACAATAATAAATTTGATAGAATATGCGAATGTGCATAATGAAAAACCGATAATGTTATTATTCTTAGATGCGGAAAAAGCATTTGATAATGTAAATTGGGATTATATGATTAAAACATTAGAGCACAGAAATTTTGGAGATAAATTTATTAAAGCAATTCAAGCCATTTATAAATTACAAAAAGCCAAGATTATAGTGAACGAAGAAGAAATGCAAGAAATCAATATAGAAAAAGGTACACGTCAGGGACGCCCATTGTCTCCATTATTATTTATATTGGTATTGGAAGGTTTATTGGAAAAAATTAGAAAAGATGATAACCTTAAAGGAATTAAAATTAAAAAAGAAATATACAAACTAAAAGCATTTGATGACGACTTGGTAATAATATTACAAAACCCATTAGACTCAATAGAAAACTTAAACAAAAAGATGCAAGAATTTGGAGATCTAGCAGGTTTTAAAATAAACAAACAAAAAACCAAAATGATAAATTTAAATATGATAAAAGAAGAACGAATGAAATTGGAGCAAAAAACAGGATTCCAAAATGTAAAACAAATTAAATATCTAGGAATCCAGATAACAGATAAAAATATAGATTTATTTAAAAATAGTTATATTAAAATATGGAAAGAAATTAAAAAAGATTTAGAAAAATGGGAATCTCTACAACTGTCATTATTAGGAAGAATTGCGACAATAAAAATGAACATATTACCTAGAATTCTGTATCTATTTCGGACAATTCCCATAACAATAACAGACCAAACCTTTATAAATTGGCAAAGAGATATAAATAAATTTATATGGCAAGGGAAAAAACCCAGAATAAAAATAAAATATTTACAAGACACTAAAGAAAGAGGAGGATTGGGATTACCAAATTTAAAGCTGTATTATGAAACATGTGGTCTAGTCTGGCTGAAAGAATGGATAAAATTAGAAAATACAAATATATTAAACTTAGAAGGCCATGGTAATAGATTTGGTTGGCATGGTATAACAAAGGTAAAATCAATAAGGCATTCAATAATCATATAATTAGGAAATGTCTGTAGCTTGAATCATGTCAACTGGATTTCTATTTTCTCCAGTTGACATGATTCAAGCTACAGACAATTCTACCTGGATGACTGAGAACCTTCATAGACATAATTAGGAAATCAATACTAAAAATATGGAATAGATACAAAAATTCTTTATTACCTACACTTCCGCTGTGGACATCTCCCCAGGAGGCAAATGTCAGAATAGAAAATCCAAATGACAATAAATGGTTAAGATACAAAACTTTACTCAAATTTGATGGATATAAATATGAATTCAAAACAAGGGAAGAATTAGAAAAAGAGGGCTTTAAATGCCAATGGTTTAAATATTTACAATTAAAAGAACAATTTAAATTAGACCAAAAATGTTTAAATTTGTAAAAGTAACAGATAATTGGGATAATATATTATGGAATGATAATGATCATTTGATTTCTAAGTTGTATAAAAAATTATTAGATTTAAAAACTAGCGACATAAAAATCAAAAATTAAATGATAAAATCAGAAGAAAATTTGGAAAGAGAGATTAGCTATGAAAATTGGCAAACTATTTGGATGAAAAATATTAAATTTACTGCAAGTAATAATTTAAAAGAAAATAGTTATAAAATGATTTTCAGATGGTATTTGCCTCCTGAGAAATTGTATAAAATGAAATGTTTAAGTTCAAATTTATGCTGGAAATGTAAAATAAAAGTGGGTTCTTTCTATCATTTATGGTGGTCATGTAAAAAAACTAAAAAATATTGGGAAAAAATTCATTGTTGTATATGTAAAATTGTAGAAATCAATATTGAAAAAAAACCAGAATTCTACTTATTGGGTCTCATGGATATAAAAATAAACAAGGACTGTAAAAAACTACTACAAAATTTGATCATAGCAGCAAGGATAATTTTTGCGAAACACTGGAAAGAACAACATATTCCGTCAACAGATGAATGGATTATCAAAGCAATGGAACTAGCACAAATGGACAAATTAACGAATTTATTAAAATGTAAAGAAATTGGAAATTATGAACAAATTTGGAATCCCTTTTTAAAATTTATACAAAAGGACTATAATATAAAACTATCTCCGTAAGAGTGGGAAAAACAGAAGGGGAAAATATTGTATACAAAATAAAAGTTAAATATATATGAAGAAATTACTAAAAAGTGGAATATTAGAATGTTAAAAGCAATTACATGGGAAAAAGAAGAAAACAAATTGGGTAACAAGAAAAATATAAATTATAAATACTATAACGAAATATGAAATATTAAATATTAAAGGGATAGATAGATATAAGAAAAATAGTGTTATTTAATATATGGTAAAAAGGTTTCTTCTTAAAAGAAACAGGAAGTCTTTTTAAATTAATTGTTGTATATGTAATTATGTAATGTTATTGTCTTAAACAGTTGAATGTAAATGTATTGTATATGTGTTGTAATTTTTTGTAAATGTATTTATGTGTAAATAAAGTCATTCTTTTTCAAAAAATTTAAATTTTTTTTTAAAAAGAAGGGACTATGCTTTATTTATTTATTTGTTTTATTTATTTTATTAAATTTATATTACTGCCCATCTCCCCCAGTGGGGACCCGGGGCGGTGCACAATAAAATAGAATTAAAACAAATATAAAATTACAACAATACATAATATGACTTCCAAGGATAAAATGTTAAAAATAGAATACTGGGAGGCTTCAAGGGACCAGCCATCCCCAAGAGGAACTGTTGGCGTTTCCCTCCCAGGCAAGACGGCAAAACCAGGTCTTTAAGCCTTTCCGGAAGGCTGGGAGTGAGGAAATCAGCCTCAGCTCCGGGGGTAAGATATTCCAAAGGGCGGGCGCAACTGCAGAGAAGGCCCACTTCCTGGACCCCGCTAGGTGGAACTCTTTGATCGATGGGGCCCGCAGCAAGCCCTCTCTGGCTGATCGGGTGGGATGGGTCGATGTTCTGGGGATGAGACAGTTCCTCAGGTAACCTGGTTCTATGCCATGTAGGGCTTTAAAGGTGATAACCAACACCTTGAATTGTACCCGGAAGCAAACCGGTACCCAATGCAGCTTGCGTAACAACGGTGTCACATGGGCCGATCTTCTGGGCCCAGTAATTGTCCGTGCAGCCGCATTCTGGACCAGTTGAAGCTTCTGGATACTCCTCAAGGGTAGCCCCATGTAGACCGCGTTACAATAGTCTATGTGGGAGATGACAAGGGCATGAGTGACTGTTCGGAGGGCATCTCGGTCCAGGAAAGGGCATAACTGGTGCACAATCCGAAGTTGTGCAAAGGCCCTCCTGGCCATGACTGCCACCTGCTCTTCCAGCAGGAGTCATGAGTCCAGGAGAACCCCCAGATTCTGCACTGGCTCCGAATGGGGTAGTGCCACCCCCTCTACAGTCAAAGATGACAACTTCCTAGAACTCGAGCGGCCATCAATCCACAGCCACTCCATCTTACTAGGGTTCAGTCAAAGCCTGTTGTTCCCCATCCAGGCCCCCACAGCCTCCAGACACTGAGATAGGGTGGCAACTGCATCACTTACTTCACCCGGGATGGAAATATACAGCTGTGTATCATCAGCATATAGATGGTATTTCATCCCGTGGTGACAGATGATCTCACCCAGCGGCTTCATATAGATGTTAAACAGGAGAGGGGAGAACACTGAACCCTGTGGCACCCCACACAGGAGGGGCCGTGAGTCAGATCTCTCCTCCCCTATCATCACTGATTGGGAATGGCCCTGGAGGAAGGAGGCGAACCACTGCAGAACCACACCGCCCACCCCCAACTCCCTGAGCCGTCCCAAAAGGATACCATGGTTGATGGTATCAAAAGCCGCTGAGAGATCTAAAAGGATAAGGATGGATGCACTACCTCCATCCCGTCCTTGCCAGAGATCATCCATAAGTGTGACCAATGCAGTCTCCGTCCCATATCCTGGCCTGAAACCTGACTGAAAGGGGTCTAGATAATCCATTTCATCCAGAATCCTCTGGAGTTGTGACACCACCACTTTCTCCACCACCTTCCCTAAAGAGGGCAAGGAGGATCATCACATCGCCAGCTGCCCACAATCTGCGACTCCAATGAGGAGCAAAACGAGAGCAGTGCAAGGTTTCCGGGGTCAAAGACCAAGGGAGCCGCAGCCACCGTGATGGAGGAAAGGGCTCGCGAAGCCCTATCGGAAGAAGACTCGACTGAGGAGGAATTCCAGCCGGCGGGAAATTGCAGGGGCCTGTTCTAAGCGGCGCCGAAGGGCAGGCAATTATAAATAGGCACGAAGATTCTATGGTGAGTGGAAATTGTCCAGCAATGCTGGTGAGATTACAGATAGAGACATTCGGGGGTCATGGCAGCATGAATCTAGTGGGGATGTTGGATTTGGGGTGTACCAGATGTCTCATGCATCCCGCCCTAGTGACTGGACTGAGATTAAAAGGCTGAAAGAGCCCATCAGTTTCATTCAGCTCAATGAGACAGAGATGAAAGGGGGCCCAGTAGAGTATTGCACTGAAGTGGTTCAGATGCGAATAGGAAGCCATGAAGAGACTTTGAGATTTATAGTGGCTCCTATATCCGATAACATGTTGTGTTGTTTAATCGTTCAGTCGCTTCCAACTCTTCGTGACTTCATGGACCAGCCCACGCCAGAGATTCCTGTCGGCCGTTGCCATCCCCAGCTCCCCCATGCTTGAGTCCGTCACCTCCAGAATATCATCCATCCATCTTGCCCTTGGTTGGCCCCTCTTCCTTTTGCCTTCCACTTTCCCTAGCATCAGCTTCTTCTCCAGGATATCCTGTCTTCTCATTATGTGGCCAAAGTACTTCAGTTTTGCCTTTAATATCATTCCCTCAAGTGAGCAGTCTGGCTTTATTTCCTGGAGTATGGACTGGTTTGATCTTCTAGCAGTCCAAGGCACTCAGAATTTTCCTCCAACACCACAGTTCAAAAGCATCTATCTTCCTTCGCTCAGCCTTCCTTACGGTCCAGCTCTCAGAGCCATAGGTTACTATGGGGAATACCATTGCTTTAACTATGCGGACCTTTGTTGTCAGTGTGATGTCTCTGCTCTTAACTATTTTATCAAGATTTGCCATTGCTCTCCTCCCAAGAAGTAGATGTCTTCTGTTTTCCTGGCTGCAGTCAGTGTCTGCAGTAATCTTTGTGCCTAGAAATACAAAGTCTGTCACTGCCTCCACTTTTTCTCCCTCTATTTGCCAGTTATCAATCAAGATGGTTGCCATAATCTTGGTTTTTTAGAAGTTTAACTGCAACCCAGCTTTTGCACTTTCTTCTTTCACCTTCGTCATAAGGCTCCTCAACTCCTCCTCGCTTTCAGCCATCAAAGTGGTATCATCTGGATATCTGAGGTTGTTAATGTTTCTTCCAGTGATTTTAACTCCAGCCTTGGATTCATCAAGCCCATCAAGGCTCCTACATGACTTGAGTCCAAAACAAGAAGCTATATGTAAACATATCAGGCAGACACCTTCCTAATTCACATGAGTATAAGAAAGGGAGGAAGTAAAACATAATCAGACTTGCAAGATTCTGTTACAGTAGTCCCTCTTAATAAAAGTTCCTTCTAAGTGTTTCTTTCCACTCTCCTGTATAATTTTGGTTGTTCTCCTCTGGACACACTCCAGTTTGTCAATATCCTTCCTAAAATGCAGTGCCCATAACTTGATGCAATATTCTAGGTGTGGTCTGAACAACTTGACTTCTCTTGCTTATGACATTACTTGTTGAATGCAGCCGAGGATTGCATTATTTTTCTTTTTGCAGTGTTACCACTATTGTTTCATGTTCAGTTTGTGAACTAGCTGTGAACTAGTTTCCGTGTTCTCTATTATCTCTGCTTGTCACAAGCCAGTTGCGAAGCACACAAATGGTGATTACGTGACCGTGGGATGCTGCAATGGTTGTAAATATGAGGATTGCTTGCAAAGCTATTTTTTCCACACCATTGTAACTTTGAATGGTCGCCAAACGAAGCAGTTGTTAAGCAAGGACTACTTGTATCTGTTTTAGCAATTAAGGTTGGAGTGATATACCAATGATAAAACATCTTGTATTTTTTCTGTAAGTATGTTATCCAGAGTAAATTTAATATTTTTATTCCATTGAAATTCCCATTGTTGCATCTCTATTACTGCATTCAAATTCTGCATCCATTTAATCATGCAGTCTTTGACCTGTTTGAACTCTGAGTCATATTTCACCAACAGTTTATAAATCAGTCCCAACAAATGTTCTAAATTGCCTATTATAAGATTTTCAAATTCGGTCAAGTCCCTCAATATTCCCCCTTGTTTTTGCAATTCTTTTAACACTGTGCTGCTTATTTCAAAATCCTGAAACCAGCAAGTTAAACTAGATGACTGTGAAGTAGGAGTCTCAAAAATTTTTATCTTCGTCTTAGTGATGATAAAATCTAAACAAGTTATTAACTTTCCACTAATCAAGTTTTGTCACAGAAGTAAATGTTTATAATGAAGTGAAAGAAGAAAATCTGGACTTATTTTTCCCCCGGTGTACTGTATGTCCCAGACATCCAGGATATGGCTTATTAGTGCAGGATTTCTCATATTATTTCTGCTTGTATCATCCCTGTGATGTTTATGAAGACCAAAGTCATGCCCCTTCCACCGACATAGCCAGGGAGGTACAATCCTCATGGAGACCCGTGTTAAATTGCATGGCAATTCAGTTCAAGGTTGAGAACAGCTAATCCACCTCCCTCTTTTTAACCTGATAAAACCTTAAATTTAATCTTGGTTTTGATTGGACCATGTGTAGTTCATTACTTGTTTATGCTAGACCAGAGCTTTCCAAACTGTGTGTCGTGACACAAAAGTGTGTTTCCACACACAGCGTGGTGTGTCGCCACACCACCCGGAAGCGGCGGTGCGTGTGTGCACGGCGGCGGCGGTAGCCGCTGCCGCCGCCACCATGCACACGCACGCCGCCACACGCCCCCTCGCACCGCCGCCGTGCACGTGCGCCCCCCGCGCTGCCGCCGCCGCACTGCCGCCGCCACCACTCATGTGTCGCCAGCGGCGGCACTTTGGAAAGCCCTGTGCTAGACACTTAATATCATGTTTTCAATATACGTATACTGGAATCATTTGAAAAAGAAAATATCTTGGTAAAGTATTCATTTTATCAGCTGCAATTCTTCCTAACCATGACAAGTTTAGTATTTTCCATCTAGAAATATCTGCTAGTACAGTATACCTTTCCAGCTCAATACATAATTATTTTTAAGATGGCTGTTGTCATCCGAGAATCCCTGGTAGCCATCAGGGGCCTTGTTCCACAAGTTTCTGGATGTGAGACCCTGTTCTTTAAGTTGGGTTCCCATGAACAGTTGGGAGTGTTGCTACTGTACCAGCCTCCCTGCTGCGTAGCATCCTCCCTGCCAGAGCTGCTGGAGGCCGTCTCGGGGTTGGCAGTGGAGTTCCCCAGACTTATGGTTCTGGGGGACTTCAATCTGCCGTCCCTGGGACGGGCCTCGGAAGTGGCCTGGGAGTTCATGGTCACCATGGCGACCATGGGCCTGCTCCAGATTATTCAGGGCCCGACTTGAGATAGTGGCCTCACACCAGATTTAGTTTTCTTGTTGGAGCAATGGCAGTGTGATCTGAGGGGAGAATTAGAGCTCTCCCCTTTGTCATGGTCAGATCACGCCATGGTCCATGATCATTTGATTGGTCCGCCCCCGGTGATTGATGGACCCAGAAGGGTTTCAGAGGGAGCTGGGGGTTATACCCGAGGATTTGCTGAACGGTCCAGCAGAGGCCCTGGCTACTACCTGGAATAGGAAGGTGGCTGGGGCCTTGGAAAAGATCGCACCTGTGCAGCCTCTCTTGTCCCAGAGAACCCAATACTCCCCATGGTTCACAGGGGAGTTAAGAGTTCTGAAGAGGATTAAGAGACACCTAGAGGTGGAGCTGGAGGAAGACAAAGACTGAATCCGACCAAACACAGGCTAGAGCCGCTGTTAAGGCCTACCTTGTGGCAGTAAGAGTGGCGAAACGCCAATATTTCTCCGCTCTTATTGCATCCGCAGAATGCCGCCCGGCGACCCTGTTTAAGATTACCCAATCCCTTTTGGGGAAAGGGGAGTCAGAAGTTCATCTACAGGGTCGGGCCGAGAAATTTTCAAGGCATCTGCAGGATAAAATAGCTCGGATCCACTCCAAGTTGGACTCTGAGCACGAGGCAGAGTCTGAGGAGACACCCAGGGAACGTACTCACCTTGTTATCTGGGAGCAGTTTGTCAGAGTGCGCACCGTGGGGTGGCCTGCTGCCTATTTCCAAGACTCCAGTGATCCACGTTCTATGCAGTAAATAGACACTCAAGCAGAGATTAGATAAAATAGCCTATTTACTTTATATACATACGTATTCCAAAATACATCCAACAGCAGTAACAAATGATACAGCAACGAGACGGAATACAGCGATGAGAAGTTTAACAGCAACGAGAAGAACACCAGATCTTCTCTGCTTATATACATAAACTGACCAATCACATTATAGGTCACTCTCATCATCTGCCACACCCAACTAAATCACAGCACCTGTGGTATAAGTCATCACTGCCACATCATCCCTACAACAATGGCTGCTAATTGGGTGACTTGCAGAATAATTCCCCTCTCACCTAGATATCAAGCCTCTCCAGTATAATTTATCTATCTGTAAATTCCTGGGTATATACAAACCCCAACACAGTTTGACCCTGTTGGTCCTGAGGAA
Organism: Charina bottae; assembly: GCA_023362775.1. NCBI lineage: Eukaryota > Metazoa > Chordata > Lepidosauria > Squamata > Charinaidae > Charina > Charina bottae. The sequence continues at coordinate 559,431 of JALMGJ010000013.1, read as the reverse complement.
GTGGACAGAGTCCTCCAGTCTGTAAATGCCACCACCTGCCAATTAGATCCTTGTCCCTCCTGGCTGGTGAAAGCAGCTTGGGAGGTGACTTGTGGTTGGGTCCAAGCGATGGTAAATACATCCATGAGAGAGGGGGTGTTTCCGGCAGCTTTCAAGGAAGCGCTGGTGCACCCCCTCCTCAAGAAGCCATCGCTGGACCCTACTGTACTGGATAATTTTCATCCAGTCTCCCACCTCTCCTTTTTGGGGAAGGTGGTTGAGAAGGTGGTGGCGTTGCAGCTCCAGAGGATCCTGGATGAAATGGATTATCTGGACCCATTTCAGTCAGGGAACTTAGGCTATTTTCCTGAGGATCTGATAGGCAGTTCAGCTGATGTCTTAGACTCCACTTGGAATAGTGTATGTCAAGAGCCTTGGCCCCTATGCAATCTCTCTCTATTCATCCCTCCTGGGGTTCCCTGGTTTAACAAGGTGCTCCATGAGATGAAATGGCAGAAGAAACACCTAGAGCACTGCTGCACGAAGATGAAGAGTGAGTCCAAATCAACACATTCAGGTCTACATCATGATGATAAAAGTGGCAAAACATAACTATTTGTTTGCTCCTATTGAATTCACGTATTGCTGAGCAACGGACTGCTTAGAATGACTCAATCTGTGCATGTGAAGGAAAAGTACAGGAACATCAGGAGATCCTCCAGGCATCTGATTTCAAATTTCAAAAACTGATTCAAAAATGACTCATACTACAGGTGCTAATAGTTTAGTTGGGTGTGGCAGATGATGAGAGTGACCTATAATGTGATTGGTCAGTTTATGTATATAAGCAAAGAAGTCTGGTGTTCTTTCTTCTCGTTGCTGGTAAACTTCTCATCGCTGTATTGCTGTATCATTTGTTACTGCTGTTGGATGTATTTTGGACTACGTATGTATATAAAGTAAATAGGCTATTTTATCTAATCTCTGCTTGAGTGTCTATTTACTGAATAGAACGTGGATCACTGGTGTCTTGGAAAAGGAGCAGGCCACCCTACGGTGCGTACTCTGACACTCCTAAATTTTTGAACTGGAATTTGTTATCTTATGTGGCTGCAAATTCCTGTACTTGCTCCCTGGATGGAGCTATTAAACAGATATCATCAACAAACGTTAACAATATCAATTGTTCTTGTCCTATCTGCTTGTTATACACGCACAGATCTGCTATGCTCCTTTGATAGCCTATTTCCTGTAAAACAATATCCAAACATATGTTCCAATTACGTGCTGATTGTTTAAGTCCGTATATAGCCCTGTTTAGCTTATACACCTTTCCTGGTGCACTTTCATATCCAGGAGCCTCTTTCATATAAATGGTCTCCTGTAACTCCGCAATTAAATAAGCAGTTGTTATATCAAAATGGTTTACAACATAACCACTTATTGCTGCTATTTTTAATGCTATTCTTACACTCTCAGCTTTTACTGTTGGAGCATACATTTCATCATAGTCTCATGGTCTTTGTTGGGTAAATCCCTGTGCTACAAGCCGTGCCTTGTACTTTAACTCTCCAGACACCAATGTCTTTCTCTTGTAGACCCACCTACAACCTACAGTCCTATGACCATTAGGTAATTCTATAGAAGTGAATACCTTATGTTGTTGCATAGCAGCCATTTCCTCATCCATGGCTTTAAACCATTTTTCTTTTTCATCCCTATGCAATTTAAATACATCATCAAATGTCTGGGGTTCATTATAGACTAGATTAATCCTGACATTCTCTACAGTGAATCGATCTGGGGTTTATTCTTTGTCGTTCATTCTGAATGCCTCGGAATAAATTCCTCTGTTATCTGCCCCTCCTCTGCCTCAACCTTGGGAAGTACACTATCAGTTTCCCTGCTGGAGGTTTCTGGGCTTTTTACAGAGTCCTCTGCATTCACTTCTGAACTCTGTGTCTGTAGCTGTTGGTAAAAGCACCTCAGAATTGGCATGGAGATGCTGCCAATTCCCTTGCTCTGCAAACTCAGCTGATCTAGAAATGATGACCTTACCATGGCTACTTATGGTAGCCTATATGCCTTTGACATAGTTTCATGGCTTTGGGCTGTCCCTTCCTTCTTTGGTTCTTTGAGATATTAACCCATGCTTCACAGCCAAAAAGTCTTAAATGTGTTAATGCTGGTTTCTTGCCATACAATAGGTAATATGGAGTACTATTAGTTACAGAGCTCCATATCCTATTTACAAGGTAGTTGGCAGTCATTATACCCTCACCCCAGAACTGCTTGGACATTCCAGAATCCTGTAATAAGGCATCTTTCATGGTTTGCAACACCCTGTTGCATCTTTCAGCAATTCCTTTCTCATGTGGCATATATGGGTTAGTCAGTCTGTGCCTAATTCCCTGCCTCTTTAACCATGTTTGGAAATTACCTGCACTGAACTCACCACCTCTATCCAACTGTAATTGCCTCACCTTACACTCAAATCTCCTTTCTACATAGGCTACCCAGTTCCTAAATGTTTGAAAGGTTTCACTCTTTGCCTTTAGTAAATAACAATACCCATATTGTGCGTAATCATCAACAATTACTAACACATATCTAGCCCCTCCTAGGGTTTGTGTGAGATGCCCTATAACATCCACATGTACTAGCTCAAAACATTTGGTTGATCTTCTAGTGCTTTGCTTTTGAATGGGGAACCGTTTAGATTTAGCCATCGTGCAAACACTGCAATCCAAATATGTCTTGCATTGCTTTAGTTTTAAACCTTCACTAACATCAGGCATTTTAGCAATGACTCCTCCTCGAGTAAACACCCAACAAGGTAATATAAAGTAAGCTCCAGTTCAGGCACTGACTCCAAGCTTGTAATTAACACCGACCAAGAGTCATCTAATGAGCTCAACATTATATAGACCTTGTTTGCTTCAGACAAATACATGTCTCTCTCCTGTAGTTCCAGAATCAAGCATTGCATGGTGTGTAAATGCTCTGATAAGCTTTCCCCCTCCTGCAGACACTTCCTATACAAATGACATGTCAAAGCAATTTTACTACTTGCTGTTTCATGAATGTACAGCTGCCTTAACACAGTCCAACATTCAGCTGCAGTTTGTAGTCCATGAATATGCAGCAACTGGCTGTCTTCCAAACCCAAGATAATGCATGCCCAGGCTTTTTCTTCAGACCTTCGCTGCCTATTATCAGGTTGTGCCAGGGGATTGCTCACCACCTCCCAGAGACCCTCTCGTCGTAGATACATTTCCATTTTAACACACCAGGTCATGTAGTTCTCATTGAGACAAGCTAGAGGAAGTCCACCACTCACGGCACACACAGCTTCAGTCTCCATGTCTTCTGCTGCCACTTACAACAGTTGCCTTCGCCAGCAAACAGTCCAGCAGGTACTCCTGGAGTTACACCAACCACTGGGCCCATAACCTGTAAGGGTTGCACATATATCACATTGTGGTGTTCCATGAGTATGCAAATAATTGACAGCACACAGTCTGTTACAGTCAAAACTGTACACAGACCTTTTACTGTGCAATATTTACAGAACTTACAATACAAGACATTGATCATCAGTTACAATTCCAACCACCAGCCAAACTCCCACAACAAGCCACACCCACAACCCAGGGTGCACTTCTTTATATCCAGTTGGTTGTGCTGAGTCAGGTAACCACATCCTCCAGGTGTGTGCACTGAGCAAGCTGATCTAATCACAAATACAGCTCAGCTGTGCTCAGTCCTCTCTATATCCATACTGATAAAATTCTACTTTAGGGTAAAACCCTGACAGTCTTCTCCCTACAGAGGTGCTGTGATCAACTGGATCTTAGCACTTGACAAAATGAAGGAGTGGTGACCCAAGAAAAGTAAACAATGTACTAAGGAACCCATGTACAAGTTTCATTTCCTCACCCAGCAGCTTCATGTAGATGTTAAAGAGGAGAGACAAGTGCATCAAACCCTATGAGACCCTACAGAGCAGGGGTCTCAGGCTTGATCTCTCCCTCACCTGCCAACACTGCATGGAACCAGCCATGAAGAAAGGAGAACCATTGAAACACTGTGCCTCCCACTTCCAATCCTCATAGCCAGTCCAGAAAGATACCACGAATGATGGTTTCAAAAGAACGAGGATAGTGGCACCAACCACATCCCAAGGGGCATCAAAAAGGTGACCAAAAAACTGATCAATTCCATCTCTGTACTGTACCCAGACCTGTAATTTGAAAAGGATCTAGATAATCTGCTTCCTCCAGGGCCTCCTGAAACTGCAAACTTCTATAAGATTCCATCAAAAGAGAAGGTTGGATACTGGTTAGAAATTGTCCAACACGATTGGGTCCAACAATGGCTTCAAGGCCAGTGGGACCACTTCCCACACTCAAGGAGAATTCACCACCACTTGGACCTAGCCACAGCCTTCATCAGCCAGGAGGGTCATGGATATAACAAATAGGTGAACAGATTCCCAGCTCTGTGAGAATCCTTGAATCCACTTCATTGAGAGTTCTAGCTCAAACTCTTACCAGATAATAGGGCAAGACCATGCCTCAGTAAACTTAACAGGACCTGCCCTGCCAGAGTCCAGCTGAGAGAAGATTTGAGAAATTTTGAAATCAGATGCCACATCATCCCTACAACAATGGCTGCTAATTGGGTGACTTGCAGAATAATTCCGCTCTCACCTAGATATCAAGCCTCTCCAGTATAATTTATCTATATGTAAATTCCAAACCCCAACACCCCTCCAATTTAGTGTCCTGTCCTAAGACTGACACGGAAACGTTACTGAAATAGCTTTATTTACACGGACACGCAAAGCGCCCAGTTTACACAGTCCTCTTCTTATTCCTCAGGCTGGATAGTAACAAGTCCCTTGGGTACTCCTGGCCCGACAGGAAGGACCAGAGAGGGTGCAGGCACTGGGGAAGCGGCAACCACTGGCAGTGAACCGGAGGTAACAGGCGCGGTGACTGCGGGCCTGGAGTTAGCTTGACTGTCGGGGCTGGAGGTAGACCGGGGCCCGAGAAAGGCCACCCACTGGTGACCAGCATCGGCGGGGCTTGGGTGCTGCTCTGGGCTGGTGGGGGCCTGGGTAGACCGGGACCCAAGAAAAGCCACCCACTGGTGACTGGCGTCAGTAGGGCTTGGCTGCTGATCTGGGCTGGGATCCGTCTGGGTAGACCGAGGCCCAAGAAAAGCCAACCACTGGTGACCGGCATCTGTAGGCTCCGGAGTAGAGGGCAACGGAGGATCGGTGGTTCGGGCAGTCGGGTGAGGAGCGGGCAAGGCGGCAGCGCCTACCCCGATGCTGGCTTCTTCTGCAGGGAGCAAGGACGGAGGCGCGACGACTGGAGGAGGTTCGGGCACGAGGCGTGGCGCGGCAGCAAGGTAAGATGGCGATCTGCGGCTTGGCGCGGCGGCGGGGCAAGGCACGGAGTCAGGATCCGGTGTGGCAGCAGGGCTGGGCTCGTAGGCGACGTCCGGGGTGGCGGCAAGGCAGGGCTCTGGAGCGAGGTTCGTGGCGGTAGCTAGGCGAGGCTCGGGAGCAGGGTCCGGCACGGGGTCTGGAGGCTTCGGCGTATAGCTGCTAGAACGGTTGTCTCCGGCAATGGAGGTAAGTCGCGCCGGTCTTTTATTTTGTTTTTCGTGCCTTTGGAAAGCAGGGGCCAATCGGGCTTCGCGTTGTTTGGCCTGCCTCTCTGCTCTCCTTTGGCGCACGCTGATTGGTGGAGGCGTCCCTCCTTCTGAGCCTCTGCCAATCAGCATCTCCATTTCTTCCACAGGGTTCGCGCCAAGCCTGCTGTTTCCGGAGGCTGGCTCCTCTTCTGGGTCGGACTCTTCCGGATCGGGTGGCAGACAGGTAAGTGGCCCACCTCGTGGCCCAACTCTCACATTTACAATAGATATTACATTTCATTTATACAGAATAGAAGACATACACATCTTGGATACACACATCCTATGTCTCTCTACACTTAGAGGCTTTGTCATCACATCTGCTACATTACTCTCAGATGGACAATATTGTAAATTAATCAGAGATTCTTTTACAGCATTTCTAACATTGTGATACTTGATATCCACATGTTTGCTCCTCCCTCTGATCCTATCATTCTTTGCCATCTGTATACACGCTTCACTATCTTCATATACACATATAGGTCCCTCAATTTACATCTCTTAACAATTGCCTATACCATATTAACTCTGAACATAGTGCAGCGTACTCTTCCTCTGCAGTAGATACGGCGACAGAACTCTGTTTCCGCGGCCTCCACCCCACCAAGGTGTCAACAAACATAATTATCAATCCTGACATTGATTTTCTATCATGTACATCATTACCCCAATCACTATCTACATTTTAACTCCAATGGTTTACAAGGTTTTATTAATAAACATTTATTAATAGTCCCTTTAAGATATCTAAAGACACGTTTAATACCTTTCCAATGCCTCTGGGTAGGTTGCACAACATACCTACTCAGTACATTCACCGCATTCCCGATATCGGGACGCGACCATTGTGCTAAGTACAATAAACTTCCAATTATTGACTGATAGTGTTCTTGATTACATGATGTTTGGTCATCGTCTCCAGCCTCTGTCTTAACAAAATCAGTTGTCATCGGGGTAGGAACCTCCTTGCAATGTTCCATATCGTTGTCTCTTAGCAGCTGTTCAATTTTCTTCCGCTGCTCTAGAACATCAACCTTCTGAATACCTATGCCTAGGTAATTTCTAATCTCTCCAAGATCTTTAACATCAAATTGTTGCTTCAGTTTTTCAGTAAATTCAATTACCCTTCTTTGATCTTTAGCTATAAAACACAAATCGTCTACAAAGATCAAAAGCAACACCTGTTCATCATTACATTGCTTTATGTACAGACGTGGGTCAGCCTTGCTACACTTAAACCCCATTCTTTGCAATGCCTCATCTAATTGCAGATTCCAGCAACGTGTCGATTGCCTGAGTCCATACAATGCTTTCTGCAACTTGTACACTCTACCTGCTTCATTAGATTCATATCCTGGAGCTTCAACCATATATATTTCTTCCCTCAAATCAGCATGCAGATATGCTGTGGTGATATCATAATGGTTTACTACGCAATTCTCAGCTGCTGCCACTGCTAAGGTAAACCTTAATGTCTCCCCTCTTAGCGTTGGTGCAAAAACCTCATCATAAATCTGATTCTTAATCTGGGAAAACCCTTGTGCTACAAGCCTAGCTTTATACTGAATATCACCATTGACTAAGGTCTTCTTATAAACCCACCTACAACCCACTGCCCCATGCCCCTCAGGCAGCCTGGTAGATTTAAACACCTTATGGGAATTAATGGCATTCATTTCCACATCCATGGCAGCTTTCCACTTATTCTGCTCTTGTGGTGGCAACTCCATTACCTCTGAATAACTACGAGGTTCATAATTAATAAAACACACTTTAACATCACCTGGTGTGTAACATTGAGGTGGTATGCCCTTGTTAACTCTTTCAGATCTGCGCAATACAGTAGCATCCTGCTTTATTGGCACACTAGGAGTTGATTCCTCTTCCTTCTTAATTACATCATTGGACCCTCGCCGCTCTGTTAGCTCAAATTGTCCCTGACTAGGAAGAAAAACCTCACTCCCTCCGTGTAACTTCAGCCAATTGCTATGCTCGCTGAAACTTGCTGATCTAGAAATAACAAGTCTTCTGCCATCAGTGAACCTATATCCCTTGGTTCCTGGCTCATACCCCACAAAAATCATTCTCTGTGCTTTTGCCTGCCCTTTCCTACGTACTTTCTTATGCACGTGAACATAGGCTGTGCACCCAAACACCTTCAAATGAGCTAATGATGGCTTCTTGCCATACAAAATATAATATGGTGTTTGATTTACAGACACACTCCACAACCTGTTAATTAAATAATTAGCAGTCAGTATAGCTTCTCCCCAGTATCCTCTAGATAACCCTGAGTCAGCTAACAATGAATCCTTTACTGTCTGTAATGCTAAATATCTTTGTTCTGCCACTCCAGGCTCTGATGCACTATGTGAATTGGTTCTCCTGTGCGCAATGCCCCTCCTACTGAGCCATTGCTGAAAACTGCAACTCATAAACTCAGTTCCCCGGTCAGTCTGCAAACTACACACCTTTGTGTTATAGCTACGTTCCACAAACTGCACCCAATTCCTGAACTTATCAAATGTTTGGCTTTTAGCTTTCAATAGGTAACAGAACCCGAATCTGGTGAAATCATCCACAATGACTAAAACCTATTTAGCACCACCTAGTGTGGCTGGTAATGGGCCAATTAGGTCAGCGTGAACTAATTCAAAACATTTATATGACTTTCTATCACTAAATTTGCTTACAGGATACACCTTAGACGTAGCAACCTTACATGCCGTGCAATCCAGATAAGCTTGGCACGGTTTCAAATCCATTCCAGAACTTGCTTCAGACATCTTTTCAACCACTTTGAAACTTGGATGCCCCAACCGTCTATGCCACAAATGTTCACATGAATCATGGTTTGGTTTGTTGATCATTGCTACATCATGGGTTACATCATGGGTCTTGGGTTTCATCTCATACAAACTGTTCTGTAATACACCCTTACCACAGACATGATTATCCTTCATAATAATGCATTCACCCTTCCCAAACCTTACATCATATCCCTGTTTATCCAACTGAGAAACACTTAGGATATTGTACTCTAGGTCTGGTACACATAGCATAGATAATTCAACATTCAAATTAGGTACAAACACAAACCCTCCGCCAGTAACAGATGCAAATTTTCCATTTGCCAGGCTAACAGGGTCCTGTTCAGCCTGCATAAACCTTTTAAACATCTGCCTGTTTTTGGCAACATTTTCGCTAGCTCCACTGTCAAGGAGCCACGTCTCCTTTAAATTTCTTCCTGTAGAATTAATCACCGACAGCTGGACAGCACTTCGTTGCTTGGAAATCCTCGGCTTGACTTTTGTTTTCCTTCTAGCAACATCACAGTCTTTTTGCAAATGCTTATCAGATCCACAGCGAAAACAAGTATGCCTTACAGATAATACATTATCAGTGTTACAAGAATAACATTCCTTAACACACATACTGCTCTGCTTTGGCTTAATTATGTTATAATCTATCCTCCTTTGTTCCTCCTCCAGAAGTCTCCCAGTTAAATAATTTACGGTCAAATTGCTCTCAGATAAAGACCCGAAACTGGTAGCTAAATTATCCCATGTTTCATTAAGAGAACTGAGAATTACATAAACTTTATGCGCTTCTGAGAATTGCATATCTCTCTGTGCTAATTCGAGGAACAAACCAGTCATATAATGCAAATGTTCAAGAATACTCCCATTGTCATGTAATTTAGCATGATAAAGCTTTCTTGTCAACATAACCTTGCATAACAGTGTGCTTCTAAGATAAACATTTCTTAAAGCTTCCCAACACCCACTGGCTAACTGGAAATCTCTTACGTAACATAATTGGCTGTCCTCCAAGCATAAAATTATGCTTGCCAATGCTCTCTTATTCTGCAAAATAACGTCCTCATCATCCAACTTGTCTGGTGGCTCATGGACGACCTTCGAAATACCTTCCCAGTGAAGAAACATTTCCATCTTGTACGCCCATGACAGATAATTGGAGCCATTCAGCCTTTCCAGAGGGAAACCACCTCCAACTGTAGACTGCATTTTCACTGTGCTCATCCTCCTCAGCCCCTCCTGGGCAGACACCAATGAATAAATAGCACAGACTTTATCAGAACGTCCTTCAGCTGCAAACAGGCCTAGGAAAAATACACAGCCAGGCACAGAACCTGCAAAAGCTCCAAACTCGCCCCAGATATCCAAACGACTCCTGGATAGGCTTCCAAAGTCCTCACAGCCGTGCCAGCATACCAGCTGCACACGTTCCACTGCTGGGCCCGAAACCTGTCAGAGTGAGCACCGTAGGGCGGCCTGCTCCTTTTCCAAGACACCAGTGATCCACGTTCTATGCAGTAAATAGACACTCAAGCAGAGTTTAGATAATATAGCCTATTTACTTTATATACATACGTAGTCAAAAATACATCCAACAGCAGTAACAAATGATACAGCAATACAGCGATGAGAAGTTTACCAGAAACGAGAAGAAAGAACACCAGACTTCTCTGCTTATTTACATAAACTGACCAATCACATTCTAGGTCACTCTCATCATCTGCCACACCCAACTAAACTATTAGCACCTGTAGTATGAGTCATACACTGCCACATCATCCCTACAACAATGGCTGCTAATTGGGTGACTTGCAGAATAATCCCCCTCTCACCTAGATATCAAGCCTCTCCAGTATAATTTATCTAACTGTAAATTCCTGGGTATATACAAACCCCAACAGGAGAGATAAACAATTACTTAGGAGTGGAGATCAGTAGAACGAAGGATGGTGATTTTATACTGAGGCAAAAGAAGAAAATAATAAAACTACTGGAGGAGTATAGCATGACAGACTGTAAACCTGTCCAGACTCCCATGATAGAGAAGTTTCAGACTAATGTAGGAGGGACAGAGTTTGACAGGGCAGATGTCTACCAATCCGCTGTAGGTAGTTTGTTATTTATTGCTCAGTGGTCCAGGCCAGATATTGCAAATGCAGTAAGCATCCTAAGTAGGGCAGTTTCAAAACCCACACAAAATGACTGGCAAGCACTGAAAAGAGTTTTCAGATATTTAAAAGGGTCCATAGAAGCAGGAGTTAGGTTAACTGCACAAGGGGCATGGGATAAGGTGGAATGTTATGTGGACCGTAATTGGGCTGGTGATGTCCATGATAGAAAGTCCACAACAGGAATAATAATGCTATATGCTGGATCAGTTGTACACTGGAGAGTTAGGAAACAACATGCAGTAGCAGTTTCCACAGCGGAAGCTGAGTATGCTGCATTATCTGAGGTATGCAACGATCTGATCTGGTATACAGTGTTATTTAAAGACCTTGGGATACCCATTGTTATGCCCATAACAGTATATGAGGACTCACAAACATGTATAGCTATGGCGACATCTGACAGGATACATACCAGATGTAAGCATGTGGACACCAGATATTGTAATGTGCGACAAGCAATAAGAAAAGGTTTAATAATCTTATTATATTGTATGTCTGAATACAACATAGCGGACATCATGACCAAACCATTAGGAAAACAAAAACATAGGAACATGGTTATACAAATTGGCATGATGGGAATATTCACACTGAAAGAATTGAAGGGGTGTCAGGGTTTTACCCTGAAGTAGAATTTTATCAGTATGAATATGGCAGGACTGAGCACAGCTGAGCTGTATTTGTGATTAGATCAGCTTGCTCAGTGCACACACCTGGAGGCTGTGGTTACATGACTCAGCACAACCAACTGGATATAAAGAAGTGCACCCTGGGTTGTGGGTGTGGCTGGAGTTGTAACTGATGATCAATGTCTTGTATTGTAAGTTCTGTAAATATTGTACAGTAAAAGGTCTGTGTACAGTTTTGACTATAACAAACTGCGTGCTGTCAATTATTTGCATACTCATGGAACGCCACAATGTGATATATGCGCAACCCTGACAAAGACTAAAGTGAAATAGAAGTTGAGGAGGTCTGCCCTCTCCCCATCAACTGTTGCCATCTTACCATCTACTTCAAGCAGGAGGTTCACCCTGTTCTTTTTCTTCTTCTCTAGCAAAAAAGAGTGCCCTTTCTATTGCCTTTAGCTTCCCTTGGAAGCCTAAGTTCCTTTTATACTTTGGTCTTTCTAATTTTCTTTCTGCAAATATTAACTGGTATATCTCCTTGGTGATTATAGCCATCCTCCATTTCCTATATCCATCCCTTTTAACTTGTAGCTCACTGAAAATGCATCCACAGTGGTTTCCTAAGCTACTTCCCCCCCCCCCCCCTTTTCCTCATTGGAAAGGTGTGCAGTTGGGCTTCCATTATCTTAGTTTTCAGAAGTTCCCAGCTCTCCTGTGCTGTCTTTAACTTGAGAACCTATGTCCATGGGAACCTTCCTTGTGCTTCTACATATATTTTTCTCCTTCACAAGACCCACTTGGCAGGTGGATAGCTTTGCCAACATCCCATGTAAAGCTTATAAGAACCAGCAGCTTTGTTGACTATCTATATTGAGACAATACCTTATTAAGCCAGCTGAAGATTTATAAAGTAACTCCAAGCTTTCCCTAAGAAGCAGTTTCCTTGCTGAAAGAAAGAATTCTGTTGCTACTGAATATAGCATAAACAAGTCTTTCTACTAGTTTAGCTTAAAAGATCCTTCTTACCAATACTATGGCCTTTTCTCAGCTGTGCATCCCACTGAAGTCAATAGTGGTGGGTTACTACTTCCCCAGCAAATCTGCCTTTTTTCTCCCCTTCACTTGTACTTTTGAGAGTTATCTGTGGGATTCAGAAGATCTAGGAACAAAAAGTTGCTTAGGGCATTAAATATTTACATAGCAATGTTAGGAAGGTGTGTGTAAATTATAAATAATGTAAGGCTGAATGGGTTGTGGTTAGAGCTAAGAGACCCAAATTGTATCATCATAATACATTATTTACAAATAATGCATCTATTCTTCTCCATTAGTGTTGCTGGTGAAAGCCCCTGAGTGCTAAACTTGAATTTTGACGACAGTAATAAATATGAGATAACAAATAGCAGTAAAGATGCAGATGTAGTTAAACAAGTGCAAATTGGAGTGCATCAGTCTAATTCTGCCCAACCTCCTCTCAGTCAGAAATAGCACAGCAAGAGCTTCAAAAACAAGACACAGAGCGATAAATTCAAATTATCTAAATTAATTTAACTGAGAAGATCCCATTGAAAAGTCTAGCAATAAGAGACAGATTTAAATCACAGCTAAACATATTGAAAATTAACAATATTCTCTACCAAAATTTGTGGAATATAAATCATTTTGGCAAGTTAACAGGTTATTCTATTAATTAGAATAAATCCAATATGCTTCCAATTGGATCAAAAGTATTCCTGGTAATTTCTAAAAAAAGGGCGGGGGGATATTTTGTTTAGATATCTTGGAATAATTATTTCAAAAAAAATATTTATTTATAGAAGTAAATACTTCAAATTCTTTATTTGAAATTAGTATCAATAGAAGTTTAAGAAACAAATGTAAAAATTAATATTTCTTCAAGCTTGAGATATATAAGGAGGGATCCCATAGATACTTAAGGCAAATTGAGTAGCTACTCAGAAAGTTTTTAAAGGGTGGACAGACTTCTTAATCCCAATTCTGATTTTCCTATGAAGAAAGGAAGCTCAATTCCCTTGATTTCATCTTTATCATTGGGCTTATTTTTCACCTCTATCACTTTTTGGAATTCAATTGACTTTTCTTGAAAGCAATTGTCAGCACAGCTAGGAAGTTATTATTTGACCTCTCTGTTACCTTGGCAGAGTTTGGTTCTTCTTGCTAAGAAAAGAAATAGACCAAATCTACAAAGATGGGGTCAGGAGGGCTAAGGCTCAGAATGAGCTGAGGCTTGCAAGGAATGCCACAAATTACAAAAAAAAGGGTTCTTTGGGCATGTCTAGAACAAGAGGAAAGTCAAGGAAACTGTTGGCCAGCTGGTTAGAGAAGATGGCAATATGGCGACAGGCAGCAGGGAGAACGCTGAACTGTTTAATTCCTATCTTGCACCTGTCTTTTCACAAAAGGAAGTAGCGACTTGACTTGTCAGAAATGGCACTATGGGGAGCAGGAGAGAAATGCAGGTCAAAAATAGGTAAGAAATTGGTGAAGTGTTGCTCTGAATGAATTCAAGTCTCCTGGGCCAGAGGCATTACATCCCAGGGTGTTAAAAGAACTGGTGGATTTCATCTAAGAATAAAATCTTTGAGAAAGCCCAGAGCACAGAGGAAGTGCCAGAAGACTGGAGAAGAGCCAATGTTGTTCCAATATTTTTTTTTTAAAAAAGGGGAGTGAATGGACCCAGGAAACTATAGACCAGTCAGCTTGACATCCATACCTAGAAAAATCCTAGGAAAGATAATCAAGCAGTGGGTTTACATGCTCTTAGAAATGAAGAAGGTGATTACTAGAAACCAGTTAAAAACAGGTGATGCCAGACAAATCTTATTGCTTTCTTTGACAAGATGACTTGATTAGTGGACCAAGGGAATGCTGTGGGTATAGTATACTTAGACTTTAGTAAGGCATTTGATAAAGTAGATCACAGCCTCTTTCTTGATAAACTGGAACAGTGTGGGATGGATGGTCCCACTACTAGATAGTTTTGCAGTTGGGTTGAACAACTGTAGCCAAAGTGTAGTTCTTAAGGGTCTATGTTCACATGGAGGGAGGTATGCAGTAGGGTATCTCAGGGTTCTGACATGGGCCTTCTTCAGTATCTTCATAGATCACTGTAATGAGAGAATTAGAAGGGATTCTAAAAAAAAAATCTGTGGATGACACAAAGCTGTGAGGAATTGTTAACATTCCAGAAGACAGGCTCAAGATTCCATAGATCTTGATAGACTTGAACATTGGGCCCTATTCAACAAAATGTTGTTCAAAGATGAGGAATGTAAGGTTCTTTACTTAGGCAGGAAAATCCGGATACAAAATAGGTGGTATGCTGCTTAGCAGTAGTACTTGTGAGAAGGATAGGGGAGTCTTGATAGATTACAGATTAAACATAAGCCAGCAGTGATTGCAGCCAATGCGATCTTGGACCTAATCAACAGAGGTATTGTCAAGGTCATGGGTAATGGTAGCACCACAATATGCAACACTGGTCAGACCTCATCTGTGAAGCCCATTTAGCAGTCTGTTAGAACTACTGAAATGGAGCAGAGCTGCTAAACCCATGTACATAAAAAGAATATTGTTTAAAAACAGAGCCTATGAGCATATTAGAGAGATCCAGGTTAGTCTTACACCTTTAGCCCACATTAGCATAAAGAAACATGCGCTTAGACATGACAGGTATGAAAAGTAAGTACAAAAGAGTCCTTACGTTTATTCATTGCAGGTACAGCATTCTCGGTAGATAAATGATGTTCCATTTGTTCTTTCTGTTCCCTAAACTTAGTTAACTCTTGCCCCTCATTGCTGGCAAGATGCATGTAGAAAGGGGGAAAAAATCTCCTAGGCCCATCCATGGCCTAAGATGGAGCAGCACACAGCCATGTGCTTTGCTCCCAGTCAAAGGAAGAGAGAGGAAGTGGGAGTGGCCACAAACAGCTTCCTCAAAAAGCATGGAGAGCTTGCATCCTAGAGCAGCCATCCATATGCTGATGAGGCATGCTGGATTTGCCAGAATCTCCAACAACCTGGAATATTGTGTCGTGTCCAGTTCTGGTTGCCACAGTACAGAAAGGATGTCGAAGAACTTGAAAGAGTGTAGAGATGAGTGTCAAGGATGGTAAGGGGCGTGGAGGCTAAATCCTATGTAGAGCGGTTGAAGGAACTTGGTAGGTTGAGCCTAAATAAGAGAAGGGTAAAGGGAGACATGATAGCATGTCATGAAGGGATCTGACAGGGCAGGGGGTGTGGATTTCTTCTCCATAGCACCTGAGGGCAGGAGAAGAACCAACAGGTGGAAGCTTTACAGAGGGAGATCAAATAAGGAGGAATTTCCTGTGAATGCTATGAAACAGGGAGGTCGCTTGTCTCCTGTGGTCATGGGGGTTCCATCACTGGAGATTTTCAAGCCAAGGTTGGAGAGCCATTTGTCTGGGGTGGTCTGAGGATTCCTGCCCTGAGCAGGGGTTGGACTAGCTTCCAACCCAACGATTCTATGAAATTCTGTTTTATTTATTTACTTTGCCAGCATTAAATATTGCAGGACATATTTGGCAGGTTTTGGGATGGAAGTTTAAATTTGATCCTTGTTCAGGTAAAGCTTTTTTTTGAAAACCTGGACAGAAAGGGCCAGAAGGGTATTGCTTATTGTTATTGTTCACCAGCCTTTCACAACAATTGATATGTGTTACATGGAGTCAAATTAGACTTGATGCATGAAACTCCTAAACTAGTAATATTATGGAATACTCTAAACTTACCTAAGCCATCCAGAGTCATGAGTATGAGATGGGCAGCAGTTAATTTTTATACACAGCTTAAAAGTATTATTAAGATTTATTATGTTTATTGGAGACTTTATTAGATGTTAGAACAATTTGGATGTCAAGTTCTTCATGCTAAAAATGTAATTTATTTGACCTGGCTTTGACATATATGTTCGTCCAATGAGCTCTCACTGAATAGTCAGGGAAACAGTATGAGGTTATGTCTTGAGAGAACCCACAAAACTTGAAGTGGAGTTTGGACACAAATTGGAATCAAAATGCAAAGAAAACCCCTTTTCCACTACGTGCATGATTGTCCATATCCCAGGGTTGTAGAATACCACCTCCCTGTCAGGATCAGAAAAAAACTTACCGAGATAAAGACCTCAAGGGGAAGCTGCAAACTAACATGTCGCTTCTTAAGACCACATCCATGGAATATTCTGAAGCTGAGCAAGGCCCACCCAATGTTCTTCACAGCAGATTCTGGGCTTCAGAAATAGCCTATCTTGCCTTGCATCAGCACAAGGGGAGACTTGCTCCTTGTTCGGGACTGTGAAGCAGAAAATTAGAATCCAACCATTACCCTTGAGACCATGTGTCTCTTCCTTAACTGACAAGGATAAAAGATGTGCACAACCTTTTTTTATCCGTTCAATCGTGTCCGATTCTCGGCGGCGGCCTGGACAAGTCCCTGCAGTTTTCTTGGCAAGGTTTTTCAGAATTGGTTTGCCATTGCTCCTTCCCAGGCCTGAGAGAAAGTGACTGGCCCAAGGTCACCCAGCTGGCTTTGTGCCCAAGGCAGGACTAGAACTCACAGTCTCCCAGTTTCTAGCCTGATGCCTTAACCACGACACCAAACTGGCTCTCTTATGTGTGCACCTATATTGTTTAAATATGTATTTACATAGTAAAGCAGTGTAGAATGAATTGTTTGTGGGAGGGATAAATGGACTAGAGAGTAGGACTGAATTAAACCTGGAACAAAATATTTTCTTTAAGAGAGAGTGATGTGAAGGGAGGAAAGTTGGATTGAAAATAACTGAAGGAATATCAAGCAAAAATGAGAATAGGCATAATGAAAAAAATAAATAATCAGTTGGTTAGAATCACAGTTGATATGCAAGAGAGACCTTTACCAATGGAATCTGAGCAACAATGAGTAATTATTGTAAACAAAAATGAAGAACTGCTCTTCCAGTGTTTTTCCATCCATCCATCCACCCATCCAGTAGATTATAATTGGGCAACCAGTAGTAGCTTGATGATGTTACTATAATTTGAGGAGAAACTCATGAATCACTGCTTCAATGGTTTTTCTCCCTCTCCCTTTCCCCTCCCTATCAATGCATTTTAGGCTCCTAAAATTTTTAATTTTTTCTCCTCTTTAGAAATTAATTAGTAGTTTAACCTGGTTAGTTTTAACTTGAGTTAGATTTTTGTGGTTTAGAATCTTGTGTGAGCCTAGGTCATTTGCTGAGTATATGGTTCAATGAATTGTACAAAATCAGAACGTGGGTTAATTCATTAACCAGCTTAAGTATATTAGGTCAACACAGCCAATGGGAAAGATGCAGAAACAGACACAGGGTCAAAGAGAACTGAAGAAATAGTGCCAAAGTGGTGAATGGGGGGTGACATTCCATAATACAACTTAGATTGGCCAATCATAGTTTAGATTTATCCCTTTTGCATACCTGGAAGGCTCATAGGATTGCTTTGTGCACTGAAGTACATTTCAGTACTTCAGTGCACAAAGCCAGTTTGGTCTAGTGGTTAAGGCAATGGGCTAGAAACCAGGAGACTGAGAGTTCTAGCCCCGCCTTAGGCATGAAAGTCGGCTGGGTGACCTTGGGCCAGTCACTTTCTCTCAGCCCAACTCACCTCACAGGGTTGCTGTTGTGGGGAAAATAGGAGGAGGAAGGAGTATTAGGTATGTTCACCACCTTGAGTTATTTATAAAAATAATAATAGGCGGGATAAAAATTAAATAAATAAATTAAAAAAATTACAGCAATTGGGACTGGAATTGCTGTCACTAAGCGGCATGGTCGTAAAGCGCAACAGCATGTGACCATGCCACTTCGCAACGGCACTACTGGCAGTCCCCATTGCCATTGTTAAGCGAATCCCATGCCATCGTTAAGCGAGGACATCATGTGGACACCATTTGCAACTCCCTGCTGGCTTCCCCTTGACTTGCTTGTTGGAAGCCAGCAGTGAAGGTCGCAAATGGTGACCATGTGACTGTGGGATGCTGCAGTGTCGTAATTGCGAGCCAGACTTTGAGGACCGGTCGTAAGTACCATTTGTTCAGCACTGTTGCAAGTTTGAACGGTCGCTGAACAAGTGGTCATTAACCAAGGACCACCTGTATTAGAAGCACAAACACTCACACTTTTAGCATCTTACAAAGTTTATTTCAGACCACCTCAAGAGAGAGAAGATACAGGTGAGGCAGATGTGTCAGATGACCAAACCTTCAAAGAGGCATGCGACACTGATCAGGGGAGACCCCCACCATCTCTGACATTTGCTGGAAATCTAACTGTGTCCACAGTCAGAGGTCCAACAAACCCCTGTCCTCTCTAACTGGCAACTTCATTTGGCAAAAGGTGGAAGATGAAAGAAGGGAGGATGCTGTGATTGACCTCACCCTCAGGAACAGGGAGGACCTGGGTGGAGAAGTGAAGGTGACTGGGATTTGGGAGGAAGGAGGAGCCATGAGTTCATGACATCCAGGGGCGGGGTGGAGGAATTGAGCAAAGGCAGGCTTGTATATGGGCTTTCAGAAGCGAGGCCTCGAATGGAAGGAAGGTCAGTTCCACTGGTTGAAATCCTGAAGGAGAAAAAGGTCCTGGAAGGGTGGCAAATCCTATGAAATGGGAAACTGGAAACTCAATCCCAAACACTTCATATTAAAGGGGAAATGGGAGACCTCTAAAGACACTGGTTTGAAACCAGTACACCTGGAACTTTATGAAACGCTGAAAAGAAAAGGGGACGTGCATAGGAAATGGGAGGGGAGGCCTATAACCAAAGAAGGATATGAGGCAGGCACCAGAAACTCTGGTGATTATGCCAGAAATGCTAAGGGTCAGAATGAACGGAGCCGTGTCAGGAGTGCCCAAAACCACAAAGAAGAATGTTTCAGCTACTGTAGATCAGCAGCAAAAGGGAAGGCAAAGCACCTGTAGGTCTACCGCAAGCAAAAGGGGGTGAGTCAGTCCCAGGTGATGGCGAGAAGGCGAAACCTCTTGATTCGTACTTCATCTCCCGGGAGGCACAAAGCCCTGGCTGGCCATTGTTGTGGCACTAGTGGAAGGCGGGAGCTGCCCCTCCGGATGGACAAGGAATGTAAAAGATCTGTGAGCTAATTTGAATGAATGCAGGTCTCCAGGACCTGATTAATTACTCCTAGGGACTGAAGGAACTAGCACATAGCTTTCCAAACTGTGTGTCGCGACACTTTAGTGTGTTGCAACACACAGTTTAGTGTGTCGCGAAGTGGTGGCAGTGTGGGCGGCGGCGGCAGTGACGACGGCAGTGGCGCACCATCAGCGCTTCCGCGTTTTAGCGAGGCCACTGCCGCCGTGCACGCCCCCCCGCGTCGCCGCCGTGCACGCCCCCCCGTGCCGCCACCATGCGCGCGCCCCCCCGCCGCTGCTGCCGCCGTTGGTGCGTCGCCAACAGCGGCACTTTGGAAAGCACTGAACTAGCAGAGCTACTTACTGTAATGTTTGAGGAGGGAGGAGCGTCCATGTCATTCCTATCATCAAAAAGGAGAAAGAGGACACAGGAAATCACACGCCTGTCCCCTTGATGTCTGAACTGGGCAATGTTTTGAGCAGATTATTCAATAGCATATTTCTGAACTTTTGAATGAGAAGGCAATGATTAGGAGCAGCCAGCTTGGTTTTGTCACAAACCAGTCATCCTGACTAACCTTACCTCCCACCACAGAGGTGGAAGAGCATGGAGGTCATTTAGTCCAACCTCTTGCTCAGTAGGGCACATGTGAACAATGACTGACGGGTCACACCGAATTGCCTCTGATAACTTCTTGGACTCTTCCTGTGATGCAGCCTGCCGTCTCTTGGGCTTAGCATCCAAGAACCATAGAGTTGGAAGGGACCTCGGAGGTCACATAATTCAGCCCTTTGATCAGGGCCTCTGGCTGAAGATCTCTAGTGAAGAACTTACCACTGATGTCTAGCCTCCTTCCTTGTAGCTTTTCCCCATTAGTTTTGGTCCTGCCCTCTGGGACAATAAAGAATAAGCCCATTCCTTCTTCTGCATGACAATCCCTTTTCTCCTGTTTCATCATGTGCTTCTGTAACTCAGATAAATTTTCTGTATGTTTGCAAATGTGGTTTTGAAAACTGGCCTGGAGCTACAAGTTCTTCTTAAGAGGCATCAGCTAGCAGATAGTCCTGTAAAAAAACAAAAACCTTTCTCCCTAGGGGTGGAATCATGCCCTACAAAGAGTTCTGTGAAAATGTCAGATTCCTAAGCCTGAAGTGTATTGATTCCTAGAACCAGCAAGGAGACGGGTCTCAAGACAAGCCCGAGACCTGCATGGACACAGTCTAAGCACTGCACCCCTTGGAGGGGGAACTCCTTGAGGGAAGCTAGAGAGCTATTGCCCAGGGGCCTATTACCACCCACATCTTCTAGAGGCATAGAGAGAAGAACCCCCGACAACCTGCATCCAGGCACAAATCCTCTCTCCGCTGATCCACGCATACTCCCACTAACCTATAAGGTTTGCTCTTATATGTGATAGGCGGTCGCTAATATGCTACTTAAATGCACTTTTCGTTTTCTTTCTGTCATTGATAGGCAACTAATAAAGATTACATAAATAGTGATTTAATTCAATCTTGGCAAGATTTTTCTTCTATAAGGGAACCACACAAAATACGGTAACAATAGCAGTAAATAATTTCTGACATTTTACTTTTACTCTTGGATAACAATCTTCATCAGGGTGTTAGAAATAAGGAGCCACATTTATTTCAGTCAGAAAGATTTGCACATCTGGCCCAGCAGGAATTGTTGAATCTATTTTCATTATAACAAACATTGATTTTGCATTAAAAAGTCTCATTATTTGAGATAATGACTGTTGGGCTCTTTAGTTATTCTTCTGGTTTCTAAATCATTATACCTCTTGCATTTAAACTGCAGATGGGATTGCAAAGGGCTCAAACGACATTAGAGTAGAGCTGTTTCCATTCAACAATTTGGGGGGAAGGAATGAAAAAGGAAATTGGAAGGGCAATTTTTAAAAGAAATATGGGTGGTGTTGCAAGGAACCAGTTCTTCATTTTTTCTCAGTTTTAAAAAAAATTGTCATTGCATTGTGATTCATTTGCAGAAAGTTTAAAGAATATCTTTCCACCCTTTTCCAGCCTCTCTTGGAGATGCTGGGAGGAGGGGCTATTACCCACTGTGAGAAGATTTTACAAAAATTGCAGAAATAATCTTTGGTCACCTTATCGAAACTCTGCAACATTTTTTGGATCAAGGGAGGTATGTGGTCTAGCATTGCAACGGGAAAATGGGTGCAGTCAAAGCCAACAGGGGCAGATTGAAAGGAAGCACTGTATTTTTCTGAAGTCAAATTCCAATTCAGATTTTCTGAAAGCCTGGGAGATTTCAGCACAGTTAAAGATTAGAGTTCGTGTTCCCGTTAAGATCACAAAATAATGGAGCTTATTGAGTTTATTTCAACGATTATCCTCTTTCTTTCTGGACCTGAACCCTACTGGACCCACCTCGGTAGGATGCCAATCAGCAGGATTAATAGAAAGGCTCTTGGGGTGAGGTCACCACTGATGCAGCAGCCCTCATTCATCCCTTTGGCAAGTACAGAACCATTCAAAATAAGCTGATCTGTATTTCTGCACACGTGGTTAGCAATACCTTTTGAATAATTCTGGATTTTTAAGGGGGAGGGGGCAGAAGGATGCTGGAGAATCTCATTAATGTATAAGTCTGCATGGAATGGAGGTAGTTTGGTAAGTGCCCCTCGCCCTGGCAACAGCAATATGAATTATTGACTCGGCGTCTGTTCCCTAGCGAGAACTTTCCCAAGGCTGTCTGATACTGGGTATGTATTCTGAATAAGGCAGGAAAGAAATGCCTCATTGGCACATCAGGTCTGGGGGTATTTTAAGACCCCTGGAAGATTTCATACTGTCTCGTCTCAGAGCCTAAAGCAGGAGGCATCAGCCTTATTGCACGTCGATTCTTTCAGTGGAAAAGGAATACATGACCTGTGGCAGAGGGTCCCATTACCTTCAAAATATTTCTCTGGACAAGTGTTCAGTTGTGACTAATTTAGGTCATGAGAGGGTGCAGTTCTTCCACATCCACCCCTCATAACATTCTAGCACAGAGCTACTTTTTTGTTTCCTTGCTTCGCTCATTCTTCTCACACTTTTATCCAGTTCCCTCTTCTGCTTTGCAATCTATTGTCCTTTCAAATGCCACACTACTAATTAATCTCCAGCCTTTTTCTTTCTTCAAGGTCAGCCATATATTATTCATATTTTTAGCCCCTGATTCTTATGTTCTGACCAATTGCTTATCAAGTTTTATTTATTTTTTATTTATTAAACAGATTTATAAGGCCGCCCAACTCACACCTCCAGCAAAGGAGATCGTTACCTTGTCGTGGTGCTGTAGCTTGAGCACCCCAATGAAACCATGAGCTAAACCGTGAAGGGACACCCAAGACGGGAAGGTCGTGGCAGAGAGGTCAGACTAAATACGATCCCTGGGGAAGGTAATGGCAACCCACCCCAGTATTTTTGCCATGAAAACTAAATGGATCAGTACAACCAAAGATATGTCGGTATACCATCGGAAGATGGGACTCCCAGGTCGGAAGATGGTCAAAATGCTACTGGGGAGGAACAGAGGATACGTTCAACTAGCCCCAGATGTGATGATGCAGCTAGCTCAAAGTCGAAAGGACGGCTAGCGGCCGACGGTGCTGGTGGTGAACGACGAATCCGATGTTCTAAAGATCAACGCAACATAGGAACCTGGAATGTAAGATCTATGAGCCAGGGCAAATTGGATGTGGTTATTGGTGAGATGGCAAGATTAAATATAGACATTTTAGGTGTCAGTGAACTGAAATGGACTGGGATGGGCCACTTCACATCAGATGACCACCAGATCTACTACTGTGGACAAGAGGACCACAGAAGAAATGGAGTAGCCTTCATAATTAATAATAAAGTGCCTAAAGCAGTGCTTGGATACAATCCAAAAAACGATAGAATGATCTCAATTCGAATTCAGGGTA
Organism: Charina bottae; assembly: GCA_023362775.1. NCBI lineage: Eukaryota > Metazoa > Chordata > Lepidosauria > Squamata > Charinaidae > Charina > Charina bottae. The sequence continues at coordinate 536,025 of JALMGJ010000013.1, read as the reverse complement.
AGCCATTTAACATCACAGTGATCCAAATATACGCCCCAACCACAGATGCTGAAGAAGCAGAAGTAGATCAGTTCTATGAGGATCTGCAGCACCTACTAGATAATACACCAAAAAGAGATGTTATTTTGTATTGTCGAAGGCTTTCACGGCCGGAGTTCAATGGCTGTTGTGGGTTTTCCGGGCTGTGTGGCCGTGTTCTGGAAGTTGTGGTTCCTAACGTTTCGCCAGCATCTGTGGCCAGCATCTTCAGAGGGCAGGAGCACAGATAGAAGCAAAATCTCTGTGATTTTTCTCATTTTTTTCTCAGAGATTTTTCTCAGAGATTTTGCTTCTATCTGTGCTCCTGCCCTCTGAAGATGCTGGCCACAGATGCTGGTGAAACGTTAGGAACCACAACTTCCAGAACACGGCCACACAGCCCGGAAGACCCACAACAGCCACAGATGTTATTTTCATTACAGGAGACTGGAATGCTAAGGTGGGTAGTCAGACGACACCTGGAATTACAGGCAAGCATGGTCTGGGAGAACAAAATGAAGCAGGACATAGGCTGATAGAATTTTGCCAAGACAACTCACTGTGCATAACAAACACTCTCTTCCAACAACCTAAAAGACGACTTTATACATGGACATGGACCAGATGGTCGACACCGAAATCAGATTGACTACATCCTTTGCAGCCAAAGGTGGCGGACATCTATACAGTCGGTAAAAACAAGACCTGGAGCTGACTGTAGTTCAGATCACGAACTTCTTATTGCAAAATTTAGAATCAGACTAAAGAGAATAGGGAAGACCCACAGATCAGTTAGATATGAGCTCACTAATATTCCTAAGGAATATGCAGTGGAGGTGAAGAATAGATTTAAGGGACTAGATTTAGTAGATAGGGTCCCAGAAGAACTATGGACAGAAGTTCGCAACATTGTTCAGGAGGCGGCAACAAAAAACGTCCCAAAGAAAAAGAAAACCAAGAAGGCAAGATGGTTGTCTGCTGAAACACTGGAAGTAGCCCAAGAAAGAAGGAAAGCAAAAGGCAACAGTGATAGGGGGAGATATGCCCAATTAAATGCAAAATTCCAGAGGTTAGCCAGAAGAGATAAGGAATTATTTTTAAACAAGCAATGTGCGGAAGTGGAAGAAGACAATAGAATGGGAAGGACAAGAGACCTCTTCCAGAAAATTAGAAACATCGGAGGTAAATTCCAGGCAAAAATGGGTATGATCAAAAACAAAGATGGTAAGGACCTAACAGAAGCAGAAGAGATCAAGAAAAGGTGGCAAGAATATACGGAAGATCTGTATAGGAAGGATAATAATATTGGAGATAGCTTTGACGGTGTGGTCAGTGAGTTAGAGCCAGACATCCTGAAGAGTGAGGTTGAATGGGCCTTAAGAAGCATTGCTAATAACAAGGCAGCAGGAGACCATGGTATCCCAGCTGAACTGTTTAAAATCTTGCAAGATGATGCTGTCAAGGTGATGCATGCCATATGCCAGCAAATTTGGAAAACACAAGAATGGCCATCAGATTGGAAAAAATCAACTTATATCCCCATACCAAAAAAGGGAAGCACTAAAGAATGTTCAAACTATCGAACAGTGGCACTTATTTCACATGCCAGTAAGGTAATGCTCAAGATCTTGCAAGGTAGACTCCAGCAATTCATGGAGCGAGAATTGCCAGATGTACAAGCTGGGTTTAGAAAAGGCAGAGGAACTAGAGACCAAATTGCCAATATCCGCTGGATAATGGAGAAAGCCAGGGAATTTCAGAAAAACATCTATTTCTGTTTTATTGACTATTCTAAAGCCTTTGACTGTGTGGATCATAACAAATTGTGGCAAGTTCTTGGTGGTATGGGGATACCAAGTCATCTTGTCTGCCTCCTGAGGAATCTGTATAACGACCAAGTAGCAACGGTAAGAACAGAGCACGGAACAACGGACTGGTTTAAGATTGGGAAAGGAGTACGGCAGGGTTGTATACTCTCACCCTACCAATTCAACCTGTACGCAGAACACATCATGCGACATGCTGGGCTTGAGGAATCCAAGGCTGGAGTTAAAATCGCTGGAAGAAACATTAACAATCTCAGATATGCAGATGATACCACTTTGATGGCTGAAAGCGAGGAGGAGTTGAGGAGCCTTATGACGAAGGTGAAAGAAGAAAGTGCAAAAGCTGGGTTGCAGTTAAACTTCTAAAAAACCAAGATTATGGCAACCATCTTGATTGATAACTGGCAAATAGAGGGAGAAAAAGTGGAGGCAGTGACAGACTTTGTATTTCTAGGCGCAAAGATTACTGCAGATGCTGACTGCAGCCAGGAAATCAGAAGACGTCTACTTCTTGGGAGGAGAGCAATGGCAAATCTTGATAAAATAGTTAAGAGCAGAGACATCACACTGACAACAAAGGTCCGCATAGTTAAAACAATGGTATTCCCTGTAGTAACCTATGGCTGCGAGAGCTGGACCATAAGGAAGGCTGAGCGAAGGAAGATAGATGCTTTTGAACTGTGGTGTTGGAGGAAAATTCTGAGAGTGCCTTGGACTGCAAGAAGATCAAACCAGTCCATACTCCAGGAAATCAAGCCAGACTGCTCACTTGAGGGAATGATATTAAAGGCAAAACTGAAGTACTTTGGCCACATAATGAGAAGACAGGATACCCTGGAGAAGAAGCTGATGCTAGGAAAAGTGGAAGGCAAAAGGAAGAGGGGCCGACCAAGGGCAAGATGGATGGATGGTATTCTGGAGGTGACGGACTCAACCATTGGGGAGCTGGGGATGGTGACGGCCGACAGAAAGCTCTGGCGTGGACTGGTCCATGAAGTCACGAAGAGTCGGAAACGACTGAACTAATAAACAACAACCAACTCACACACGGTGACTCCGGGTGGCTTCTGAATGGCATGTTCTCTTCCAAAGCTTTATTTTCTCATTTCCTTTTCTAAAGCCTCTCTAGTTTCCTTTTGTTTAATTTAATTTAATTAAAATTAAAATTTAATTTTAATTTAATTTAATTTAGAGAGTGCTCTATCTCATATTTTCAATTGTCCTTACAGTAAAATATTACAGGTTTTTATTATTCTTCTGTTTCTTTTTATGGCATTTGAGTCCACCCATTTTCTTTCTTTCTTCCTTTCCTTCTTTTCCACATATCATTTTATCACTATTTTGATTATGTCTTTCTTGTTGCTCAGCCTCAGATCTTTTCCAACACTGTAATTTCCCACTTTCTGTGGTGGAGGAATGCTCATCAAATTTGCCATTGACACAACATTAGGTGGAATAGGTAGCACTCTAGGAGACAGCAATAAAGTTCAAAATTATATTGATAGGTTGAGAAACTGAAGAAATGACAGAATTAAAATCAAAAGCACAGATTTTGAACAAATGCAAAGGTATCCTATCTGGCTTAGCAAGAATACCAGAAAATCATCTGGAGAATTATACTTCATTATAACCTTAATTAGCAGAGTGTTAATGTGATGTAGGGGCGTAGTGGCTCAGCAGGTAAGACGCCAGGCTTGTCAATCAGAAGATCGCAAGTACGGAGGTTCGAATCCCTAGCCCCGCGTGACGGAGTGAGCTCCTGCACTTGCCCCAGCTCTTGCCAACCTAGCAATTCGAAAGCATGCAAATGCAAGTAGATGAATAGGTACCACTTTGGTGGGTAGGTAACAGCGTTCCGCGTGCGTCATGCCGGCCACATGACCGCGGAAGCGCCTTCGGACAATGCTGGCTCTTCGGCTAACAAACGGAGATGAGCACCAGCCCCTAGAGTCGGACACAACTGCACAAATATGTGGGGGGAACCTTTACCTAATGTGATGTTGCTGCAAAAAATGCAAACACAATTTTGGCCAAATCAACAAAATTATCTTTTTAAAATTATGGGAAGAAATAAATTGCACTATTCTTGGTTGGTCAGATTCCACCTGGAGTTTGGTGCCCAGTTCAAGGTGCCCCACCTCAAGAAGAACTCAGACAAAACATTTCTACATTTTTAGGGAAGGACAATTAAATTGTTAGGATTGGAATGACGTCCTGTGAAAGGAGATGGGAGAACTGGGGATGGTAGTCCTGAACCGAGAAGAGTGAGAGGTGATATGATTGGAAGGTTGATTCCCCTTGAATTTTAAGAAAAAGTATCTAATGCTCGGAGCAGTTCAACCAATTACTCAGTTATCTTCCCTGGATGCCTTGATGGCCATCTCTTAGAAATGTTCCCATTTCAGTTCTTACGGTGGCTGGAGGCTGGACTCAGAAGCCTACGTGGCACTTCCCAGCTCCATAACGCTATGGATTTATGTTTCTGTGAGGAACTCTGACACTCCAGCCTTCTTCATTATTAGTCACGTTATCTGGAGCTGCTGGAAGTTCACCCCGTTTCTCAAGAGTCTATATAACACTTGATATCATTTCACTTGATCTCATTAGCATTCTCCCTTTGTCTAGGATGGCTTGAGAATTCCTGCACTGGGCAGCATGTTGGACTAGAAAACCTCTCAGGTGCTTTCCAACTCTAGCCTTAAAAAAAATACTGACTAAAGAGCTATTGCATGGGGCTCTGTCATTGAATAAGGGCTTTTGCCCAGAAGAAAAACCGACACGGCTGCATGAAATATTTGTGTCATTGCACAATGCCCTTTTGTTATCTGTGAGAGGCAAGTTTGGTTGTTACGGTTGGCTGGGAATTGGGCATTCTGGTAAGTTTTGCCTTGTTCCAAGATGTTTTTTTCAGTATTAAAAAGTTAATGTAGCAATTAACGTTTTAATTCTAAAAACAATAGCAAGTCTAATATAACAATTACAATTCTCAATATTGTTCTCATTCTTCTCTAATACATCCCTCTGTTTCTGCATAATAAAGCAAGCAACATTATTCAACCTAATCACCTCCCCACCCCCACCCAATGAACTCCAATAAACAAATAGGGTTAAAAGTGGAGGAATAAAGTTATTTTAACCATTTCATGGAAACCCAGACTATCTTGATCTCCTTTTATGAAAGAGCCTGGTCAATTGGAGAAGTGCTGTGGATGCAATATACCTTGACTTCAGCAAGGCTTTTGACAAAGTCTCCCATAGCATCCGTATTAATAAAATGTCAAATATGGGTTTGACAGCTCAACCATTAGATGACTCCACAGCTGGAGGAACATCTCAAGTGGGGTGCCACAGGACTCTGTCCTGGGCCTGGTACTTTTCAAAGTTTTTATAAATTATGCAGATGAGGGGGTTGAGGCAATGCTTACCAAAGTTGCAGGCAATACAAAGCTAAGAGGGGTGGCTAATACTTGGGATGAGAGGGGAAAATGGAAAAAGACTTAGACGAGCTAGAACAGTGGGTGGAAACTAATAGAATGAAATTTAACAGGGAGAAATGTAAAGTCAGGCATCTGGGTAAGAAAAATAAAAGAAACATGTAAAGGATAGGAAGAAACTGACTCAACAACAGCACAAAGGTTTGAGTGTACTGGAGGATCACAAGCTCAAGGTGTCCCAACAGTCTGATGCAGCTGCAAAGGCCGACAACATCTTGAGGAGCATCAAGAGGAGCATAGAGTCCAGATTGCGGGAAATAATTATCATGCTCTATCTTGCCTTGTTCCGACCTCCCTGGGAGTATTGCATCAGGTTCTGCACTCCCTGGTTTAAAAAAGACATTGATAAACTGGAGCAAGTCCAGAGAAGGGCTGCCAAGATGGTGAAAATCCTGGAAACCAAGTCCTGTGAGGAATGGTGGAACGTTTTAGGAATGTTTAGCTTGCAGAAGAGAAGGTTGAGGGGGGACACAATAGCTATCTTCAAATATCTGAAGGGCTGTCACATTGTAGAGGGTTCAGACTTATTCTCACTTGCTCCGGAGGGTAAGACTAGAACTCATTGGAAACTTCAAGGATGTAGATACAGATTAGATATTAAGAAGACCTTCCTGATAGTAGGAACAGTCAGTCAGTGGAATGGTTTCTTCCCTTTCACTGGAGGTTTTCAAACAGAGGCTGGATTGTCATCTATTAGCGATGGTATAGTGAATTCTGCAGTGTACAGGAGGTTAGACTTGATGATATTTTAGGTCCATTCCAACCCTATGATTCCATGACTCTAAGGTCACCCCTGAGGGAAAATGAGTTCCCTACAGAACATGGGGGCTCCTACAGAAAAGGCATGCCATCCATCTCCTGCCTCACATATCTCATGTGCATTATTTAGTTATTTAGTTATTTAGTTATTTAGTTATTTAGTTATTTAGTTATTTAGTTATTTAGTTATTTAGTTATTTAGTTATTTAGTTATTTAGTTATTTAGTTATTTAGTTTAGTTATATAGTTATATAGTTATATAGTTATTTAGTTATTTAGTTATTTATTTAATTTTTATCCTGCCTTTATTATTTTCTAAATAACTCAAGGTGGTGAACATACCTAATACTCCTTCCTCCTCCTATTTTCCCCACAACAACAACCCTGTGAGGTGAGTTGGGCTGAGAGAGAGTGACTGGCCCAAGGTCACCCAGCCAGCTTTCATGCCTAAGGCGGGTGTGAGGGTGTGATCCTTCAACTGGCAAACGAAGCTCCAACACACACTCCGTAGGATATGTAAAAGCTTTATTTACAGCAAGCGATCTGGTTCCACATCAATGAACCAAGTAAAGCATAGATACAAGACTTTACAGTTTAATAGGTTTTAGTTTCCCCCCTCCCCAGGAATGTGTCTGTCAGTTTCATCTCTCTCTGTCTCACACCCTCTCTTCCGCAGCTCAGAACTGTCCAGGAACAACTTGAATCACCTCTCTTGGCTGATGATTGGATTAAACGCATTCAGAAAAATTGGCCTGTGATGCTCCAAACCTTACAGGAAGCTAAAGACACTTATAAACACTTTGCTGATCGCAAACACACACACCTCTTAAATCCACCCAACCATCTAAGAAATGGTCCCCCTCACTCCTGGACTTCAGGAAAAAATTAAAAACTTGGCTCTGTGATCTTGCCTGGGGCAAGAAGGAAAGTGGTCACGCTTGGGGATGGCTGAACTCTTAGAGCCACCTCAAATATTTTAAATATTTTTATCCTCACTGTAAGAACTACCTGCCACTTGGATTTTATTGTATTTGTATTTTTATTGTTATATTTATTGTATTTTAATGATCTTTTGTTGTAGTTGTAAACTGCCCAGAGTCCCTCCTTGAGGGGGAGATGGGCGCTCATAGAAATTTAATAAATAAATAAATAAATAAATAAATAAATAAATTGAGTGCTAAATTTATTGGACCTTTTCCTATTATCAAAGTTATTAATCCTGTCACTGTTCAACTTCAGTTGCCTAAGAATATGCAACACATTCACCTTGTTTTTCATTGCAGTCTTCTCAAGCCGTTCAAACCGTCTGCCCACTGGCATCCTATTCCACCTCACCCCAATCCTATCCTCATTGATGGAGAACAACACTTTGAACTTCAATCCATTTTGGACTCCCGCAAATATCACGGCCAACTCCAGTATCTCGTCCAATGGAAAAACTTTCCTAAAAGTGACAGCGAATGGGTCTTCAGTCACCATGTTCAAGCACCTGATTTAACCCACTCTTTCCATTCCTGTTTTCCTAATAAACATCAATAATTGTTTTTGTTTTCCTTTACAGAGTTGCTGCTTCTATGCCCACTGAGGGGTCTTTCTTTTTTCTGGAGGGGCAGAATGTCAGACTCGCTTTGCTTGCCTGCCATGTATTTGAGACAACACGTTTATAGAAGCCGACTCATGTCAGCCTGCTTTCTAGCCAGCTACTGTGAACCAAAGAGAACTGCCTCCCTCACATTCCTTGCTGACTGGGGAAAAACTAAGGACACTGATAAGACATCTGGACGGTTGTTTTGAAATTAACAAGGGATGAGGGTTTCCGGTGCGGGAAAATGGCGATGGGTCAAGCTCTACCAATGTTTCTTAGGTAGAACTCTCAGCACGAATTTAAAAAGACGTCCTGGAAAATCTTCCCAGGGTTAAAAGCAACTTCTGAAATAAGAAGCAGCAATCCGGAAAGTGAAAGCGAAAGTGTCTTCCGGACAGCTGATAAAGAGAGCTGCCGGCTCCGTTTTCAGTGAAGCCAACAATCAGCTGGGAAGTGCTTTCTTTTCATACAGCAGAAGCCGTGGCTGAACGTCTTGTTAAAAGACAATACCTTCGACCACCCCACCTCCTTGATTAACTATGAAAACGAACAAAGAAGAAAGAAGAAGAGGCTAAACATAGCTATAGAGACTTAGAAGCTCTTGGTGAGTTGCTTTATTTTGAAATAGATGGGTGATTTGCGAAAAGATTTAAAGGACAAGTACGATTGACAGGAACTGGACTTAATTATTAATATAAAAAGCCATTTTCTAGAGACTGAACTTTCTTCCCACAACGTGGTGGAATTAAACTATAAAATATTATATTCCTTTCCTACAACGTGGTGGACATAATTTATAAAACTACTGTGTATGTTATGATATTAAAGGCAAAGCTGAAGTACTTTGGCCACATAATGAGAAGACGGGATACCCTGGAGAAGAAGCTGATGCTAGGGAAAGTGGAAGGCAAAAGGAAGAGGGGCCGACCAAGGGCAAGATGGATGGATGATATTCTGGAGGTGACAGACTCAACCATGGGGGAGCTGGGGATGGTGACGGCTGACAGGAAGCTCTGGCGTGGGCTGGTCCATGAACTCACGAAGAGTCAGAAGTGACTGAACGAATAAACAACAAACTGTATATGTTATATGAAAATAAGGACAATGAATACTAGGAAGCAAACTAGAAGAGAATCGGGGGCAGGAGAAAACGATGGAATACGAGGTATGTTCGAGGAGTTCTCCTCAAAGACTTCACAGACAATTCTGCAGAATGTGAATATAATTTTGGAGAGAAGTTTTGAGGACTTTGAAAAGAGGTTGGAACAAAAATTAGATAAAATAAATGAGAAAATGGAAGGGGAGATTTAAAAAGTGACTGAAAGGGTAGAAGAATTAGAAATGGAGAGAGAAAATGAACTTGATAAAATAGCATTATTAGAACTAAGAGATAAGGAATATAGTTTAAGGTTTAGAGGCGTACCAGAAGGAAAGGAGGAAGACATAGAAGAAATGATAATACAAACACCAGCAACTTTACTAAATTGGGAAGAGGAAAGAATGGCAGAAGAAATTGAAAGGATGTTTCGCATTAACTCAAAACATGCACAAATTCATAAAAAGCCTAGAGATATTTTGATAGAATTTTCAAGGAGAAAAACTAAAGAAATGATTTTGCAAACTCATTTTGAAAATAGAATTAGAATTAAAGGTAGAGATATCATTGTTCTTAAAGAAATACCTATAAGAATTTTGAGAAAAAGAAAAGAATATGCAGGTTTAACAGAAATACTGAAAAAAAAACAATATCTCATTTCGCTGGGAGAAATTAGAGGGGGTAAGCTTTACTTTTCAAGAAAGAAGGTACAAATTAAACTCAATACAAAAAGCAAAGGATTTTTTGGAAAGACATGAAAAGGAATTAGAACACAATAAGATAAAGAATAAAGAATCAAAGAGACAGGAGCTAGCTACAAATTCTAATATGTCTATGAAGGTTCTCAGTCATCCAGGTGGAATTGTCTGTAGCTTCATGTCAACTGGATTTCTATTTTCTCAGTGGAAACGTTTCGCTCCTTATCCAAGGAGCTTCTTCAGTCTGAGCAAAGTTGGTAAGGGAATCCTAAATATGTTTCTAGGTAGCTGTGTGACCTTACACCTGGGGTCATGGTTATATTGAGATGTATTTAAGTCCTTTTATTATCTAAAGGAGGATCGTTAAGATCACCATGCTGCTGTTGAGCTTGTGAAATGGTCTTAATCTTCCTAGGCACAGAAGACAGAGCCGGGAGAAAGATGGGAGAAAGATTGTGCCTGAGGCCCCCACCTCTATTCAAGGAAGGATTTTCCAAGTTGGCATAAATGGATTCCTTGACCCCTCTCTCAAACCACCTCTCTGTCTAAAATGTGAACATTAATGTCCTCAAATGAGTGTCCTTTTTCCTTTAAATGAAGATAAACTGCTGACTCTGGTCCTGTGGTGTTACTTCTCCTGTGTTGGGCCATCCTCCTGTACAAAAGTTGTTTGGTTTCTCCAATGTATAGTTCAGAGCACTCCTCACTGCACTGGATTGCATAAACTACATTGCTTTTCTTGTGTTTTGGAGTTTGATCTTTGGGGTGTACAAGCCTCTGTCTCAGTGTGTTGGTGGGTTTGAAATATACAGGTATGTGGTGTTTGCCAAATATCTTACCAACTTTGCTCAGACTGAAGAAGCTCCTTGGATAAGGAGCGAAACGTTTCCACTGAGAAAATAGAAATCCAGTTGACATGATTCAAGCTACATACAAATTCTAAAGAGTACGAGGACCTGCTGGCGTGATGGAAATTAACTATACCACTTGGAATATTAATGGGGCAAATAGCCCACAAAAAGGAAAAAAAATCTTTCACTACCTTAAAAATTTAAATAATTATGTCACGTGCTTAAAAGAAACACATATTTTAAAAAAAGAGGTTAAATACTTAGTGAATAAGAAATTGGGAAATGAATTTGTAGCAGCGAATGAAAATAAAATAAATGGGATTGTATTATACGCCAAACCTTATTTGAAGCCAATTTTATTATTTTCTGATGAACAAGGCAGATATTTAGGAATTGAAATAGAATTACAATGTATCAAAACAATTGTAGTAGGAGTGTATGTACCTCATAAAGATAGAAATGATTTTTATGTGAAGTTAATGGAGGAACTATCAAAGTATACTTATACAAGTTGGATTCTAATGGGAGACTGGAATGGGGTTACGATACCATTATTAGATAGGAAATCAGATAAACAAATTAAAAACAAACAAGGGAAACTGCCAAAAATATTTTTTGAATTAATGGAAAACCTAACCCTTGGAGACATAAAAACGGATTAATGAAAGATTATACATTCTTTTCAGAGAGATTCAAATCCTTTTCAAGAATTGATATGATTTGGGTATCAAAAAATTTAGCAAGTAAAATATTAAAAGCTGAAATTTTACCAAAAATATTTTCAGATCATAATCCAGTGAAAGTAATAATTAGGAAGACTTCTAGAAGTTTTAAATGGAGATTGAATGGGAGTATCTTAAAAAAAGAAGAAGTAGTGGAAGAATGCAAAAAGAAATTAAAAGAATTTTTTGAAATAAACTTAAATAATGAAGTGGATATCAGTACAGTTTGGGATGCTAGCAAGGCAATAATGAGGGGACATTTTATATCTTTAAATCAAAAGATTAAAAAACAATACCAACAAAATTTACAAACAATTATGAATCAAATTAAACTAAAGGAAAGAGAACTACAGGAAAGACCATCAGATGAAAATTTATTATTCCAAATTAAACTATTACAACAACAAATCGAACTACTGACAACAAACGAATTAGAAACGAAACTAAGATATGCAAAACAAAGAAACTTTGAATTTGCTAATAAACCAATCAAATGGTTGGCTTATAAAATAACGAAAGATAGAGAGAAGAAAATGATTACTAGAATAAGAAAAGAAAATGATTACTAGAATAAGGGATAATAGTGAGGAATTAGTAGATAATAAAAGAATTAAAAAAGCATTCTATACCTTTTTTTCAAAACTATATCAAAAACAGGAAATCCCATTAGACAAAATTGAGAATTATTTAAATAATCAAAATCTTCCTAAATTATCACAAATCCAGCAAACAAGAATTAATAGTCAGATTACTAATCAGGAAATAATAGATGCCATAAAAAAACTTAAAATTGGAAAAACACCGGGTCCTGATGGCATATCAACAGGTTATTTTAAATACTTTTTGGAACTAATCTTAAATCCACTTAAAGATTTAATGAACTCAATTCTGAAAGGCTCCAAAATACCTGAGACATGGACTGAAGCTAATATAACTTTTATTCCAAAAGAAGAACAAGATCCATCTTTAATTAAAAATTATAGGCTGATTTCGTTATTAAACAATGATTATAAAATTTTTACCTCAATATTAGCTGAAAGATTAAAAACAGTGTTACAAGAAATCATAGATCAAGATCAAAGCGGCTTCTTACCAAAAAGACAAATAAAAGATAATATAAGAACAGTGACAGACATTTTGGATTATGCACAATATCACAATGAGAGTCAAATAGCTTTAATATTTTTAGATGCAGAAAAAGCCTTCGATAATTTAAATTGGATTTTCATGATCAAAGTTCTGGAGAAAATGGGATTTGGAGATGCCTTTGTGAAAGGGATTGAAGCAATTTATTCAACACAAAGAGCCAAGATAATAGTTAATGAAGAATTAACAGATAACTGCAAAATAGAAAAAGGAACGAGACAGGGTTGTCCCTTGTCACCTCGTTCATTCATTCTTGTCTTAGAGGTCCTTAATAGAGAGATAAGAGCAGATCATCAAATAAAAGGAGTAAAAATTAAAAAAACAATTTTTTAAATTGAAAGCATTTGCGGATGATTTGGTTTTTATGCTACGATTCGATAGATCACTTGCTGATGAAAATAAAAGAATTTGGAGAAGTGGCAGGCTTTAAGATTAATAATCAAAAAACAAAAATACTGAGTAAAAATATGACTCAAAAACAAGAAGATTTAACAAAAAAAACTGGCTTTACAATAGAAAAGAAGATTAGATATTTGGGTGTAACGTTAACAACAAAAAACAGTACATTATTCCACAATAACTATGAGAAAATTTGGAATGAAATCAAATTAGACTCGGAAAGATGGAGAAAATTACAGTTATCTCTATTAGGAAGGATATCTACAATTAAAATGAATGTATTACGGAAGATGTTATTTCTCTTTCAAACATTACCAATTTTAGCAAATGAGAAAATATTTAAACTATGGCAAAAGGACATTTCGAAATTTATTTGGCAGGGAAAAAAAGCCAAGAATTAAATTTAAATTATTACAAGATGCCGAAGAGAGAGGAGGCTTGGGGCTACCAGACTTTAAATTATATTTTGAATCCTGTTGTTTTTTGTGGATCAGAGAGTGGCTAACATTGGAAAACCAAAAACTCCTACAATTAGAAGGACATGAAATTAAATTTGGATGGCATGCATACATTTGGTATGAAAAAGTAAAAATAAATAAAGAATTTAATAATCATATCATTAGAAAAACGTTATTAAGAATCCAAGATGGCGACCACAAGCTGACGCCGATTGTCGCTCCAATCCTTGACAGCATCACCTTGCAAGATTTTAAACAGTTCAGCTGGGATACCGTCGTCTCCTGCTGCCTTGTTATTAGCAATGCTTCTTAAGGCCCATTCAACCTCACTCTTCAGGATGTCTGGCTCTAACTCACTGACCACACCATCAAAGCTATCCCTGATATTATTATCCTTCCTATAAGATCTTCCGTATATTCTTGCCACCTTTTCTTGATCTCTTCTGCCTCTGTTAGGTCCTTGCCATTTTTGTTTTTGATCATACCCATTTTTGCCTGGAATTCACCTCCGATGTTTCTAATTTTCTGGAAGAGGTCTCTTGTCCTTCCTATTCGATTGTCTTCTTCCACTTCCGTGCATTGCTTGTTTAAAAATAATTCCTTATCTCTTCTGGCTAACCTCTGGAATTTTGCATTTAATTGGGCATATCTCCCCCTATCACTGTTGCCTTTTGCTTTCCTTCTTTCTTGGGCTACTTCCAGTGTTTCAGCAGACAGCCATCTTGCCTTCTTGGTTTTCTTTTTCTTTGGGACGTTTTTTCTTGCCGCCTCCTGAACAATGTTGCGAACTTCTGTCCATAGTTCTTCTGGGACCCTACCTACTAAATCTAGTCCCTTAAATCTATTCTTCACCTCCACTGCATGTTCCTTAGGAATATTAGTGAGCTCATATCTAACTGATCTGTGGGTCTTCCCTATTCTCTTTAGTCTGATTCTAAATTGTGCAATAAGAAGTTTGTGATCTGAACTACAGTCAGCTCCAGGTCTTGTTTTTATCGACTGTATAGATGTCCACCACATTTGGCTGCAAAGGATGTAGTCAATCTGATTTTGGTGTTGACCATCTGGTGAAGTCCATGTATAAAGTCGTCTTTTAGGTTGTTGGAAGAGAGTGTTTGTTATGCACAGTGAGTTGTCTTGGCAAAATTCTATCAGCCTATGTCCCACTTCATTTTGTTCTCCCAGACTGTGCTTGCCTGTAATTCCAGGGGTCGTTTGACTACCCACCTTAGCATTCCAGTCTCCTGTAATGAAAATAACATCTCTTTTTGGCATATGGTTCATGGAGGAGTTGAGGGTCCTGAAGAGGATTAAGAGACGCCTAGAGCGCCGCTGGAGGAAGACAAAGACTGAACCTGACCGAACACAAGCTAGAGCTGCAGTTAAGGCCTACCTTGTGGCAGTAAGAGCGGCGAAATGCCAGTATTTCTCCGCCCTTATTGCATCCGCAGAATGCCGCCCAGCGGCCCTGTTCAGGATCACCCGATCCCTTTTGGGGAAAGGTGATTCAGAAAATCATCTGCAGGGGCATGCTGAGGAGTTTTCCAGGCATCTGCAGGATAAAATCGCTCGGATTCGCTCTAAGACTCTAAGCGTGAAACATGGTCTGGGGAGATGTCTGAGGAGCGTCCTTACCCTGTTATCTGGGAACAGTTTGATCCTGTTGGACCCGAGGAAGTGGATAGGATCCTCCGGACTGTAAATGCCACCACATGTGAATTAGATCCATGTCCCTCCTGGCTGGTTCAATCAGCTCAGGAGGTGACGTGTGGCTGGGTCCAGTCGATGGTAAATGCATCCTTGCAGGAGGGGGTGTTTCCGGCGGCCTTCAAGGAGGCGTTGGTGCACCCCCTCCTCAAGAAACCATCGCTGGACCCTGTTGTACTGGACAATTTTCGTCCAGTCTCCCACCTTCCCTTTATGGGGAAGGTGGTTGAGAAAGTGGTGGCATTGCAGCTCCAGAGGATTCTTGATGAAATGGATTATCTAGACCCCTTTCAGTCAGTTTTCAGGCCGGGATATGGAACGGAAACAGCATTGGTTGCACTTATGGATGATCTCTGGTGGGAGCGGGATGGAGGCAGTGCATCCATCCTGGCTCTCCTTGACCTTTCAGCAGCTTTCGATACCATCGACCACGGTATCCTGTTGGGACGACTCAGAGTTGGGGGTGGGCAGCGTGGTTTTGCGCTGGTTCACCTCCTTCCTCCAGGGCCGGTCCCAATCGGTGTTGATAGGGGAGGAGAGATCGGGTCCACAGCCCCTCCTTTGTGGGGTGCCGCAGGGCTCAGTGCTCTCTCCTCTCCTATTTAACATCTACATGAAATCACTGGGCGAGATCATACATCTCCACGGGATGAGGTATCATCAATATGCTGATGATATACATCTCCATCCTGGGGGAAGTAAGTGATGCTGTGACTATCCTGTCCAAGTGCCTGGGGGCTGTGGGGGTCTGGATGGGGAACAACAGGCTTCAGCTGAACCCTGGTAAGATGGAGTGGCTGTAGATCAATGGCCCCTCGGTGTCTCGGAATTTATCATCTTTAGTTCTGGATGGGGTTGCACTACCCCAGACAGACCCGGTGCGTAACTTGGGGGTCCTCTTGGATGCACGACTCCTGCTTGAAGAGCAGGTGGCAGTCGTGGCCAGAAGGGCCTTTGCACAACTTCGTGTTGTGCGCCAGTTACGCCCTTTCCTGGAGCGAGAGGCCCTTCGAACAGTCACTCATGCCCTGGTCATCTCCCAGATAGACTATCGTAATGCGCTCTACATGGGGCTACCCTTGAAGCGGATCTGGAAGCTTCAGCTGGTTCAGAATGCAGCCGCGCGGGCGATTTTAGGTGCCTCAAGATCGGCACATATAACACCTTTGCTCCGTGAGCTGCATTGGGTCCCAGTTTGCTTCCGGGTTCAATTCAAGGTGTTGGTTATCACCTTTAAAGCCCTACATGGCATGGGACCAGGTTACCTGAAGGACCGCCTCATCCCCGTTCAATCAACCCATCCCACCTGGTCCTGTAGAGAGGGCATGCTATGGACCCCGTCTGTAAGAGAGTTCCATCTGACGGGGTCTAGGAGGCATGCCTTCTCTGCGGTAGCCCCCGCCCTTTGGAACACTCTACCTCCTGAAATAAGATCGGCCACCTCTCTCCTGGACTTTAGAAAAAATCTAAAAACCTGGTTATGTCATCATGCTTGGGGAGGGGAGGGAAACAGCCAGTCTTGGGGTTGGCTAGCCGCTTAGATCTGCCGTATCCAGCCTTATTGACCGATACGATGAAATTGATGGGGTATATGCTGGCGTAAAGGGGAAAAACCGAGGCTTGAGAATAAACAGACAAGAATGCAGCTTGTTAGGGCCAACAGTGTTTACTGTTTAGCATAGGGCAATAATGTATATACAATCACATTATCGCAAATATGAAAAAGATGAATATACAGGATACAGCATTGTAAAAGGAAAACAAAACAAACTTATAAGCAGAGTTCCGTGTATTGATCCCAGGGCCAGAGTTCCTGCCATGGCCTATACCCAAAGCCAGGCATAGCTCACTCTGCCCAGTCCACGGGAAGTGAACACGTGAAGAACTACATGGCTAAAAGACACTAGAAATCAAGAAGACTTAGAACACCATTTTGCATGGTTGTATATTCAGTTCTTCTAGCTTTCTGATTGGCTGGAAGTTAGCTGTTACACACACTGGGCCTCAAAGCACATAGCATGTGCTGCATCTACGCACTGAGTTTCCCCCTTCTTGCTCAGGGGGGGCTTGAGCAAGGCTTCCCACGGAAGGATATCAGGAGACCTTGTTCCCATGCAATCTAGTCAAAACAATACACACGTGATTGTTGCTATCTTGCACCTGCACTTCACGTCACCATGAGAAGGCTGTGCTTTGTACAGAGATAATTTCGCCAGGGCAACACAAGAACTCTAACACCCCTCCCGAATTATTTCTGTACAAACATTTTTTTACAGAAATAAGAAAAACAAAGGTTAATACATGTAATAATCACACTATTCAAGTTACAGTTTTTACAACCAATAGTCATCAACACTAGAAAATGGTTTAAAAACACTTGTTACACATATGTATAATGCACAATATACATTTCATGCAATGTTTTATTCAGATACATACAAATACATAATAATACAAATTATGCAGGAACAGAAACACAGTACAATAGAAACAGAAAAACATTGCCCTCAAACGTCCTGTCCCCTCCTTTGCAAAAAAATCGCAGTCAGCATAGATAAGGAATTCCAATCCTGTTGCATGCTGTTAGCTGATTTTTTTTTTTTTTTTTTTTTGAGGCTCATATCGAGGGCTAAACCATTCTGCAAGCTTGGTACCCTACCTGGGCAAAACTAATTCAGGGCATGTCCACTGCGTTACTGCAGAGTGATATACTGTACAACAAATTAAGGATAAGCTTTCCTTTACACAAATGACACTCTGTAACACTCTGTCATTTGACACTCTCAAGAACCATCTCTGTTCTGGGCTTTTGTAACTTCATCACCAGGATAAATGGTTGAATTTGTGCCTTACTCCTTCAGCTGGCAATTCTATTTCAGCTGACTGACAAATTCTTATACAAGGTGGAAAACTTCAGTTTCTAAGCAGAAAACAACTACATAAGTACGAAGTCCTACACAAACTTCTACACTCTCTTATGTACATACAGAAAACAGCACGTGACTGTTCTCACATCCCAGTTAGCATCTGCACCATGCTAGCAATGACTGGCCTGCTTTAAAATCCATAAAGCACCCTGTTAAGTCAATGAATTGTTTGGGAACTTGTCACACATGTACAGCCAAACCGCTTGCCTTACACAAACTGTTTCAGGGAGATCTACATTCAAATATGCTGTGCCAACATCACAATATGTAAATGGACACCTGTTTCACGCTACGCAACCAGAAAACGCACCACACGTAAATATTCTGGCCTAGCTGTGGGTGCATACACTAGATCCACAGTTCACAAACTCCTTCTTGTGAACAAATCCCTGGGCAACACTGGCTTTACACTGCAGAGTATTATCAGATAGAAATGTCTTTCTGAACACTCATCTGGAACCTACAGCTTACTAAAACAAAGGATAGGTTGGTTACTTTCAACACTTCACCAAAACTCAAACTGACTATCCACAGCTGTGTTCCAATGCTCTCCTTGCCTCTCAAAGGCAGGAGCAACACATCTAGCAAAGACTGGGTTTTCTCAGGCAACTTGACACACTGTCACCTGCTAACTCTCAAATCTGTCAGGCTTCACACCCTGGAATAAGAGGACCCATGAGGAATGACCACTGTGCTTTCCCCATCACCGTCTCTTTCCTAATAACTGACTCCCCCTCCAGGCCCTGCAACTGCTCAGGTGAAATTCCCACTCCTTCACCTGAGGGGCCCTTTTCACACTCGGAGACTGGGGAACAGAAGAAACCTGAACTGGTTTTTGCCCATCTACTGAACCATGGACAGTGGGTTTATACTAGCAATGTAGCAATACTTCTGCAACCTTAGCATACAACCTTTCCAAACCAGTAGGCTGCTTAAAAACTAAAGCACTTCTGGAGATTTGGATTTGACCATGGCTTAATGAAACACTGTTAAGCCTTGGATTTTAATCAACAACCAACAACCAACAACCTGAAGCACTCTGCTTCCTTGGTTCTTCCTTCTCTGTGACCTGGGGTTGTGAACACACGCAAATGTTTCACAGACATGCAGGCACTTCAGTGAAGGGCGCTTGCCATACCAAAGAAAAACAACTTCTTTTTACAGTTGAATTCTACTACCTGGTTAGTTAGAAACACACACTGCAATCAAGGCAGCCTCTTCCCAGACATGGGATGGCACCTGAGCAACTAACAGCAGGCTATTTTTTGGTATTCACAACACCAACACTCAGCTAGAAATCCAACATTGGCAAGTCTTTGGGAGAATACTTTCCTACAAAGCCAATTCTGGAACAAATGGCTCAGGAACACTCCACTACAATCTGACTGAAACTGACCATATTTGCATCCTACCATTGCTACATACACTTCAAAGCGAGCACAGACCTTTGCTTTAGACTTCAACAAGTAGCAACAACACAAGCAGGTATGATCATCACCCAGAAGGAACATGAAACTCACACCCCACCATTACTTGGGACATGGGGGCTAACTAGATCTCTATGAACCAACTGAAATGGTCTAGTTAACACTCTGTCACTTTGCCTAGCAACAGACACAGTCCTGATTTTTTAGATTGTTTACACACAACACAATCAAGAAACTTTTGCACATTTCCTGGGTTCTAACTCAGAATGCATTTGGCTATCTGAGACACACTTTCCCATCCCGGGATACTCCAGTACTTTGTGAAAACTTTATGGATGCATTTATGATGTGGGGAACATTAAACACACAATGTCCTGTCCACACAATCTCCACAGCATCTCACACACTTGATTTTACAGGTTTGTCTCTAACACACTCAACCTCAACACAAGCAGTTTCATATCGCAATGAAACATTCAGCAACAAGTACACTCAGACTTGACCAGGGCTGGAACACTGAGGAGAGAAAAACAACAAGTGTACACATATACATTTCTTACACAGAAATACCAGCTAAAATGACTTGCTGAACTCAAGGCTGAAATTTGTAACAATAACCGTCCATGTTTACAAACTTTACAGTGAGCTGAATTCAAAAACAGAGTCTCTGCAAATGCTTACACAACAGCAGCCGGTAGAGTAGAAAACTCGGATTCGTTGGTTAGCTGACCCCTGGCATCTGGTGTCCCCTCCCTTCGTAAATCAGGCTTATTGCATCCGCTGGACATCGGGGCAGGGAACAGCCTTGTAGAATCACAGCAAACCACAGCAAATGTAAATTCCATACCAGGTTTTACTTCAGCTGGAACACTCTGTTCGGCAACAGCAACAGACGGCTCCTGGAAGTGGCTTGTACAATAATCCACAGCAGGAAGATAGCGTCCTTGCTTTCTCGACCAGTAGCTCCAGGCTTGACAAAAATCATGCACGCTTTTTCATAGCGCCAGAAAAAACATGCCTTCCTGCTCAAACGCAGCAAACAAAGTTTTGAACTCACCAAGGTGGGTTATCACAGTCTCACCGGTTGCAGCTTCAAACTATAAAGCTGTCTTAATAGACCACCAAGGGCAACAGAGCTCCACTGTGTATTAAAAGCTCCAACAGCTCTCAGCACCCATTTCTCAGTCCTTGGGTTGCTGAAATAATTCCATTCAGAGGATTTGATTCCCAAAAGCAAAAACGCCATAAGCACAGTCCAAACATGCTTGCACTTCTTCAGAGAGAACCCTCTGAATCCTCCAGGGATCTCTGGAAGTGGATTTGCCACTTACTGCCACAAATCATCTTCTTGCAAAAAGGATGATTCCATCTCCACACACTAGGTCAGATAGTTTGTGCCATCTAAAGCCCCAAATGGCAGACTGACCAGACACTGTTCAGCCATTGCTGACCACTCAAAGAAAACATGTTTATTCTGAAAACCAGCCTCTAAAAACAAACTCCCTTTTACAGCCAGGTCCAACGCAGCAAAGAAAACGCAAATTTCTCTCTGGGCCCATAACCTGATGGGGTATATGCTGGCGTAAAGGGGAAAAACCGAGGCTTGAGAATAAACAGACAAGAATGCAGCTTGTTAGGGCCAACAGTGTTTACTGTTTAGCATAGGGCAATAATGTATATACAATCACATTATCGCAAATATGAAAAAGATGAATATACAGGATACAGCATTGTAAAAGGAAAACAAAACAAACTTATAAGCAGAGTTCCGTGTATTGATCCCAGGGCCAGAGTTCCTGCCATGGCCTATACCCAAAGCCAGGCATAGCTCACTCTGCCCAGTCCACGGGAAGTGAACACGTGAAGAACTACATGGCTAAAAGACACTAGAAATCAAGAAGACTTAGAACACCATTTTGCATGGTTGTATATTCAGTTCTTCTAGCTTTCTGATTGGCTGGAAGTTAGCTGTGACACACACTAGGCCTCAAAGCACATAGCATGTGCTGCATCTACGCACTGAGTTTCCCCCTTCTTGCTCAGGGGGGGCTTGAGCAAGGCTTCCCACGGAAGGATATCAGGAGACCTTGTTCCCATGCAATCTAGTCAAAACAATACACACGTGATTGTTGCTATCTTGCACCTGCACTTCACGTCACCATGAGAAGGCTGTGCTTTGTACAGAGATAATTTCGCCAGGGCAACACAAGAACTGTAACAGAAATCTACCATTCTGGATCAAATTGTGTAATATACATATAACAATATATATATATATATATATATATATATATATATATATATATACACACACACACACACACACACACACACACACACACACGAACACACTTTGTTTTTACAGATATTTATAGTTTTTATTGATTTAAAATTTTTGCTGTTAACCGCCCAGGGTCCCTCCTTGTGGGGGAGATGGGTGGGATACAAATGTGATAAATAAATAAATATTATCCAGTAGGTGCTGCAGATCCTCATAGACCTGATTTACTTCTGCTTCTTCAGCATCTGTGGTTGGGGCATATATTTGGATCACTGTGATGTTAAATGGCTTACCCTGAATTCGAATTGAGATCATTCTATCATTGTTTGTATTGTATCCAAGCACTGCTTTAGCCACTTTATTATTAATTATGAAGGCTACTCCATTTCTTCTGTGGTCCTCTTGTCCACAGTAGTAGATCTGGTGGTCATCTGATGTGAAGTGGCCCATTCCAGTCCATTTCAGTTCACTGACACCCAAAATGTCTATATTTAATCTTGCCATCTCACCAGTCACCACATCCATGTTGCCCTGGTTCATAGATCTTACATTCCAAGCAGTATTATTAAAGGAATGGCTCTCTGACATCAACTATAGGCCAGACATAACAATCCAGTTCCCACTCTAAAAATCCCCCCTCCCAACAGAATATCCACTGGAAGAGCAGATGCTTATCAGTTCTTGCCTCTTGAAGCAAAATAGTAGAGACCAGCAACCTACACGTGTAGAACAGTCAGAAGCATGGCAGACGAACTGGCGAGGCTGACACTCCCTTAAGTCTAGTTTGGTGAATATTTTGCCTGTTGATAGGTGTGCTAACATGTCCGTCATCGGTGGTAGGGGGTATTTATTTGATGTGCTGATGGCATTCAATCCTTGGTAGTCTGTACATAAATGCAATGACCCAATGCTTGTGGCTCCCACTTCAGTTCCCGGCCGCGTGCCTTCCCATTCTAACCCTGCATAGGACCCATCAGCAAACTCCATCTCCCCAGACACCCAGTCAATGTGGGGATTGCGTTCCCTTAACCATTTCAGCTCCAACACTGTTGGTTGATTAGCTATGGGTGCTACAATGAACCTCACAGTCTCTTGATGTGTCCCAATAGTCATTCTTACAGCTTTGGTATAATATTCTAATGGGCCCCCTTTCATGTCAGAGCCATCAAGTTGACAAAATATTATTGGTACCCTGAGTTTATATAATTTCAATCTCAGTCCAGTCACTATGGCCGGGTGAATTAAACACCTAGAACACCCAGAGTCCAACATAGCTAGCAAACTAGCTTGGTCCCTCCAATCCAAAGTCTCGATTTTTACCTTAACTTGTGTGGTGGGACAGTCACTGCTCACCAGAGGATCAGCGTGCCTATCTGCAAATGCCTGTCCTCTGGCACATCTCAGGACAGGCAGTTGGAGTTTCCTGCCAGCAGAAATTCTTCATCTGTAGAGTCGTTGTCTCCGCTGAACAATTCTGCTTTGCTTGGATCCTCAATGGCTATTGTTGCTCCTTTTCTCTTTGCTGGTAGTGGTTTAGCTGCTTTAATCTGTGGTTTCTTCTTTGCGATGTAAGTGGCTTGAGGACAGTTACTAATTCGATGAACCCTTCTTGCCACATTTAAAACACAGTCCGCTCTTAGCCCAACAGTCTTTTTCCTCCTCCCAGGGTTTTTGACTGATCGATTTCTCCGTGGTGGAGCCGCCCCCATCACCCTTTTCCCCAGTGCTTGGAGCTGTTTGTATGATCTGATGTGCATTCTGGTGTTTTCTGCTTTCCCAGCTAGCTGGATCCACTCATCTAGCGTTTTGGGGTTCCCTCTCCCTGCTGCCATTTCCAGAATCTCCGGCCTTAGCCCCATCTGGAAATATTCGATTTGGAATGTTTCTGGCCAATTGGGCAACCAAACTAATCAGTTTTTTAAATTCCATGGCATATTCTGCCACTGTACGATTCCCTTGGCTCAATTGCTGTAATTCCACTCTAGCGGACATCTTCGACAAGGTATCTTCAACCCTCTTTCTCAATGCCATCATGAACAACTTAAATGTTAACAGTTCTTTGGCACTGGTATCATGCATGGCCACCAGCCAATGTGCTGCCTCCCCCTCCAAAAAGCTGGACACGTACCTTACTTTTGCCTCCTCAATAGCATATGATTCTTCAAATTCTTCCATGAACCCTCTCACATGGGTCATGAAGCAGGCTAACTTTCCAGGGTCACCATCAAACTGCATCTTTAACTTGTTGACAGCCAGGACTTTAGCTGTAATAGAAGGGGTTCTCCCCTTAGCTGGTACGTTTGAAGGGGGTAGGCTAAAGCCTTTTTCCGTTTTGGATGTTTCTTCCTCCTCCTCACTCTCACCTGACGTGTCACTCTCTGCTGAAGTTGTAGTCGGAGTGGCCGCCCTCTGGGTGACTTTACCCCCCTCTTGGGGAAGCAGTTGCAAGATGTGTTGCAAGGTCTTGTTCATCATAGCCATCTGCTGACTAATGGTCTCCAATTCGAAGTCCATGCAAGACGCCTTAGCCTCTAAGGAAGCCACTCTCTGGGACTGGGTTACCCGTGTCTTGGTAGTCTGCTTGCCCTTTTCAGGTTTCAGGCTGCCTCCAATCCCCATGGACCACTCCGCTCGAGTTTTCAGAGTGCGCAACCCTGGAATCTCAACAGCCTCACCACTGCTCCCTTTATCTCCCTTTTTAGATTTCTTCTTACGATCAGCTTTATTGTCAAAGGCAACTGATTTCTCTTCTTTCGGGACTACTCCAATGTCCCTGGAAGTTCCTGGTTGCTCGGGCTCCTCTACTTGTAATTGTTCCATAGAGTCTTCCATCCTGCTGTTCTCTGCCATGCAGATTGTCAGTAGGTAGGTGGTAGATGGTCGATTCTCACCGATAAGGCTCTCTGTGGTTTCAGCAGTAGCCTCGGGACAAACCAACATAAAAGGGCATTTGGATCTTTCTGTAATGACTCCAACTTCAATGCCCCAATAAACACTTCTCAATGCACTTCATTGAAATGCAGAATAAGCTTTATTAAGGATACGTGTAAATCAAAGCACTCCCAAAGCTCCGAATGCCGGATTTGCACCAAACAGCTCTAACTTAACTCTCCCCCCTGTGCGCCAATTTCTTTGTGACTTTGATGTCAATGTCCATTGCTTTCACTCTCCATTCCCAGGCCTCTTTCCAACTCCTGCAGGTGGCCGCCCTTGGCGCTGCATTCCACAGTCTCTGATGGAAACCACAACTCTGTGCTTGACACAGCTCGCCCCCTCCTCACATTCCACAAGCTAACACTAACACGATTAATGGCAGGATTCAACTTTGAACCCTGACAGCCATCTTTCTTCTTCCTGAACATGACTGGTGCTACCATGGGTGAGGTCGCCGGCTGGATGAAACCTCGTTCTAAGTTTTTGTCTATGAACTACCTAAGCGCTTCTAGTTCCTTAGGAGTCATAGAATACAGTTTGGATTTCAGTAATTCCACCCCTGGTTCCAACTCGATAGCAGTCTGTTTTTCTGGGGGGGGGGGCAGCTGATTAAATTCGCTTTCACCAAATACTTCTTTTAGGTCACAGAACTGGTTTGGAATGAATTCAACTGCCTCCCTTTGTGTATCCTCCCCTGGTTCTATTGCTGCCCCCATTAGTTCAATCCCCCCCCCCCCAGTTAACTGGATTCAAATCCCTCATACTTTCCATCTTTGAAAATCATCTGGCCAGTTGACCAATTTACTTAAGGGTTTTGTTCTTTTAACCACGCCAACCCCAATACTATGGGATGATCTGTGGGAGCTACAATAAATCTTAATGTCTCTTCATGTGTACCTATCTTCATTCGGACCACTTCTGTACAGTACTCCACCGGGCCCCCTTCATCTCTGACCCATCTAGCTGAATGAAATTGATGGGTGTGGGTAATCGTTTTACTTTTAATCTAAGTCCAGTCACTAAGGTGGGGTGGATTAGGCATCGTGTACAGCCTGAATCCAACAACCCTGCTAGGGTTGTTCCTCCCTGGCCCCTTAATGTCTCTAATTTGACCCGTATTAACATTGAAGAACAGGGTCCGCTCAGCAAGGAATCCTCGCGCCTCTGTTTGGTTGCCTGTCTCTCGGCACTTAAGACAGGCTCTGTCCGTTTCCCACCAGCTGGAATTCCTCATCTGTGGAGCTGTCTTTTTCTGGGAAAGCTTCACGGAATTGCCTCTCTTTCAGAGCTGCTGCCATTCCTTTCTTTTTTAGTTCAACCTGCTTGGAACTTTTTTCTCTTGCTTTAGGGGTCATTGGGCTTGTGGTTTGTGGGCAATTGGTGATGCGATGTCTCTCTTTTCCGCATTTGAAACACAAACCCCCTTTTAATCGCCATTCTTTTTCCTCCCCCCATGACTTATGGCTTGTTCATTTCTCGGGGTTAGTGGTTGCATGGGGTGGTCTTTTCTCTGCTGGTTGGGCTTGCTGCTGTCTTCTGAAGTGGATACGCATATCCTCTACTTCACCAGCCAAACAGATCCACCCCTTCAATGTCCTGGGATCTCCTCTAGCCAGAGACCACTCCAGGATTTCAGGTTGTAATCCCCCTTGGAAATACTCAATTTTCAATGACTCTGGCCAATTCGTTAGTTTTCCTGCCAGTCTCCTAAATTCTGTGACATATTCAGAGACCAACCAGTTCCCTTGTTTAATGCCTTGAAGATCAGTTCTGGGTCTAATTTTTGCTAGTGGGTCTTCAAATCGTTCTCTCAGGGCACTCATGAAATCATTAAAGTTCTCTAGTTCTATCACCTCTGAGTCATGCAGTCCCATTAACCACTCCACTGCTTCTTGCTCAAGGTGGGCTGAAACGTAGCACTCCTTAGAGCCTTCTGTGGGGAATAGTTCCTCACATTCTTCCATAAGCCCCTTTACATGGGTTAGGAAACAAGACAAATTCTTTGGATCCCCATTGAACTTTGCCTTCAACTCCCACACCCTGAACTGGGCTCGATGTCTGTCTCACCGTTCTACTTCAAAGCTGGTTGTGTTGTGACAGCGCTCTTAATTGGGGGGGGGGGGGGAGCGGCCTTCCGGTTCATCCTGGTCTGAATTTTCTTCACCACCTGAACTTTCCTCTTCACTTTCTGGAGACGCTTCATCCTCCACCACCTCTGCACGAGCTGCCGGCTCTTTTTCTAATAGGTGGAGGATCTGGTCGACCGTTTTTTGCAGGTGTGACATTTGATCCTCTACGCTGTCCATCATTTCCTCCAGAGCCTGTACTTGCTGCTCCATCGTCGCTCGGTGGGAGTGGGCATCTTTTCCTTTGGTTGCCCACTTATCTGAGTACCGCTCCACGCCACCCCCAATTTTGGTTGCCCACTCATACTTATTCTTTTTGGAGGTGCTGGTTCGGGGCGCACTCTCATAGTTGGTTCAGGCTTTCAGCTGGTTTCGCCGTCCCCCCGGTCACTCCTGGTATTCTTCCTCCATTGAGTTCGTTGGGATTTGGTGTTTCCCATCGGCCAACTGGCTGGCTTTTTGTTTTGCACGTTTCTGTTTGCTCAAGCCAGAGCCCTTTCCTTTGGATTCTCCACTCTCACCTCCCGCCGTTGGAAGGGCATTCGTGGAGTCCGAAGTTCCTGGTTGTGGATCTTCCTCACTAAACTGGTCGTTTACAGGCAAGTAATCCATTTTGATTCAAAATTTTGAATTTTTTTTTGGTTCAAAATTGGGAAAGGAGTACGACAAGGCTGTATATTATCACCCTGCTTATTTAACTTATATGCAGAGTACATCATGAGAAATGCCAGGCTGGATGAATCACATGCCGGAGTTAAGACTGCCGGGAGAAATATCAACAACCTCAGATATGCAGACGATACCACCCTAATGGCAGAAAGTGAAGAGGAACTAAAGAGCCTCTTGATGAGGGTGAAAGAGGAGAGTGCAAAAGCTGGCTTGAAACTCAACATTAAAAAAACCCAGATCATGGCATCTGGTCCCATCACTTCCTGGCAAATAGAAGGGGAAGAAATGGAAGCAGTGACAGATTTTATTTTCTTGGGCTCCAAGATCACCGCAGACGGTGACTGCAGCCATGAAATTAAAAGACGCTTGCTCCTTGGGAGGAAAGCTATGGCAAACCATATTAAAAAGCATATTAAAAAGCAGAGACATCACCTTGCCGACAAAGGTCCATATAGTTAAAGCTATGGTTTTTCCAGTAGCAATGTATGGCTGTGAGAGTTGGACCATAAGGAAGGCTGAGCGCTGAAGAATTGATGCTTTCAAACTGTGGTGCTGGAGAAGACTCTTGAGAGTCCCTTGGACTGCAAGGAGGTCAAACCAGTCAATCCTAAAGGAAATCAACCCTGACTGCTCATTGGAAGGACAAATGCTGAAGCTGAAGCTCAAATACTTTGGCCACCTAATGCGAAGAGAGGACTCACTGGAAAAGACCCTGATGCTGGGAAAGACTGAAGGCAAAAGGAGAAGGGGACGGCAGAGGATGAGATGGTTAGATAGCATCACCGATGTAATGAACATGAATTTGGGTAAACTCCGAGAGACAGTGGAGGACAGGAAGGCCTGGCGTGCTATGGTCCATGGGGTCCCGAAGAGTCGGACACAACTAAATGACTGAACAACAACAATCCATTTTGACTTGGCTCATTGTGTGAGGGTGCGATCCTTCGACTGGCAAATGAAGCTCGAACACACAGTCCATAGGACATATAAAAGCTTTATTTACAGTGAGCGATCTGGTTCCACGTCAATGAACCAAATAAAGCATAGATACAAGACTTTACAGTTTAATAGGTTTTGGTTTCCCCCCCTCCCCAGGAATGTGCTTGTCAGTTACATCTCTCTCTGTCTCGCACCCTCTCTTCCATGGCTCGGAACTGTCCGGCAAATGTGCTGGTTTCCTTCACATAATCCACACTGTGTAATGATTGTCTGTCTGGCGGTTTGCTGTTACATTCTTCCTATTGATAGCTTTTGGTGTCCTGGCTGAGGGATATGTTTATGTGATTGAAATCTTATGTCAGGGTGGCATAGGTACCATCATGACAGCGGGACTAGAACTCACGGTCTCCTGGTTTCTAGCCCGTTGCCTTAACCACTAGACCAAACTGGCTTATGGGTTCAGCAGGCCTTCAACTCAGTGACCCCAGTCCTAAAACTTCCAGAGGGTTCAGCAAGATGCCATTTTGATAGTATTGATTGCTGCAGAAAGGTTAAATGGGACCAAGAAGGTCAGACTCCCTTATCAAGGTCATGATTAAGGACATTGGCCAGAGCAATTAATTCCATTTCTATGCTAAGAATTGGCCTGAATCCTGGCTGGCCTTTTTTTCTCCAGGATTCTCTGTAACTGAATCATCGCCAATCATCTCAACAACCTTCTCCAAAAGTTGTAGACAGGGCAAAATTTATCAAAAACAGCTGGTTCAAGGGAAATCTTCTTCAAGAGAGTGCCTAATTACTTCCTTCAAAACAGGCAACATTCCTCCCTCCCTCAAAAAATTATTAACAATTACCTGGTCCAGCTACTCACATGCCATCTGAATGCCTCTAGAAGCTATGAAGGGCAAGGGTCCATCCCACCAGTGGCAGAGTTCATACCATTGAGAACCTTATCTACTTCTTCAGGCTCAAAAGAGTCCACCCAACAATACAAGTCCCCACCTTGTTCACCTCAGTGGACTCTGCCCAACTGGCAGCATCCAGCCCAGAGCAGATACAGGTGACTTAATCTACCAGCCAGTTAACATGGAGACTCAGAAACCTGGATCAGCCTGAAGAGCTGCTTTTCCAGTGGTGGTAGCCAGTGGGTCCCTGCACAGTGAGAAGAGAGGGAGAGCGAGAGCTAGAGAGACTATTCGCTCTCTGCTTTTCCATGGCACAGTTCTCCCACAGCTGCTAGCTGTTTTCAGTCTGCTTTTGAGCACAAGCGCAGAACTGTTTCACAAAACCAGAATAAATATTGACAGATAGCTAACCCCACCTCTTCCTCCAGTCCCAGCTCCAGCTCCAGCCTTCCTTAAAGAGAGAGATTGCTGCCATGTAGTGGGAAGGGAGGGAAAACTAGAGGAATCCACCAAACGCTCTCCTTAAAGTGCCCCGTGCACCAAGAAAGCAGCCTTTACCAGGTTACTATGGCAGGATAGCGATCATCAATGGGGACAGCAAATTTTGCACTGATCTAGTTGTCTGCTTGACACCTGTTTGGCCTTATCCACACATTTTGCTTGCCACACAGAAAGATGTTTCACTAATTGTTTCCGGAGGACCAGATTAAGAATGTGGTGTAAATGCACCCATGAGGCCCAAATGCCTTTTCCTCCTCCGGTGGCAGGGTCTTCAATCGGTTGGAGGAAATGCTTCACGGCCTTCTTGCTGGGCCTGATGCAACCTCGGTTCTTGGGGAGGAGGTGAAGGGAGGGGGACGGAGGGGGTCAATGCAGACGGTGTGGGAACAGTCAGTCACAGGCAGAGTCAAAGCGTTCTTGGAGCGAAGTAGCCTGAGCTGCTGGGCTGCAGTATGAGACTCTGGAGAGCTCCCAACTGCTCCAGACCTCCTGGGGAGGCCCAACTCCTTTTGCTCAGGTCAGGCTTCCATGGTCAGGCTGGACCTCTTGAGATCAATCATACAAATTTAATTAAAGGCTTCAGACCAGGGTGGGTAGGCTGGATGGGGCAGCTCTTTCTGGATGACCTGTGAAATCTTCAGTCGGGGCTGCCCCAGCATTAGGCCCTCCTGATCCTGCTGCTCAACTGTCTCTCAGGCAATCCAGGAAGCCATGCATTCAATGTGCTGCTGGCTTTTAAGGCAGATGGAAATAGCAAGGTTGGCAACGGGAAAACAAAAAGTTGGGCATTATGAGGATAATAACTTGGAAAGTGTCAAGCAAAGAATAATTGAATTCAATGACATTCAATGCTACAAAAAACAATAGTAGCCATGTGGCCACCCGCCTGATTCATGTTTAACAAAACAAGGCTAAGGGTCATGCAGTCAGGAGTCCCATAAATAACAAGTTAATGGGATTTCTGAACAAGCTGTCCCCAAAATGGTTTTTCATCTCACAGAGAGAACATTAAAATGCAAATGGATGCAGGTGGTGTCCTCATAAACAACCATGTTCATTTAACCCCTGACCTTACCATTTCACAGCCTATTCTGACAATTTATATGGCCCTAGTCTTGTTTGTCACTCGCAGCTGCAAGGCTAGAAAGCCAGTGTCTTTCCTAGGGAAACAGCAGCAGTAGCATGTGCAAACATGTCTGCACGATTGCACTGCCCTTAGAAAACTTCCTACACCACTATCACTCTTCCATTTCCCTGACATTGCTCAAGACATTGTTAACTAAGAAGTCCAAACTATGGAATTATCCAGAGGAAAGGAAGATAGTTTCAGCAGAACTTCTCCATTGCTAAATGTCTATGAAGGTTCTCAGTCATCCAGGTGGAATTGTCTGTAGCTTGAATCATGTCAACTGGATTTCTATTTTCTCAGTGGAAACGTTTCGCTCCTTATTCAAGGAGCTTCTTCGGTCTGAGCAAAGTTGGTAAGGGAATCCTAAATATGTTTCTAGGTAGCTTCTCCATTGCTAAGTTTATTTTTTTCTCTGCCAGCTGACAAGGAGAAGTGATCTCCTGCCTGTTGAGCCTTTCTCTAAGGGATGTCTCGGAACTGGAATAATAATAATAATAATAATAATAATAATAATAATAATAATAATAATAATAATTTGTTAAACTTGTATGCTGCCCAACTGACAATTACTCTGGATAGCTCACAACAAGTTTGGTCTAGCGGTTAAGGCTAGAAACCAGGAGACTGAGAGTTCTAGTCCCGCCTTAAGCATGAAAGCCAGCTGGGTGACCTTGGGCCAATCACTGTCTCTCAGCCCAACTCACCTCACAGGGTTGTTGTTGTGGGGAAAATAGAAGGAGGAAGGAGTATTAGGTATGTTTGCCGCCTTGAGTTATTTATAAAAATAATAAAAAGACGAGATAGAAAATAAATAAATAAATAAATAAATAAATAATAATAATAATAAAAACAAAGAAATTATTCTTGGCGATCATTACCATTGGCGATCACTTGTAGCCAAGTAAGATTGTCTTCCAAGGGTAAAATCTTAACAGTGGATCCGTAAGTGGCTGTAAAGGCCAATTCTGGATCCGCACAACCTCCCACAGTGAGGGCATAGGTTTCTGGGTGGAAGACGGTCACGATGAGGGTTTGCTTGACGTGCCTTCCTCTTAGCTCGTTTCTCCCTTTCGCCCTGTACTCGTGCTTCTTCAAAGTCCGTAGCACCTTTAATAAAAGCTGACCTCCATAGAACCGATATAAGGAAAAAAAGATAAAAGATGGCAAGGGCAACAAACTGTATGGGATGAAGCAAGGGGTCTCCCTCTCCCTCTCCCTCACCAAAGGCCTGGGTAAAGAGCCAGGTCTTCGTGGCTCTTCTGAACAACAGCAGAGGGGACCCAACCAGATCTTGGGGGGAACCTCATTCCAGAGGGCAGGCACTGTGAGAGAGAAGGCATGCTTCTGGGGTCCTGATAGATAACCCAGTTTAATCAAAGGAACCTGGAACATGCCAACCGAGTCCAGTCCAAGTCAGAGTGAATCTGAGCAAGTTTATCCATCGGGTAGCCTGAATAATCCTCACAGCAGCCCAACAGATATTCCGAGGGGCCCTCCCTACCCAATAGGGACTGGGTCACCTTAAATAAGTGGATGCAATAAGGCAGAGAAATATTGACGTTTTGGTACCCATATCGCCATGAGGTAATCCCTAACATGGGCTCTTACCTGTGTCCAGTCAGACTCGCTTCGAGTCTTCCTCTAATGGCGCTTCAGACATCTCTTCTGGTGCTTCATCTCCCATAGCTGCTTGATAAACCAAGGTGCACCCTGGGATCAGTGCGCAGGGAGGGACCACATAGGAGCGATATACAATCCAAGTCCCGGCCACTCACCCATCCCAGGCAGCGACTCGGGCCTCGGCTGAACCACCCGCCAGATCCTCAGGGAAAAACCCTTAAGAAAACACCTTGTGACCATGGCTTCTTCATTCCGACTCTTCTTGGTGTTGCCCTCCCTTTTCAAGGCAGAAAATATAGAGGATGTGGCCTGCTGATGCCTTAAATACAGTAAAGAAAAGATTACCTGTCCTCCATTCTTCATAGTATTTGGTATCATAGTAACCTTTTCTACAGTGAGCAGATCAGCAGGTGCAGTTGCTCTTCTGCCTCACCTCAAACCCTGAAACCCTAACCCTAAGGGTTGGAAGAGCCCCCTAGTCCAGGCTCCTAGAATCTACCGCTATAGCCAGAGCCAGTTTGGAGTCGTGTTAAGGCGCCAGGCTAGAAACCGGGAGACCAGGAGTTCTAGTTCTGCCTTGGGCACAGAGCCAGCTGGGGGATCTTGGGCCGGCCCCTCTCTCTCAGCCCTGGGAAAGAGGAGGCCAGGGCAAACCACTCCCGAAAAATCTTGCCAAGAAAACTGCAGGGATTAGTCCAGGCAGGCGCCAGGAGTCAAAAACTGACTTGAAGGCCCGCACACACACTACTACAGCATCCCTGACAGATGGCCATCCAGTCTCTGTTTAAACACTTCCAGGGAAGGCGAGTCTACCAACACACAAGGCAGTTACCTCCCCAGTTGAACAGTTAGAACGTTTTTCCAACCAAAAGCTACTTCCTTGTAATTTAAACTCAGTGTTGCTTTCCTTGTCTTCTGTCACCCCATTTTCAGTGCCTTGGATACTTGAAGACAGCCATTGTGTCAGGATGCCATTCTCATCCTGCCAGAGATAGATGGGGTTTGTAGTTATTAGATTAGGTAGATGGGGTTTGTAGTTATTAGGTTAGGTAGATGGGGGTTGTGGTGAGTAGGTAGATGGGCAGTAATTAGTTAGCATGCTTACAGGATGTTAGAAGAAGCATTAGAGATAGGCAGGGAATGTAAGGCATTGGAATGTGGGGGGTGGAGAGAGTAACCAGACTCCAAGGCCGTTCAGCTGGGATCATCAAAGGACTGGCAGTTTAGAGTTATGGGAACTGAGTAGGTAGGGGAGGGGTTGGTGAGGAGTACGTGGGAACTGGCATGTTTAAGTTGTGATTGCGTGCGCTTTTGCTCAACCTGCTCTTTGCATCGATTCTATTCACTTGTATTAATAAAAGAACTTTTTCATATCCTACCATGGCTTGTGCTAAGAGTTGCTAAATTAATATCAAAGGAGTGGATTGTCACACATTGCATCCCCCTCAGTTTTATCTTCTCCAGGCTGAACCTTCTGAACACCTCCAACTGTTCATTATAAGCTTTTCCTCCAGGCTGCTTAAAATCTTGGTTGTTCTTCTCTGGATATGCTCCTATTTGTCAATGTCATACCTGAACTGTATCCAGAACTCCGTGCACTATTCTAGGTGCAATCTGGCCAATGCAGAGTAGAGAGGATTCTTTCTGCAGCTTCATCACTCTGTTAACTCCCACTCAGATTATGATTCACCCCAACATCCAGTTACTTATTTATTTATTTATTTTTCAAATTTGTGCCACCACCCATCTCCCCCAAAAAGAGGGACTCTGGGCGGTTTACAATAAAAGCAATATTAAAACAAGAAATATACTAAAATACAATACAATTTCCAGACCTAAATACAGAACAAAAACAAATATAAAACCCAAGTGGTGCAAGATGTCTAACACAGTGAGTAGGGCTCTACGGTGCTAGCCACCCCCAAGTATGGTTATTTGTCTTCCCACCCCAAGCGAGGCGGCAGTGCCAAGTCTTCAATCTTCTACAGAAGTCCAGGAGAGAGGAGGCTTGCCTCACCTACGGGGGCAGAGTGTTCCAGAGGGTGGGAGCCACAGCAGAGAAGGCCCGCTTCCTGGACCCCGCCAGGCGAAATTCTCTCACGGATGGGGTCCGTAACATGCCCTCTCTGCATGATCAGGTGGGGTGGGTCGATGTCATAGAGATGAGACGGTCCCTCAGGTAGCCTGGACCCATGTCATGTAGGGTTTTAAAGGTAATAACCAACACCTTGAATTGGACCTGGAAGCAAACTGGCACCCAGTGCAGCTCACGTAATAGTGGTGTCACATGTGCCAATCTTGGGGCACCAATAATTGCCCGCACCGCCACATCCTGGTCCAGGAAAGGGCGTAGCTGGCATACAACACGAAGTTGTACAAAGGCCCTTCTGGCCACGACTGCCACCTGCTCTTTGAGCAGGAGTCATGAGTCCAGAAAAAACCCCAGATTCTGCACTGGGTGTGTCTCGGGCAGTGCAACCCCACCCAGAACTAAAGATGACAATTTCCCGGATACAGAGGAGCAATTAACCCACAGCCACTCCAACTTACCAGGGTTCAGCTGAAGCCTGTTGCCCCCCATCCAGACCCCCCCCCCCAGACCCCAGGCACCTAGAAGAGGGCAGCCACCGCATCACTTACCTCACCCGGGATGGAGATGTATAATTGGGTATCATCAGCATATTGATGATACCTCATCCCGTGGTGGCAGATGATCTCACCCAGTGGTTTCATGTAGATATTAAATAGAACAGGAGAGAGAACTGAACCCTGTGGCACCCCACAAAGGAGGGGCCGGGGCCCAGATCTCTCGCTCCCTATCAACACTGATTGGGATTGGCCCTGGAGGAAGAAGGAGAACCAGCGCAACACCACCACGCCCACCCCTAACTCCCTGAGCCGCCCCAAAAGGATACCATGGTTGATGGTATCAAAAGCCACTGAGAGGTCAAGGAGAGGTAGGATGGATGCACTGCCTCCATCCCGCTCCCGCCAGAGATCATCCATAAGCACGACCAATTCAGTCTCTGTCCCATATACCAGCCTGAAACCTGACTGAAAGGGTTCTAGATAATCCGTTTCATCCAGAATCCTCTGGAGCTGCAATGCCACCACCTTCTCAACCACCTTCCCCAAAAAGGGGAGGTGGGAGACGGGACGAAATGTGTCCAACACAGTAGGGTCCAGTGATGGCTTCTTGAGGAGGAGGTGAACCTGCACCTCCTTAAAGGCAGCCGGAAACACCCCCTCTCCCAAGGATGCATCAACCATTGCCTGGACCCAACCACATGTCACCTCCTGGGCAGCCTTCACTAGCCAGGAGGGGCATGGATCTAGATGACAGGTGGTGGCATTCTCAGTCCGGAGGATCTGTCCACTTCCTCAGGTCCAACAGGATCAAACCATTCCCAGATAACTGGGTAAGTACGTTCCCTCGGCATCTCCTCAGACCCTGTCTCATGCTTGGAATCCAACTTGGAATGGATCCGAGTGATTCTTATCCTGCAGATGCTCAGAAAGCTCTTCAGACCGGCCATGTAGGTGGGCCACTGGGCCCACCTTCCCCAAAAGGGATCAAATGACCTTAAACAGGGCAGTTGTGTGGCATTTTGCGGATGCAATAAGAGCTGAGAAATATTGATGTTTCGCAGCTCTTACCAACACAAGGTAGGCCTTAACAGTGGCCCTAGGTTGTGTTCGGTCAGATTCAGTCTTTGTCTCTTTCCTCCAGCAGTGCTCTAGACATCTCTTAACCCTGTTCAAAACCCTCAACTCGTCCGTGAACCACGGAGAGTGTCGGGTTGAGTGGGGCAAGAGAGGTCGCATAGGTGCAATCCTGTCCAAGGCCCCGGCCGCCTCCCTATTCCAGGCTGCAGCCAGGGCCTCTGCTGGACCGTGCAGAAGATTCTTGGGTGTAACCCCCAGCTCCTTCTGAAACCCCACTGGCTCCATCAGTCACCGGGGTCGGACCAATCGAATGGGTCCAGCCTCCCTATGGAGTGGGGCAGCATAAGAGAATCTCAGGGCCACCAGAGCGTGATCTGACCATGACAGTGAGGACAGATGTAACTCTCCCCTCAGATCACATTGCCATGGCTCTGACAAGAAAACCAAATCTGGCGTCAGGCCACTGTTCTGAGTTGGGTCCCGAATAATCTGTGACAGGCCCATGGTCGCCATGGCAGCCATGAACTCCCAAGCTGCTTCCAAGGCATGCCCCAGGGAAGGCAGATTGAAGTCCCCCAGAACCATAAGTCTGAGGAATTCTGCCACCAACCCCAAGACAGCCTCCAGCAGCTCAGGCAGGGAGGTTGCTATGTAGCAGGGAGGCTGGTACTTGTCCAGGATGGTTTTCACCCTTCTGATAGTCATGCCTTTGATTTTTCCTACACAAATGTAGGACTTTGCAATTGCCCCTGTTGAAATTCATTTTGCTGGGTTTTACCTGTTTTTCAAGCTTGTCAAGATCTTTCTGAATACTATCCTCTAATATTCCCCTCTAGTTGTGTCATCTTCAGATTTGACGATGATATCTTCTAAAGCCTCATCCATAAGCATGAATCTACTTATCTGAGTTTTCGTACCCTGGGAAATATATTTTTCTTATGTTTTGCTTACAACTAGTTAGGTTCAGGTGTAGCACCACTGATTCTGTCAGGGAGATAACTGGTGAAGAAGGAGGGGGCTCCCTCCAGGGGGATAAATGCATGCGCAGTACTGAATCGCTTTGCTTTCATCATGAGAGGCTGAGGGTGGCACCGCCCTAATTTCTTGGGCCCTTTCTCTGAGCATTACTAGTTCATTTTAGTTTAGCTGGATTCTGTCTAGCAGAGTAGAACAATAAAACACTAGAGCCGGTACACCAAGGCTCAGTGTGTTCCTTCGCTCGAAGTCAGGACAGATTTCCCCCCTCTCTTTTCAGCCTTCTGGAAGATGGAAAGTCAGCAAGATCACTGAGTAATGTTGGAGAGTGTGCAATCTGGGCTGAATTAGTTTCAGGAGCTGAAGTCTTCTATTTTTCCTTTCCTTTCCTCCCTATAAGTTCTGTAATCTGGTCCAGGAGGACATAATGCAGATTGCTTGCCTGGCTTGGCAGTCTATGCAGGGGTACCCAACCTTTTTGGCACAAGGGACCGGTTTCTTGGAAGACACTTTTTCCATGGACTGGGTGGGGTGGGGTTTGCAGGTGGGAGCCAATCGCACAGACCAGGGGAGGCAGGGTGTGCAGGCAGGAGCCAATTGTGCAGACCAGGGGCGGGTTTGCAGGTGGGAGCCAATCACACAGACCGGGGGGGGGTGTGTGTTGCAGGCAGGAGCCAATTGCACGGATCGGGGGGGCGGGGTTTGCAGTTGGGAGCCAATTGCGCGGACCGGGGGGTGGGGTTCAGAGACCGGCATGGCAGCCCAGTTCGTAACAGGCCACGGACTGGTACCAGTCTGCGGCCCAGGGGTTGGGGACCCCTGGTCTATAGCACAGACCGACAACAATATCTTTGACCCTAAAACTGAGTCAACCATGCTCCCAGCTATTTGCCATAATAGGTTTACAAGACCTTTGAGGGTAAAGTTACTCATATAGTTGGCAGTGTTTATTTGTTAGATGTCTATCCTGCCCTTCCTCCAGGAACTCAAGGTCGTATACTTAACACTCCTTCCATGTAATGGAAATGTGGGAATGCCGGAAATAATATTTTAGACATTTGTATGGGAATGATAGTGGTATGGCAAACAGTGGAATTGAAATAAATGTGTTAAATATTAGCCTTCAAGACAAAGTTGATGAAAAAGAAGTTATAAATGCTATTTAAAATTGGTAAAGCTCTAGTGTAGATGTCATAACTGGAGCAATGTTAAAATTAGGGGTGTGCACAAAATGAGAAAAATGCTTTATCCAACATTGATAAATGACTAAGATAAAGATCTATGATTCTCTTTGTTTTATATATTTAAGGCTAAATGCATAAGGAATATTTCTTGTAATGATACAAGTGTGATACTCAGGGACATAAATTTACATGCACATTTATTTGCAATCAATGCCCTATTTTTGGCTGAGAACCCAACTGATTTGTAGCAAATGTTAGATTGCATGATGCAACAAGAAGTATGGATCTGAAAATTAATGTATCAGAGTTCAAGGTTGTTTATTAGGGAAAAAATGAATGAATGATTACAAGTTGCATATACTGTAAATGGCAAAAAAAAAAAAAAAAACCCAAACAACATCACAGAAAAGCATAGAGCAATTGGATGGATTTATGTACCTTGGTAGAATGTTTACTAATGGTGAAGAAATGGATGGAGAAATTTTAAGACATACAAAGACTTGTAGAAAATCATTGAGTAGTGTGTGGTCTGTTGCGAGAAGTGAATGTTTGAGGGAATAATAAAAAAGGGCTGAAAATATAGGAGCATCCTTGCCCCATTTTGTGTTATGGAAGTGAGAAGTGGCTACATGCTGAAGGCAATGGGATCAAGTGTGTCTAGTAAAATGAGAAGAGATAGGTTCAAGAATAAGTGGTGAAGGAAGAGTGAATGGGTTAACAGGTGGGGGAAGAACAAAAATATTGTCTTTAGTGATGGTGCATTAGAGACAGGTTAGAAATTTAAAAGAAGAAAAAGCAACTTATCAATCAGTTTATGGATGTGGTGGAAGGAAGGAAGGAAGGAAGGATGGTTCGCATGGACAGAAAGGTATGGAGTGACATAGTGTGTGGTATTGGTATAAACTAGATTTAGTTAGAATTTCTTTTCTTTTTTCTTATTTCCTGCATCCAAATGTTATAGCTTACTGTTCTTACTCTTTTTCTGTGCTTTTCATGATACTGCTCATCCCAAAAGGGTGCAGTGTGATGGGTCTGTGTGCATGCTTGTTTCTCACAAGTATTATTAGCAAGTCAGGAGTTTCCCATCTTGTATATATGCATTTGATTCTTGTTTCCTAAGTTAAATATTTTCTACTTTGCTCTGTTAAAGTTCATTCTGTTATATTTTTAGCCCATTTCCCTAAACTCTCAAAATCATTCTGAATTTTATTTCTGGGTGCTACACCACTGCTGTACTATCTAATGATACCACCACCTCATTGATGTAAATGTTGAAGAGTGCAGTGCTAAAACCATTCAACACTCCACTCTATTCCATCTCCATCCAGGTTGGACCCAGTTTGAGCCAGCTATGTACCTAATATTTATTTATTTGTTTGTTTGTTTGTTTGTTTATTTATTTATTTATTTATTTGTCCAACTTCTATCACCGCCCATCTCCCCCCACAAAGGGGACTCTTGGCGGTTTACAACCAAGTTAGTAATTAAAAACATATAAAATACAATATAACAACTCTAAAAATAAATTAGATATAAATACTGTATATAAAATCCAAGAGGCTATGAGGTTATATTTAAAAGAACTCTATGGCACAAGCCAACCCCACGAGGAGCTTTTACCCTTCCCATTCCAAGCGAGGTGGCAGAGCCAGGTCTTCAATTGTTTTCGGAAGGTCAGGAGTGTGGGGGCTTGCCTCACCTCCAGGGGCAGAATGTTCCAAAGGGCGGGCGCCACTGCAGAGAAGGCCCGCCTCCTGGACCCCGCCAGATGGAATTCTCTTACAGACGGGGTCCATAGCAAGCCCTCTCTGCATGACTGGGTGGGGCGGGTCAATGTTCTGGGGATGAGACGGTCCCTCAGGTAACCTGGTCCCATGCCATGTAGGGCTTTAAAGGTGACAACCAACACCTTGAATTGGACCCAGAAGCAAAATGGTAACAATGCAGCTCACACAGCAGAGGTGTCACATGTGCCGATCTTGGGGCACCCGTAACTGCGCGCGCAGCTGCATTCTGGACCAGCTGAAGCTTCCGGATACTCTTCAAGGGTAGCCCAATGTAGAGTCCATTGCAATAGTCTATATGGGAGATGACAAGGGCATGAGTGACTGTACAGAGGGCATCCCGGTGCAGGAAAGGGCATAGCTGGCGTACAACACGAAGTTGTGCAAACGCCCTTCTGGCCACGACTGCCACCTGCTCTTTGAGAAGGAGTTGTGAGTCCAGAAGGACCCCCAGGTTCTGTACTGAGTCTGAATGGGGTAGTGCAGTGCCACCCAATCCAGATCTAAAGATGACAACTCCCTGGATCCAGAGGCGCCATCAATCCACAGCCACTCCATCCTGCCAGGGTTCAGCTGAAGCCTGTTGTTCCCCATCCAGACCCCCACAGCCTTCAGGCACTGAGAAAGGGCAGCTACCGCATCACTTACCTCACCCGAGATGGAGATATATAATTGAGTATCATCAGCATATTGATGATACCTCATCCCGTGTTGACGGATGATCTCGCCCAGTGGTTTCATGTAGATATTAAATAGGAGAGGGAGAGAACCGAACCCTGTGGCACCCCACAAAGTAGGGGCCGAGGGTTGGATCTCTCATCTCCTATTACCACCGATTGGGACCGGTCTCGGAGGAAGGAGGTGAACCAGCGCAAAACTATGCCGAGTTATGGGGCTCCCCGAGCCGCCCCAAAAGGATACCATGGTAAAAGGTTGGTATCGAAAGCCGCTGAGAGGTCAAAAAGAGCCAGGATGGATGAACTGCCTCCATCCCGCTCCTGCTAGAGATCATCCATAAGTGCAACCAATGCAGTTTCCACCCCATATCCCAGCCTGAACCCTGACTGAAAGGGGTCTAGATAATCCGTATCATCCAGAATCCTCTGGAGCTGTAATGCCACCACTTTCTCAACCACCTTCCCCAAAAAGGGGAGGTGGGAGACGGGATGAAAGTTGTCCAACAGCGTAGGGTCCAGCGATGGTTTCTTGAGGAGTGGGTGCACCAGCGCCTCCTTAAAAGCAGCCGGGAACACTCCCTCTCCCAAGGATGTAGGGGTTACGGAGTGGGCTGCCCTATCGAAGTGGTGACGGGCCGGGGATGTTATGACGGGAACCGGAGGGCGGGCCATCTTTGGGGAAGACGCCCCCGGTGTTTGTTACCGGTGGCGTGTTCCGGCCCTCCAGGTTCATACCCAGCTCCTGGTCAGCAGATCCTTGAGGGCCCTGGTTTCTGGCTGCTGCTGCTTAATGCCAGGTCTGTTAACAACAAGGGCCCCCTCATATGTGATTTGATCACAGAAGAGGGGGCAGACCTGGCATGTATTACCGAGACCTGGCTGAGCTCGGAGGGGGGGGGGTAGCCCTCTCTGAAATATGCCCAGCCGGGTTTCAAGTGTGTCACCAGCCGAGACTCCGGGGCAGGGGAGGAGGGGTGGCGGTTGTAATTCGAGAGTCTCTAGTGGCCTTCAGGGGCACTGCTCCGCAAGTGGCCGGTTGTGAGACCCTGTTTTTCAAGTTGGGTTCTCGAGAACCGTTGGGAGTGTTGCTGCTGTACCAGCCTCCCTGCTGCGTAGCGACATCCCTGCCTGAGCTGCTGGAGGCCGTCTCGGGGCTGGCGGTGGAATTCCCTAGGCTTATGGTTCTGGGGGATTTCAATCTGCCGTCCCTGGGACGTGCCTCTGAGGCGGCTCGGGAGTTCATGACTACCATGGCAGCCATGGGCCTGTTCCAGATTATTCGAGACCCAACTCGAGACAGTGGACTCACCCCGGACTTAGTTTTCTTGTCGGAGCAGTGGCAGTATGCTCTGAGGGGAGAGTTACATCTTTCCCCTTTGTCATGGTCAGATCATGCCTTGGTGACCTTGAGATTCTCTTATGCCGCCCCACTCGGCAGGGAGGCAGGACCCAGTCGATTGGTCCGCCCCCGGCGACTAATGGACCCAATAGGGTTTCAGAGGGAGCTGGGGGCTGTACCTCAGGATCTACTGCACGCTCCAGCGGAGGTCCTGGCCGCAGCCTGGAATAGGGAGGTGGCCGGGGCCTTGGACAGGATCGCGCCTATGCGGCCTCTCTTGCCACACTTGACCCGATACTCCCCTTGGTATACAGAGGAGTTGAGGGTCTTGAAGAGGGTTAAGAGACACCTAGAGCGCCGCTGGAGAAAGACAAAGACTGAATCTGACCGAACACAAGCTAGAGTCGCTGTTAAGACTTACCTTGTGGCGGTAAGAGCGGCGAAACGTCAATATTTCTCCGCTCTTATTGCGTCCGCAGAATGCCGTCCGACGGCCCTGTTTAAGATAACAAGATCTCTGTTGGGTAAGGTGGAGTCTGTGACCCACCTACAGGGCCGTGCGGAAGAATTTTCTGAGCATCTGCAGGATAAAGTCGCTCAGATTCGGTCTAAGTTGGACTCTAAGCGTGTAGCACAGTCTGGGGAGATGCCGAGGGAACGTCTTTGCCCGGTTATCTGGGAACAGTTTGATCCTGTTGGACTTAAGGAAGTGGACAGGATCCTTCGGGTTGTAAGGGCCACCACATGTCATCTGGACCCATGCCCTTCCTGGCTGGTACAGGCAGCCCGGGAGGTGACATGTGGTTGGGTCCAGGTGATGGTTAATGCATCTCTGGGGGAGCGGGTGTTCCCAGCTGCTTTTAAAGGGGCTTTGGTGCACCCCCTCCTCAAGAAACCATCACTGGACCCTACTATATTGGACAATTTTCGTCCTGTCTCCCACCTCCCCTTTTTAGGGAAGGTGGTTGAGAAAGCGGTGGCGTTGCAACTCCAGAGGATCCTGGATGATACGGATTATCTGGACCCCTTTCAGTCAGGTTTCAGGCCGGGATATGGGGTGGAAACTGCATTGGTCACACTTACAGATGATCTCTGGTGGGAGCGGGATGGAGGGAGTGCATCCATCCTAGCTCTTCTTGACCTCTCAGCGGCATTCGATACCATCGACCATGGTATCCTTTTGGGACGGCTCAGGGAGTTGGGGGTGGGAGGCGTAGTTCTGCGCTGGTTCACCTCCTTCCTCCAGGGCCGTTCCCAATCGGTGGTAATAGGAGAGGAAAGATCCGACCCTCGCCCCCTCGTCTGTGGGGTACCGCAGGGTTCGGTTTTCTCCCCTCTCCTATTTAACATCTACATGAAACCGCTGGGTGAGATCATCCGTCACCATGGGATGAGATACCATCAATATGCAGACGATACTCAATTATATATTTCCATCCCTGGTGAGATAAGTGATGCAGTGGCTACCCTTTCTCAGTGCCTGGAGGCTGTGGGGGTCTGGATGGGGAAAAACAGGCTTCGACTCAACCCTGGTAAGACGGAGTGGCTGTGGATTGATGGCTCCCGTGGATCCAGGAAGTTGTCATCTCTAGTTCTGGATGGGGTTGCACTACCCCATTCAGACCAAGTGCGTAATTTGGGGGTTCTTCTGGACTCACGGCTCCTGCTCGAAGAGCAGGTGGTAGCCGTGGCCAGAAGGGCTTTTGCACAACTTCGTGTTGTGCATCAGTTACGCCGTTTCCTGGATCGGGAAGCCCTCCGTACAGTCACTCATGCCCTGGTCATCTCCCATATAGACTATTGCAATGCGCTCTACATGGGGCTACCCTTGAAGAGTATCCGGAAGCTTCAGCTGGTCCAGAATGCGGCTGCTCGCGCAATTATTGGTGCGCCTAGATCAGCGCATGTGACACCTCTGCTGCGACAGCTGCACTGGGTGCCTGTGTGCTTCCGGGTCCAATTCAAGGTGTTGGTTATCACCTTTAAAGCCCTACATGGCATGGGGCCAGGTTACCTGAGGGACCGTCTCATCCCCATAACGTCGAACCGTCCCACTTGGTCATTCAGAGAGGGCATGCTGCGGATCCCGTCCGTAAAGGAATGTCACCTGACGGGGTCTAGGAGGCGTGCCTTCTCGGTAACGGCGCCCACCCTTTGGAATATGCTACCCCCAGAGGTGAGGCAGGCCTCATCGCTCCCAGCCTTCAGAAAGAACTTAAAGACCTGGTTCTGCCGCCTTGCGTGGGGGGGGGGGGGGGATAGTTCCTCTTGGGGATGGCTGGTGCCATAGGGCCCTTTTAAACATCTAAACATCAAACCATCACATCTTGGATTTTTATACTTAATTTTATTATATGAGAGGTTTTTATTAGGTTGTTTTAATTGTCAGATTTTAATTGTTGTATTTTGTAAACCGCCCAGAGTTCCCTTGTTGGGGAGATGGAGCGGTATATAAATTGAAACATAAATAAATAAATAAAATAAAAATGTAGTAACCATTGCATGGACCCAACCACATGTCACCTCCCTGGCTGCTTTCACCATCCAGGAAGGGCATGGGTCTAGATGACACGTAGTGGCCCTTACAGTCTGGAGCATCCTGTCCACTTCCTTAGGTAGGTCCAACAGGATCAAACCATTCCCAGATAACCGGGTAAAGACGTTCCCTCGGCATCTCCCCAGACCATGCATCACGTTTGGAGTCCAGCTTAGAGTGAATCCGATTAATTAATTGTTATGCCATTCAATTCTTGGTGAATTAACTCTCTTGATCATCAGAATGTCATGAGATGTTTTGTCAAATGCTTGCTAAAGTCAAGATACAGGTAGTCCTCATTTAACAACGCTAATTGGGACTGGAAACTCAGTTAAGTGATGTGATCATAAGTCAAAAAACCATGTGACCACACTGCTTAGCGATGGCAGTTCTGGCAGTCCTGGTTGCCATCATTAAGCAAGGACTGCATGGGTCATGCACCTGCACCTCACGTGACCATGACTTCCTGCTGGCTTCTCCATTGACTTTGCTTGTGGGAAGCTGGTAGAGAAGGTTGCAAATCATGATCATGTGACCG
This sequence comes from Charina bottae, assembly GCA_023362775.1. Lineage (NCBI taxonomy): Eukaryota > Metazoa > Chordata > Lepidosauria > Squamata > Charinaidae > Charina > Charina bottae. The sequence continues at coordinate 491,109 of JALMGJ010000013.1, read as the reverse complement.
CGGAGATGCTGCAAAGGCCGTAAGTACAAGGTCTGGTTATAACTACCACTCATTCAGTGCCGTCGTAAGTTCAAAAAGTCATTGAACGAGTGGTTGTTAAATGAGGACCACCTGTATATTAGTTATCAGTTAGGACCACCTGTATATCAGTAGTATTCCCTCAATCTTCCAAAATAAATCCATTTAATATGATTAGTCTGGCAAGAGTTATTCTTGTTAAATCCATACGTTGATGAGATCCTTACAGATTGATCACTTTAGGATCTGCTTTAGAATCTTCCCAGGTATCAATCTCCATACACTGTCTTTTCTCCTTTTTGGACAATATTACCTATCATCTATATCTATCTATCTATCATCTATCTATCTATCTATATCTATCTATCTATCTATCTATCTATCTATCTATCTATCTATCTATCTATCTATCTATCTATCTATCATATCTATCTATCATCTATATCTATCTATCTATCTATCATCTATCTATCTATCTATCTATCTATCATCTATCTATCTATCTATCTATCATCTATCTATCTATCTATCTATCTATCTATCTATCTATCATCTATCATCATCTATCTATCTATCTATCTATCTATCTATCTATCTATCTATCATCTATCTATCTATCTATCTATCTATCTATCTATCTATCTATCAAGGGGCGTGGTGGCTCAGCAGGTAAGACACCAGGCTTGTTGATCGGAAGATTGCAAATTCAGAGGTTCGAATCCCTAGCCCTGCGTGCGGAGTGAGCTCCCGCACTAGCTCCAGCTCTTGCCAACCTAGCAATTCGAAAGCATGCAAATGCAAGTAGATTAATAGGTACCACTTCGGTGGGTAGGTAACAGCGTTCCGTGCGTGTCATGCGGCCACATGACCATGGAAGCGTCTCTGGACAACGCTGGCTCTTTGGCTAACAAACGGAGATGAGCACTGGCCCCTAGAGTCAGACACGACTGCACAAATGTGCGGGGGGTACCTTTACCTATCATCTGGCATTTAGCTCTTCTCCAGGATTTCTAAAAAATAACACATGAAGTTTTGGCCAGACCACCAGCAAGTTCCTTCAACATCCTGGGATGCAATTCATCTGTCTCTTCAGATCTGATCTTTCATGGTACTGTAAGTATTCTCTGACTATGGCCAGTTCTGTACTAGTGACTCATACTAATGTCATAACTTTACCAGCCATCTCTGAAGCCCTCTATTTGCTGTTGTTTTAGCACAACAATGGTTGGGTATCTCTAAAAGACAGTAAAAGGTATTGGTGGGGAAATGCCTAAATCCCTATCAGGGTCTTACTGCCTTCCTTTTCCTCCAACACAACAGGAAATGAATTTAATTCGGATTCCTTCATTGACAGTGGACTGGAATGCAGAGACCTAATGGTCAATATGGTCAAAATTAATAAATGTGTCTAAATATCTAATGGACTGAATTTCTTGTTCAATCCTATAGTTCTCCCCCCCGCCCCTTTCCAAAGGTAATGTCAGAAGTTGATGAGAAATGAATATGATATCCTCCCAGCACTATGCATGAAGACGGGGGAAATGATCAAAGAAATTGTCAGGATGGAGCATCCTGCCATCGTAGTTATGGGGATAGGGGTAGACTGGCATTCCTGCAGGGTCGTTAGGAATGCTTTGTATGAGTTGTCTGGCATGCCTGCAGGGTCGTTGGGAATGTTGATTGGGGTTGCTTAGTCAAACGGTCTGACACCAAAGTCAGCCCGAATGGTGCTGTCAGCCTGTTAAGTGAAGGATACGTGACTGGGAAGTAAAAAGGTAAAGGTAAAGGTACCCCCCGCACATTTGTGCAGTCGTGTCCGACTCTAGGGGCCGGTGCTCATCTCCGTTTGTTAGCCAAAGAGCCAGCGTTGTCCGAAGACGCTTCCACGGTCATGTGGCCGCATGACACGCGCGGAACGCTGTTACCTACCCACCAAAGTGGTACCTATTTATCTACTTGCATTTGCATGCTTTCGAATTGCTAGGTTGGCAAGAGCTGGAGCTAGTGCAGGAGCTCACTCTGCACGCAGGGCTAGGGATTCGAACCTCCGAACTTGCAATCTTCCGATCAACAAGCCTGGCGTCTTACCCGCTGAGCCACCACGCCCCTGGGAAGTATGGAACTGTGAAAGCGTAGGGAGGGGCTGTCACGGAGTGGCTTCCCCAATTGGGGAGGGGGGCTAGTACAAGGCGAAAGTTGTAAATACCGCTTGGTGTGGATTGTCTCCCAGTCTAGTCTTTGCACTGGAAATGATCACTTGCTCTAATAAAGAACTCTGCATATCCTTTGATGGCTTGTTGTAAGAGTTTCTGATTAATAGCTAAAGGATCAGGACCTTCACAGAAACATCTTGGGTTTGCCTCTCAGCTGCTGGGACCCTGCTATTTGCTTGCTGCCCTCAAATGCAGGAGGGGCTGGCCATCACATCTGGTATTAAGTCACATGCATGATGAACAAATGGTTGAAGTTTTCATCATGACATCTGAGTTCTTTTGAGAGAAGTGAACGGGTGCATTATCACAATATCTTTCTTTTAAAAAAACATGTAATTCCCACTTTTTATCTGAAAGACTACTGCTGATTTTCTAGTTGACTGACAGGATTTCTCCTGTAATCCATTAGCATTCTGTGCTATTTCTGCCATGTGGTGAATACTGGCCTAAAAAAATGTATTTTTGTCAGCACAGAGCAGAAAAGGAAACTTGGTTGGAACCCCTGAAAGCAGGGGGACATTAATACCTCAATTGGGCAAAGCCAGGACATTTGTTCCTGCTAATTATTATGGACAAGCCTCTTTATTGAACCACATCCTCTTATCGACATTAGGATGCATGAGCTGAGGTTGTTGTTTTAAACGCACTCATTAACCACGCAAATCTGCCCTGTTGACAGAGCGCTTTTGAATTAAACCCCAAACTGTAGTCATTGGACAAGGAGCAATTTATAATGCCATTAGCAACACTTGCGAAGGTTACAGGCTTCAAAAATTGTTCAGCCATAATTATTCTTAATGGATACAAGGAAGAAACTGACGCAGGACAGCTTTTTCATTAGCTTTCAATCAAAGCTGATGGCTCTGAGAAATGTACAGTAAGTGCATTTTGGGAAAAATAATTATTTAGCTGCACCTTTCACTGGAAAATGTTTTCTGTATAGAACCTAACTTTTAATATCCTTAATTTGAAACAATTAAAAAAGCCCTCTGATTTTTCTTTGGAGCTGCTGCTGAAGATTGTTCAGTCTGCAAATTAACCCTTCCATGGACACCTTTTGTTTTCCCAGCCCAATACCCCTTATTCCCCCAAACAGCCAGAGATTGATGGTTTGGGGTGACATTATTTCCTTTTGTGCATTTGTTCACTGCAGTTTTAAGATTGTATAGCTTTTCCCCCCCAAAATATACTGCACCCTACAAACTTAGTCCTGTCAAATTCCAAGTCAAAGAAAAAGTGCAGAAATATGCTTCTCCTCTGTTTTTGTGAGTTCCCATGTTTACTGGGCTACCAACTTTTGACAATACGATAGCAGATGCAATTCTTTTGTCGCTGTTGTTTTGAAAAATGGAGTAATGGAGGAGAGAGTCCTAAAAGTAAAATGGAAGAGAGCCTAGTTTCTGAGAGGCACAGGGGCATGAGAGCAGGACCGGAAGTTCTGGAGATTCATCTGCCCAATTTGAGCAGCTGTTTTGACAAGGGGCTGCTCCTTCCTACCCTTTAAAATCAGTGGACTTCCCCATCTTCCTTCTCCCATCTTATGTACCCATAAATCCAAGTTCTTTTAAACTGCACCCACTTACAGGTTTTTAATGAATGAGTTTCACACACTCTCATCCGTGCTCTCAGCGTTTCGCTAATGTCTTGGAATGAATCACCTGCAGACCTCATCTGAATTTTTCTCTGGAAGGTCCCCCCGCCCCTTCATAGGACCACTCTTTCTACTGTCATCTTCCCCCTCAGTCACCTTCTCTGTAGGCTTAAGTTGCCTTCACTATTCGCCATAGGATGTGATTTCCATTCTCCTCACCCCCTTGGCAGCAGCCCTCTTACTCCTTCCAGTTTCTCCACATCCTTTTTAGACTGTGGTGCCCAGAACTGGGATGCCCAGGGCAAAGGAGAGGCACAGTAGTTTCTCATGTTCTAAACTATGCTCCTGTTAAAGCATTTACCTTGCTTAGCATTTGAATGGCATGATTAGCCCAGGTTTACCTCATGAGCTTCTAGAATGTTAAGATCCTTTCTGCATATACTACTGCCAAGCCAGGTCTCCCCCATCCTATATTTGTACTTTTCATTTTTTTAAAGTCCCCAGCTTCAGGACTTTACAATTCTCCCTGTTAAATCTCATCATGCTTGTATTTGGCTACTGTTCAATCATGTCTACATCTTCTAAAATCATATCTATTTATTAGTAGATTTCTAAGGATGTCTGCTCACTAAATGACCTTGGGTGGTGCAGACTAAGTTTATCAGAGAACCACTTCATGCCTTCAGTATATTTAATGTGATTTTGAGGCTTGGGACTGCCCAAAAGACAGTTGAGTTGAGTGATTGACTATTAGTGCCTCCATTCTCCAACTGGACAGATTCATTCATCTTATCTGACAATTTTCAATCTTTGTGGTCTCAAGTAACCCTAAAAAACTTCTGGCCCTTCCTTTGAATCTTTAGTTTCTTGAATTCTCTGAGGCTAAGAGAGTCATCAGAGAATAACTCCTGGATATTGATCATCAAAATGAGAGAGATTTCACACCCACGTCTATCTAAGATGGAATCTTAGCATGATTCCATCATCCTAGATGAAAATTGGCTAATTAGAGCCAATTTCTCCAAAACCATCAAGGCTCTTCTATAGGGTCAGATTGAACAGCTTTCCCTCAGTGCTCCTGTATGGGAGACTCAACCAATCTCCTATGGTGAGTCGAACCTGCCCTTGGGCTGGAGGTTGGTCAAACCTATGCTTCACATGCTGCTATGCTGTCTGCTTTATAACCATATCCAAAGAAGACTCTTCTTCCTTCGTTGTCACATGTTCCAGGTTGGCCTGAGGAATTTTGTGTTGACCCCCTTTTATCAGATAAGGAAAGTCCAATCACGTACAACATTGCCCATCTCTGTACAATAGTCATTCATTGGCGATCACTCGTAGCCGAGTAAGATTGTCTTCCAAAGGTAAAATTTTAATGGTGGATCCGTAAGTGGCTATAAAGGCCAATTCTGGATCCGCTCAACCTCCCACAATGAGGGCATAGGTTTCCGGGTGGGAGACGGTCATGATGAGGGTTTGCCTGACGTGCCTTCCTTTTAGCTCTTTTCTCCTTTTCGCCCTGTACTCGTGCTTCTTCAAAGTCGATAGCGCCATTAATAAAGGATGACCTCCAATTGAAACGCTCATGAGTTAGGGCTTCCCAGTTCTCAATGCTGATATTACATTTTTTTAAATTAGCTTTGAGAGTATCTTTGAATCTCTTTTGCTGTCCACCAATATTCCGTTTTCCATTCTTAAGTTGGGAGTAAAGTAGCTGCTTTGGAAGACGATGGTCAGGCATTCGAACAACATGACCGGTCCAGCGAAGTTGATGTTGGATGATCATTGTTTCAGTGCTGGTGGTTTTCGCTTCTTCTAATACGCTAACATTAGTCCGCCTATCTTCCCAAGTAATTTGCAGAATTTTTCGGAGGCAGCGTTGATGGAATCTTTCAAGAATTTGGAGGTGGCGTTTGTAGAGGGTTCATGTTTCACAGGCGTACAGAAGGGTTGGTAGTACAATGGCTTTGTAAACAAGCATTTTGGTCTCCTTGTGAATGTCCTGATCCTCAAACACTCTATGCTTCATTCAGGAGAAAGCTACACTCGCAGAGCTCAGACGATGCTGAATTTCAGCGTCGATGTCGGCTTTTGTAGATAGATGGCTGCCGAGATAAGAAAAGTGGTCGACATTTTCTAGTGACACACCTTTAAGCTGGATTGATGGCGCTGCAGAGGGATTGGTTCGAACTTGCTGGTAAAGCACTTTGGTTTTTTTAATGTTAATCGAGAGGCCGAGCTTTTCATATGCTTCTGCAAAGATGTTTAGGATAGTTTGAAGATCTTCCTCGGAGTGTGCACAGACTACGTTATCATCAGCATATTGAAGTTCTATAACAGAAGTTGCAATTACCTTACCTGTACAATAGTACTGGATGTGTGTAAACAATTGGTTTCAGACTTACATTAGTTACTATTCTTTTGTTTCTGATTTTAATATTTCTTTTCAGTTATCTATGATAACTACTCCAGATTTTCAAATTTTATAGGATGATTTATGTTCATATTGTTAAATTACCTTACTATAAGTTGAATATTTACTTTCCCTCCTAAATTTAGATATAAATTCTATCTAAGAATTTTAATCCAAATAGTGTGCATTTTTGTATCATTTTATTTGGTTCATTCAATCCAATTTGGTCACTTGACTTTATTGTATTTTTTCTTTTTCTTTTCAGCTGGTCATTGACCACAATTAATAAAATCAGTCAATCAATTGACTCTGCGCAGCTGACTTGGCTTACAACAATAAAAATCAAACGTTACATTAAAAGACAAGCAAGCTGAGGAGGTGTGGTACGATAAAGTTACAGTTAACATAGATTTCAAAAATCATTATGTTAGGAGTGCCGTGTTAAGAATACGGAACAGATATAAACCCAGGCTGTGCCCGAAAATACCTTTACTGGCTTCAGCACAAGAAGCGTTTTATAGGAAAGAAACAGCAGGCAAAGAGAAATGGCTAACCTATCAAAACTTGCTATTACAGGAAAATGGAGAACTTAAGATGAAATCAGGAGAAAAACCGACTGCAGCAGGATTTACTTTTCAATGGTTTTCATACGGACAATTAAGGGAGAGGTTTAATATAGATAAAAATTTAACAGGAATAGATCAATGCAACAGAATTTGAAATGGAATTATGTACAAATGATGAATGTGCATTGCTAAAATGTATAAACTTCTGTTGAGATTTGAAATGGAAGAAGAACAAGTTAAAGAGTGCATGATAAAATGGGTTAAAAATTTTGGTTATAGTATACAGATGGATCAATGGGAAATAATGTGGTTGAAAGGACTGAAATTCACATTGTCTTATAACTTAAGAGAACATTTCTATAAAATTACGAGCCACTGGTATATGTCACCAGAGAAATTATCTAAGATGTATAAAGGTACTTCTAATCATTGTTGGAAATGTGGAAAGCATAAAGGGGCTGTGAAAAAGCGGGGGGGGGGGGGGGGAATGGATATAAATACATATGATGATGTAGAGAATTTTAAAAATCAACTTTCTGAATGTTTTCTACTAGGACGTATGGATAGCCAATTAGAAAAGACTCACGGCTGATTGGTTTTATATATGGTAACTGTAGTGAGGCTACTATATGCGCAAAAATGGAAAAATACAGAATTATCCACAATGGAGGATTGGACTGTAAAGATGACAGAATTAGCAGAAATGACAAAATTGACCTGTTTGATCAGGAATAAAACAATAAGTACTTTCTTAAAAGACTGGAAACTGTTTATGGACTTTTTGCTGAAAATGGATAAAAATTACTTGATGATTTCTGGATCTGCTGATTGAAAAGGGTTGAATATGGGAAGAAGGGAACTGTGTGATGGGGAGGAGAGACAATAAGTATGTTTGTACTTATGTTTGTATGTTTGTATGTTTGTAATGTTTGTATGTTTGTAAGGAAGATCACAAGTGGCCTCTTTAAATATTTCTTTTCCTTTTTCTTTTCTCTCTTTCTTTTTCTTTTCTCTTTTTCTTAATTTCGTTTTCTATAATTTCCCCATGCTTTTCTTTTATCTGCTTTTTAAAAATTCTAATAAAAATTATTAGATTATACAGTATATAAAAAGCATGCTGAGTAGGTAATTGATCCCAAGCCACTACAGCCAGCCCAGCATCTGCAGGAAGAGTCAGGTCCTGCGTGCCTTCCTAAAAGCCATCAGGGCTGAGACTCGGTGGGCCAGGGTGGCGGGGTGGCTGCTCCAAAGGGCGGGCAGGACAACTGGGAGTCACATCTCCTGGTCCCACAGGTGCCATCGCTTAATCGACGGGATCCAGAGCATGCTGCCCCTGCTCAGTCTTATAGAATGGGCAGAAATGATTGGAGATTCCACAAATATCCAGGCACACATATCTTCTCTTTCTCTTCTAAATATGAATATTAATATAGTTTTAAAAGCCAATTTCTTAGAAAGTCGAAGTATGATACTAGTAAATTTCCCCACTCTGATAAAGTACCTATTTATTTCTAGTTGATTTCCCAAACTTCTTTCCTCATAAAAACCCCATACTTTTAAAAGAAATGGATGAAAGAATGTTGCAAATTTGTTCTAGATTAGAGAAAAATGCTATACAAAAGGAAATCTCTGAGCAACAGTTCATCCTACCTCACTGCTACAGCCAATGTGGATAGATAAGAATTCCTTAGACAAGGTTTAGTGGAAGACAATGTTTTCTAGGAATAAAAAGTGAACTACAATCATTTGCCAGCTTCTGTTTTAATGAATTCCATAACACACATTGTTGTCTCATTCCAGATATTTTCATGGAGAGAGAAAAAAAGCTAAAAGGAGATTAAATAGAGAAGTGCTACAAATATACTAAGTAGGTTTTCCATCACAATTATGCTTATATGGGAAATACTTAGTGACAGCCATCTGGCAACCTCTAGTTTAAAAAGTGGGGGAGGGGGAATAAGAAAAAACTAGAAACAGTGACTCAAAGGGGACATTTCCACAGAATCCTAATATTGTAAATTATCTTGTAATCCAGATAACTCTGTCCTTAACTGAAAATCAGTTGCATAAGCTGTCATCCTCCTTATGAATTTAGCATCTAAGAGCCATGTCTACCACAGAGGACTCTGCTTTCAAAGATCATCTGGGCTCTCTGAGAAGTTTCCTTCTAGAAGTCTGAGGCTGTCCAAGGGGATCCCAGACCCTCAAAGAGACATCTTCAAATCTACTTCCTCAGCATGCAGAGCTTCTCTCTTCTGATTCCAAAAACAAGGCGAGTCAATCATAGAACCACACTGAAGCACTTGAATCCACCACCTGGAAATTCAAGCAACCCAGACAAATAATGTATAGTTGAAGGCTTTCACGGCCGGAATCCGATGGTTGTTGTGGGTTTTCCGGACTGTATGGCCGTGTTCTGGCAGTTTTGGTTCCTAACATTTCGCCAGTAGCTGTGGCTGGCATCTTCAGAGGACAGGAACACAGCTAGAAGATTCTCTCTGTGCCCAAGTGGAGGGTGTGTGTTCCTGCTGGTGTTTATAGCTGCTGAGAGGGTGCGTGTCTTCTGTGGGTCATTTACAAGAGATTAGGAGAGGGTTTTTTGTGGTGATTAGGGGGTGTGGTGCTGTCATGTGTGGGATTAGCAGTTCTATTGTGTGAGTTGTTTGTATATTTCTGTGGTTGAGTAGAGTTCATTGACCTTTTGCAAGATGTGTTTTTCAGGACTGGCAGCCAGGTTTTGCTGATCTTTAAGCTTTCTTCTTTTTTATTGAAACTGTGTTGGTGTTTATGTATTTTAATGGCTTCCCTGTATAGTCTAACATAGTGGCTGTTGGTGTTGTCCAGTATTTCTGTGTTTTCAAATAGGATTTGGTAACCAGTTTGTTTGAGAGCATGTTCAGCTATTGCAGATTTTTCAGGTTGCTGTAGTCTGTAGTGTCTTTCATGTTCTTTTATCCTGGTATGGATGCTGCATTTTGTGGTCCCAATGTATACAAGGGTATACAAGGTATGCGGTAAACTCCTGCAGCGGTGAGGGGGTCCCTTTTGTCTTTTGCTGATTTTAACATTTGTTGTATTTTTCTGGTGGGTTTGAAGACTGTTTGGAGGTTATGTTTTTTCATTAGTTTTTCCATGCGGTCCATGACTCCTTTAATGTAGGGCAGAAATATTTTGCTTGTGAGGGGCTGTTTTTTCAGTTTGATAGGTCTCCTGATTTCATTCTTGGAGTAGCCATTCGCCTGTAGGGACCAATCCAAATGGCTGAGTTCAGCATTGAGAAATTGAGCTTCACAGTTCTGATTTGCGCAATCCACTAGTGTTTTGATGATGCCTCTTTTTTGTTGTGGGTGGTGATTGGAATTTTTGTGTAGATACCAGTCTGTGTGTGTGGGTTTTCTGTACATTTTGTGTCCTAATTGCAGGCCCGGTTTGCGTATGACCATGACATCTAAAAATGGTAGTTCGCCTTCCATTTCTTTTTCCATGGTGAATTGTATATTCGGATGGATGCTCTTGAGGTGGTTCAGGAATTTCTCTAATTCTTCTTCCCCATGACTCCAAATGGTGAAGGTGTCGTCCACGAACCGGTACCAGACTGTTGGTGTGAGGGGTGCCGATTCTAAAGCCTGTTTTTCGAAATGTTCCATGTAGAAGTTCGCTATAACTGGGCTGAGGGGGCTTCCCATGGCGACTCCATCTGTTTGTTCATAGAAATCCTTATCCCATTGAAAGTAGCTGGTCGTCAGGCAATGTTGGAATAGTGCCGTGATGTCTTTTGGGAAGATCTGTTCGATGAGTGCCATGGTGTCCTTTATTGGAACCTTGGTGAACAGGAAGATCACATCAAAGCTGATTAATTTGTCCGTGGGGTTAAGTTTAAGGGTGCCGATTTTGTTTATGAAGTGTCTTGAGTCTTTTATGTGGGATGAAGTCTGTCCACAGTGGGTCTGTAGAAGAGTAGCCAAATGTTTTGATAATTCTTATGTTGGAGAGCCGATGGCATTTACGATGGGTCTGAGTGGGATTGCGTCTTTGTGGATTTTGGGGAGTCCATATAGTCTTGGTGATAGAGCTTCAGTTTTGCAGGTACCTTGAAGTACGTTGAGGGGGAGGGAGGAGTTTTTGATCAGTGTGTTTGTTTATTTCGTGATTTTGCTAGTTGGGTCCCTTCTTAGTTTTCTGTATGTGGTGGGGTCTAGAAGTTCTCTAATTTTATCCTTGTACTCATTTGTTTTCGTAATTACCATGGCATTGCCTTTGTCCACTGGTAGGATGATGATGTCAGGATCTCGATTGAGGGTCTCGATGGCATTTCTCTCCTTCTTCGTTATGTTGTTTGTGGGTGGCTTGGCTTTCCGTAGGATCCTTGCCATTTCTCCTCTTATTTCTTCTGCTTCCTATTCTGGAAGATGGTGAATGGCTGATTCTACATTGGCAATGATATCTCCATGCTAAGCCAAACCAGAATGTATTTGTATTTTTAAGGAAGACACGTGACTCTTGGAGAATGTAAGCTGGGCCAAGGGTTCACCATAATTTTTTTTTGTTTTAATTAGAATTTAAATCAGCAAAGTCCCAGCAGCCTCAAGGGAAATACAGCCAAGTTGCAGCTGGAGAAGTGCATTTGTAGTTAATCAAGGAATGTGGAGAAGAGCTTTCAGAAATTTGGATTGAACAGTTTCCAAGGTGGGTATGTTGAGCACCATATAGTAGTAGATTTAAGACCTTAGATTTAAATGGTTTAATTGCTGAGGGCACATAATTATTGCCTTTATGGATGGCAAATCTGATAATTGCACTGGAAGCTGTTTGTGCAGTTGTGGAGAGCTCACTAATTTGGAGGCTCTAAGAAGTAGAAGGTTGGAAGTGAATATTCAGATATTTAAAGCTCTTAACTTGCTCAATAGATCTATCATTAATTTGCCAATTATGAAAAAATCAAAACTTTTTTGGGGTTTGTGTGTGTGAAAATTAGGACCTTTGTTTTAGAATAATTAATTTATAACGTTTCTCTTAAAGCAAAAGGGGGATAGTGCTCCTAGGCATCTGCAAAGCGCAGCTTGGGGTACAGATTGCCCGGTGGCATCATCTGCATAGAGCAGCAATAATCTGGTGGGGGAGGGCGGAAGCCAGGACTCCACCGTGGCTACAAACATTGCATGTGGAGGGGGCAGGCCTCATTCCCGCACAGCTCCTCTTGCGTCCCCACTGCTTTGGCATCTGATTTGTCTGAACACCTTTCCAGGCAAAAGCACTACCAGCCCACGAAGGCGATGGCCGACAGAAGCAGCAGCTGACGTCCTCCCCCATCTCTCCCAGGGAACTGGAATCAAGAGCTACGCAATGAAAACGGTATAGTCTGAGTTTGAAACTGGGGACGAACCAGAAACGGAGAGGCCCAGGCATTCCCCACCTGCTGCTGGGTGAAAGAGGTCACAATAGCTTTTTAAATTATTTTTTAATTGATTTTTAAAGTAATAACAAGACAAAAAAGAAAAAGAAAAAGAAACAATACCCAAAGATACAAACATTATAAAAAAAAGAAATACATAACAAGTACTTAAAAAGTGAGGAAAATATAAGAGAAAAAGTAAAATAAAATTAGGAAATATAATATATCATTACAACAGTAAACAGTTACAATTCTACATATATTTATCTAATGCAAATATGATGCTAATACAATTATATAACCATTATTGTTGTTGTTTATTTGTTCAGTTGTCACCTCCAGAAAATCATCCATCCATCTTGCCCTTGGTCGGCCCCTCTTCCTTTTGCCTTCCACTTTCCCTAGCATCAGCATCTTCTCCAGGGTATGCAAAGAGAGTTGTTGTTGTTCAGTCGTTCAGTCGTGTCCGACTCTTCGTGACCTCATGGACCATAGCACGCCAGGCCTTCCTGTCCTCCACTGTCTCTCGGAGTTTACTCAAATTCATGTTCATTACATCGGTGATGCTATCTAACCATCTCATCCTCTGCCGTCCCCTTCTCCTTTTGCCCTCAGTCTTTCCCAGCATCAGGGTCTTTTCCAGTGAGTCCTCTCTTCTCATTAGGTGGCCAAAGTATTTGAGCTTCAGCTTCAGCATCTGTCCTTCCAATGAGCAGTCAGGGTTGATTTCCTTTAGGATTGACTGGTTTGACCTCCTTGCAGTCCAAGGGACTCTCAAGAGTCTTCTCCAGCACCACAGCTCGAAAGCATCAATTCTTCGGCGCTCAGCCTTCCTTATGGTCCAACTCTCACAGCCATACATTGCTACTGGAAAAACCATAGCTTTAACTATACGGACCTTTGTCGGCAAGGTGATGTCTCTGCTTTTTAATATGCTGTCTAGGTTTGCCATAGCTTTCCTTCCAAGGAGCAAGCGTCTTTTAATTTCATGGCTGCAGTCACCGTCTGCGGTGATCTTGGAGCCCAAGAAAATAAAATCTGTCACTGCTTCCATTTCTTCCCCTTCTATTTGCCAGGAAGTGATGGGACCAGATGCCATGATCTGGGTTTTTTTAATGTTGAGTTTCAAGCCAGCTTTTGCACTCTCCTCTTTCACCCTCATCAAGAGGCTCTTTAGTTCCTCTTCACTTTCTGCCATTAGGGTGGTATCGTCTGCATATCTGAGGTTGTTGATATTTTTCCCGGCAATCTTAACTCCAGCTTGTGATTCATCCAGCCCGGCATTTCTCATGATGTACTCTGCATATAAGTTAAATAAGCAGGGTGATAATATACAGCCTTGTCGTACTCCTTTCCCAATTTTGAACCAGTCGGTTGTTCCATGTCCGGTTCTAACTGTTGCTTCTTGACCCACATACAGGTTTCTCAGGAGACAGGTAAGGTGGTCTGGTACTCCCATCTCTTTAAGACTTTGCCACAGTTTGTTGTGATACACACAATCAAAGGCTTTAGCGTAGTCAATGAAGCAGAAGTAGATGTTTTTCTGGAACTCTCTTGCTTTTTCCATGATCCAGCGAATGTTGGCAATCTGATCTCTAGTTCCTCTGCCTCTTCGAAACCCAGCTTGCACTTCTGGTAGTTCTCGGTTCACATGCTGCTGAAGCCTAGCTTGTAGGATTTTGAGCATAACCTTGCTGGCATGTGAAATGAGCGCAATTGTACGGTAGTTTGAACATTCTTTGGCATTGCCTTTCTTTGGAATTGGAACGTAAACTGACCTTTTCCAATCCTGTGGCCACTGTTGAGTTTTCCAAATTTGTTGGCATATTGAGTGCAGCACTTTAACAGCATCATCTTTTAGGATTTTAAATAGCTCAGCTGGGATACTGTCTTCTCCGCTAGCTTTGTTGTTAGTAATGCTTCCTAAGGCCCACTTGACTTCACTCTCTAGGATGTCCGGCTCAAGCTCAGTGACCACACCATCGTATTTATCAGGGATATTAAGATCTTTCTTGTATAGTTCTTCTGTGTATTCTTGCCACCTCTTCTTAATCTCTTTTGCTTCTGTTAGGTCCCTGCCTTTTTTGTCCTTTATCATGCCCATCTTTGCACAAAACGTTCCCTTGATATCTCCGATTTTCTTGAAGAGATCTCTAGTCTTCCCCATTCTATTGTTTTCCTCAATTTCTTTGCATTGTTCATTTAAGAAGGCCTTCTTATCTCTCCTTGCTATTCTCTGGAATTCTGCATTCAGCTATTTGTAAAGCCTCATCAGCAAAGAGAGTACTCACTGGAAAAGACCCTGATGCTGGGAAAGACCGAAGGCAAAAGGAGAAGGGGACGGCAGAGGATGAGATGGTTAGATGGCATCACCGATGCAATGAACATGAACTTGAGCAAACTCCGGGGGACAGTGGAGGACAGGAAGGCCTGGCGTGCTATGGTCCATGGGGTCACGAAGAGTCGGACACGACTAAACGACTGAACAACAACAACAAAAGGGAAATACATGAGAGGAGCTGCAGGGAATTTTAAAGCAAGATTTAAACAATATTTAAACTGAACATCAGGAAAAAAAATCTGATGGTACGAGCTTTTCGACAATAACATGAACTCCCCTCTAGAGTGGGTTGGCTCTTCTCCACTGGAGGTGTTTCAGCAGAGGCAGGATGGTCATCTGCCTGGGATGTGCAGTCTAGGAGTCCTGTACCAGGCAGGAGGTTGGATGCGATGATCTCTAACATCCTTTCCAACCCTTGGGTTCTATGAGTCAATGATGGTGGAAAGGCAAATGCAGACTGGAGCAGGAAGAAAGGGGTTTGATTCTATGGCTTCCCCTGTCCTTTGTGCTGAAAGAGGCCAGTTCAAGTCCTGTGTCCAGTTCTGGGCAGCAACTTTAAGAGGGATCCATACAGAGGTTCCAAGGGTGATCAGAGAAAATATTATCCATAGTGGTCTTTAAAACCGTGAATAGATGTCACACCTAGAAAGGCCATCGTGTCTCGAAGGGCTGGATTTATTTATTTATTTATTTATTTATTTATATTTCAAATTTCATCACCGCCTATCTCCCTCAAAGACGGACTCTGGGCGGTTTACAATAAAACTAAAAATAAATACAGATTAAAAAAAAAGGTAAAGGTACCCCCCGCACATTTGTGCAGTCGTGTCCGACTCTAGGGGCCGGTGCTCATCTCCGTTTGTTAGCCAAAGAGCCAGCGTTGTCCGAAGACGCTTCCACGGTCATGTGGCCGCATGACACGCGCGGAACGCTGTTACCTACCCACCGAAGTGGTACCTATTCATCTACTTGCATTTGCATGCTTTCGAATTGCTAGGTTGGCAAGAGCTGGAGCTAGTGCAGGAGCTCACTCTGCACGCAGGGCTAGGGATTCGAACCTCCGAACTTGCAATCTTCCGATCAACAAGCCTGGCGTCTTACCCACTGAGCCACCACGCCACAAATACAGATTACAATATAATAAAAACAGTACCTCTTAAATAAAAATAAAAATAAAAATAAAAATAAAAATAAAAATAAAAATAAAAATAAAAATAAAAATAAAAATAAAAATAAAAATAAAAATAAAAATAAAAATAAAAATAAAAATATTTATTTATTTATTTAGTTATTTATTTATTTATTTATTTATTTATTTATTTATTTATTTATTTATTTATTTATTTTTGCCAACACCCATCTCCCCCCAAAGGGGGGACTCTGGGTGGTTTACAATAAAAATAAAAACATTAAAATACCATAAACATAAATAAATATCAAATACAAATATAATGTAAAGTATAAAGTATAAATACAGCATAAAATCCAGATGACAATAATAGTTGTGGTACCCCTCATGTGGGGGTGTGGTGGCTCAGCGGGTAAGATGCCAGGCTTGTCGATCGGAAGATCGCAAGTTCGGAGGTTCGAATCCCTAGCCCCGCATGACGGAGTGAGCTCCCGCACTAGCTCCAGCTCTTGCCAACCTAGCAATTCGAAAGCATGCAAATGCAAGTAGATAAATAGGGACCACTTCGGTGGGAAGGTAACAGCATTCCGCGCATGTCATGCCGGCCACATGACTGCGGAAGTGTCTTCAGACAACGCTGGCTCTTCGGCTAACAAACGGAGATGAGCACTGGCCCCTAGAGTCGGACACGACTGCACAAATGTGCGGGGGGAACCTTTACCTTTACTTACCCCTCATGTATATCTAAAGGGCCATTTTAGGGCACCAGCCATCTCCAGGAGTGATTACTTCCCCCCCTCCCCAGGCGAGGTGGCAAAACCAGGTATTCAGTTGTTTTCGGAAGGTCACCAGAAATGGAATCTGTCTTATCTCTGGGGGAAGAATATTCCGGAGGGTGGGAGCCACTGCAGAGAAGGCCCGCTTCCTGGACCCTGCCAGATGGAATTATCTTGCAGACGGGGTCTGTAGTATGACCTCTCTGCATGATCGGGTGGGGTGGGTTGATGCAATGGGGACAAGCCGGTCCCTCAGATACCCTGGACCCATCCAAATATAAAATATAAAATCCAACATGGAGATATTAAAATTTCTTAATTTAAATTCATGAATACACAGGGGCCTATTTAGGGCGCTAACCAACCCCAGGATTGATTACCCCCACTCCCGCCCCAAGCAAGATGGCAGAGCCAGGTCTTTACCCCTTTTCAGAAGGCCAAGAGAGAGGGGGCCTGCCTCACCTCTGGGGGAAGAGTGTTCCACAGGGCGGGGGCCACGGCAGAGAAGGCTCTCTTCCTGGGCCCTGCCAATCAACAGGAATCTCATGGATGGGGTCCGTAACATGCCCTCTCTGCCTGACCGGGTGGGACGGGTCGATGTAATGGGGGTGAGATGGTCCCTCAGGTAACCTGCACCATGCCATGAAGGGCTTTAAAGGTGATAACCAACACCTTGAATTGGACCTAGAAGCAAACTGGCACCCAATGCAGCTCCCGCAGCAAAGGTGTTACGTGCGCCATCCTTGGGGCACCCAAAACTGCTTGCACAGCCACATTCTAAACCAGCTATAGTTTCTGGATACTCTTCAAGGGTAGCCCCATGTAGAGCGCATTGCAATAGTCTATAGAGGAGATGACTAGGGCATGAGTGAGTGACTGAAGGGCAAAAGAAGAAATAAAGAAGAAACTATTTAAGTGACAGGAAACCAGACGGTGACCAAACTTTAGCCAGACCTTTCTGATGGAAACCCCAGCAGGAGAGTGGGGTCCCTCCCGGGGAAACAGGCGCCTTTGAGCAGAGGCGGTCCGGCGGGGATCCTTGCACGAGCAGGGGCCTGAGCCCATGGCTTTTGACAGCCCTCCAAGCTTTGGGCTGCTCCTGCCCAGCCGCTGGGCTCCCCATCAAGTGAGGAAGATCTTCTGATGAGTTGCTGAAGTTGTTCTCTGATTAGGAATTACACGTTTCCTCTAACTGCCATTTGGTTGCTTTGGGTGGGTGGAACATTAGAAGACAAGAGCCTTCCCAACATGTGCCTTTATTCATTACAGGAATGTTCATGGATTTTGGTTGGGGTTTAATTACTTGTTAATGATGTTTCACACTTACCATGTTGCTTTTAATTTAGGAAAGAGTTTGATCAAAGGGTGCCTTGAGCATTTTACTCAAAGTATCACCAGGATCTGACATGCTAATAGGTGGAAAGAAAGAACGTGTTGCAGAGGTAATTGCTGAGATGCCAGCAATATTTTGCTGAAATCTGCTCCTTTTCCACAATTATGTTTTATGTTTATGATGCTAACTTGAAACTCAGTCCCTCCTTTTACCCTGACTGCTTCTTGGTAGGTTTCAGAGAGACCTTCCTGTTTTCTAAACGGTCACAGTTGTTGTTTTCACCCAGAGGAAAGACAAAACCCCAGCAATCTACATCCAGCTTCTACATTTCCAGGAAGGGAACAAGGGTCAGGGCTGAAAGAATACAGCCCTGAAGAGCAGGTTGGATGTAGGGAATGCCTGTAAGATACCAAGAAGAGAATCTCAGTTCTCCTTTTGCCCAACAAAACAAAAAGCAAAAATACAACAATACGTTATACAGAGTTACAGAGAAAAACAACCAATTACAAACATAAAGAACATATTGGAATATCTGAAGAATACTCAGCAAGTGCTGGTAATTTAGGATCAATTCAAGCTTTATTCCATAATTTAACTTCCATTTTAATCTTGTACTATAGAGCAGGGCTTTCCAAAGTTTTCCCGCGGCGACACACCAACCGCCGTTGGTGTGTCGCCGCGGGAAAACCTGGAAGTGTCGCCGTTGCGGCAGCGCGCAAAAACCCGGAAGCGCTGCTGCCGCTTTTGGTTTTTGCGCCCCGCCGTTGGTGTGTCACCATGGGAAAACCCGGAAGCGCTGATGATGATCAGAGCTTCCGGGTTGTGTGGCGACACACCAGACTGGGTGTCGCGACACACTTTTGTATCGCGACACACAGTTTGGAAAGCTCTGCTGTAGAGAATCTTAATTATGTTACTTTAAGGATTTAAAGGATTAAGTCACTGGGCTAGAAACCAGGAGACCGGGAGTTCTAGTCCCACCTTGAGCACAAAGCCATCTGGGAGACTTTGGGCCAGGGCCTCCCTCTCAGTCCTAGGAAGGAAGCAATGGCAAACCACTTCTGAAAACCTTGCCAAGAAAACTGCAGGGACTTGTCCAGGCAGTCTCCGAGAATCAGACAGAATTGAACCGATTAAAAAAAATGTTTAGATATAAGTAAATACATAACTAGATCCCTGTGAACTAACATGAATCCTGATAATTTATTTAAACTGTTTTGGTGGTTCCTTTCCAGTGTTAATGAACATAGCAGACGATGTATCCAATTTACTTTTATACCTGCCACTGCATCCAACGTATTGAATTCAATCTCTTCCTAAGAAAAATAAGCATACCATCTGAAAACAGACCAGTTATGACATTTAGTTTTGTTTTATACCACAATATGACCAAAGGTATGCAGTTGCTGCTCAGGTCAAGGCTGAAATGCTGTAACTCCTAAGGGGACCCACAGGCTGCTACTTGCCTGATCTGCCCCAGCCCCTCTCCATCCTACGACCCAGAGGAGGACAGCAGGAAGAGCCCGGCAGTTCCTCACCAACCAGCCAGGGTTTCTGTCTGCCTTTCAGCCACCAGTGTGTCTGGATCCTGCCCTTTCCCCTCCTTCTTCTGAGGTGAGCATGAGAATCTGGGTTAAACTCAGTGGAAAAGAAATTTAAGAAATGGAGTCCTACCAGCCACTTTACAAAGATGTTTTGTTAAAATGGCATACCCTTTGGTAGATGGGCAGCTATATAAATTTGTTTGATAAATACCATTAAAATTGGGTTCTTACAGCGCCGAAAGCTAACCGCTGGTGCGCTGGTGGGCCTATTGCCTCCTGAGAGTGACTGGGTACGGGAGGATGTGTGCATGGGAGAGGGGACCCTTGTTTCAATCTGGGGTTTTCGGAGGTCCGGTGGTGGAGGCAACCGGGCCTGAAGACTCTGGGGGCTATGGGGCGGGTTGTTCTATTGAGGTGGTGACGGGTCGGGGATGTTATGGCGGGAGCCGGAGGGCAGGCCATCGTTGGGGAAGACACCCCCGGTGTTTGTTACCGGTGGCGTGTTCCGGCCCTCCATGCTCAAACCTAGGCCCTGGTCAACAGATCCTCGAGGGCCCTGGATTCCGGCTGTTGTTGCTTAACGCCAGGTCGGTTAATAACAAGGGCCCCCTCATATGTGATTTGATCACGGAGGAGGGGGCCGACCTGGCGTGTATTACTGAAACCTGGCTGGGCGTAGGAGGAGGGGTTGCCCACTCGGAGATCTGCCCGGCCGGGTTTCAAGTATGGCACCAGCCGAGACATCGGGGTAGGGGAGGAGGGGTGGCAGTTGTTATTAGAGAATCGATGGTAGCCTTCAGGGGCGCTGCTCCACAAGTGGCCGGATGTGAGACCCTGTTTTTCAAGTTGGGTTCCCGAGAGCAGTTGGGAGTGTTGCTGCTGTACCAGCCTCCCTGCTGCGTAGCAACCTCCCTGCCTGAGCTGCTGGAGGCCGTCTCGGGGTTGGCGGTGGAGTTCCCCAGGCTTATGGTTCTGGGGGACTTCAATCTGCTGTCTCTGGGACGGGCCTCGGAGGCGGCTCGGGAGTTCATGGCTACCATGGCAGCCATGGGCCTGACTCAGATTATTCGGGACCCGACTCGAGACAGTGGCCTCACTCCGGACTTGGTGTTCTTGTCGGAGCAGTGGCAAGGTGATCTGGGGGGAGAGTTACATTTTTCCCCATTGTCATGGTCAGATCATGCCCTGGTGGCCCTGAGATTCTCATATGCTGCCCCACTACGCAGGGAGGCTGGACCTATTCGATTGGTCTGCCCTCGGCGACTAATGGACCCGATAGGGTTTCAGAGGGAGCTGGGGGTTATACCTGAGGATCTTTTGCACGGTCCAGCAGAGGTCCTGGCCGCAGCCTGGAATAAGGAAGCGGCCAGGGCCTTGGACAGGATCGCGCCTGTGCGGCCTCTCTTGCCCCATCCAACCCGATTTTCCCCGTGGTTCACGGAGGGATTAAGGGTTTTGAAAAGGGTTAAGAGACGTCTAGAGCGCTGCTGGAGGAAGACAAAGACCGAATCTGACCGAACACTAGCTAGAGCCGCGGTTAAGGCCTACCTGGTGGCGGTAAGAGTGGCGAAACATCAATATTTCTCCACTCTTATTGCATCTGCAGAATGCCGCCCGTCGGCCCTGTTTAGGATTACTCGATCTCTCCTGGGTAAGGTGGGCCCAGTGACCCACCTTCAGGGCCGTGCGGAGGAATTTTCGGAGCATCTGGGGGATAAAATCGCTCGGATTCGTTCTAGGCTGGACTCCAAGCGTGGTGCATGGTCTGGGGAGATGCCAAGGGAATGTCTATGCCTGGTTATCTGGGAACAGTTTGATCCTGTTGAGCCCAAGGAAGTGGACAGGATCCTCCGGACTGTAAGGGCCACTACGTGTCATCTTGACCCATGCCCTTCCTGGCTAGTGAAAGCGGCCAGTGAAGTGACATGTGGCTGGGTCCATGCGATGGTTGTTACATCCTTGGGAGAGGGAGTGTTTCCGGCTGCTTTTAAAGAAGCGCTGGTGCACCCCCTCCTCAAGAAGCCATCACTGGACCCTACACTGTTGGACAATTTTTGTCCCGTCTCCCACCTCCCCTTTTTAGGGAAGGTGGTTGAGAAAGTGGTGGCATTACAGCTCCAAAGGATTCTGGATGATACGGATTATCTAGACCCCTTCCAGTCAGGATTCAGGCCGGGATATGGGGTGGAAACTGCATTGGTCGCACTTACAGATGATCTCTGGCGAGAGCGGGATGGAGGCAGTGCATCCATCCTGGCTCTTCTTGACCTCTCAGCGGCTTTCGATACCATCGACCATGGTATCCTTTTGGGGCGGCTCGGAGAGTTGGGGGTGGGCGGCGTAGTCTTGTGCTGGTTCACCTCCTTTCTCCGTGACCGGTCCCAATAGGTGGTGATAGGAGATGAGAGGTCCGACCC
Source organism: Charina bottae (assembly GCA_023362775.1). Taxonomy (NCBI): domain Eukaryota; kingdom Metazoa; phylum Chordata; class Lepidosauria; order Squamata; family Charinaidae; genus Charina; species Charina bottae. Next base: position 469,376 of record JALMGJ010000013.1, on the reverse strand, counting down.
TTGGCCCCTACTTTGTGGGGTGCTGCAGGGGTCGGTTCTCTCCCCTCTCCTATTTAATATCTACATGAAACCGCTGGGTGAGATCATCCGCCAACACGGGATGAGGTATCATCAGTATGCTGATGATACTCAACTATACATCTCCATCCCGGGTGAGTTAAGTGATGCAGTTTCTGCCCTTTCTCAGTGCCTGAAGGCTGTGGGGGTCTGGATGGGGAACAACAGGCTTCAGCTGAACCTGGTAAGATGGAGTGGCTGTGGATTGATGGCGCCTCGGGATCCAAGGAGTTGTCATCTTTAGATCTGGACGGGGTGGCACTACCCCGTTCAGACTCAGTGCGGAACCTGGGGGTCCTTCTGGACTCACGACTCCTGCTTGAAGAGCAGGTGGCAGTCGTGGCCAGAAGAGCTTTTGTGCAAGTTCGAGTTGTACGACAGCTTCGCCCTTTCCTGGACTGAGATGCCCTCCGTACAGTCACTCATGCCCTGCTCATCTCCCATATAGACTATTGCGATGCACTCTACATGGGGCTACCCTTGAAGAGTATCTGGAAGCTTCAACTGGTCCAGAATGCGGCTGCGCGTGCAGTTATGAGTGCCCCAAGATCGGCACACGTGACACCTCTGCAGCGTGAGCTGCACTGGTTACCAGTTTGCTTCCAGGTCCAATTCAAGGTGTTGGTTGTTACCTTTAAAGCCCTACATGGCATGGGACCAGGCTACTTTAGAGACCGCCTCATCCCCAGAGCATCGACCCGCCCCACCCGGTCATGCAGAGAGGGCATGCTACGGATCCCATCAGTAAAAGAATTTCACCTAGCGGGATCCAGGAGGCGTGCCTTCTCTGCCGTAGCACCCGCCCTTTGGAACATCCTGCCCCTTGAGGTGAGGCTAGCCCCCACACTCCTGACCTTCAGGAAGCAACTGAAAACCTGGCTCTGCCACCTCACTTGGGACGGGATGAGTAATAGCTCTTCCTGGGGATGGCTCGCACCGTAAAGTTTGGTTCGCAAACATCACATACAGCCGCTTGGATTTTATATTTTTATATTCTTAATAATTGTATAAAGTATTTTATATGTTTTTAATTGCTGACTTGATTGTAAACCGCCCAGAGTTCCCTTGTGGGGGGAGATGGGCGGTGATATAAGTTAGAAATAATAATAATAAAATAATAATAAAATAATAAACAAATTCTACCAAGCAAAGAAACACCCAAATTGTCTTCCTGACAGTCGGCCCCTGGGAGAGGCGCCAGTGAATGGTTCATGATAACACCCAGAGCTGCCTCTGGCATCTTCTTTCCAAGGTAGCTGTCAGGACCAGTTGTAGTGCCAGCAACCCCATGTCACCTGGGCCGCACACTATTGTGACCTCTGTGACAAAAGCTAAAATTTTCAGAGGACAATATTCTTTTGAACTATATACCTAGTAAATGGAATTTGACAACTGGACAACGTAAATGGATTCTCTGTGCCCTTCCTATGGCCAAAAGACTGATACTGCAGCATTGGAAAGATAAATGTATGGCCCCACATACTCAATGGATTGAAGACATGATTGCACTTGCCACTTATGAGCGGAGTGCCTATAGATGTAGACTATGTATGGATAAGTATAGTGAAATTAGTAAGAGATCACCTAGCTGCTTTGAATGAGTTCAAGTCTCCTGGACTGGACGGTTTACATCTCAGGGTACTGAAGGAGCTGGCAGATGTGATCTCAGAACCATTGAATGAAATCTTTGAGAGCTCCTGGAGCACGGGGGAACTGCCAGAGGACTAGAAAAGAGCTGATGTGGTTCCATCTTTTAAAAGGGGGGGAAAGTGGATCCAGGAAACTACAGACCAATCAGCTTGATATCAATACCTGGGAAAATCCTGGAAAAGGTAATCAAGCAGTGGGTTTGTGAACACCTAGAAATGAACAAGGCGATTACTAGAAGCCAGCATGGGTTTGTTAAGAATGGGTCATGCCAAACAAATCTTATTGCCTTCTTTGATAAAGTGACTAAATTAGTGGACCAAGGAAATGCTGTGGATATAGTATGCTTAGATTTCAGTAAGGCATTTGATAAAGTAGACCACAGCCTATTTCTTGGTAAGGTAGAACAATATGGCATAGGCAGTACCATTACCAGATGGATTCACAGTTGGCTCACCAACCTCACTCAGCATGTGGTCCTTAATGGAACTACATCTATGTGGAGGGAAGTATGCAGTGGGGTACCTCAAGGTTCTGTCTTGGGCCCAGTGCTCTTCAACATTCATTCATTCATTCATTCATTCATTCATTCATTCATTCATTCATTCATTCATTCATCTATCTATCTATCTATCTATCTATCTATCTATCTATCTATCTATCTATCTATCTATCTTATTTATACCCCGCCTATCCCCTCCCTAATGGAGGACTCTAGGTGGCTTACAACCTCATACATATTTAATTATACATTCATATATATACATTGCAGTGCACTGCACGCAATTAGGGAGGGGGTAAGGGAACCGACTCTTCTTTTTCAGGCATCGGAACTACAAGCCCCAGAATGCTTTGCTTTCCGAGCCGGCTGCTGACGTCCCGGAAGTTGTAATTGGATCCATCGTCCTCAGCCTCCGTCCTCAGCCACCATCATGGGCTTCTCCAGATCTTTTGTCTTCGACTCCGAGGGCGACTCATTGACAGGACGCCAGCATATTGCCCCACGTGAGTGGTACCCATTTATCTACTTGCTTATAGCTTTCGAAAATGCTGGGTTGGCATAAGCTGGGGCTAGTGACGAGAGCTCACCTCGCCACGCGGATTCGAACTGCCGACCTTATGGTCAGCAGACTAACAGCTCAGCGGTTTAACCTGCTGAGCTACCGCGCCCCATCTTCATAAATGACCTAGATGAGGGGATTGAAGGAGCGCTCATCAAATTTGCAGATGACACAAAGCTTGGGGGAATTGCTAACACTTCGGAAGATAGAGTCAAGATTCAGAAGGATCTTGACAGACTTGAGCACTGGGCCCTACCCAACAAGATGAAGTTCAATGGCGAGAAATGTAAGGTCCTGTACAAGATAAGCAGTACCTGGCTCAACAGTAGTGCATATGAGAGGGATCTAGGTGTCCTGGTGGACCACCACTTAAGGATGAGTCAGCAGTGTGCTGCAGCTGCCAAAAAAGCCAATGCAGTCCTGGGTTGCATCAACAGAGGGATAGTATCAAGATCACAGGAAGTGATAGTTCTGCTCTATACTGCACTGGTGAGGCCACAATTGGAATACTGTGTCCAGTTCTGGTCACCACAATATAAAAAAAGATGCTGAGGCCCTAGAAAGAGTGCAGAGAAGAGCAACAAAGATGATAAGGAGTCTGGAGGCTAAATCCTATGAAGAATGGCTGAAGGAACTAGGTATGTTTAGCTTAACGAAGAGAAGACTGAGAAAACTATGAAACAGTGGCACTTATTTCACTTGCCAGTAAGGCAAGTAATGCTCAAGATCCTGCAAGGTAGACTCCAGCAATTCATGGAGTGAGAATTGCCAGATGTACAAGCTGGGTTTAGAAAAGGTAGAGGAACTAGAGACCAAATTGCCAATATCCGCTGGATAATGGAGAAAGCCAGGGAGTTTCAGAAAAACATCTATTTCTCTTTTATTGACTATTCTAAAGCATTTGACTGTGTGGATCATAACAAGTGGCAAGTTCTTGGTGATAAGGGGATACCAACTCATCTTGTCTGCCTCCTGAGGAATCTGTATAACAACCAAGTAGCAACGGTAAGAACAGACCATGGAAAAACGGACTGGTTTAAGATTGGGAAAGGAGTATGGCAGGGTTGTATACTCTCACCCTACCTATTCAACCTGTACGCAGAACACATAATGCGACATGCTGGGCTTGAGGAATCCAAGGCTGGAGTTAAAATCGCTGGAAGAGACACTCTCCTGTTGGGGGAGTTGGGCGGTCATATAAATTTGATAGATAAATAAATAAATAAATAAATATTAACAATCTCAGATATGCAGATGATACCACTTTGATGGCTGAAAGCGAGGAGGAGCTGAGGAGCCTTATGACGAAGGTGAAAGAAGAAAGTGCAAAAGCTGGGTTGCAGTTAAACCTCAAAAAAACCAAGATTATGGCAACCAGCTTGATTGATAACTGGCAAATAGATCGAGAAAAAGTGGAGGCAGTGACAGACTTTGTATTTCTAGGCACAAAGATTACTGCAGACACTGACTGCAGCCAGGAAATCAGAAGACGTTTACTTCTTGGGAGGAGAGCAATGACAAATCTCGATAAAATATAGTAGTTAAGAGCAGAGACATCACACTGACAACAAAGGTCCGCATAGTTAAAGCAATGGTATTCCCCATAGTAACCTATGGCTGCGAGAGCTGGACCATAAGGAAGGCTGAGCGAAGGAAGATAGATGCTTTTGAACTGTGGTGTTGGAGGAAAATTCTGAGAGTGCCTTGGACTGCAAGATCAAACCAGCCCATACTCCAGGAAATCAAGCCAGACTGCTCACTTGAGGGAATGATATTAAAGGCAAAACTGAAGTACTTTGGCCACATAATGAGAAGACAGGATACCCTGGAGAAGAAGCTGATGCTAGGGAAAGTGGAAGGCAAAAGGAAGAGGGGCCGACCAAGGGCAAGATGGATGGATGATATTCTGGAGGTGACGGACTCAACCATGGGGGAGCTGGGGATGGTGACGGCCGACAGGAAGCTCTGGCGTGGGCTGGTCCATGAAGAGTTGGAAGCGACTGAACGAATAAACAAAAAGACATTTGTATACTTCTTCAGCAAAACCTGTGCTTTTTCCTGGACCATTTGGAGACTGTTGTGTTCTCCTTTCTGCTATTCTTACCTTCAAAACGAGGTGACTGCAAATGTTCTCTACCTGCTATTTTCATCTTATTTGGCCAAGACACAAAACAGCTGAAAGTTTTTGGGTGTTTTCCCCACCATAGCCTGTGGATTAATCATCCTTTTCATCGGATCTCAAGTCTCGAAGTAGCTCAAGTCTCCGATCATGAGTTTGAATTACGGTACATGGTGCCCTTTTTGATTCTCAGGTCCTCAGTTCGAACTTAATCGGGTCCAGGTCCCTCACCGCACAGTGATTTGCAGAAGGACCCTGGTGTTGGGAGGCAAGGATTTTTCTACGCAAAGGCGAGCTGGGAGATTCAGCTACAAATATTTTGGCATCGCTGATGTTCTGGCTGTTGGCATGCCACATTTTTCAGGCCACAGTTTCTGCTGTTTTCAAAACTTCTTGACTTTATGCTATTGAAAAGCCCAAGCAAAAATCATGGCCCACCCTGAACACAATATTACACTAGTATCCAACTGTGGATAGTTTTCCTGAGAAATAATGAGTAGACAGGGCTGCAGTTCAGAGGAAAAATACCAAAAGAAGGACAGGAAGATTGAAATCTAAATACAATCCTCTTTGCAGTGAATTTTTAAAATTAGATAAGAAAATCCCAGGTAGACATTGTAAATGATTCATAATCAGCTAATCAGTTAATCTCTAGCAGAAGATTCTCAAACCTTGAAACTTACTCATCTTTATGTTTTACAACATTGGCAAAGAAACTAATTAAATCCCAGCCTCGTTACACAGAATTCTTCCTTTTCTCCTTACTTTCTATAGAGGCACTATAGAGAGTGTACTTACTAATTGTATTTCCATCTGGTTTGGAGGCTGTAGGGCCTCAGATAGAAAGTCTGTGCAGAGAGTGGTAAGGGCAGCAGAAAAGATAATTGGGATATCTCTGCCCCTCATCCAAGATTTAGCACATGCACGCTGTTTGTCCAGAGCTCGAAAGATCATCAGTGACGCCTCCCATCCTCATCATGGTTTGTTTTCTTTGTTACCCTCTGGGAAAAGGTTCCACTGTATCCGATGTAGAACAGCCAGATTGGGAAACAGCTTTGTCCCCCAGGCTATTAGATTCTTGGATGCTTAAATAAGTTCTTTTAGGTGAAATGTTGGATGTGTAAATAATGTATATTTTATAGTAACTGGATTTTTTTATTAGTATTTTAGTGTTTGACTGAAATTGTGAGCTAAAGAATGTATATTTTATAGTAACTATGGATATTTTTTATTAGTAGTAGTATTTTAGTGTTTGATTGAAATTGTGAGCCAACTGTAACGAAATTTCATTCTATTGTGCACTTGGTGTATAGTGTATAGTGGAATGACAATAAAGTTGTTGTTATTATAATTATTATTATTATTATTATTATTATTATTATTATTATTAATCCTGATGTTCATGAACCGGTGGCATCTCACTCTTCTGCATCCACTGCCCACCCCCAAACCTCGCATAACCAGAGAACTCTCCTCATCCCTATTATTTACTCATTTACTTATTTAGTTTACAGATTTTTATAGCCTGACCAACTCATTAGACTCTGGATGGGTGACAACATGTTAAAATGAGAAAAAGCAACAATAGAAATAAATCACAATTATAAAATTATAAATAAAATTACAAAAGCAACAGTCATAATCATTTCCCCTTCAAGAGTTAGCTAAGTAAAATCAAGTTGTCTATCATTGGCGATCACTCATAGCCGAGTAAGATTGTCTTCCAAAGGTAAAATTTTAACGGTGGATCCGTAAGTGGCTATAAAGGCCAATTCTGGATCCGCACAACCTCCCACAATGAGGGCATAGGTTTCCGGGTGGGAGACGGTCATGATGAGGGTTTGCTTGATGTGCCTTCCTTTTAGCTCTTTTTTCCCTTTCGCCCTGTACTCGTGCTTCTTCAAAGTCCGTAGCGCCATTAATAAAGGCTGACCTCCAATTGAAACGCTCATGAGTTAGGGCTTCCCAGTTCTCAATGCTGATATTACATTTTTTAAAATTAGCTTTGAGAGTATCTTTGAATCTCTTTTGCTGTCCACCAATATTCCGTTTTCCATTCTTAAGCTGGGAGTAAAGTAGCTGCTTTGGAAGACGATGGTCAGGCATTCGAACAACATGACCGGTCCAGCGAAGTTGATGTTGGATGATCATTGTTTCAATGCTGGTGGTTTTCGCTTCTTCTAATATGCTAACATTAGTCCGCCTATCTTCCCAAGTAATTTGCAGAATTTTTCGGAGGCAGCGTTGATGGAATCTTTCAAGAATTTGGAGGTGGCGTTTGTAGAGGGTCCATGTTTCACAGGCGTACAGAAGGGTTGGTAGTACAATGGCTTTGTAAACAAGCATTTTGGTCTCCCTGTGAATGTCCCGATCCTCAAACATTCTACGCTTCATTCGGGAGAAAGCTACACTCGCAGAGCTCAGGCGATGCTGAATTTCAGCGTCGATGTCGGCTTTTGTAGATAGATGGCTGCCGAGATAAGAAAAGTGATCGACATTTTCTAGTGACACACCTTTAAGTTGGATTGATGGCGCTGCAGAGGGATTGGTTCGAACTTGCTGGTAAAGCACTTTGGTTTTTTTAATGTTAATCGAGAGGCCGAGCTTTTCATATGCTTCTGCAAAGATGTTTAGGATAGTTTGAAGATCTTCCTCTGAGTGTGCACAGACTACGTTATCATCAGCATATTGAAGTTCTATAACAGAAGTTGCAATTACCTTACTTTCAGCCTACTAAGATTAAAAAGCTTTCCATCTGTTCGATATATAATTTCTACACCAGTAGGAAGTTTCTCTTCAACAAGGTGTATAATCATAGCGATGAAGATAGCGAATAAGGTTGGAGCAATAACACATCCCTGTTTAACGCCCGATTCCACTTTAAATGGATCGCTTTGAGAGCCATTGTTATTCAAGATTGTTGCCATCATGTCGTCATGGAGTAACCGCAAGATGTTCACAAATTTATCAGGGCATCCAATTTTCAGAAGGATGGTCCAGAGAGCAGTACGATTTACAGTATCAAAAGCTTTAGTCAGATCAATAAACGCCATGTACAGAGGGCGGTTTTACTCCTTGCATTTTTCTTGAAGCTGTCGTGCAGTGAAGATCATATCCACTGTTCCCCTGGAAGGGCGGAAGCCATTTTGCGTTTCAGGGAGGATGTCTTCTGATACAGATAGGAGACGGTTTGCAATGATCTTTGCCAGGATTTTGCCTCCTGTGGCTAGAAGGGAGATGCCTCAATAGTTTCCACAGTCTGTTTTATCACCCTTTTTAAAGAGAGTGATAATTATGGCATCCCTAAAGTCTGCTGGAATCTCCTCCCTCATCCAGATTTTTTCGATGAGCTTATGAAGTTGTTGTGTAAGTTCAGGCCCGCCTTCTTTAAAGACTTCAGCAGGAATCCCATCAGGTCCACTAGCTTTGTTATTTTTCATTTGTTTAGTGGCTTTACTGACTTCCTCCAAACTAGGGGGTACTGCAAGCTCATTTCTTATTTGTTTTTGCGGGATTTGCAAGTAGACTTCATCAGCCACAGTAGAGTGACGATTAAGGAGATTGTAGTAATGCTCTTTCCAGCGCAGTGCAATAGACTCTTTGTCCTTTAGAAATTTAGCACCATCTACTGAGCGTAAGGGATTTGTACCATGGTTTGTTGGTCCATAGATGGCCTTTATGGCATTAAAAAAGCCCCGTGCATCATGAGCATCTGCAAAATGTTGGGTTTCTTGGGCTTTTTTTATCCACCATATGTTCTTAAGTTCTCTAGTTCCTTGGCTGTTGTGGGTCTTCCGGGCTGTGTGGCCGTGTTCTGGAAGTTGTGGTTCCTAACGTTTCGCCAGCATCTGTGGCCAGCATCTTCAGAGGGCAGGAGCACAGATAGAAGCAAAATCTCTGTGCCCAGGTAGAGTGGCAATGTTCTATTTATAGAGCTAAATTATAGGAGATTAGGTGGGGTTTTTTGTTGTGTTGAAATGTTAACGAGTGGCTGATGAGCGTGATTAGCATGTTCATTGTGAGAAGTATTCCCATGTCCTGGTGGTTGGACTGAGTTCGTTGACCTTTTGCAGGCTGTGTTTTTCAGGACTGGTAGCCAGGTTTTGCTAATTTTTAAACTTTCTTCTTTTTTATTGTAACTGTGCTGGTGTTTGTGAATTTCAATGGCTTCTCTGTATAATCTGGTGTAGTGGCTTTTGGTGTTGTCCAGTATTTCTGTGTTTTCAAATAGGATTTTGTGTCCTGTTTGCTTGAGAGCATGTTCAGCTACTGAAGATTTTTCCGGTTGCTGTAGTCTGCAGTGTCTTTCGTGTTCTTTTATCCTGGTGTGAATGCTTCGTTTTGTGGTTCCAATGTATACTTGTCCACAGCTGCATGGTATGCGGTATACTCCTGCAGCGGTGCGGGGGTCCCTTTTGTCTTTTGCTGATTTTAGCATTTGTTGTATTTTTCTGGTGGGTCTGAATACGCATACGTATACCCACCTCATACGCAATCCGGACCTCAAACTAGGACACAAAGTATACAGAAAACCCACCCATACAGACCAAGCCATTGAAATTCACAAACACCAGCACAGTTACAATAAAAAAGAAGAAAGTTTAAAAATTAGCAAAACCTGGCTACCAGTCCTGAAAAACAGCCTGCAAAAGGTCAACGAACTCAGTCCAACCACCAGGACATGGGAATACTTCTCACAATGAACATGCTAATCACACTCATCAGCCACTCGTTAACATTTCAACACAACAAAAAACCCCACCTAATCTCCTATAATTTAGCTCTATAAATAGAACATTGCCACTCTACCTGGGCACAGAGATTTTGCTTCTATCTGTGCTCCTGCCCTCTGAAGATGCTGGCCACAGATGCTGGCGAAATGTTAGGAACCACAACTTCCAGAACACGGCCACACAGCCCGGAAGACCCACAACAGCCATTGAACTCCGGCCGTGAAAGCCTTCTCTAGTTCCTCTTTGGACTTCTGCCTTTGCACTGGCGTAGATTTTTTTCTTAACGGCACAGTTAATATCTTTTTGCCATATCCGGAAGGCTTTCCTTTTCTTGTCAATAATATGTTCAATCTCACTATCGTTCTCATCAAACCAGTCCTGATGTCTCTTAGTCTGGTATCCGATAGTTTGTTCACAGGCTGAAATAATAGAAGTCTTCAATTTAATCCAGTGTTCCTCAACATTTTAAGGAAGTTCCATAGGCAGATGTTCCTTGAGAGTTGATTGAAAGCAAGCTCGTTTAATAGGATCTTGAAGGGCCAGTGTATTCATTTTACATCTTGGTTTTCTTCCTTGGAGCCTACGATGAGGGACAATCTTTATGGCCATCGTGGATCGAATTAATCGATGGTCTGTCCAGCAGTCATCGGCGCTTGTCATGGCTCTGGTGAGAAGTACATCACGGCGATCTCTAGCACAGACAATTACATAATCTAAAAGATGCCAGTGCTTCGACCGTGGGTGCGTCCATGATGTTTTAAATTTATTTTTCTGGCGAAAGTGTGTTAGTAATGACAAGGTTATGCTCTGCACATTTAGTCAGAAGTAAGATTCCATTCGTGTTGCTGTTGTCAACTCCTTCTTTCCCAATGATCCCTGGCCACAAATCAAAGTCACGCCCAACTCTTGCATTGAAATCACCCAGGAGGATAATTTTATCCTCCTTTGGTATCTCTGATAAGATGGTGTCCAGCTGGGTATAAAATTTTTCCTTGATATCCTCATCTGCATCTAGTGTTGGTGCGTAAGCACTTAGGATAGTTGCCTGTTGGTTTTTGGCGAGTTTTATTCGCAGAGTTGAGAGTCGTTCGTTAATCCCAGTGGGAACTTCTGACAAGAGCTTCACAAGGTCGTTTTTGATAGCAAAGCCTACCCCATGTATTCGTTCTTGTTCAGGCAGTCCTTTCCAAAAGAAGGTATAACCTCCTTTTTCTTCCTTCAACTGTCCTTTTTCTTGGAGTGCTGCTATATCAATATTAAAACGTCTCAGCTCCCTTGCAATAATGGCAGTCCTACGTTCAGGTCGTTCACTATCCATATTGTCTTGCAGTGTCCGTATATTCCATGTTCCAAAATTCATGTGTTTTTTACGACCACTAGATGGTGACCCCACTGGTCGCGGTAATCCAGTCAGGGAGAAAATGAGGCAGACTATGTTTAGGGCACCTTTTCTAGCCCCGTCCCCATATTGGGTGAGCAGAGTGGATCCTAAATAGGGCTGCTCAGTCGTGGATACAGCTGCCGAACTACTCAACTGCCTCGATCCTTGAGTCAGGGTGACTGAATCCGTATCCACCGCCCATGTGCTGGTCCATGACTAGGAGCTTCTGGATTTCACAGTCCTGCCCCCGTTGCCATTCGTCAATCGCCATGGGACTTTTGGGTGTTTTGGGTTTGGTGTGGTTGGAAGACGCCTGTGCGTGAATTTGTTTTATGTGTGGAGATCGCTGCACAACGATCAGCACACAACCTTCACAGAAAAAGGCTCTAATCCAATGGCATGGATACCATGACAATTGGTGACCTTTTGTCTGCTGCAGCCTTCATCCGCCTTCGCAGCCGTTGTAACAATACACCTTGTTATCTTCCGCCTGTTCTGCCGTTGAGGACTTTCTTGGATCGTTCTTTGTCTGGTTCCTCCCCCTGGACCTTACCGCCATGGGTGAACCTACCAGGAGTACATGACTCCCGACGGCTTCGCTCACAGGGTTCATTGGGAACACACAAGCCCACTCACCACAACAAGGTGACAATCCAGCAAGTGAGAATCTATATCTATAAAGATATATCTATAAAGATAGTCTAAAAACCACAAAGGAGGGAACTTTACAGATCTCTCTAGAGGTAGAGAGATCCATGTAGAACCTGAACATGAATAAATTGTATGGGTCAGTTCTAATTGACAAAGTTGGTCCTGGAGATACCAGGGTGCTGATCCCTGAAGAGTTGTATGGATTATTACCAACACTTTGATTTTTTTTTTCAGAAGCCTATTGATAGACAGTGCAGGCTACCCACAAAATCTGGGTCATTTTCAAATGTAGACCCATATAGACCATTTATTTTTATTTTATTTAATTAAATTTATATAACCGTCCATCTCCCCCAACGGGGAACTCTGGGCGGTTTACAATAAAATGGATTAAAACAGAATAAAACATCAATGTACAATATATAAATTAATAAATAATTATAAATCCAGATGGAGATGGAATCAAAACGAAGGACAATAAATTAAGGAATTAACCACCCCCATGAGGAACTATCCTTTTCTCTTTCCCATGCCAGGCGGCAGAACCTGAACTTCAGCTCTTTCCTAAAGGTCGGGAGGGAGGAGATCTGTCTCAACTCTGGGGGCAAGATGTTCCATAGAGTGGGCGCTGTCACAGAGAAGGCCCGCCTCCTAGACCCCATCAGATGACATTCTTTAATTGATGGGGTTCGTAGCAGGCCCTCTCTGAATGACCTGGTGGGGCGGGTCGATAAAATGGGGATAAGACGGTCCTTCAGGTATTCTGGCCCCATGCCATGTAGCGCTTTAAAGGTAATAACCAACACCTTGAATTGTACCCGGAAGCAGACCGGCACCCAATGCAGCTCGCGGAGCAAAGGTGTTATATGTGCAGATTTTGGTGCACCGAAAATTGCTCGCATGGCTGCATTCTGCACCAGCTGAAGCTTCCGGATAGTCTTCAAGGGTAGCCCCATGTAGAGCGCATTGCAATAATCTACATGGGAGATGACGAGAGCATGAGTGACTGTTCGGAGGGCGTCGCGATCCAGGAATGGGCGCAACTGGCGCACCAACCAAAGTTGTGCGAAAGCCCTCCTAGCCACGGCTGCCACTTGCTCTTCGAGCAGGAGTCGTGAGTCTAGAAGGACCCCCAAGTTGCGCACCGGTTCCGAATGGGGCAGTGCTACCCCATCAAGAACCAAAGATGATAATTTCCCAGAAGATGCTAGGCCATCAATCCACAGCCACTCGGTCTTGCTAGGGTTCAATTGTAGCCTGTTGTTCCCCATCCAGGCCCTCACAGCCCCCAGGCACTGGGATAGGGTTGTCACTGCATCACTTACTTCACCAGGGATGGAGATGTACAATTGAGTATCATCCTGTAATTGAAATACCTGTCAATCACTAAATCCCATACTCCCCCATCCCCCAGATGAGTTATCTTGCTTTCAATAAATGCCCAAAGCTTCCCCCCCCCCTTTTGAGTAGATGTTGGGAATTGTCATTTACTGTACATCACACACACCAGGAATTAGAGCTTCCTGGGTGCCCAGATTTGAAACAGAATGAGCTCAGATCCATCTGACCCAACCATCTTAAATAAATGTCTATTCCAAATGACCATGCTTGGTCTTGGAATTGGCTTTAGCCAAATTTGAAGCACACTCCTAAGATTTTTATAGGCAAATCTACATATCTGTACAGAAGAGGTACAATGAACCAAAATCAAAAAGATAATTCATTTAAATGCTTCCTGGTTCATCTCTGGCAATAAAGGGTCGGATGACCTCGCCCAGCGGTTTCATGTAGATGTTGAACAGGAGAGGAGAGAGAACCGAGCCCTGCGGCACCCCACATAGGAGCGAATGCGGGTCAGATCTCTCCTCCCCTATCACCACCGACTGGGAACGGCCCTGGAGGAAGGAGGTGAACCAGCGCAAAACTATGCCTCCCACCCCCAACTCCCTAAGCCGACCCAAAAGGATACCATGGTTGATGGTATTGAAAGCCGCTGAGAGATCCAAGAGAGCCAGGATGGATGCACTACCTCCATCCCACTCCCGCCAGAGGTCATCCATAAGCGCGACCAATGCAGTCTCCATCCCATATCCCGGCCTGAAACCTGACTGGAAAGGTCTAGATAATCCGCTTCATCTAGGGTCCTCTGAAGTTGCAACGCCACCACTTTCTCAACCACCTTCCCCAAAAAGGGAAGGTAGGAGACTGGACAAAAATTGTCCAGAATGGTGGGGTCCAGGGATGGCTTCTTGAGGAGAGGGTGCACCAATGCCTCCTTGAAGGCAGTTGGAAACACTCCCTCCAACAAGGATGAGTTCACCATCTCCTGGACCAACCCACACGTCACCTCCCTGGCCGATTTTACCAGCCAGGAAGGGCAGGGATCTAAATAGCATGTGATGGAATTAACAATTCGGAGGATCCTGTCCACTTCCTTAGGTCCAACAGGATCAAATCGTTCCCAGATAATAAGGCCAGGCTGCTCTCCTTGCATCTCCCCAGACTGCATTTCACGCATGGAGTCCAACTCAGACCGAATCTGAGCGATTTTATCCTGCAGATGCTCAGCAAATTCTTCTGCATGGCCCTGCAGGTGGGTCACCGACTCCACCCTACCTAAGAGAGATTGCGTAATCTTGAACAGGGCCTTCGGACGGCATTCTGTGGACGCAATAAGAGCGGAGAAATATTCACGTTTCACCGCTCTTACCGCCACAAGGTAGGCCTTAATAGCGGCTCTAGATTGTGTTCGGTCCGATTCCGCCTTCGTCTTTCTCCAGTGACGCTCTAGACGTCTCTTCACCCTCTTCAAGACCCTCAACTCCTCCGTAAACCACGGGGAGTGACGGGTCGGATGGGGCTGGAGAGGTCGCATCTGTGCGGTCCTGTCCAAGGCCCCGGCTGCCTCCCTATTCCAGGCTGCGGCCAGTGCCTCCATTGGACCGTGCAGCAGATCATCGGGTATTACCCCCATCTCCCTCTGAAACCTCATTGGGTCCATAAGTCGCCGGGGGCGGACCAATCAAATAGGTCCTGCCTCCCTGCGGAGTGGGGCAGCATAAGAGAACCTTAGGGATATCAGGACGTGATCTGACCATGACAATGGGGATAGTTCTAACTTCCCCCTCAGATCACTTTGCCATTGCTCTGACAAGAAAACTAAATCCGGGGTGAGTCCACTGTCACGAGTCAGGTCCCGAATAATCTGGGACAGGCCCATGGCTGCCATGGTAGCCATAAACTCCCGAGCTGCTTCCGAAGCACACCCCAGGGTAGGCAAATTAAAATCCCCCAGGACCATAAGCCTGGGAAACTCCACCGCCAACCCCGAGATGGTCTCCAGCAAGTCAGGCAGGGAGGTTGCTACGCAGCAGGGAGGCTGATACAGTAGCAACATTCCCAACTGTTCTCGGGCACCCAACTTGAAAAACAGGGTCTCACATCCGAACACTTGTGGAGCAAGGCCCCTGAAAGCCACCAAAGATTCTCTGATGATAACTGCCACCCCTCCTCCCCTACCCCAGTTTCTCGGCTGGTGCCACACCTGAAACCCGGCTGGGCACATTTCTGAGAGGGCTACCCCTCCCTCTGGGCCAAGCCAGGTCTCAGTAATACACGCCAGGTTGGCCCCCTTCTCCGTGATTAATTCACTTATGAGAGGGGCTTTGTTGTTTACTGACCTGGCGTTAAGAAGCAGCAGTCGGAAACCAGGGCCCTCAAGGATCTGCTGTCCAGAACCTGGGTTTGAACTTGGAGGACCAGAACATGCTACCGGTACCAAACACCGGGGGTGCCTTCCCCGAAGATGGCCTGTCCTCTGGTTCCCGTCACAATATCTCCTGCCCGTCACCACCTCGATCAAATTGCCCGCATTGTAGCCCCAGTGTTTCCCGATCCGGTCACCTCCACTCCTGAATCCCTAGAAGACCTGGGTCTGAGCGGGGGTCTTTTTTTCCATCCATCCATCCTTTCACCCTCAATCTTCCTGAGCAGTCGTAGGGGCACCAGCGCAACCAGCTAGTGCTCTCGGAGCTGGTAAGCCCCAACCGCCCCTTACATCCACCACCCACTCACTATGCCCCCTGTGGCCTCTCTCACTAGCCAGAGGGGCAACACAATCACTCTTACCTACCCTGCCTCCCACTCAGGGTTAGGTACTCTCACGTAACTCATATAATCCTAGACCCCCTCCCGCGACTCTCACTCATGGGGGGGGAACCACACTCATACAAGAGACCCCGCTATTCTCTGCCACCGTAACACCGGGGGTGATTTGTCCTTCGTGTAGGCAACAAGCTAAACAATATTGAAATGATCTTAATTAATTTCAATATTAGAGTCCAGATGTAAGGTGTAAGAGTCCATCCTGTTCCGAGGACACCCCAGTTGCAAACGCCAGCCCCCCGAGACCCACTGGACTCTCTAATGTCTCTTCGGCTCCTTACGGCTCTGTTGATTTTAGTCAGCCTCCACTGGCCTCTGCAGACACCAGCTATCATCCAGCTAATATCCCCTGGCTAACCCCCATTGGAATAACCAGAACGTAGCCCACAGACAGAATATGGACGATCTGAAAGCTTTAATCCTGACTGGTGTTAGAACCGCCGTGCCCCAGAGCAAAAACATCACAAAAGCCTTTGATGTAGAACAACAAAAAGATGAGTCACCGGGGAAATTCCTGGAAAGATTAAGAGCTAGCATGAAGAAGTATTCTGGGTTGCCGGACGGGAGCCCAGCCTTTAACTCCCTAATGCAAGTACAATTCGTAACTAAGTCTTGGCCAGATATTCAAAAGAAGGTACAGAAGATGGATAATTGGGCAGGGACCCCTATAACCACCTTGTTAATAGAAGCGCAGAAAGTGTATAGGGACGCGGAAAAGGCTAGAAATGAAGGGAAAATACTGCTTTCAGCAGCGAATCAGTTTATGGATAAAAAGTTAGAGAAAACCAAACCTAGTCCGGCAGTAGGGACCCGAGAGGGCGGTAGATATGGAGGAAAGGGAAGAATAGTGGGAAGCAGGGGTATGGATGTAAGGAAAGACAGGAGGGAAATCGGCGTGATGCAGAGAAGGATCCAAAGGAAGTGTTTTGCTTGTGAGCAGGAAGGGCATTTTGCCCGGGACTGTCCTCAGAGATTGAGAAAACAGGAGGAGGAACAGAAAGTGTTTGAATTGTATGAGGAAAGTGAAGACTAGGGCTGTCAGGGGCTCTTGAGCTTCGAGTCCCATAGAGAGCCCTTGATAAATGTAAAGGTGGGACGGGATGAAGAGGACGTGGTCTTCCTGGTAGACACTGGAGCTACCCGGACTTCCATGGCAGTCCTCCCAAAAGGGGTCAAGTTATCGACAAATTCTTTAAAAATTTCAGGGGTAACAGCGAAAGCTTTCATGGCACCTTTAACAGAGCCTATGGAAATAACATTAGGAAAAACCCGAGGGACTATCGAGGCTGTATATGTTCCCTCAGCAGGCATGAACTTGCTGGGGCGGGATGCATTGGGACAGTTAGGGTTGAGAATAGAATTCAAATCCGACGAAGCCAGAATCCTGAAATTAGGGCTACAGATACCTCCACATCACCCTTAAAAACACCCAAGAAACAATACAGCAAAGGCAGTATAATATCAGCCTTGATGGAAAAAGGGGATTGAAACCAGTTATTGAGGGACTCATAAAGGATGGGCTTATCGAACCCGCCATGTCCCCTTTTAACACCCCGATCTTGGCAGTTTTGAAACCAGACGGGAATTACAGATTAGTCCAGGACATGAGAAGTTTAAATGAGATTGTAAGGGCTCGATTCCCAGTAGTCCCCAATCCTTATACCCTCCTTAGTAGAATCCCCCCCGAGCATTTACTGTTTAGTGTGATAGACTTGAAGGATGCATTCCGGAGTTGCCCCCTGGCCAAGGGATTGAGGGACATTTTTGCATTTGAATGGGAAGACCCTGATACTGGGCGGAAAAGCCAGTTTCGTTGGACCATCCTCCCGCAGGGATTTACTGAGAGCCCCAATTTATTTGGTCAAGTGTTAGAGCAAGTGCTGGAAAAGTTTGAAAAGCCACTGGGCATCTCAATCATCCAATATGTGGATGATTTATTGATTTCGGGGAAGAAACGGCAGGAGGTGACTGAAGCCACTATTAAATTGCTGAACTTTTTAGCAGAAAAAGGGCTGCGGGTCTCCAAGAACAAATTACAATTTGTGGAGACCGAGGTTAAGTACTTAGGGCACTTAATCAGTAAAGGACAAAGGAAGTTAACCCCCCAAAGGATAGAAGGGATCATCAGGCAGCCATTACCCTGTAATAAGAAGGAGTTACGAAAACTTCTTGGGCTAACGGAGTATTGCAGGCTCTGGATTGACGTATACGCGCAGTTAACAAAGCCCCTATATGCTAAATTGATTGAAACTGAGCCCAATGATCTTATCTGGTCCGAAGAAGAAAAGAAGAGTTTTACCCAATTAAAGCAAGCTCTAAGTACTCCCCCTGTCCTTTCATTACCATCACTGGAAAGACCCTTCCACCTCTTTGTAGCAGTGGAGGATGGGGTAGGGAAGAGAATCCTAGTTCAGGAATGGGGAGGGAAAAGGAAGCCGGTGGCGTTCCTTTCGAAACTGATGGACCCAGTAGTCAGGGGTTGGCCTCTCTGTGTCCAAGCTGTTGCTGCTACTGCCCTATTAGTAATGGAAAGTAGGAAAATCATTTTTGGAGGAGCCTTGATAGTTTCAAGCCCTCATCAAGTTAAGGCAATACTGCAGCAACAAGCACACAAATGGCTTAGTAACTCCAGACTGATTAAGTATGAGGCAATTCTGATTGAAGATCCAAGCCTGATAATTACCACGGACCATAATTTGAATCCTGCGCAATTTTTGAGTGGGAACAGAGGGCGATGGGAAGAGTTGGAACATCATTGTATGGATGTCATAGACCTCCAAACCAAAATTAGGGAAGACTTAGAAGACAGACCCCTAAAGGAAGGAGAAGCCCTTTTCATTGACGGTACTTCCAAAGTAATCGAGGGAAAACGCCACAATGGATATGCCATAGTAAGGGGGCATGGGTGGGACTTAGTAGAGGCGGGCCAACTCCCCAATGCATGGTCAGCACATACATACGAGCTCTATGCCATGAGACAAGCTTTGCGATTACTGGAACATAGGGAGGGGACCATATACACTGACTCCATATATGTTTATGGTATACTACATACTTTTGGAAAAATATGGAAAGAAAGGGGGTTGATTAATAGTAAAGGCAAGGAAGTAACAAAGGGACACTTGGTGGCAGATGTACTAGAAGCATCTAAATACCCCAACAAGTTGGCGGTGATCCATGTATATGGGCACCAAAAGGGGGAGTCCTTTGAAGCAATAGGGAATAATCTGGCAGATGAACAAGCAAAAGCAGCAGCAGAGGGGAGGGAAGAGGAAATCATACTCTTGTTAACCCCAATGATACCCGAAATAGGTCAACCCTCTTTGGCCCCAGCAGAGGAAGAATGGATGGGGAAAGAGGGGTTTAGGAAGGAAAACCATCGTTGGTATACTCCCGAGGGAAAGCAAGTGTTAAATAAGCCACTGATGAGACGAGTGATGGAAACCTTGCACGAAGGTAGTCATTGGGGGATCCAGGGAATGGTGGATATGGTGCAAGGAACCTATACATGCAAAGGCATACATACTATTGCTGCGCAGGTGGTGAGGGGTTGCCTGACCTGTTTAAAGACTAATAAAGGGGCAATGAGAAGCACCATGCCGGGAGGGAGAAAACTCTCCCTCAGACCCTTTCAGAGAATTCAGGTCGATTATATAGAGCTACCTCGCTCTGGGACCATGAAGTATTTGTTAGTGATAGTGGATTATTTAACACGATGGGTGGAGGCGTTTCCTTGTGCCAGGGCAAATGCAAATACCACATGCAGGATCTTACTAGAACACATCATTCCCCGACATGGGATAGTGGAGACTATTGATAGCAATTTAGGGAGCCATTTTGCTTCAAAGGTGGTAAAAAGACTCATGGAAGCATTAGGGGTCCAGTGGGATTACCATACTCCCTGGCACCCCCCTTCTTCTGGGATGGTTGAAAGGCCAAATCAAAAGATTAAACTAACACTAACTAAGCTAATGGATGAGACTGGGTTACCAATGACCAAATGTTTGCCCCTGGCACTTCTCAGAATTCGCACACAACCAAGGAAGGATCTGGGAGTATCTCCCTATGAGATGTTATTCGGGCTACCATATCAGGGGAGGCTGGGATTACCGCGGGTCGAACTGAATGACAATGTAATCAGAAAGTATTTACAGACCTTGTCCCAGTCTCTCTCTATCCTACAGAAAAGAGGCCTGTTAGCCCAAACCCCACCATTGGATTTCCCGGTGCACCGAATCCAAGCAGGAGAGTGGGTGCTCATCAAATCGTGGAAGGAAGACAAACTCAAGCCAGTGTGGGACGGACCTTATATCGTTCTGTTAACCACTGAAACCTCCATCAGAACGGCTGAAAGAGGGTGGACTCATCATTCCAGGGTGAAAGGGCCCATGCCAGCCCCTACCCAGTGGACAGTGGTGCCCTCTGATGACCCAATGAAAATCACCATTAGGAAATGACCGAATAAATGTACCAGCTAACTGAGGAACTTTTGGGGGAGCAGGAGCTTGTATTTTCTTTGCTGTAGGGCTCTGGTGTCTGTATCTTTACAGGAAAGAGTGGTGTTCAAGGCTGTTCCCTGTCCCTGGACCATCCGAAGATTACCATACTCTCCGTTTGCTTGCCTAATGTGTTGGTTTTGCGAGTGTAACTGTATATGTAACTGCTGCTGTTGTTCTCATTGCTGTGATTGTGCTCCTGTCCACAGTACATGTCGAGAAGAGTGTGATATAGTCATCATTGAAGACTGGGTGGGGGAAACACCTGACTTGGAATCTGTGACATTGGCCCCAGCTCCTGACGAAAATTGGACTATCGTAGTAAGTTGGGAAGAGTTCGAGGAGCTCCTTCTCCAACGGATGCCTTATTTGGCGTCATGATAGACATACTGTCAGTCCTAATGTTGATGGGTCAGTACACCCAGGGTCTCCACCTCTGCATAAGAAATCAGGGTTTGTGGAACCCAACATACCCTCGTAATAATTCCAAGGCTATAGCCTTTGCCTGGGATGTGGGGGAGTTTGGGAATTGTGATGCCACTCTGGAAGTAACACCTGAGGAGTGGCTTGTACATAGTAAAAGCCAAAATCCATGTAAAAATCCTGAGCCCTTTGTGGACAAAACAGCTATGTGCATGGCAAACAGGTTGGAGTTTATCTAACGGCATTTGCCTGTCCATAGGATTGGTGCTGAGACAGGGGATGTGTGGACACTCACCAAGGTCTGACGTGAATTGGGCAGTACAGGTGCGGGGAAGGGCCATTTCCAGTTTCCAACATTAATCACCTCACCAGAGGGTGGAGAGGGACGTGCTTATTGGGAAGAGGAAACATAAAAGTAAAACGGGATAAACAGTCTCTAACCCAATGTAGTGTCACTGACTGCGTTAGGACAGTTTATTCTGAAGGAAAGGTACAACAGACTCTGATATATCACAGTTTTTATCAGTGTAAGGGAAAAAAGTCATCCTGTCTATTTCAAAACTTAACCCTCAATGTATGTGAGGACAGCCACAACAAAGTAATCTGCTATAACCCAGCTGGGGTCCAACCAAAACATAAAACCATGCGGGTGGAAACTGGAAGGGGGCTCTTGATTACCGAGGCCCGGGTGACTGGGAACAAAAACTCTGTCTCCCTTTTATTTGATGCATGCCAAGTAATAAACATGAACTCTTGGCCAAAAGGGGGCTGTGGGGGGCTAGCTTGGGAAAGGGCTTACATGATAGAGGAAAAATACATGTGTGGAAATTTCCAAGAATGTACAGACAACTATTGCCCATATTGGTCTTGTGTTTATTGGGCAACCTGGATGGGTGTAGACGCCACATCCACGGAGAAATTAGAGGTGGGGGTGTCTAAGTCGGATTGTCAAATTGGAACCTGTAATCCGGTTAACTTCACTATATTAGATATAGCTCGCTGGAAAGCTAAAATGAATATCTGGGCTATAGGATACCAATTTGGGCTACAGATATCTGGGAAAGGGACTGACCCGGGGACTCTAATCACCATTAAAATGGAAGATAGGCCAGAGGCTCCAATCCAAGTAAAGGTACACCTTTACAAATTATTACAAAAATAATTTTGTAACTTTGAGCCCAAATGTGCAGGGGTTCCCCGAGGCCTGAAAACTATTTCAAGGGTTCCTCCAGGGTCAAAAAGTTGAGAAAGGCTGATCCAGAGTGACCAATACAATTTCCGCTCTGTGTCCAGGCCTGAACCTTAATTGAAAGGGATCTAAATAATCAACACTCTCTGGGGCACTCTGCAGTTGCAGCCCCACAACTTTCTCAACAACGTTCCCTAAAAAAAGAACATTGCAGGCCAGTCAATTGCTGTCTAAAATGGCTGGATCCAGGGAGGACTTCTTCAGGAAAACAGTCATGTTGTCTCTGTCAAGGCAGCCAGCACAACCCCTCTCCCTCATAAAGGCCTTAACAACCTCCCAGATTCCCCACCAGCTTCTCAAAGGAGCCAGGTGGAGCACTGACCCAGCCCCCAAAGGCAGAGATCACACTGCTGAAGACCCTACCTGCTTCCTTAGAATCAACAAGCTGAAAGGAATCCCAGGAAATCTCAGTAGACATTACTCCAATCACCTCCTCAGACACTGTTCACACAGAATTTAGACCTGGGCAGATTTGAGTGATTTTATCAGTTCAATATTGCACAAATATCTCACAGTGGCCTACTGGAAGCTCTTCTTGTACATCCTTCCCCAGAAAGGAGAGGGTCACTAAATTAGGCTGCTAGGGCGCATTGTGCATGTAAATGCAGAAATGTATGGACAAAGATGGCCCCAACCCTCATGGCCTTCAGGAACTTGGTAAAGAACTGGCTCTTCCAGAAGCCACTGAGGACTTATGTATATATATATATATATTATATGATCATATTGTATCAATGGCAAACTTAGTTTTATTGCATTGCATTGTATTATTCTAATATATTATTTTTGTATGATTATTATTATATTATTATAATATATTTCTATCCAGTTGAACTGAGGCAGCAGACAAATCACAACAAACAAACAACATACATACATACATACATACATACATACATACGAGCTTTTACCCCTGTTTGGTCAAATCTACTTTTCATCTTCTTCAGCCACTGCTTTAGGTGTTACTTCAGTCACATCACTTTCAAGGAGCACTCCACGATAAGCAAACCGGGAGATGCTGCTCTGGGACAAACTCATCAAGTGCTCTTGTTGCTTCCATATTGCAGAGTTCAACCAGGTGCTCAGAAGATATGCCTCCAAGGTGGTTGGGAAAATCCCTGACCATTACTGGGGTCCATCCAGATCCATGAGGCATCTTCATGGCCTGTCTTAACTGGTCCTCCCACCCAGCAGAGGCTGGCAATGGTGGCAACCCTAATTTGGATCACAATTTCCTCTGTTTTCAGATCACATATTAATTGTTCAGAAGTATATGAAACTTAACACGATAAGCTGCTTGTCAGGAGGCATAAAGGCAAATATGGAGTTGTAGGGATTACAGAAACACAGTGGGATAAATCCTACCATTGGAATATTGGACTTAATGAGTATACTTTATTTCAGAGGACAGGCAACACAAAGGTGTGTAGCACTGTACATCAGGAATGAATTTATATGTACAGGAGTCTTTTATTGTATTTCTATTTTACCTTATGTTCTATATTGTTTTACTGTATTTTATTCCATTTTTCTTGTCTTTAGTTTTTAAGTCTAAATGGTTAGGGTTTATTTATTTATTTATTTATTTATTTATTTATTTATTTATTTATTGAGCTATTTATACCCTGCCTATCCCCTCCCTAACGGAGGACTCTAGGCGGCTTACATACATATACATATACATTTTTACCATTATACAATGTCACCAACTATAGAGTGTAATTAACCCGTGCACCAGGAGAGGGGGTAAGGGAACCGGCTCTTCTAAGGCTCTGGACTACAATTCCCAGGATGCCTTGAGCCGGCTTCTGACTTCCTGTTGATGTCACTTCCGGGTCTGTCCTCACCATCACCATTCAATCTTTCCTCCGATCTTTCCTCCGGTGGAACCGACTCCCAACAGGATGCCAGCAAATTCTCCCACTTAAGGTTGTACCCATTTATCTACTTGCTAAGCTTTTGAACTGTTGGGTTGAGAGGAGCTGGGACAAGCAACGAGAGCTCACCTCGAAGCACGGGGTTCTAACTGCCGACCTTTTGATCGGCAGTCTACAGCTCAGCAGTTTAACCTGCTGTGCCACCGCATCCCTTTTATACAACAATTACACTGTCTTTGCTGCAGTTAATCATTATTTATGAGTTTTTCTTTTTTACCTTGCTGGCCATTGACCATAGTTACATAAAGTTGAATTTGTACAGACATTTACTGGAATGATGGTTACACTGGTATTGAAGGCATCTGAGTTAGGATAAAAGGGCAGAAGGAATATGTTGTTATGAGTCTGCTGCAGACCACCAAACCAGTCAGAAGAGGTAGGTGAAGAATGATTAAAGCTAATAACTGAAGCCTCCAAAAGCCTGTGAAATGGTTGTGCTGGCAGATTTCAACTTCCCAGGCATCTGTTGGAAGACCAGTCTGCCAAACAGAAGATGTCAGATAAATTCTTAACTTCTGTGAATGATTTTTTTTTCCTTTCAGAAGGCTGATGTGTGTACTACAAGACCTGCTTCCTTGGAATTTGTCAGTACTAACAGGGAGGATTCTGCTTCCTCAGAAATGTAGGAATGAGTTCAGGAAAGCAAAGGCAAGACAAAGACAAAGGAGGTGGCGAGCTCATTGCTTACTCCAAGAAAGAAATCTTAACAGATGTCCAAGAAAAAGCCAAAGAACTTGACTCCTATTTTGCTTCTTTCTTTACATCCAAAGGAAATGATTTGAGTAGCACTGGCTGGGAATGAACTCAACAGGGAAGGGTGCAGGTCAGTAAGGACATGGTAAAGGATCTTCCAGCAATCTGAAGGCCTTTGGGTCTCCATGTCCTGAAGCCCAAGAACATAGACCAAAATTGCAATCTAATCTGCACAGGTAGGAACACTGAGCTGAGAGAAGCAAGATGTCCTTCAAGGCGAAATGTATGGTTTACATTTAGGAAGAAAAACTATAGGACACACATTCAAGAGAGAGATTCATAGCTTGGAAACATTACATTGGATAAGGACTTGGCAATAAGCTGAACATGAACCTGCAGGTCTATTGTAGTTTTGGGCTACATTAGAAGAAGCATTGCATCAAAGATGTGTGAAGTTCTTATTCCCCTCTAGTCTGCATTGGTGAGACCACAGTATACAGTATGCAGTATACATGTCAGAAGTACACCCCAGTGACAATAGTTAATAGCCTCTGGAATGCATCTTCTGTCATGGATTGTAAAAGGTTGTAAAGGCGGGAGGGGGGAGGACTGACTGAACTGAATGTTACTTAGCAATGGAAGAAAGATGAGCCGAAGGAACTGCTGTGAAGGAAGCAAGATGAGCAGAGGCGTTATGGCGAGCTGCTTATCAGAACAGAGCCTGGGAACTGTGTCATAAAACCAAAGACGTTGCAGGGATTGGATTTCAAAGGGGAGGTGGGAACCAATGTTTTGAATGAAGGGGAAGAGGGAATCTGAGTCACTTGTGACTGTATCTCAATAAAATAACTTTCCTATATCCAAAGAGGCTTATAGTGAAGCTTATTTCTACTGGGATATCTGAACCCACGATTCTCACAATACAGCACTGAGCACCACATATCTAGAAGGATATTGACAGATTAGAACAGGTCGAGAGCAGGATGACAAATATAATTCAGGGATTTGAATATACTTTTTGAGGATAGGCTGAAGGGACTTGGGATGTTCAATCTGGAGAAAACAAACCTGAGATGAGACATGATGTCAGTGTCCAGATGCATAAAAAAGTACCCTAAGGAAGTTGGTCTAAGGAAGGCTGCTGGTCCTTCCATGTGCTAGGCCTCAACTCCAGAATTTCCCCCTTTTCTCCATGCAGCCTTCACCAGCAATGAGGGGTGAGGGTAAATTAAGTTTAGGGACAAAAGAAGAACAAGAAGTCATCTTTCCTGAATGAAAATGTAACTGGACCAAATAAACAGTAAGAACTCTTTTTGTAACCTACATTGTATAAGCATGTAATTCTTTATGCTTGGGTGGGCTATGTGCTTAAGATCAAAAACCCATATTTCTCTAGCGTGCTCATTAATGCTATTGAGATAAAAACTCCTTTCTGTGTGTGCGTGTTTCTTTGCTGTTATACGCTCTGCTCCGTTCAGTGGTACTAGCTGCCCACTAATGGTCTTAAGGGTTGCAGAGGATACAGAGATGGCCTTGAAGAAAATATGCAGCAATTTTTGGCAAACATGAGCTCATCCTGGGAAAACAGGAAAATGTGAGGAGGAAGCCCAAGATTACCCCACTTTGACTTTCTTTGGTAGAGGAAGAGAGACGCTGTCTGGCTTTTGTGATCCTGAAAGTGCCGTCTATATCAATACCACAGAGTTCTAGTATTGTAACGGTACGTGGGAATGGCCTTGGGAGGCAGGGGGAGGCCATATGAGAAACTGGAGAGAGTTCCAACTGGCCTCTTAAGAAAGTTACTTCAGGTAGCAAAACGTGTGCCTAACGCTGCTCTGCATTTGGAGGGTGGGCTATGTGCACCCAGATGCTGGCTAAAAGCTCTAGGGATAGGATGGTATGTGGGAATGGCCTTGGGAGATGGGAGAAGAGCCACAGGCAGGGGAACAGTTGGGTAAGAGGCAGCTGAGCCCGCAGCAGGAATGTGGTAGTGGCAAACATCCTCCCTGGTTTCTTGGGCTGTAAAGGTGACAGGGGAGAGAAGTACTTTCAGACTTGCAAGGTTCTGTTAATGTAGCCTTACAATAAAGTAGAATTAGTTCTTCTGGGTGTGCTTCTTGTCTGGACTACCTTGCAAGGCTGACAGGGATACAGCAAGGCCACCAGTAGCAGCATAGCACAGCTCAGCAGCTGGATGCTGGCCATTTCTTAGGTCATCTCATCCAATCAAATCAAGAAGAAGAAAAGACCTTGAAGAGGAGGCACCTGGGTCAAGTTCTTGCAGTGCAGCTCTTTCTTTTACCGTTACCGTTACCAATTCATGTAATTAGCATCTTTTTCTGATCACTAAAAGAAAAGTGGCTGTGGAAGCTGACGTATCCAGGAATCCTCCCAGCTAAAATGGAACTGTGAGAAGAGGTCAGGAGAAAAGGTCAGGGGTGGATAATCCCACAGGAAACCAGCCAAGCCAACTGGAACCACAACATTGACTGACACAAGAGACAGTCTGTCAGACTGCCTCCCCATGCACACCAATGCACCCTACATTGCTCATAAGTGGGGTTTTCAGGTGAGATAATATGGAAACCACCACTTCCAGAGCAGAGTACAAGAAACCATATTTGGATTGCACAAGCTGTGGAAGCTGTGGAGATGCAGGGGGAGGGAGGGAGGGAGGGAGGGAGGAGGAGGAGGAGGAGGAGGAGGAGGAGGAGGAGGAGGAGGAGGAGGAGGAGGAATGCTATCAGACTGGTGGAGTGGGGTACAATGTGGAGGCTGTGTGAATGAGAAATTCTGTACTGATAACCTATTAGGGCAAGAATGCTCTCTTCCAGGATCTTGTGCCTCTGTTCAACCGGGATGCCTAGGTTGGCCCCATAATAGTTCATGGAAATAGTTTGCAAAACTGGCCATATTGATTAGCATTCCCTATGCTGGAAGAGCATCAACACTAAAGAGTCCCAGGTTTTTTCCACTGTCCAGCTTTCCCTGCTGTCACCATTCACTTCCTGGCTTTAAAGATCAATAAAAGCAGAAATCTCCTTTATTTCATTCTGCCATTGTCCTTGCTGGTTTTGGATTCATGTGAGATATTGAATCATGAATTAATCAAATATACTGGGTTTACAACATGCTAAGCCACAAAACTACCAAGCTTATTGTGCATGAATGCATTTTCTTGGGCTTTAATTAATTGGTTAGTATGTTGTATGAAGCTAGCCATTCTGTTCACTAGAAACTGTTCCTGTTCTGCTTGGAGAATCATGGAATGTATAGGTTGGAAGGGACCTTGAAGACAATAAAGGAATTCAGTACTACAACACTGCAGTAGTGTTACCTTGATTCTTCAATACTTGGCGTTTCTGATGGTGCTCCTGGCTTCATTTTTGCCTGTCATGTTTGGGCAACTGCTTCACAGAGTTGTGGGGAATCTATATCTACACCTGGCATTCAGTCCCGGAAGCACTAGTGACTCTCCATTTCCATTTTGTCTTTAATCTTTCTCCCAATTGGAGAAAGGGTGGTGGGGAGAGGAGGGACGGTGATGGGCAGGGTCATGATGTCTTCAATAGCTGAAGGGCCGTCATGCAGAAGACCAGGTAGAAATGTTTAGGGTTGTTCCAGAATTCAGGACAAGAAACAATGGGTATCAGCTGCAAGGAAGGAGGTTTTGGATGGACAGGAGGTCAGAAAAAACCCCTGGTTGCAACAGCTGTTCAACAGTGGGGCAGGCTGCCTTGGGAGGCTGTGGGACGTCCTTTGCTGGAGGCTTTTAAACAGCAGCTGGAAGGCCGTCTGCTGGGGCTGCCAGCCGCAACTGGGGTCTGTGTCCCCCGGGGCAAACATGGATTCTGCGCCCCCCCCCCCATGGGTTGGTGAGGGAGGTGTTAGCAAGTTTTATTATTCTATTATACATTAAATTAATAAAACTGATTTTAATGCTGAGAAGGTTATCTTGCACAAGAAAATAGCCTGAAGAAGAATTTTTTTAAGTGATTTTTTTTTAAAAAAATTTGCTTAGACAAGATGGCCAGTGTACACCTGCCTCACAATCTGGCAAAGCGACCCTGTAACGGGATTCTGGGGCCAAAAGCGGGGAGGGGGGGAGAGACACTGTGGCTTGAAAAGAAAGTCTCGGGTGGACCAAGAGTGGACCAAGCAGTAGCAATTATAGTGTGCCAACCAGTTTCTGACATCCCACCTCCTGTGGGTGGCTGGGTTGTTGTGATCCCGTGGCCGTAGTCTGATCCACAGCAGCACTTGGCAAGCACGCAGGCTTCAGATCACAGGTGCCCAGAAGGTACCCTTGATTTCCACCCTGCAGACCAAGGGGGCCACCAGCATTCTCAAGAGACGGAGCTGACCAAGCAAGCCTCCTCGGGACCACCCAAGCAGAGGCAGAGGCAGAAGCTGCTCCTGGCTGATACCTAGAGAGCCACAAGCAAATGGAGGGGGGCGGGGAGAGACTCTGGACCCCTAGAGCTTGCTCGGAGTAACCCCACCCTTTCAAATTTTATTTATTTATTTATTTATTTATTTATTTATTTATTTGATTTTTCACCGCCCAACTCCCTCAAAGGGACTCTGGGTGGTTTACAATTCAATAAACAGTAAACATTAAAATAGACAATTTAAAATACAATAAATATAATAAAGTCAAGATGGTGATGTCTTCTTTAAAAGATTGGAAGGGCAATTCTAGGGCCATTCTAAGGTGTTAGCCATCCCCAAGAGTTTGTACTCTTCTTCCCGCCCCAGGCCTGTTGGCAAAGCCAAGTCTTGAGTTGTTTCCTGAAGTCCAGGAGCGAGGTGGACTGTCTTAACTCTGGGGGAAGGATATTCCACAGAGCGGGCGCTACTGCAGAGAAGGCACGCTTCCGCAACCCCATTAGATGGAATTCTTTAACTGATGGGGTCCGTAGCATGCCCTCCCTGCATGACCGGATGGGACGGGACAATGAAATGGGGATAAGACGTTCCCTTAGGTAACCTGGTCCCATGCCATGAAGGGCTTTAAAGGTCATTACCAACACCTTGAATTGCACCCGGAAGCAAACTGGAACCCAGTGCAGCTCGCGTAACAATGGTGTTACATGTGTCCGATATGGGACTTCCAAGATGGTTCGTGCGGCCACATTCTGGATCAGCTGAAGCTTCCGGATAGTCTTCAAGGGTAGCCCCATGTAGAGCGCATTACAGTAGTCTATATGTGAGATAACCAGGGCATGAGTGACCGCTCGAGGGGCCTCTCGTTCCAGGAAAGGTCGTAACTGGAGCACAACACGAAGTTGTGCAAAGGCCCAAATGCTTTCGCACTAATAATCCATTCATAATAATAATCCATTATAATAATAATCCATTCATGCTCTGAACTTGGTTGGGCCAAACAGGAGAAAACTGTGAGTGTTGTGAATGGGCGCAAGGTTTTTTGTTTGTTCATTCGTTCAGTCGCTTCCGACTCTTCGTGACTTCATGGACCAGCCCACACCAGAGCTTCCTGTCGGCCGTCACCATCCCCAGCTCCCCCACGGTCGAGTCTGTCACCTCCAGAATATCATCCATCCATCTTGCCCTTGGTCGGCCCCTCTTCCTTTGGCCTTCCACTTTCCCTAGCATCAGCATCTTCTCCAGGGTATCCTGTCTTCTCATTATGTGGCCAAAGTACTTCAGTTTTGCCTTTAATATCATTCCCTCAAGTGAACAGTTTGGCTTTATTTCCTGGAGTATGGATTGGTTTGATCTTTTTGCAGTCCAAGGCACTCTCAGAATTTTCCTCCAACACCACAGTTCAAAAGCATCTATCTTCCTTCGCTCAGCCTTCCTTATGGTCCAGCTCTCACAGTCATAGGCCACAGGGAATACCATTGCTTTAACTATGCGGACCTTTGTTGTCAGTGTGATGTCTCTGCTCTTAACTATTTTATCGAGATTTGCCATTGCTCTCCTCCCAAGAAGTAGACGTCTTCTGATTTCCTGGCTGCAGTCAGTGTCTGCAGTAATCTTTGTGCCTAGAAATACAAAGTCTGTCACTGCCTCCACTTTTTCTCCCTCTATTATTTATTTATTTATTAGTTACTACTTCTATATCTATAGGTTTTGGAACTCCAGTTCCCAGGCCAACTCCTTCTAATAATGTTCCTGTTTTATTCCTTTCACCTTATAGCTACCCTGTCACGATGGGAGCCAAACTTCTCTCATCTTGCCATAAAGCACAGGTAGTGTGCAGAGAGGGGGGAGGGTAGATACTGAAAGGAAACCCGTGCGAAAATGGCCAGCATTCTTTCTCAGGCCATTGGAGAGGTGTTTGGGCGAAGGAGTAAAAGTCAAGAACAAATATCTGGAGAGAGTGGAGATGGTGCGGGTGGTGGGGGTGCACCCAGAAGACGAAAAGGAAAGTTACCAGCGATTGCTGTATGGAGGAGAAGGGGGGTTGTTGAGAAGCAAGGGGGGAAATGCTTTAAGCTGATGAATTGCACGCGAAAGTTTAATCGTGTCTTCGCTTTGGAACTAGATGCTAGTATTTATTAAAAGAATTTATTCATATCCTATATGGCCTGTGTTTAAGTTGCTGTTCGTTAAGTTTAGAACTAGGATCCTCACATACCCAATTACCTACCTTTACTGGCACAAGGGATTTCACAGTGTGATGGAGCTTTGGAGAAATAGATCAGGTCTGGAAATGGAACAGAAAACGTTCAGATCCATCTGCTCCACCCTGGAAAACTGGAGTTTGTTCCAAAGTATCCCTGATGTACACCTCTACTTTTTAGGAAAGTCCTTTTGTCAAACCTGAAAAAGGACTTGGGCTGAGCCTTTCAGGAAGAAAATGCATTAACTAAATAATTCCCCACGTAATGGCCTGGTGAGAAATTAATAAGACAAATTGTGATAATGTTATTGAAGTGGACTTCCTCCTATGATTTAAATATTCTTATGAAACAAACACCATCCCTCATAAATATTAGAAAGAAAGGAAAATTGGATGTACTATATTTTAGATATTGTTTTTGTATAGTTTTTAAACTTTCAATTGTTGTAACCCGCCCAGAGTCCCTTGCAGGGGAGATGGGCGGGGAATAAATTGAAATAATAAAAAAATAATAAAAAAATAAAAAAACAGTACAGAAATGGAATCTACTGTGGAACCAAAAATGTCAATAATCTCTATTTGAAAGGCATTTTAGGTTGACAGATTACCCCCCACCAACTTTGTTATCTGGGGGAATGGACAGTGTCTGTTTTTTTAAAAATAGTTTTTATTGAAGGAAATTTTTACAGAATAAAAACAATACTAATTTAAAGAAGAAAAAGGAAAGTAAAGAAAAATGGTAAGTACATAAGAAAGAAAAGAAATGGAAAATAAATAAAGGAAAAAGATAAAAAGAAACAGCTTCCGAACTTCTTTACAGCAGTTATAAATGCATTTATACTTTATTTATTTATTTATTTATTTATTTATTTATTTATTTATTTATTTATTTATATTGATATTTACACCCCGCCTATCCCCTCCCTAACGGAGGACTCTAGGCGGCTTACATACATATACAATTCATGTTATACATTTTCCTGTTATACATTTCAATTAACCGCACGTTAAGGGAAGGGGTAAGGGAACTGACTCATCCATGACTACAAGTTCCACAATGCCTTGCATCAGAGCCAGCTGCCGACGTCCTGTAGATGGAGCTGTTCTTCCGGGATCCGTCGTACCACCGCATTCCAAGATCTTCCGTTTGGTGGGCGACCCCCGACAGGACGCCAGCAAATTCTCCCACTTAAGGTGGTATCCATTTATCTACTCACAAAGCTTTCGAACTGTTGGGTTGACAGTTTGACTTTATCCTCTCTCTCTAAGTTTATATCGTGGCTCCCTTCTTTCCACATTCTACCCTTTCTAATCATCAAACCCATAAATCACAAGTTCATTTTTTTCTGTTTTCAGCAAAAAGTCCAGAAAGGGTTTCCAGTCACTAACAAATGTAGTTGTTGTCTTTTCCCTAATCAAACAAGTCAATTTTGCCATCTCTGCAAATTCTGTCATCTTCAGCAGCCATTCCTCCATTGTGGGTATTTCAGAGTCTTTTTTAAAAGAATAAATTTTATTAAAAGTTTTAAAGAGAACATAAAAACTAACATGAGAATTCCATCTAGCGGGGTCCAGGAGGTGTGCCTTCTCTGCGATAGCGCCCGCCTTATGGAATATCTTGCCCCCGGAGGTGAGACTGGCCCCCTCCCTCCTGGCCTTTCGGAAGGCCCTTAAGACCTGGCTCTGCCACCTGGCCTGGGACGAAGGAGGTGGTAGTGCCTCCTGGGGTTGGCTGGCCCCATAGCCCCATGATCCATTCTGCGGGTCCTAATCCATCTTGGATTTTATTTTATTTATTTTATGCTCGTGAGATATTTTGTATAGTTTTTAAATTTTATTTATTGTAACCCGCCCAGAGTCCCTTGCATGGGAGATGGGCGGGGAATAAATTTGAAAAATAAATAAATAAATAAATAAATAAAAACACAAACTAATACAAAATAGAGAGAACAAAGAAATAAAGACAGTGTGACAATCCACTCCTTTGATATTAATTTAGAAACTCTCACCACAAGCCATGGTAGGATATGAAAAAGTTCTTTAATTAATATAAGTGAATAGAATCGATGCAAATAGCAGATAGAGCAAAAGCATGCACAATCACACTTTAAACATGCCAATTCCCACTTACTCCTCACCAACCCCTCCCCTCTGATCTCCATTCTCATAACTCTAAATTGTTAGTCACAACCAGATACTTCCCCATTGATCCATTTGTATATTATAGCCAAAACTTTTAGCCCACTTTATCACACATTCTTTCACTTGTTCTTCCACCTCATATTTCAGCAAAAGTTTATTTTTGTTGTTGTTTATTCATTCAGTCACTTCCGACTCTTTGTGACTTCATGGACCAGCCCACGCCAGAGCTTCCTGTTGGCTGTCGCCACCCCCAGCTCCCCCAAGGTCGAGTCCATCAAAAGTTTATACATTTTAGCAATAACATTAGCATAACTAATATCATTAGTACATATTTCTATTTCAAACTCAGTCTTATTTTGTTCAAAATCTTTTATCCACTTTAAACCTTTTGAATAATTCAACATAAGAAAACCATTGACATGAATATCCTTCTGTTGTCAAAACTTCTCTTGTTTTCATTTTTTAATTTTTTTTATTTTATATCCCGCCTTTATTATTTTTTTTTATAAATAGCTCAAGGTGGTGAACATACCAAATACTCCTTCTTCCTCCTATTTCCCCCACAATAGCAACCCTGTGAGGTGAGTTGGGCTGAGAGAGAGGAACTGGCCCAAGGTTACACAGCCAGCTTTCATGCCTAAGGCGGGACTAGAACTCTCAGTCTCCTGGTTTCTAGCCCGTTGCCTTAACCACTAGACAATCTCCTTGAGAGAATTCTAGTACATCACAGTAGATTAACCATTTATGTTTACTTATCAATTCTCATCTATAAAAGGCTTCTTGTGGTGAAAGCCACAAAGGTGTTTTCAGGCAGAACCTAAATTTATATTTATTCCATACTCTAAGAATGGCCTGCCTGACATAATGGTTTTTGAAATCTACATTAACCTTAGCTTTGTCATACCATAAATATCCATGCCACCCAAATCTCAAGTCTTGTCCTTCTAACTCTAATAGCCTTCTATTTCTTAACAAAACCCACTCTTTCATCCAAACTAAACAACAGGCAGCAAAATATAATTTCAGATCTGGTAGACCCAATTTTCCTCTTTCCTTTGCATCTTGTAGTACCTGATATTTGACTCATGGTTTTTTTCCCTGCCATACAAATTTAGATATATCTGTCAGGGTTGTTATAGTGCAAGCCCTGGTATGTGTGTTGAAATGTATTTGAGAAGGGATTATTCACAATGCATGTCAGTGCAAAGGATTTCAAGAGAAGGGGGAGAGAGAATGCCAAAAAGTTTTTTCCCCCAGGCAAGTACTTCAAGGTGAAATTTGATGGGGACCCAAAGCGGTTGGCCTGTTTCATGACCCATGTAAAGGGGTTCATGCATGAATTTGAAGAGTCATTCATGGATGAAGAAGCGAAAGTGAGGTATGTGTCAGCCTACCTAGAAGGGGAGGAATCGGACTGGTTAGTAGAGATGCACGATGCCAACGCTTCAGAGCTACTAGATTTTGACGGTTTTATGACTGCACTTAGAGAAAGTTTCAAAAACACCTTATCCAGAATGACGGTGAAAACAGGCTTGCAAAACATCAGACAAGGCAACCGTTCTGTTGCAGAGTATGCCTTGGAATTTAAGAGACTGGCAGGTTGCAAACTTGACTGGCTGGAATCCCTTAAGGCGGAGTATTTCCAGATGGGTTCAAAGCCTGAGATTTTAGGGATGGCCCTCAACCGGGGGGCCCCAAAGACTTTAATGGAGTACATTTACCTTGCTGGGACTGTTGAGAGTAAAAAACTATGGCTTAAGAAACAGATGCAGATGCAAGCCACCAGAAAGAGGGGTTCACCATCCAGCGCGGTGGCAAAAAGAGAATTGCAGCAGAAACCATGGGAAGAAGAAAAAGAATGACGCGCCAAAAGTGGATTATGTTTTGAATGTGGCAAGGAAGGGTGTTAGGTTGCAAACTGCCCACAACCAATGACTACGTTCAAAAGCAAAGGCAATGAAAAGCCGTTAAAGCCCTGGTTGTGAAAAGCAAGTGAAAGCTTGCTGCCGCCCACGAAATGAGGAGTGGTGAGTCCCAACTGGGGAAAGAGGATTCCACTGATGAAGAATTCTTGCTGGCAGGAAACTACAACTGCCTGTCCTAGAATGTGCCAGAGGACAGGCATCTACCAATGGGCACACAGACCCAATGGTGAGTGGAGATTGCCCTACCATGCAGGTGGGGGTGCAATTAGAGACACTAGAGAAAGTTCCTAGATAAGAACCTGGAGTGGGGTTTCATTCGCCCTGCCAATTCGCCAATGGCGGTGCCAGTGCTTTTCCAGAAAAAGAAAGATGGGTCTTTAAGACTGTGTACTGACTATAGGGGTTTGAATGCAACTTGTACCTCAAATCAATACCCATTGCCTCTGATGAAAGA
Source organism: Charina bottae (assembly GCA_023362775.1). Lineage (NCBI taxonomy): Eukaryota > Metazoa > Chordata > Lepidosauria > Squamata > Charinaidae > Charina > Charina bottae. The sequence continues at coordinate 433,655 of JALMGJ010000013.1, read as the reverse complement.
TATGTTGGTGCATTTGTCAAAAGGGAAAATATTTACTAAATTAGATCAGAGGGACGCTTATTTCAGAGTGTGCATCCAAGAAGGAGACGAGTGGAAAACAGCATTTAATTGCCAACTTGGTTGTTTTGAGTATTGTGTGATGCCGTTCGGCCTGAAGGGGGTGCCTGGAGTGTTTATGCACCTGATAAACGAGGTGCTTCATGAATTTGTATACAAAGGGGTGTTAGTGTATCTCGATGATATTTTGATTTACTCAGAGACTTTAGAAGAGCGTGTGAAATTGGTGAGAGAAGTGCTTAAATGACTGCTCAAAGCCCAATTGTATGCAAAGTTGTCCAAGTGTGAGTTTTACAAAGAAAAACTGGACTATTTGGGCTACAGGGTGTCCAATGGAGGGATTAAAATGGACCCCGCAAAGGTCCAAGACGTGCTGGCCTGAGAAGCCCCAAAGACTAGGAGGCAATTGCAGAGTTTTTTGGGGTTCAAAATCTTTTATTGGGAGTTTATACCTAATTTTCCCCAAATCGCTTTGCCTCTAACTGATTTATTAAAAATCAAAGACAAAGGACAGCTGCAGCAGGTGAAGAGACTGGGGGTGGTGCTAAAATGGACAGTGGAATGTCAGAAGGCATTTGAATGGCTAAAGGTTTTGTTTACTGCAGAGCTGATTCTAAAGCACCCTGATCCTTTAAAGCCGTTAATAGTACAGACACCTCAGATGTGGCAATTGGGTCAGTTCTCTTACAGCATGATGAGAATGGGGCATTAAGAACATGTGCTTACATTTCCAAAAAATTCTCAGATGCAGAGAGGAGGTGGCATGTTTGGGAAAAGGAAGCTTTTGCTGTAAAGCATGCCCTGGCAACATGGAGGCATCTCTTAGAGGGGTCCCCCTGCCCATTTGAAGCATGGACCGATCAGAAAAATTTGGAGGCTTTAAAATCACCCCAAAACTTAAATCCCAAACAACTTAGTTGGTCGGAATTCTTCAGTCGATTTAACTTCACTCTGAAGTACTTGCCTGGGGGAAAAAACTTTTTGGCAGATGCTTTGTCAAGGTTACATCAACATAATAGCCAATGAGAGGTGGTGGTAGACTCTGTAATTTCACCCCAACAGTTGGGATTGTTAGCAGTAACACAAAGTCAGAAAATAGAGGCAACCCCATATTTAAACGGGGGGATTCTACAAGAACTTAAAGAAGAGTTACAAAAAGATGAGTGGTTAAAAGACAATAAGCAAGCTTTGAAGGAAAACCAAGGGCTTTGGTGGAGCGGGTATAGATTGTACATTCCAAAAGCCATGAGATTTTAGAGAGAAGCCATGATTCTAAAACTGCTGACCATTTTGGGTTCTTAAAAACATTGCATTTAATGAGACAACAGTTTTGGAGGCCCTCCATGAGAAAAGATGTGGGAGAGTATGTGAACAGCTGCCCCATGTGTGCAACAGCCAAACGACAGGGAGGCAAACCTAGGGGATTACTTCAGGAAGTAGCAAACCCTGCTGAACCATGGAAGCAGATTGCTATGGACTTTATAGTTGAACTACCTGAGAGTAAGAAGAAGATAGTAATTTGGGTGGTTACTGATTTGTTTTCAAAGCAAGCTTATTTCATTCCTTGTGCCAGCTTACCTACAGCAGGTCAACTAGCCAAGGTGTTCATCCAGCATATCTATCAGTTGCATGGGGTCCCAGAGTGAGTAATTAGCGACCGGGAGGTCCAATTTACTTCAAAATTCTGGAAAGCATTCCTACAATTGATAGGGGCGGAGCAAGGATTAAGCTCCTCCCACCACCCCCAGATGAACGGAGTGACTGAACAATTGAACTCCATGTTAGAACAATACATACGATGTTACATCAGTTATCAAGAGAATGATGGGGTGGATTTGTTACCTTTTGCTGAGGTGGCATATAATAATGCAGTACACCAAAGTATGGGATTTTCACCTTTCCAAATTGCAACTGGACAGGAATTTGTGGCTATTCCAGAATTACCACAAAAGAACTCTCAGAACCAAACAGACCAAATCTGTTCTGTTCAGAGTATGACCACCAGAACTTTATAGAAATAGTTTTATTTATAAAAACTATTTATAAGTCCATTAATACAACTGAAGAGTACTGGATCAACTGGATACACTTGGAGGTAGGCAGCTATGCAGTAACACAACTAGAGTTCAGCAACAAGTAGAGACAACAGTTCTGGATCAAGGATGCTAGGTAGATCAGGATGACTAGGGAAACTCCTTGTGGGACAATTGTCTAGTCTGACTATTCTTTGCTCTTGCAAGTTTCTTGCTGCATGATACTTAACATCAATGTGTTTAGTTCTCCCATTAATCTTTTCTGACTGTGAGAGCCTAATACAACTTTGGTTGTCTTCGTACACCTGAATAGGGGTAGATTCCTCTGTCCCCATGTCTTCAAGCAGTAGCTTGAGCCATGAAACCTCTTTGCATGTTTCTGCTGCTGACACATACTCCGCCTCTGTGGACGAATATGTGACTGTATCTTGCTTACGGCTTCCCCAGCTTCTTGCCCTACCCCAATAGAAAAATATATGCCCACTAGTGGATTTATGGTTAGTAATGTCTTCTGCCCAATCCGCATCTGTAAACACCACTAGTTTTGGATTGTCAGTGGCTGGTAGCTTTAGTTTTAGGTGTGTAGTGCCCTTTAGGTACCTTCCCACCCGCTTAACACCAGTCCAGTCTCTCTGTGTGGGTGTGCTAGTCTTTCTACATAGAATGTTTACTGCAGCTGCTATGTCTGGCCTAGTGGTAGTGGCTAGATACAAAAGCTTACCTATGGTGCTTTGATAGCTGTTGTTCTCTGGTAAGAGTTCACTAGGTTCCTGTTCCTTGTGGAAACCTGTTTCCATTGGTGTTGGCATAGGATTAGCATTTTGCAGTCCTAAGCTTTCCAACAGTTCTAGGATCTTTTGCTTCTGGCTTAGAAGAAAGCTTCCATCTTCTTCCTTTTCAATCTGTATCCCCAAGTAGTAGCTGGCATTGCCCAGATGCTTGACTTCTACTTCTTTCTTCAGGTCGGACACAATTTCATCAGTCTCTTTTGTTATTGTGGCAAATCATCAAATCACCCACATAACAAAGAATGTACACCTCTCTGCCATTTCTGCATCTTGTGTAGAGACAGGGATCAGCTTGGCCTTGAACAAAGCCTTGCTTAAGAAGTACTTGGTTCAACTTCTTATTCCATGCTCTTGCTGCTTGCTTCAGGCCATAAATCCCCTTCTGAAGTTTGCAAACGAGTTGATGTGCTTTGGGATCAGCAAAGCCTGGAGGTTGTAGCATGTACAGTTCTTCCTCTATCTCTCCATAAAGAAATGCAGTTTTTACATGCAAGTGTTCAACACTCATGTTCCTGGAAGCTGCTAGACTTAGGAACATTCTGATTGTGGTATGTTTTACAACAGGAGCAAAACATTCATCATAATCAAGTCCATATTTTTGTGAATAGCCTTTTGCGACTAGTCTAGCTTTGTATCTTTGTACTTCTCCATTTTCATCTTGTTTGGCTTTGAAAACCCATTTGCATCCTATGGCTTTCTTGCTTTTTGGTAGTTTTGTCAAAGTCCATGTTTTGTTCTTGTGTGGAGCTTCTAGCTCTTCTTGTGCTGCTTTCTTCCACTTGCTTGCTTCATTTGGTGGCATTTGCTGCACTTCGTTCCACGATGCAGGTTCTTTCGGTAATGACGACCTTCTGAGGTAGGTGAGTCTCTCGGCTGGAACTCCTTTGTTGGGTCATGATGAGCATATTGGAGCAGGTTCAGGAATGGCACTTGGTGGTTCAACCCCTTCTGCATCCTTGGCCTCGTCATCTGACTCTGGTGGAGTTTCTGCCTGGCCTTCTATCTCCCTGTGGGTCGGTGTGGTGGTTGTGTCTTTGGATGTTGGGCTAAACATCTCAAGCTGGTAACTGCTGCTGTTGGTTTCTGCGCAGTCATCATCAGCATGACTATGGTAGCTATGGTAGCTATAGCTATGGTCTCATTCATCGAAGTACACCACTCTCCATGTGCTTACTTTTCCTGTTTTTGGGTTCAGGATTCTGTATCCATTGCTTCCTGGAGCATACCTGATCATGATGCCTTCTTCAGCTCTGGGGTCTAGTTTGGATCTCTTTTCTTTTGGTATGAGTGCATACACTTTGGATCCAAACACTCTCAGATGCTTTATGCTTGCTTTGCGTTCATTCCATAGCTCAAAAGGTGTTACATCATTGGCTTTGGTTGGCAGTCTATTCTGTAAGTAGGTAGGTGTTAAAAGAGCATCTGCCCAGTATTTGTCAGGCAGAACTGCTTCTAAAAGCATACATCTTATCATGTCCATTAGTAAGTGATTTTTCCTTTCTGCAACTCCATTTTGTTCAGGAATGTATGGAGAGGTTAGTATGTGTGTGATGCTCCGATCCTTCAACTGACTAACGAGGCTCCGACACACACTCTGTAGAATATGTAAAAGCTTTATTTACAGCGAGCGATCTGGGTCCATGTCAATGAACCACGTAAAGCATACATACAAGACTAAATAGGTTCCAGTTTTCCCCCTCCCATAGAATGTGTTTATCAGTTCCGTCTCACACCCTCTCGTCCGCGCTTGGAGCTGTCTGGCCAAGGTGCTGATTGTATTCTCCTAATTCACACTGTGTGCTGCTTGTCTGTCTGGCGGTTTGCTGCTACATTCTTCCTATTGATTGCTTTTGGCGCCCTGGCTGGGGAATGTGTTTTGTTGTTGTTGTTCAGTCATTTAGTCATGTCCAACTCTTTGTGACCTCATGGACCATAGAACGCCAGGCCTTCCTGTCCTCCACTGTCTCCCGGAGTTTACTCAGATTCATGTTCATTACATCGGTGATGCTATCCAGCCATCTCATCCTCTGCCGTCCCCTTCTCCTTTTGCCTTCAGTCTTTCCCAGCATCAGGGTCTTTTCCAGTGAGTCCTCTCTTCGCATTAGGTGGCCAAAGTATTTGAGTTTCAGCTTCAGCATCTGTCCTTCCAATGAGCAGTCAGGGTTGAATTCCTTTAGGATTGACTGGTTTGACCTCCTTGCAGTCCAAGGGACTCTCAAGAGTCTTCTCCAGCACCACAGTTCGAAAGCTTCAATTCTTCGGCGCTCAGCCTTCCTTATGGTCCAACTCTCACAGCCATACTGGGAAAACCATAGCTTTAATTATACGGACCTTTGTCGGCAAGGTGGTGTCTCTGCTTTTTAATATGCTGTCTAGGTTTGCCATAGCTTTCCTCCCAAGGAGCAAGCGTCTTTTAATTTCATAGTAGCTGCAGTCACTGTCTGTGGTGATCTTGGAGCCCAAGAAAATAAAATCTGTCACTGCTTCCATTTCTTCCCCTTCTGTTTGCCAGGAAGTGATGGGACCAGATGCCATGATCTGAGTTTTTTTTAATGTTGAGTTTCAAGCCAGCTTTTGTACTCTCCTCTTTCACCCTCATCAAGAGGCTCTTTAGTTCCTCTTCACTTTCTGCCATTAGGGTGGTATCCTCTGCATATCTGAGGTTGTTGATATTTCTCCCAGCAATCTTAACTCCGGCTTGTGATTCATCCAGCCCAGCATTACTCATGATGTACTCTGCATATAAGTTAAATAAGCAGGGTGATAATATACAGCCTTGTCGTACTCCTTTCCCAATTTTGAACCAATTGGTTGTTCCATGTCTGGTTGTAACTGTTGCTTCTTGACCCGCATACAGGTTTCTCAGGGGACAGGTAAGGTGGTCTGGTACTCCCATCTCTTTAAGAATTTGCCACAGTTTGTTGTGATCCACACAATCAAAGGCTTTAGCGTAGTCAATGAAGCAGAAGTAGATGTTTTTCTGGAACTCTCTTGCTTTTTCCTTGATCCAGTGAATGTTGGCAATCTGATCTCTAGTTCCTCTGCCTCTTCGAAACACAGCTTGCACTTCTGGTAGTTCTTGGTTCACATACTGCTGAAGCCTAGCTTGTAGGATTTTGAGCATAACCTTGCTAGCATGTGAAATGAGTGCAATTGTACGGTAGTTTGAACATTCTTAAGCATTGCCCTTCTTTGGAATTGGAATGTAAACTGACCTTTTCCAATCTTGTGGCCACTGTTGAGTTTTTCAAATTTGTTGGCATATTGAGTGCAGCACTTTAACAGCATCATCTTTTAGGATTTTAAATAGCTCAGCTGAGATACTGCCTTCTCCACTAGTTTTGTTGTTAGTAATGCTTCCTAAGGCCCACTTGACTTCACTCTCTAGGATGTCCAGCTCAAGATCAGTAACCACACCATCGTATTTATCAGGGACATTAAGATCTTTGAGTCCTTGGTGCTCTCTGAGCTTTGTTGTTTTCTTGCAGACGTTTCATTGCCAGGCTAGGCAACATCTTCACTGCCATTAAGATCTTTCTTGTATAGTTCTTCTGTGTATTCTTGCCACCTCTTCTTAATCTCTTCTGCTTCTGTTAGGTCCCTGCCTTTTTTGTCCTTTATCATGCCCATCTTTGCACAAAACGTTCCCTTGATATCTCCGATTTTCTTGAAGAGATCTCTAGTCTTCCCCATTCTATTGTTTTCCTTGATTTCTTTGCACTGTTCATTTAAGAAGGCCTTCTTATCTCTCCTTGCTATTCTCTGGAAATCTGCATTCAGTTGGTTATATCTTTCCCTTTCTCCCTTGCCTTTTGCTTCCCTTCTTTCCTCAGCTATTTGTAAAGCCTCATCAGACAGCCACTTTGCTTTCTTGCATTTCTTTTTCTTTGGGATGGTTTTAGTTGCTGCCTCCTGTACAATGTTACGAACCTCCATCCATAGTTCTTCAGGCACTCTGTCTACCAGATCTAATCCTTTAAATCTATTCCTCACCTCCACTGTATATTCATAGCTTATATGAGTTAGGTCATACCTGAGTGGTCTAGTGGTTTTCCCTACGTTCTTCAATTTAAGCCTAAATTTTGCGATAAGTAGCTCATGATCTGAGCCACAGTCAGCTCCAGGTCTTGCTTTTGCTGATTGTATAAAGCTTCTCCATCTTTGGCTGCAAAGTATATAATCAATATGATTTCGGTATTGACCATCTGGTGATGTCCATGTGTAGAGTCGTCTCCTGTGTGTTTGCTATGAAAAGAGTGTTTGCTATGACCAACGTGTTCTCTTGACAAAACTCTATTAGCCTTTGCCCTGCTTCATTTTGTACTCCAAGGCCGAACTTGCCTGTTATTCCAGTTATTTCTTGACTTCCTACTTTAGCATTCCAGTTCCCTATGATGAAAAGGACATCTTTTTTGGGGGTTAGTTCTAGAAGGTGTTGTAGGTCTTCATAGAACCGTTTGACTTCAGCTTCCTCAGCATCATTGGTTGGGGCATAGACTTCAATTACTGTGATGTTGAATGGTTTGGCTTTGATTCGAACTGAGATCATTCTGTCATTTTTGAGGTTGTACCCCAGTACTGCCTTTCCCACTCTTTTATTTACTTTGAGGGCTATTCCATTTCTTCTAGGGATTCTTGCCCACAGTAGTATATATAATGGTCACCTGAATTAAATTTGCCCATTCCTGTCCATTTTAGTTCGCTGATTCCCAAGACGTCGATGTTCAATCTTGTCATCTCATGTTTGACCACATCCAGCTTACCTTGATTCATAGATCTTACATTCCAGGTTCCTATGCAATATTGTTGTTTACAGCATCGGACTTTCCTTCCACTTCCAGACACATCCACAACTGAGCGTCCTTTGGCTTTGACCCAGCCGCTTCACTCTTTCTGGAGCTACTCAGAATTGCTCTCTGCTCTTCCCCAGTAGCATATTGGACACCTTCCGACATGAGGGGCTCATCTTCTGGCGTCATATCTTTTAGCCTTTTGATACTGTCCATGGGGTTTTCTTGGCAAGGATACTGGAGTGGGTTGCCATTTCCTCCTCCGGTGGACCACGTTTTGTCAGAACTCTCCATCATGACCTGTCCGTCTTGACCTGACTTCATTGAGTTACGCAAGCCCCTTCGCCACAAGGCAGTGATCCATGAAGGGAGGGAATGTGTTATGTGATTTCTATTCATGTCAGGGTGGTATAGATGCCATCATGACATTCTGCCTCCCCAAGATCATTCCTCCCCTCTCATTGTGGTTTATTTGGGAATTTAGTGTGAAACTTTTTCTTTAACCTGGGTGCATGTACGTGTCTTTCTGCCACCCACTCTTTGTGTGAATTATCAAATTGTTTCCATTGGATTAAATATTGCAATGTTCCCCTATGTAATCTGGAATCTAGAATTTCTTGCACTTTGAAGTGTTGTTCCCCATCTATTATCATTGGTGTTGGTGCCACTTCCTCTGGGTGCCAACAGTTTGAGGTTTTAATAGGTTTCAATAGACTACAGTGTAACACTGGGTGAACACTCCTTACGTTTTTTGGAAGTTGCAACTGTACTGTCACTTTGTTCATAATTTTTGTAATTGGAAAAGGGCCAATGTATTTTTGTCCCAATTTTTTGCATGGTTGAGTCGACTTTAACAATTTGGTGGATAAGTAAACTTTGTCTCCCACATCGAATGGTCATTCTGGTGCCCTTTTCCTATCTGCAATTTTTTTGTATGTTTCCTTGGCTTTTGTTAAGGCTTTCTCTATTATTGGCCATTCCTCTGCTATATGTTGTATCCAATTATCTAAAGGGACAATTTCAGTTTTGTAACTTGGTAATTCTGGGAAGGCTAGGAACTCCTGTCCATTTACTAATTGAAATGAAGAGAACCCCGTGCTCCGATGCACTGAATTGTTGTATGCCACTTCCGTGAATGGCAGTAGCTCCACCCAATCATCTTGTTAGTAATTAATGTAACATCTAAGATATTGTTCTAATAATTGGTTAGCCCATTCACAGCCACCATCCATCTGTGGATGAAATCCAGAGCTTAGCCCTTGTCCCACTCCAATTATTTTTAAAAATGCCCTCCAAAATTTGGAAGTAAATTGGATGCTGCGGTCACTGATTATTCGTTCCAGACATCCATGTATTCTGTACACGTGTTTTACAAACATTTTGGCCAATTGCCCTGAATTTGGGATACTTGCACAAGGGATAAAATGAGCTTGTTTAGAAAATAAATCTGTTACTACCCAAATGATTGTTTTCTTATGGCTTTCTGGTAAGTCTACTATGAAATCCATGGCTATTCGTTTCCATAGTTGAGTGGGGCTAGCTACGTTTTGTAACAATCCTCTGGGTTTGCCTCCCACTCTTTTCGCCATTGCACATGTGGGGCAACTAGCTATTTATTCCTCCACGTCTTTGCGAAGGGCCACCAGAATTGCTGCCTGAGTAGGTGTAAAGTTTTAACAAATCCAAAATGCTCAGCTGACTTTGCATCATGGCTTCTTTTCAAAATTGCCTTTCTTAGGGTTTCTGGTATGTATAACCATTCCCCGTGCCACCAAAGTCCTTGTTTTTCCATTAATTTAATTTTGTTGTCCTGCAACCCTTTGTCATTTTCCAATTGTGATTGCAACTCATTGAGCAAATCCCCTTCCACTGGCAATTCTACTTGTTTGCCCCTGCTCCTAGTGACTGTTACTAATCGTGTTTGTGCTTGTGGGATGATTGAATCTACTATCTCCTCTCTCTGACTGTTGTGTTGTGGTAACCGGGATAAGGCATCTACCAAAAAGTTCTTATTTCTGGTTATGTACTTCAATGTGAAACTGAATCTTTGAAAGAATTGTGCCAATCTGAGTGTTTGGGGTTTAATTTTCATGGGTTGTTTAGAGCTTCTAAGTTTTTGTGATCTGTCCAAACTTCGAATTTGTGAGGGGCACCTTCTAACGGGTGTCTCCAAGTGGTTACTGCACATTTTACAGTATATGTTTCCTTCTCCCACACGTGCCACCAATGTTTTGTTTCGGTGAATTTGCGGGAGAGGTACGTGCATGGCCTCATTTTCCCCTGATCATCTCTCTGGAGTAGAATTCCACCTAAGGCGGTATCTGATGTGTCCACTTGTATGACTAGCGGTTTTGTATGATCAGGATGTTGAAGTATGGGTTCTGAAGTGAAAAGTTTCTTTAACTGTCAAATGCTTCCTTGCATTCCTTTGACCATTGTATTTTTGCCCTGGTTTCCCTGGTTGCCCTGGCAGGTGTCTTGATAAAAATTGCAGGACAGCAGGATAGGATCCCGGTGATCCAATGCTCCCATCTTTGCAGGAACAAAGCCTTCCTGTGTAGAGAATTTTGCGGTATTTACCGGCCAACCTCCAACACTGATGATGGCAAAATATTTAACCACAATAGTGTAAAGGCCCTCCAAAGTGTTCTATTTGTAAGTTGGGCCAGATATAATGCTGATTTAAAATGAAATTTGCTGGGCCTAATTGACCTCTGAGTGACATCTTTGTATATTCTGTTTGTAATTCTGTGTCAAGAATTCTTTCTTCAAGAGCTGTCATTGCTTGATCTTGTCCTAGGTGCATCAGCATCTCACTTGAGAACCCCAATTTAAGGACTTTGTGATTTATTTGGAGTTTCCAAGAAGAGGAATTAATTGACAGGATAAGATAACAACCAGCTAACAGCCAGCAATAGTGATACCTTCCTTGGCTACTGTATATTTTAATTTTTGTATTTCTGATGAGAATTTGTTTTTAATTTATTTTAAGACTGTTGGCTGCCCAGAGTAACTTGCTGAGATGGGCCACCATACAAACTGAATAAATAAATAGGATGTACCTGTCAGCCTTGCAAGGTAGTCCAGACAAAAAGCATGCCCAGAAGAACTAATTCTACTTTATTGTAAGGTTATATCAACAGAATCTTGCAAGTCTGAAAGTACAATTATCCCACCATCTCCTTTACAGTCTGATAACTTAGGGAGGGTCCCTCCTGAGCCTCTTGCCCTGCCCACTATCCAGCTGCGGGCTATGCAGTCTCTTGTCTGACCGTTTCCTAGGCAGGGTCTCTTCGCCCGGACTCCCAAGGTCATTCCCACACACCATTACACTCACACACATTTAAAGTATACAATAAACTCATTGATTGCAGCTTTGGGCTACTGCGATGTATGAGCAGGGGCACATAATTAACTTCTGCTGAGCTGGTTTACTCCCATTTTGCTTTCTTGCTCCATCCAACCCTTCAGTCAGTCCTCACAAGTGCAAAGTGAGAGCAGCTAAAGAACAAGAGAAAATAGATCAGGAACTGGACTGTCAGCTCTTTGAGGAAGACCGGGTCAGGAAACAGACTAAGGAATACTGGAACTCTACTGGATTGATAGAGGCTCTAATAACAGAATCTTGAAATTCTGACAGTTCCTCTTTCCCTCCCTCTGAGGGAGTGTCCAGGTGGGCCCATCTAGAGTTTTCCTCTCAACCCCGCCTGCCTTTAAGTTGATGTTGATGTTTTGAATGATTGCTGCATACTTTCTTCAAGACTATCTGTGTACTTCTCTACATGGCCCCAAAAGCCATAATTATTTTGCTCATCTACAAGACTGACTGTGGTTTCAAACAGTTTCAGTGGCTCAGACACATGGCATGGTGCAGCTATATAAAAACTTCATTCAAATAAAAGGAAGGCATATTGAACATTGGACTGCCTTCTGCCTGTGTGAAGGTGCGGTTCTCTGACACTCACAGTTTGTGAATCTTTGCTGCTGATTCCCACCTTCCTCATGTTTCCACAGACTCTTTGCCCTGCATTTCATGACCTTGAAATCAAGTGGTTGTTGGTTGTTGACATAACTGACATCTCTAGCCTGAGAACCACTAGCATTCAGCTTCTCTGTCTTGCTTTTTGTTTTTGAAGACCAGGACATTTTCTCTACTTCAGTCATCTGCAACTTCACACATTATTCAGTATTTCTCAAAGACAGTATATAAAAGTTCTGCCAGACCACCAACTAGTTCCTTTACTCTCCTAGGATATAGTCTACCTGCTCCTAGGGATATAAACTTACTCAAAGCAAATCCTTGGCCATATTTCTGCCAGTCCCAAATCTCAATTCTACCCCTTTATTTTGCTTTTCATGATTTTTTTAGTGGGACATGTAACTTTCTTCTTGGAGAAGACTGAATCAGACAGGAACTGAATAATTCTGTCTACATTACTAGTTAGTATTTACAGACAACTGTGCAGATGATATACTGATTCTCCCCCTTTTATTTCGAACATATCAAAAGAAGAATTTGTGTTAAACATGAAACATGGTGCCTCCTGTGGTCAGTGTAACTGAAAACACCACACAGGATGTACACTGTGTTGCTGTGCTGCCCATCTGTACTTTTCCTTAGCAAGTTGACCCTCTTTCTATCTCCTATGTGTCCTCTTTTTTTTAATCTCTTCCCTCAGCTCTTTTTTCACATTGGCTCTTCTGTTCTCCTCAATTTTTTCCTTCATTAGAACTGTTTGCAATTAGTCTCTCCTTGTGCAGAAACTCCCCCCCAGCTACTTTTCCCTGTAGCTCCTGCCATCTGAGCTGAAATTCCCCTCCCATCATTCTTGCCTAAAGCCCTAAACACATATTTTATTTATTTATTTATTTATTTATTTATTTATTTATTTATATTGATATTTATACCCCGCCTATCCCCTCCCTAACGGAGGACTCTGGGTGGCTTACATACATGTATACATTTCATTTTTATACATTACATCCATTAATCCGTGCGCTAAGGGAAGGGGTAAGGGAACCGACTCTTCCGTGGCTACTGGATTACATGTCCCATGATGCCTTGGGTCGGAGCCGGCTGCTGACGTCCTGTAGATGTTACTGCTTCGGGATCCATCGTCGCTGCCGCCATTGAAGATCTTCCATTCGGTGGCCGACCCCCGACAGGACGCCAGCAAATTTGCCCACTTAAGGTGGTACCCAATTTATCTACTTGCTAAGCTTTCGAACTGTTGGGTCGACAGGAGCTGGGACTGTCAATGAGAGCTCACCTCGTTGAGCAGGGATTCGAACTGCCGACCTTCCGATCGGCAGTCTACAGCTCAGCGGTTTAACCCGCTGAGCCACCGCGTCCCTTAACACATATTGTAACACCTTGCTATATGCTGATGATATGATATTATTATCATATTCACAAGTTGGACTACGTAGATTGTTAAGAAGACTTAGCTCCTACTGTCAGGATAATTCTCTAATCATCAATAAATCAAAGTCAAAAATTATGGTGTTCGGAAAAAGACAGCAGAGACATAGATGGCAATTAGATGGTGAAGTAATAGAACAAGTGAATACCTTCCCTTACCTTGGGGTAATTTTCTCTGAGACTGGTTCTTGGGCTTCTCATGATCAAAGGAGTTCACTTAGAGCAAAGGCACATCTGAATCTACTACTTAAATTAAAAACACATAGCTACCCAGGTTCCTTAGTCCCGATAATCAAAGTATATAAAGCTAAGGTTACACCTATGCTTTTATATGCAGCAGAAGTCTGGGGCTTAAATTCCACTACATTAATAGAACAGGCACAATCTCAGCATCTGAGAAGTATCCTGGGTGTAGATAAAAGGACTTCAGCTGCTGCAGTTAGAGCCGAATTGGAAATTTACACAATCTACTCACAGTCTAAAATTAGATCGTACAATTATTGGTGTAAAATCAATGAAATGGAGCCCGATAGACTTCCAAGATTGTGTCTATTAGAACAGATAAAATCCCAACTACAGACCTCTTGGATTATACAACTGATAAATTATCAGTTAATAATAATAAACCGCCCAGAGTCCCCTTGTGGGGGGAGATGGGCGGTGATATAAGTTAGAAATAATAAATAAATAATAATAATAAATTATATAAGGTGTTGCAGTCTCCCTGTCTCTTGCGCTTCCGGAGATCAAGCCAAAAAGAGTGTTATACAAAGAATATTGGATATAGAAGTGCAAAAAGATATAGCCACCCTTAGCATGGTTGGCAATCTGAAATGGTTGAGCCAATATAAACGCACTTTTCAAAGTGCCAACTATTTAAAAATACAAATGCCAAAACATCTCAGAGAGGTATTCACTCGAGCTAGATTTGATCAGCTTGATACAATGGTCAGATTTGGGAGATTTAACAGCATCCCTTATAATGAACGCATTTGTATATGTGGAGAGCCTGAAATTGAGGATATAGCACATATATTATTCAATTGTAATTTGTATAAGAATGTGAGAGATCTGTACCTTGGCCCATATATTAAACGAACGACCCATTGGGAATCACATATCAAAACAACATATTTTATGTGTGGCCAAGACCCAAAAATAACATATAACACAGCACTGTATTTAAGCAAATCAATAAGCTTGAGATCTAAATATGTGGGGTTGATCGGGGTAAACTGTAGGGGTGACACAGAAATATGATGTGTATTTTCACTTAAATGTATATTTAACTACAGTATTTTTATTTACTTCTTATTCAATTTGTCTTTTATATTAATTATATCTAGTTTCAATAACATTTATTGTATAATTTTGTATTTTGATATGTTGTTGTGTTGTTTATTCATTCAGTCGCTTCCGACTCTTCGTGACTTCATGGACCAGCCCACACCAGAGCTTCCTGTCGGCCGTCACCATCCCCAGCTCCCCCATGGTTGAGTCCATCACCTCCAGAATATCATCCATCCATCTTGCCCTTGGTCGGCCCCTCTTCCTTTGGCCTTCCACTTTCCCTAGCATCAGCATCTTCTCCAGGGTATCCTGTCTTCTCATTATGTGGCCAAAGTACTTCAGTTTTGCCTTTAATATCATTCCCTCAAGTGAGCAGTCTGGCTTTATTTCCTGGAGTATGGACTGGTTTGATCTTCTTGCAGTCCAAGGCACTCTCAGAATTTTCCTCCAACACCACAGTTCAAAAGCATCTATCTTCCTTCGCTCAGCATTCCTTATGGTCCAGCTCTCACAGACATAGGTTACTACAGGGAATACCATTGCTTTAACTAAGCGGACCTTTGTTGTCAGTGTGATGTCTCTGCTCTTAACTATTTTATCAAGATTTGCCATTGCTCTCCTCCCAAGAAGTAGACGTCTTCTGATTTCCTGGCTGCAGTCAGCATCTGCAGTAATCTTTGCGCCTAGAAATACAAAGTCTGTCACTGCCTCCACTTTTTCTCCCTCTATTTGCCAGTTATCAATCAAGATGGTTGCCATAATCTTTTTTTTTTTTTTTTAGGTTTAACTGCAACCCAGCTTTTGCACTTTCTTCTTTCACCTTCGTCATAAGGCTCCTCAACTCCTCCTCGCTTTCAGCCATCAAAGTGGTATCATCTGCATATCTGAGATTGTTAATGTTTCTTCCAGCGATTTTAACTCCAGCCTTGGATTCCTTAAGCCCAGCACGTTGCATGATGTGTTCTGCGTACAGGTTGAATAGGTAGGGTGAGAGTATACAACCCTGCCGTACTCCTTTCCCAATCTTAAACCAGTCCGTTGTTCCGTGCTCTGTTCTTACCGTTGCTACTTGGTCGTTATACAGATTCCTCAGGAGGCAGACAAGATGACTTGGTATCCCCATACCACCAAGAACTTGCCACAATTTGTTATGATCCACACAGTCAAAGGCTTTAGAATAGTCAATAAAACAGAAATATATGTTTTTCTGAAACTCCCTGGCTTCCTCCATTATCCAGTGGATATTGGCAATTTGGTCTCTAGTTCCTCTGGCAATTCTCGCTCCATGAATTGCTGGAGTCTACCTTGCAAGATCTTGAGCATTACCTTACTGGCATGTGAAATAAGTGCCACTGTTCGATAGTTTGAACATTCTTTAGTCTGTGGCTTGAATCATGTCAACTGGATTTCTATTTTCTCAGTAGAAACGTTTCGCTCCTTATCCAAGGAGCTTCTTCAGTCTGAGTAAAGTTAGTAAGGTTTCCCTTACTAAGTTACTTACTGGATTTCTATTTTCTCAGTAGAAACGTTTCGCTCCTTATCCAAGGAGCTTCTTCAGTCTGAGTAAAGTTAGTAAGGTTTACTAACTTTACTCAGACTGAAGAAGCTCCTTGGATAAGGAGCGAAACGTTTCTACTGAGAAAATAGAAATCCAGTTGACATGATTCAAGCCACAGACTGTTCCACCTGGATGACTGAGAACCTTCATTGAAACATTCTTTAGTGCTTCCCTTTTTTGGTATGGGGATATAAGTTGATTTTTTCCAATCTGATGGCCATTCTTGTGTTTTCCAAATTTGCTGGCATATGGCATGCATCACCTTGACAGCATCATCTTGCAAGATTTTAAACAGTTCAGCTGGGATACCGTCATCTCCTGCTGCCTTGTTTTTAGCAATGCTTCTTAAAATCAATCAAGGAACTACCAAGGAGAGTACAAGACCCCCACCAACACAGGCAGGACAAGCCAGGGTATAAACAGACAGCAAGTTCCACTCCCTTTTCGCACTGAAGATGTTGCCTAGCCTGGCAATGAAACGTCTGCATGAAAACAACAAGGCTCAGAGAGCACCAAAGTCTCCCCAGTGCTTCTTAAGCCCATTCAACTTCACTCTTCAGGATGTCTGGCTCTAACTCACTGACCACACCGTCAAAGCTATCTCCAATATTATTATCCTTCCTATACAGATCTTCCGTATATTCTTGCCACCTTTTCTTGATCTCTTCTGCTTCTGTTAGGTCCTTACCATCTTTGTTTTTGATCATACCCATTTTTGCCTGGAATTTACCTCCGATGTTTCTAATTTTCTGGAAGAGGTCTCTTGTCCTTCCTATTCTATTGTCTTCTTCCACTTCCGCACATTGCTTGTTTAAAAATAATTCCTTATCTCTTCTGGCTAACCTCTGGAATTTTGCATTTAATTGGCCATATCTCCCCCTATCACTGTTGCCTTTTGCTTTCCTTCTTTCTTGGGCTACTTCCAGTGTTTCAGCAGACAGCCATCTTGCCTTCTTGGTTTTCTTTTTCTTTGGGACGTTTTTTCTTGCCGCCTCCTGAACAATGTTGCGAACTTCTGTCCATAGTTCTTCTGGGACCCTATCTACTAAATCTAGTCCCTTAAATCTATTCTTCACCTCCACTGCATATTCCTTAGGAATATTAGTGAGCTCATATCTAAGTGATCTGTGGGTCTTCCCTATTCTCTTTAGTCTGATTCTAAATTTTGCAATAAGAAGTTCATGATCTGAACTACAGTCAGCTCCAGGTCTTGCTTTTACCGACTGTATAGATGTCTGCCACCTTTGGCTGCAAAGGATGTAGTCAATCTGATTTCAGTGTCGACCATCTGGTGAAGTCCATGTATAAAGTCGTCTTTTAGGTTGTTGGAAGAGAGTGTTTGTTATGCACAGTGAGTTGTCTTGGCAAAATTCTATCAGCCTATGTCCTGCTTCATTTTGTTCTCCCAGACCATGCTTGCCTGTAATTCCAGGTGTCGTCTGACTACCCACCTTAGCATTCCAGTCTCCTGTAATGAAAATAACATCTCTTTTTGGTGTATTATCCAGTAGGTGCTGGATAATTTTGATATGGCCTAAGGGCTAATCAATAAACTTTGGTTTGATTTGATTTGATTTGTATAGTTTGTGGAGCACTTTGGACTATTAATGAGAGTTGTTATAATTCCTTCCTGCGAGTGATGTGTAGACTAGCAAGCTAGACTATCTAGCATGGTTGACAAGCATCCTTTTCCCCCTCTGAGAGAAAAAAAGACCTCTGTCTTCTGTCAATTAAACTTATAATATCTCAGCATGATAGTATTTGTGTTGCCTCCTTGAGATTCCTGAAGATGCTTCTGGCCCCTTTGCAGAGAAATGACGTTACTGTTTGCCAGTTGATGCCTTGTCCACTCTAGTGGGCTTCAGCCCCTCAGGATAAGGCCACATTTCTTTTCTTTTCTTTTCTTTTCTTTTCTTTTCTTTTCTTTTCTTTTCTTTTCTTTTCTTTTCTTTCTTTTCTTTTCTTTACTTTTCTTTTCTTTTCTTTTCTTCTTTTCTTTTCTTTCTGGACCCTGGCAGTCATTTGCTGACATGGTCCTCTGAGGTGCTGCAGAGCAATGGCTGTTGTACAACACAGACTGGTTGACACAAAAACACTGCAAAAGGGTTATTTGCAACTCTGACATGTAGAACATGATGCAGTAAGTCCTCTTCTACAAATATCTTCTTCTAAAGGGGATTTTCAGGCTAACCCAGAAAGTTAAAATTTTTCTCTTCTGAAGTAGTAATGAGAACTTCCCACAGAAGAGTATGAATAACTTTTTATACTATTCCTTAAATGTTAGGTCGGTGTTTTAGTGTCTCTGAGAAAGGTTTCCGCTGATCATATTGGTGCATTAGCATTTCTCACATGTGGCTCTTCTTGTTACTAAGCAGGGCTCCAGAAGGTGCAATCCAGGAGCTGAACAAGGCCTGCTGGAATCCCTCTTGCAGTTTAAAAGCCCCCTGAGGAGATGGGGCCACCATACAAATTGAATAAATAAATAAGGTGTACCTGTCAGCCTTGCGAGGTAATCCAGACAAGAAGCACACCCAGAAGAACTAATTCTACTTTATTGTAAGGCTACATTAACAGAACCTTGCAAGTCTGAAAGTACTTCTCTCCCCTGTCACCTTTACAGCCCAAGAAACCAGGGAGGATGTTTGCCACTACCACATTCCTGCTGCGGGCTCAGCTGCCTCTTACCCAACTGTTCCCCTGCCTGTGGCTCTTCTCCCATCTCCCAAGGCCATTCCCACATACCATCCTATCCCTAGAGCTTTTAGCCAGCATCTGGGTGCACATAGCCCACCCTCCAAATGCAGAGCAGCGTTAGGCACACGTTTTGCTACCTGAAGTAACTTTCTTAAGAGGCCAGTTGGAACTCTCTCCAGTTTCTCACGGTTGACTCCTGGCTTTAACTGCACTCCATGCAGGAGCAATGCCAGTGTCTTGTCTTCCAAATGCTTCAGAGCAGCTCATCCACCCTGGGCTCCTCTAGAGAAGAAGAGAGGGAGGACTGCTGCTGAGCTCCTTAGAGTGTTCCGAGCAACCTGAGAGAGATGAGCATGTCACCTTCCTGAATAACGCAGCACAACTACCAACTACCAAGGAGAGAACAACACCCCCACCAACACAGGCAGGCCAAGCCATGGTATATGTCTATGAAGGTTCTCAGTCATCCAGGTGGAATTGTCTGTAGCTTGAATCATGTCAACTGGATTTCTATTTTCTTAGTGGAAACGTTTCACTCCTTATCCAAGGAGCTTCTTCAGTCTGAGTAAAGTTAGTAAGGGAATCCTTAAATATGTTTCTAGGCTGGCTGTGTGACCTTGCACCTGGGGCTAGGTCATGGTTATTTTGAGATGTTTGTTTCTAAGTCCCTTTATCATCTAAAGGAGGATCGTTAAGATTACCCTGCTGCTGTTGAGCTTGTGAAATGGTATTAATCTTCCTAGGCACAGAAGACAAAGCAGGAAGGAAGATGGGGGAAAGGTTATGCCTGAGGCCCCCACCTCTATTCAAGGAAGGATTTTCCAAGTTGGCATGAATGGATTCCTTGACCCCTCTCTCAAACCACCTATCTTCTCTGTCTAAAATGTGAACATTAAAGTCCTCAAATGAGTGTCCTTTTTCCTTTAGATGAAGATAAACTGCTGACTCTGGTCCTGTGGTGTTACTTCTCCTGTGTTGGGCCATCCTCCTGTACAAAGGTTGTTTGGTTTCTCCAATGTAGAGTTCAGAGCACTCCTCACTGCACTGGATTGCATACACTACATTGCTTTCCTTGTGTTTTGGAGTTTGATCTTTGGGGTGTACAAGCCTCTGTCTCAGTGTGTTTCCAAAACACAAGGAAAGCAATGTAGTGTATGCAATCCAGTGCAGTGAGGAGTGCTCTGAACTCTACATTGGAGAAACCAAACAACCTTTGTACAGGAGGATGGCCCAACACAGGAGAAGTAACACCACAGGACCAGAGTCAGCAGTTTATCTTCATCTAAAGGAAAAAGGACACTCATTTGAGGACATTAATGTTCACATTTTAGACAGAGAAGATAGGTGGTTTGAGAGAGGGGTCAAGGAATCCATTCATGCCAACTTGGAAAATCCTTCCTTGAATAGAGGTGGGGGCCTCAGGCATAACCTTTCCCCTATCTTCCTTCCTGCTTTGTCTTCTGTGCCTAGGAAGATTAATACCATTTCACAAGCTCAACAGCAGCAGGGTAATCTTAACGATCCTCCTTTAGATGATAAAGGGACTTAGAAACAAACATCTCAAAATAACCATGACCTAGCCCCAGGTGCAAGGTCACACAGCCAGCCTAGAAACATATTTAAGGATTCCCTTACTAACTTTACTCAGACTGAAGAAGCTCCTTGGATAAGGAGTGAAACGTTTCCACTAAGAAAATAGAAATCCAGTTGACATGATTCAAGCTACAGACAATTCCACCTGGATGACTGAGAACCTTCATAGACATATTGCCATACATTTTGGGGATGAAACCCTGAAGTTGGTAAGGAAATTCGAGAAGACAGCAAGAAAGGTGGCAGACTATAGAAACCACCTACGTTTTAACCTCAGATGCAGACAACAGAGACTCATCCCGACAAGCCTACGCCTGCAATCTACAGTTAAGGGTCACAGAGCAGATCAGATCCTGCAGCAGGCACAAAGACATCTTCTAAATGAAAGAATAAGGCAAGTCCACTTCACCATTGATGCCCTGCAATACAATTTTGAAAACCTTCACCAGGAACTCACAGCCACCCTTCCTGACCCAATCCTGGATAGAGTTATTCAGCTTGGCAATAAAGTACAGCTGGCCCAGCATCACAAGACAAAGGAGAGGCAAACTAAGAAATTTGACATTCTTCTTTCTCGCAGCAAGCAGAAACAAGGAACTGGAGAAACCGCTGGGAGGAACAACAACAACAGGACCACAGAGGACAAAAAGAACATGTGGGTGAAAAATCTCTCAGACAGAGAACTTACCCAACCAGAGAGAGATGTCCTAGCCAAAGGTCTTAATTTTGCCATCACTCCCAAGCAAGTTCCGGTTGTGGAGCTCATTACAGCCACAGAATCTGCCATCCACAACAACCACCTACCTTTTGAAGAAGCAGAACAACTCCGGCTTAAAATATCTGCAGCTCTGTCCAGTGCTCAACCTCCTCCCCCCAACCTTACCGTCCAAGAGAGGAGAGCCCTGACAGCCCTCAGCAAAGATGAAACCATCACCATTTTACCTGCTGACAAAGGAAGATGTACAGTGGTTCTAAACACTGCAGACTACCACAATAAAATTACCTCACTTTTGGAGGATCACCATACATATGAAAAACTGAAAAGAGACCCCACCAACAATTACAAGAAAAAGGCAATAGACAGTTTGAAACAATTGGAACATGATGGCTCCATTGATAGGATTACCTACCACCGTCTGTATCCTGGAGAAGCCATCCCCTGCATCTACGGACTTCCTAAGATCCACAAGGAAGGAACACCCCTCCGACCCATAGTCAGCAGCATCAATTCGGTAACATACAACATTGCCAAACACCTCTCTACCATACTAGCACCTCTAGTTGGACACTCTGAACACCACATCCATAATTCGGAAGAATTTGTTTCCAAAGCAAAGATCCTGAAACTGGATACAGATGAAACTATGGTCTCCTTTGATGTGTCCTCCCTTTTCACCAGCATCCCCACCACTCATGCTCTATCCGCTGTCAGGAAGAGACTAGAAGAGGACAGCACCCTGGAAAGGAGAAGCCATCTCAACCCAAACCAGATCTGCCATCTTCTGGACCTGTGTCTTAACACCACTTATTTCACATACAGAGGTGACTTTTACAGACAAAAACACGGCTGTGCCATGGGTTCTCCTGTGTCACCCATTGTGGCCAATTTATACATGGAAGAAGTGGAGAAGAAAGCACTCAACACATTCCAGGGAACGGTGCCCACCCACTGGTTTAGGTATGTGGATGACACCTGGGTCAAAATCAAGGCCCAGGAAGTACAGGCCTTCACGGACCATATAAACACTATAGATGCCAACATTAGCTTCACCAGAGAAGACACCAAGGACAACAGACTGGCATTCCTAGACTGTGAAGTCCTCATTGGGACCGGTGGCAAGCTAGAAATAGGGATCTACAGGAAACCCACACACACAGATCAATACCTGATGTTTGACTCCCACCATCCACTGCAGCACAAACTAGGAGTCATCAGGACATTGTCACACAGAGCAGAAACCATCCCCACCTCCATGGATTCCAAAAAGAATGAAAAGCAGCATCTGAGAACAGCTCTGCAGGCCTGTGGATATCCAAATTGGGCCTTCACTAAATCTAAGTCTACCAGACCTAAAACAGTGACAGATAGGGCTGAGACTCAGAGTAAACGGAAGAACCTGGTCATTCCTTACATGGCTGGCGTGTCTGAAAAGATAAAACGGATATTTGGCAAACACCACATACCTGTATATTTCAAACCCACCAACACACTGAGACAGAGGCTTGTACACCCCAAAGATCAAACTCCAAAACACAAGGAAAGCAATGTAGTGTATGCAATCCAGTGCAGTGAGGAGTGCTCTGAACTCTACATTGGAGAAACCAAACAACCTTTGTACAGGAGGATGGCCCAACACAGGAGAAGTAACACCACAGGACCAGAGTCAGCAGTTTATCTTCATCTAAAGGAAAAAGGACACTCATTTGAGGACATTAATGTTCACATTTTAGACAGAGAAGATAGGTGGTTTGAGAGAGGGGTCAAGGAATCCATTCATGCCAACTTGGAAAATCCTTCCTTGAATAGAGGTGGGGGCCTCAGGCATAACCTTTCCCCTATCTTCCTTCCTGCTTTGTCTTCTGTGCCTAGGAAGATTAATACCATTTCACAAGCTCAACAGCAGCAGGGTAATCTTAACGATCCTCCTTTAGATGATAAAGGGACTTAGAAACAAACATCTCAAAATAACCATGACCTAGCCCCAGGTGCAAGGTCACACAGCCAGCCTAGAAACATATTTAAGGATTCCCTTACTAACTTTACTCAGACTGAAGAAGCTCCTTGGATAAGGAGTGAAACGTTTCTACTAAGAAAATAGAAATCCAGTTGACATGATTCAAGCTACAGACAAGCCATGGTATATAAATAGAGAGCAAGTCCCACTCCCTTTTCGCACTGAAGATATTGCCTAGCCTGGCAATGAAACGTCTGCAAGAAAACAACAAGGCTCAGAGAGCACCAAGGACTCCACATATGAAGGAATCTTTATTAAAGCCAGTGATCCATTGCACATTAAAGATTCAAGTGAGTCAAGCTCCCACAACCAACAGTTTAATAATCTCCAAGTTTCGCCTCCCCCCCACAATTGGGATTCACTGCCTGATCGCCCTTCCCTTTGTCTCTCAGTTTTTCGTCCTTCTAGGTCCGAATCAACTAACGCGGCAATTTCACCCTTTGATCTGTCCTGTGTGCTGAATCGCTCACCTCGATAATTTGATTAACATAGTTTGCAGTTCTGTGAATACACCAAGTCTCCACTTACATGTCTGGCGGTTTTACTGCAAAGCACCCCCAACCGACCCTGTGAGTTTTAACAGACTGGCGGGATGCTTCCTGGCGCCATGGCAGGATGGCATGGATGACATCCTGACAAATGGGCTGGTGCTCCCACAGCTCCTTTGAGGCTATGGGAGGGGTCTGGGTTCCCAGGGCCCTTCTGCAACTGCTCTCTGTGCCTCCAGCACCCCACCCCCACCCAACATCTCTCCCTGCAGGCACCCCAAGAAGATCCCTCCCACTGGACTGGTGGGGGTACCCATTCCTGCATCCAACATGAGGGTGATCCAAACCCTTGCCCCCCAGCTCTCAACCGGGGGAGGCTAGACAACCCCTTATAAGTAAGGGAAAATCTCCCTTCACAAAGGCAAAACCCACCATAGAAAGTCCAGTCCATCTCACACCAGCCACAGTCCACTAGCTCCAGAAGCAAAGTCCACAAAACAGCACCAAATCCAGCCACAAAAATGGCTGCCAAGCTGTCCTTTCCAGAACACGAAGAGGACAGCAGAAGGCAAAATAGCCATCTGGATCACGTGGGGCTGTGCACAGCAGCCGCAAGGCCCAGGCTCACTCCAACACAACGATCTCAGCCTGTACTTGCCTCTGCCACTGCTAACCCACTGCTCCCCGAGCACCAGGTAGTCCTCGACTTAGGACCATTCGTTCAGTGACTGTTTGAAGTTATGATGGCGCTGAACGAAGGGACTTATGACCCGTGCCGGAAGTTATGGCCATTGCAGTGTCCCCACGGTCACGTGATCAAAATTCGGGTGCTTGGGAGCCCACCCGCACTTAGGACTGCAGGGGAGCTTTAACTCCATCTCTGCCCTTTTGACCCCCTGCCACCCTGCGCTCCGCTACACCAGCTGACCTTTGCCGTCTTCTTGCTCCTGCTGCTGATGAGCGGTGCCCAGCCTGGCTGATGGGCTGCACTGGGGCTGGCTTCACGCTGGAAAAAGGTGGGGGGAGCCCAAAGCAGTCCCTTTGCAAAGGGCTTCTGGGCGGGCTTTTTGGCACACTGCGCTCCAGGAGCTTTTTGCAAAGGGACGTTTGGGTGTGCTGTGGCTCTGGGGCTGCTTTTGGCTTTTTTTCCCCACAGCTGAAGCCCAGCCCAGCCCGGTCCAGCAGCCAGGCTGGGCATGCCTCATCAGCAGCAGGAGTGCAGGGTGGTGAGGGCAGCTGCAGCTGGGACTAGCTGGGGTGCTTGCGGCTTCCCAGGATGAGGTAAGTGGCAGAAATAGGGGGGAGATAAGAGTGTGGGGGGAGTTGGAGGCAGTCCCTTACCTTACTGAAGCTCAGGGCTGGGAGGGACCAAGCCCAGAATGGCTTGGATCAGGGTGGGTCCTCAGCTAATGACCGGTAAAATTTGCTTAATGATGGCAAGGGGAATTGCAGGGATTGCGGTCACTAAGCAATGCAGTCACATGACATCTTGCTTTATGACCGCATTGCTTAGTGACTGAAATTCTGGTCCCGATTGTGGTTGTAAGTTGAGGACTATCTGTGGCCCTGATGCTGCTGCCAGTTCTGCTGGAGGCCTGAAGCCATCTCTCCAGCAAAGGCAGGTGGAGGGGACTCCTCAAAGCCGCTGGTCCTCTGCCTGCTGGAGTATCACACCGCACTGCCGCAGCCATCAAGCAACTGAGTACCGCTGCCAAGCAGCTAAACAGTGTGCTGGCTGCCACCGTCCAGCCAGGCACTACTGACCTTCCTCCCCGCAGAAGATCTGAAGAGGAGGCGGTCACCCCAGGCACTTCTCTCCTGAGCCTCCCAAAGGCCCAACAACAGGTGCCAACCACATCGGCTGGCCCGGCAAGGGTGCGGTCCCGCCCCAGCCCGCCGCCCTGTTCGGGAAGCATGCAGCATGCTCCACCACTGCCCGGCTCACCGACCGCCACCCCCACCAGCCCTCCCAACACACAAAGAGCCCCCAGCTGGAGTCAACCGACAAATACAGCCACCCTGGCAATGCGGCTGAAGGCAGGAAGGGTGTAGTTCCCACAGGGGCAGCTTTCCAGGCGCCTGTAGGCTGCTGGGTCCCAGATGGGAGAGCAGAGGCTGAGGCAGGATCCACAAGTCGGGGTGGCTGCTGAGATCCCGGGTTCCCTGTTATCGCCCCATTCGCTCCTTGGTGGGCGCCACCCCCCCATGGGGAGCAGTTCTGCCGCTAGGGAACTCTCCCAGATTTGCGGGATGGTCCGATGCCCACCTGTGGTGGGCGCACTAGTTGCAGCCTTGCAGGGGGCAGTGGGCATGGCCACAGCAACTCGAGCCTCGGCCCCTCCAGCCTAGATGACCATAATGCGCCTCGCTTGGGGCTGCCCTGAAACGATGCTTGGAAGTGGCAGCTGGTTCAAACAGCAGCAGCTCACATACTTTGGTGCCTGGGCATTGGGTGCACACCGCACCGGTTTCGTGGGCCTGGCATCGGTTCCTGACCAGTTTCAGGGTTTGATTCAAGGTGCTGGCTTTAACCTAGAAAGCCTTTTATTGCTTGGCACCCGGACACCCACAGGACTGCCCTGCCAACCAGTCTCGCCCGGACTGATTAGGTCTGCCAGGGAGAAATGCCCCCCTTCGGGGAGGCCGGGGCTAAGACGAGGCGGCGTTACTCTCCGCCACAGTGCCATGTTGTGGGGCAGCCATCCTGTGGAGAGTGGCTTGCAGCCTCCTGGCTGGCCTCTCAAAAGCTCCTAAGGCAGAGCTGCTTCAGAGAGTCTTCCCTGGATCCGATGTTGCCATAATTACTCTTATTTATTCTTATGCTTGTGTTTTATTTTGCGTGGTTTTATGTTTGTATTGTCATTTTGATGGGATATACGCTGGCTTAAAGGGGAAAAAACTCGAGGCTTGAGAATAAACAGACAAGAATGCAGCTTGTTAGGGCTAACAGTGTTTACTGGTAGCATAAGGCAATAATGCAGATACAGTACATTATCGCAAAAATGAAAAAGTTGAATATACAAGGTACAGCATTGTAAAAGGAAAACAAAAACAAACTTATAAGCAGAGTTCCGTGTATTGATCCCAGGGCCAGAGTTCCTGCCACGGCCTATACCCAAAGCCAGGCATAGCTCACTCTGCCCAGTCCACGGGAAGTGAACACGTGAAGAACTACATGGCTAAAAAACACTAGAAATCAAGAAGCATAGAACACCATTTTGCATGGTTGTATATTCAGTTCTTATAGCTTTCTGATTGGCTGGAAGTTAGCTGTGACACACACTAGGCCCAAAGCATTCAGCATTGGGTGGCAGTGGCTTGCATCTCAGCAAGCACGTGAGTTCCCCCCCTCCTTGCTCAGGGGGCCTGGGCAAGGCTTCCCACAGAAGGAAATCAGGAGGATTTGTTCTCATGGGAAGATTTCCATTGCTAGCCATAACATGGTACCTTCTTGCTCCCTATCTCATGAAGATATAAACAACGCCATTCAAAATTATGGGAATGCCTGTTATCTAGCCACCTGGCATTCACGTCATCATGAGAACGCTTTGCTGGTAAAGGATGCAGTTTGCCAAAACACTTCTCATATGGGTAATCTGACACATTTTTATCTTTGTTGTCAGTTGTCAGTTTCTAAAAAGCTAAGCAGAAGCTGCAGAGCCCCACTTGCTTCAGTCAGAGTTGTCAGCTTGGGCAACCGGAGTGTCTTCTTCTCTTGCCCTTTGGAGTCTTGCTGGGCCCTTCTGACCCAAGCTGTTTCTCTAGACTTCACAAACCTGAGACAAAACCATAAAATGTGGACAACAGTTTTACCATAAGGATTAAACAAGAAAACTACACTTCATCTTATCATGAGTTGTGAACTGTTCTGATGCTCTTATGGCAAGCAAGAATACTCAGAGGTTATGTCAGGGCCTCAACTAGGGGAGGGGGCAAGTGGGGCATGTGCCCCGGGTGCCGCGCTGGGGGGGGGGGGGCTGCCAAAATGACAAAATATATACTGAATGTTTCCTCGGGGTGGGGGCACAGAATCCATGTTTGCCCCGGGTGACACAGACCCTAGTTGCCCTTCTGGGCTATGTGGCCAAAGAACAGACAGAAGGTGAGCCCAGGAATATGAATGCTCTCAGAAGGGATAAGGTGCAGGCTTAAGAATGCATCTCTCTGTAAATCCTGAAAGGAGAACCCGGTTTCTCATGGCATTAGAAGTTCCAGCCAGCTCCACCTCAGAGGCACACTGGATCAGGAGACCACACTATACAGCCAGCTTCAAACAAATAGAATTTTCTCTGTTCAAGGGCAGAGGAATTGGGAACCCTTCGGAGCCCAGTGCTTCTTGCTGCTTCCTGACATTGCTGGCTCTGCAGTGATGGGGGTCCAATCAGTGTTTTCCTGCGAGAAGCATGTTCCTGAGGCTCTGCCTAATGGAGAAGATTGTAGTAATAGCATGCAGCCCTTAACGGCAGTTCAACCGCAGAACCATTTCCTCCGCTTCCTCAGATATCTTCAAGCAGAGGCTTTAACTGGGATTCCCACAATGAGGAGGGGATTGGATTTGATGACCTCAGTGGTACCAACTCCAGGATTCTAAAATCCCTTCAGCTTTTCAAATTAGGTACAGACGTATCCCACAAAATAGGCTACTACCACTAAAGTGTATTCTGTCCCCCAAAACAAAGTTACAGGCAGTTTAAGAAAAAATATATTTGGAAAGAATGTAGTTTGAAATCCCTTGCATTTGAAAATAATCCCCAAACTGTTTTGAAAGGCAGATCCACATGCAACAAATCTCATTAGACTGGAGGGGGGGGGGCTCACAGTTTGGTCTTTCCTAAATGTCAGAACTGCTCTGCAATGTAAGAGGCTGTCCTGGAAGTCAGGGGCGGGGGGGGGGC
Organism: Charina bottae; assembly: GCA_023362775.1. Lineage (NCBI taxonomy): Eukaryota > Metazoa > Chordata > Lepidosauria > Squamata > Charinaidae > Charina > Charina bottae. The sequence continues at coordinate 405,312 of JALMGJ010000013.1, read as the reverse complement.
TCTCCTTTACTGGTGGTGCTTAAACAGAGGTTGGATGGCCATCTGTCAGGGACGCTATAGTGCACTGGGCCAGGGGTTATATTAGATGGTCTCTCTTAGCACTTACAGTCTGTGATAATACAGTATATCTTGAATTCAGGGAAGCCTTTGACAAAAGGAAGGGCACTTTGCATCCCTCAGGTTGCACTTGCTATACCTGTGTGCCTGCTAGGATCTCCTTCAAAAATCTGTGCCTTTTCCTGGGATCAGTTAGTAACTGCCACTTTCTCTTTATCGTATCCCTAACTCATATATGTATTTTTATGGGATAGTGCAGCTACCATGTGAGACCAGGAAAAGGCACAGGAGCTGCCAACAGGTACAAAGAGCACACCTATGCTCAATCTGAAGCACCTCACCTGCTTCAGTTCCATATTCTGCACATCTATACTGATTAGCGAACTACAGGTGGTCCTTGCTTAACAACCACTCATTCAGTGACCATCCAAACTTACGGTGGCACTGAATGACTGGTACTTATGACTGGTCCCCAAAGTTCTGGCTGTTGCAGCACTGCCACAGTCACATAATCACCATTTGCGACCTTCACTATTGGCTTCGGACAAGCAAAGTCAATGGGGAAGCCAGCAGGATGTTGCAAATGGTGACCAGGTGACATCGCACTTAATGGTGGTGTGGGATTTGCTTAACAATGGCAACTGGGAGTGCCGGAATTTCCGTTGCAAAGTGGCGCAGTCACGTGATGTTGTGCTTTACGACCACGCCGCTTAGCAACAGAAATTCCAGTCCCAATTGCCATTGTTAAGCGAGGACTGCCTGTAGTTAATTGTGTTTGGATGGCATGGCAATTAAGTGGATATAAAGATAAAAAGTAGGTAAAGGTTTTCTCCTGCACAGTCATGTCCGACTCTAGGGGGCGGTGCTCATCTCTGTTTCTTAGCCAAAGAGCCAGATGCTTCTGCGGTCATGTGGCTGGCATGATGTGCGTGGAATGCTGTTACCACCCCACCAAAATGCTACCTATTTATCTACTTGCATTTGCATGCTTTCGAATTGCTAGGTTGGCAAGAGCTGGGGCAAGTGCGGGAGCTCACTCCGTCACGCGGCGCTCGGGTCTCGAACCACCGACCTTCCGATCAACAAGCCTGGCGTCTTAACCACTGAGCCATCGCACCCCCTAAGTGGATACATAGCTAGATAAAATCCATACCCAAAGAATAGGAAAAATGGCTCTTCATCAAGCTGGTATGGTGCCACAGGATTGATCCTGTGTCCTCTGGTCTTCAATATTTGTTTTAATCATTTTGGTGAAGAGGTAGAGGACATGTTTATCAAATGTATTAGTATAGTATTTATTATTATAGTATTTATTAATGTTGCTATATACTGTTGATAAAGTTTTATTTACTATAATGAATTGTATGTATTCTATATTATACTGTAAACTGTTTTGAGTTGCATAAGTGAAGTGGCCTAGAAGCAGTTGTGATTAAATAAATGAAGCAGCAGATGAACATATAGTATAGGACAGAAACAATGAAAAATAGTTTATTTATTTATTTATTTATTTATTTATTTATTTATTTATTTAAATTTGTATTACTGCCCATCTCCTCCAGCCAGAGGACTCTGGGAGGTTCACAACAAAACAAGTTAACCATATAAAATTACAATATCAATAAAATACATATAAAATTCAAGTGGAGAAGATGTATAATAAGGCAGGCTTCATGGCACCAGCCACTTCCAGAAGGAACTGTTAGCATTCCCATCCCAGCAAGGTGGCAGAACCAAGTCTTCAAGTTTTTCCGGAAGGTTGGGAGCGAAGAAACCCACCTCAGCTCTGGGGGCAAGATGTTCCAAAGGGCGGCTGCTACTGCAGAGAAGGCGTGCCTTCTGGACCCTGCTAGATGAAATTCTTTTGTTGATGGGGTTCGTAGCATGCCCTCTCTGCATGACTGAGTGGGGCGAGTCGATGTTCTGGGGATGAGACGGTCCCCCAGGCAACCTGGTTCCATGCCATGTAGGGCTTTAAAGGTGATAACCAACACCTTGAATTGGACCCAGAAGCAAACTGGTACTGTAATGACTCCAACTTCAATGCCCCAATAAACACTTCTCAATGCACTTCATTGAAATGTAGAATAAGCTTTATTAAGGATACATGTAAATCAAAGCACTCCCAAAGATCCGAACGCCGGATTCACGCCAAACAGCCCTAATTTAACTCTCCCCCCTGCATGCCAATTTCTCAGCGCCTGTGATGTCAACGTTCATTGCTTTCACTCTCCATTCCCAGGCCTCTCTCCAACTCCTGCAGGTGGCTGACCTTGGTGCCGCATTCCACAGCCTCTGATGGAAACCACAACTCCATGGCACAGCTCACTCCCTCCTCACAAGTTTACACTAACACTACACAATTAATGGCAGGATTCAACTTTGAACCCTGACATGCCGACCCTCCAGGAAAAATAAATGCATATAGCAAAAGAAGAAAAGGGAAAGGAAAAAGGAAAAAAAACAATATAGGATATGCATATTAGATACACAGACAAGCAATCACATCATAGCGTGGTGAGAAATCTGCAACAAGAAGAAAAAACATAACTGTTAACCAATTTTACCCAGGCTTATCAGGACACTGAGAATGGAACTTAGCAAGAAGCCTGGGAGCAGAAACATGAGACTTATCCACCCATTCACTAAATCCCATAGGCAAATGTTTCCATTTGACCAAATATTGCAATTTTCCTCTGTGAAGATGAGAGTCCAAAATAGCCTTCACTTCGAAATGCTGTTCTTCCCCCACCATCACGGGCAGAGGCGTTGGCGGTTCTGGATGCCACCTCTCAGATGTTTTCACTGGTTTCAACAAACTAATGTGAAAAACAGGATGTATTTTCCACAGATTCTTGGGTAATTCCAACTGAGCAGTAACAGGATTTATCACTTTCACAATTGGAAATGGTCGAACAAACTTTGCTTCCAACTTTCTTGATGATTGATTAGAACGCAAATGCTTGGTAGATAAATATACTCGTTCACCCACAACCAATGGCCATTCTGGAGATCTTTTCCAGTCTGTGAAGCTTTTATAAGTGTCCTTTGCCTCTTGTAGTGTCTTTTGCATTACCAGCCAATTGGCCCTTATTTGTGAAATCCATTCATCTGCCAGTATTGGATTGGGCTGATCATTTGAGGAGGGATCGGGTAATTCTGGTATAGGCACAAAGTACTGACCATTAGCAATTTTAAATGGAGAAAAGCCTATGCTCTGATGAATGGCATTATATACTACTTCAGAAAAAGGTAAAAGATCTACCCAATCCCTTTGTTGATAACTAATGTAACACCTTAAATATTGCTCCAATACGGCATTCAAACGTTCAGTCGAACCATCTGTGCAAGGATGAAAAGCCAAGCTTAAACCTTGTTCAGTGCCAATTAATTTTAAAAATGATTTCCAAAATTTGGCAGTAAATTGACTTCCGCGGTCACTGATTATCTGCACGGGGGCGCCGTGAGGCTGATAGATGTGCTGAATGAAGAGCTTGGCTAACTGACCAGCCGATGGAATACTTTTACACAGAATGAAATGTGCTTGCTTAGAAAATAGGTCTGTAACCACCCAAATCAGTCTTTCCCTTGCCTTCTGGTAAATCCACAATAAAGTCAGCGGGTAAGACACCAGGCTTGTTGATCGGAAGACTGCAAGTTCGGAGGTTCGAATCCCTAGCCCTGCGTGCAGAGTGAGCTCCTGCACTAGCTCCAGCTCTTGCCAACCTAGCAATTCGAAAGCATGCAAATGCAAGTAGATTAATAGGTACCACTTCGGTGGGTAGGTAACAGCGTTCCGTGCGTGTCATGCGGCCACATGACCGTGGAAGCGTCTTTGGACAACGCTGGCTCTTTGGCTAACAAACGGAGATGACCACCAGCCCCTAGAGTCAGACACGACTGCACAAATGTGCGGGGGGTACCTTTACCTTTACTAATTTGCTTCCAGGGGCTGGATGGCTGCGCTACCCCCTGCAACAATCCCACAGGTTTGCCAGGAGCCCTTTTCATGGTGGCGCATACAGGGCAAGACAAAACGTATTATTTTACATCTTTTCTTAAGGTGGACCACCAAAATTGTCTCACCAGATGCAAAGTTTTACAAAACCAAAATGTCCTGCCACCTTATCATCATGACACCGCTGCAAAATGTGTTTTCTTAAAGCATACGGTACATACAGTCTGTCTCCACTCCACCACAACCCATTATTTTCTCTCAAGGTTTGTTTATTTGCTTTCCACCAGTCATCGTTCTCTACTTCCCCTCTGATTTCTTTTGCCAATGATGTCTCAGGAATTTTTTCAGGAATGTTAGCTTTACGTCTAGTGACAGCTACTTTCCCCAATTGCTTATCAGACCCAGCCTCCTGGATTCTGGCCGCAGTGGGCCCTGAGGTCTAGTTGATTCCTAACTGCTGGGGAGACATTACTGTGGTGACAACCTCTTCCCGTTGGCTGTCGTGTTTGGGCAAGCGGGATAGGGCATCTGTTAAAAAGTTTTTTCCTTCCAGAAGATATTTCAATGTGAAATTGAACCTACTGAAAAACTCAGCCCACCTCACTTGTTTTGGGTTCAATTTGTGTGGCAATCTTAAAGCTTCCAATTTCTTATGTTCAGTTAAAACTTCAAAGGGGTGGGGAGATCCCTCTAGCAAATGCCACCATGTAGCCAAAGCATGATGGGCTGCAAATGCTTCTTTTTCCCACACATGCCAGCATCTCTCAGTTTCAGTGAATTTACGGGAAATATATGCACAGGGTCTCAATTTGTCATTATTGTCCTTCTGCAATAATACTAACCCTACTGCGGTATCAGACGCGTCTGCTTGAATTACAAAAGGTTGATCAGAATCAGGATGCTTTTTATATTGTAATCAGGATGCTTTTTGTATTGTAAACTGCCCAGAGTCTACTTTGTAGAGATGGGCAGTGATAAATTTGACAAAATAAAAAATAAATGCTTCAGAATTGGTTCAGTTGTAAAAAGAGTTTTTAACTTCTCAAAAGTGGCTTGGCATGCTGGAGTCCATTTCAGCTTTGTCTGAGGTTTGGTTGCCAGCACCCCCTCATTGGGGTGTTTCGTTTTTAACAATTCAGTTAATGGCAAAGCAATCTGGGCAAACTGGGGAATGAACTGGCAATAAAAAATTGTGAACCCAAGAAAATATTGTAATTGTTTTCTGGTTTTTGGAGGCTCCCACCCCAATACATCATGTACTTTTGCAGGGTCCATCTCAATCACCTGGTGTGATATTCTATACCCCAAATAATCCAATTTCTCCTTGTGAAATTCACATTTAGACAATTTGACATACAATTGAGCATCAAGCAGTCGTTTTAACACTTCTTCAACCAATTTTACATGCTCTTCAATGTTTTCTGTATAGATTAATATATTGTCTAAATAGACCAACACTCCTTGATACAAAAATTCATGTAAAACCTCATTAATTTAGCTCATGAAGACTCCAGGCCCTCCAGTCAATCTGAACGGCATGACCCGATACTGGAAACATCCCAAATGGTAATTAAAAGCAGTTTTCCACTCATCCCCCTCTCTTATGCATACTCTAAAATACGCTTCCCTCAAGTCTAGCTTAGTAAAGATTTTCCCTTTAGTCAGGTGAGCCAACATGTCTTTTAACAAAGGCAATGGATACTGATTGGTAATACATATGGCATTTAACCCTCCATAATCAGTACACAGTCTTAATGAGCCATCTTTCTTCTTTCGAAACAGTATAGGAGCTGCCATGGATGAAGTGGATGGTTCAATGAAACCCCTCTTTAAGTTTTTATCAATAAACTTTCTCAGTTCTTGTAATTCTTTGTGAGTCATGGAGTATAGTTTAGTTTTTGGTAGCACTGCCCCCGGTTCCAGCTCGATAGCACAGTCAGTTTTATGATGGGAAGGCAGCTGATCTGACTTAGCTGCATCAAAGACTACTTGCACTTCCTCATACGGGTCAGGGAAATCTGCACCCTGGGCCACTTGCTAGTCTGTTTCAATGCTTGTGGCTCCCACTTCAGTTCCTAGCTGCGTGCTGTCCCTTTCTAACCCTGCATAGGACCCATCAGCAAACTCCATCTCCCCAGACACCCAGTCAATGTGGGGATTGCATTCCCTTAACCATTTCAGCCCCAACACTATTGGCTGATTAGCTATAGGTGCTACAATGAACCTTACAGTCTCTTGATGTGTCCCAATAGTCATTTTTACTGCTTCTGTATAATATTCTACTGGGCATGACAGAACCATCAAGTTGACAAAATAGTATTGGTACCTTGAGTTTATATAATTTCAGTCTCAGTCCAGTCACTATGGCCGGGTGAATTAAACACCTAGAACACCCAGACTCCAACATAGCTAGCAAACTAGCTTGGTCCCTCCAATCCAAAGTCTCGATTTTTACCTTAACTTGCATGGTGGGACAGTCACCGCTCACCAGGGGATCAGCGTGCCTATCTGCAAATGCCTGTCCTCTGGCGCATCTCAGGACAGGCAGTTGGAGTTTCCCGCCGGCAGAAATTCTTAATCTATAGAGTCGTTCTCTCTGCTGAACAATTCTGCTTTGCTTCGCTCCTCAAAGTCTATTGTTGCTCCTTTTCTCTTTGCTGGTAATGGTTTAGCTGCTTTAATCTCTGGTTTCTTCTTTGCCACATAAGTGGCTTGAGGGCAGTTGCTAATTCGATGGCCCTCCTTGCCACATTTAAAACAGAGGCCACTTTTAGCCCGACGGTCCTTTTCCTACTCCCAGGCTCTTTGGCTGATTGACTTCTTCAGTGGTGGAGCCACCCCCATCACCCTTTTTCCCAGTGTTTGGAGCTATTTGTATGATCTGATGCACAGTCTGACGCTTTCTGCCTTCCCCACTAGCTGGATCCACTCTTCTAGCGTTTCAGGGTCCCCTCTCCTGGCTGCCATTTCCAGAATCTCCGGCCTTAACCCCATCTGGAAATATTTGATTTGGAAAAATTCTGGCCAATCGGGCAACCAACTAATCAGTTTTTTTAAATTCCACTGTGCGGTTCCCTTAGCTCAATTGCTGCAATTCAACTCTAGCCAACATCTTTGACAAGGTGTCTTCAACCCTCTTTCTCAATGCCATCATGAACGATTTAAAGGTTATCAGTTCTTTGGCATTGGTATCATGCATGGCCACCAGCCACTGTGCTGCCTCCCCCTCCAAAAAAACTGGACACGTACCTTACTTTTGCCTCCTCATTAGCAAATGACTCCTCAAATTCTTCCATGAACACTCTCACATGAGTCATGAAGCAAGCTAACTATCCTGGGTCACCATCAAACCACATCTTTAACTTATTGACAGCTAGGGCTTTAGCTGTGGCAGAAGGGACTCTCCCTTTAGTTGGTACGCTTGGGGGAGGTAGGTTAAAACCCTTTTCTGGTTCAGATGTTTCTTCCTCCTCCTCACTTTCACCCAACGTGTCACTCTCTGCCGAGGTTGTAGTCGGAGTGGCCGCCCTTTGGGTAACTTCCTCCCCTTCCTTTGCAGGATGTGCTGCAAAGTCTTGTTCATCATAGCCATCTGCTGGCTGAATTCGAAGTCCATGTGGGACGCCTTCACCTCCAAGGAAGCCATTATCTGGGATTGGGTTACCTGTGTTTTGGTAGCCCACTTCCCCATCTCTGGTTTCAGGCCAACTCCGATCCCCATGGACCACTCCGCTCAGGTTTTCAGAGTGCACAACCCTGGGATCTCAGCTGCCTCACTACTGCTCCCTTTGTCTCCCTTTTTAGATCTCTTCTTACACTCAGCTTTATCCTCGAAAGCAACCGATTTCTCTTCTTTCGGGACTGCCCCCATGTCCCTGGAAGTTCCTGGTTGCTCAGGCTCCTCTACCTGGGGTGGTTCCATAGGATCCTCCATCCTGCTGGTCTCTGCCATGCAGATTGTTAATAGATAGGTGGTAGATGGTCGATTCTCACCAACAAGGCTCTCTGTGATTTCAGCAGTAGCCTCAGGATAAATCGACATAAAATGGCATTCGGATCTTTCTGTAATTCCACAGCCTCTGATGGAAACCACAACTCCATGCTTGGAACAACTCACCCCCTCCTCACATTCCACAAGCTTACGCTAACACTACACAATTAATGGCAGGATTCAACTTCGAACCCTGAAAGGTACCCAATGCAGCTCACGCAGCAGAGGTATCACATGGGCCGATTTTACAGCACCCATAACTGTCCGTGCAGCTGCATTCTCAACCAGCTGAAGCTTCCGGATACTCTTCAAGGGTAGCCCCATGTAGAGCACATTTCAGTAGTCTATGTGGGAGATGACAAGGGCATGAGTGACTGTTCAGAGGGCATCTTGGTCCAGGAATGGGCATAACTGGCGCACAACCCAAAGTTGCACAAAGGCCCTCCTGGCCACAACTGCCACCTGCTCTTCAAGCAGGAGTCGTGAGTCCAGGAGGACCCCCAAGTTCTGCACTGGCTCCAAATGGGGCAGTGCCACCCCATCCAGGACCTGAGATGACAAGTTCCTGGAACCCAAGAGGCCATCAATCCACAGCCACTCCGTCTTACCAGGTTTCAGCTGAAGTCTGTTTTTCCCCATCCAGACCCCCACAGCCCCCAGGCACTGAGACAGGACATAGACCGCATCACTTACTTCACCCAAGATTGTGATATACAATTGAGTATCATCTGCATATTGATGATACCTCATCCTGTGGTGACGGATGATCTCACCCAGCGGCTTCATATAGATGTTAAACAGGAGAGGAGAGACCACCGAACCCTGCGGCACCCTACACAGGAGGGGTCGCGGGTCACATCTCTCCTCTCCTATCACCACCAATTGGGAACAGCCCTGGAGGAAGGAGGTGAACCAGCGCAAAACTACGCCGCCCACCCCCAACTCCCCGAGCCGCCCCAGAAGGATACCATGGTTGATTGTATTGAAAGCTGCTGAGAGATCTAAGAGAGTAAGGATGGATGCACTCCCTCCATCCCGCCCTCACCAGAGATCATCCATAAGTTCGACCAATGCAGTCTCCATCCCATATCCCGGCCTGAAACCTGACTGAAAAAGGTCTAGATAATCCTTTTTTTTCCCGTACAGATTTTATTAAGATTTTAAATATACAAAGTTAAAAGTTGAAAATGAAACAGAAATACAAATACAAATTAAGGAAATAGGAAAAGAAAAGCGTAGTAAAGCAAAAGAAAGAAAAAGAAAACAAACATAGAAATTGGATAACTTCCGATCTATCTATGGTCATAGGAGTAAAGAAAAGTAATTTGTTCTTACATGCTGGCTATTCATATAACATTCATATACATTTCTTGTCTAATATATTCTATTTATATATAATCTAATCATCAAAACCCCATGCAAGCTTTGCTCCTCCTGCTTTTTGCAAATAGTCCATCAAAGGCTTCCACTCTTTAAGAAAATAACGTTTTGAATTTTCTTTTAATAAACATGTCAATTTGTCATTTTCTGCCATATCCAATAATTTCAACATCCATTCCTGCATCGTTGGTACAATTAGGTTTTTCCAGTTTTGTGCATACAGTATAAAAGTCTTGCTGCTGTAATCATATATTGTATTATTCTAAAAAAAATGTTTTTCTATTTGTACATCCAAAATTCCGAGTAAAAAAAATTCTGGTTTAAATTTAAAATTTAAACTTATTGAATTTGGAGGGTCATGAATTAAGATTTGGATGGCATGGATATTTATGGTATGACAAAGCTACAGTTAATGTGGATTTTAAAAATCATTATATTAGAAGATCTTTGTTGAGAATTTGGAATAAATATAAATCAACTTTATGTTATAAGAGACCCTTATGGATTTCCACACAAGAAGCATTTTATAGAACAGAAATAAGAAATAAGGACAAGTGGTTGACTTATAAGGATTTTTTTAAAAAGGAACAAGGGAATTATGTAACAAAATCAGAAGAACTTGCTCAAGAAGGGTATACCTTTCAATGGCTTTCCTATATGCAACTTATAGAGAAATTTAGATTTCTCTATAAGTTTCGTACTTGTTCGCCTGCTATGCTAGGTATAGAAAATCATTTGGGTAAGATAGCACATTATTTGCATGATCTTGTGGTTCCATCCCAGCCTTCTTTCTGGCTAGAGTTAATTCTTTTCCTTCCGAGGTCCTTTTCGGAAGGTATAAACGTATCCCTAGCCATGAGAGGCTCTGTTCTTGTGGTAGTCCAGACACAATTTACCACATAATCTTTGACTGCCACTTATTCGAGTCCCTTCGGTATGAATTACTTTTAAAACCTTTTCAGGGTAAATATCCGTTAAATGCTGTAAATACTGTATCAGCTTGCCAATATCTACTGAGTGATGTTGTATTTGAAACCACCAGAATTGTAGCTAAATTCTTAGATGAAGTACTTAAAAGAAAATGTAAACAAATCTCCCAATGAGTATGGCTTTTTCTCTGGCTACTCTCATGACATGTCATGTTTTTGTATTCTGTTCTTTTAATGCCAATAAAGGTTTTGATTGATTTATAGAGAAATTTAAATTAGATAAAAAAAATCTGATTTTACCAAATCAGAATTTGAGATACAATTATGTGAAACTGATGAACACTTAATAGCTAAAACGTATAAATTATTGTTCTGACAAAACGTGGTCCAAAACTGGAGGAGGGAATGGCAAACCACTCCAGTATCCGTGCCAAGAAAACCCATGGACAGTATCAAAAGGCTAAAAGATATGACGCCAGAAGATGAGCCCCTCAGGTCGGAAGGTGTCCAAAATGCTACTGGGGAAGAGCGGAGGACAATTCCGAGTAGCTCCAGAAAGAGTGAAGCGGCTGGGCCAAACCCGAAAGGACGCTCAGTTGTGGATGTGTCTGGAAGTGGAAGGAAAGTCCGATGCTGTAAAGAACAATATTGCATAGGAACCTGGAATGTAAGATCTATGAATCAAGGTAAGCTGGATGTGGTCAAACATGAGATGACAAGATTGAACATCGACATCTTGGGAATCAGCGAACTAAAATGGACAGGAATGGGCAAATTTAATTCAGGAGACCATTATATATACTACTGTGGGCAAGAATCCCTTAGAAGAAATGGAGTAGCTCTCATAGTCAACAAAAGAGTGGGAAAGGCAGTACTGGGGTACAACCTCAAAAACGACAGAATGCTTTCAGTTCGAATCCAAGGCAAACCATTCAACATCACAGTGATCCAAGTCTATGCCCCAACCACTGATGCCGAAGAAGCTGAAGTTGACCGGTTCTATGAAGACCTACAACACCTTCTAGAACTAACACCAAAATAGATGTCCTTTTCATCATAGGGGACTGGAATGCTAAAGTAGGAAGTGAAAAAATAACCGGAATAACAGGCAAGTTCGGCCTTGGAGTACAAAATGAAGCAGGGCAAAGGCTAATAGAGTTTTGTCAAGAGAACACACTGGTCATAGCAAACATTCTTTTCCAACAACACAAGAGACGACTCTACACATGGACAGATGGTCAATACTGAAATCAGATTGATTATATACTTTGCAGCCAAAGATGGAGAAGCTCTATACAATCAGCAAAAACAAGACCTGGAGCTGACTGTGGCTCAGATCATGAGCTTCTTATCGCAAAATTTAGGCTTAAATTGAAGAACGTAGAGAATACCACTAGACCACTCAGGTATGACCTAAATCATATCCCTTAGGAATATACAGTGGAGGTGAGGAATAGATTTAAAGGATTAGATCTGGTAGACAGAGTGCCTGAAGAACTATGGATGGAGGTTCGTAACATTGTACAGGAGGCAGCAACTAAAACCATCCCAAAGAAAAAGAAATGCAAGAAAGCAAAGTGGCTGACTGATGAGGCTTTACAAATAGCTGAGGAAAGAAGGGAAGCAAAAGTCAAGGGAGAAAGGGAAAGATATAAACAACTGAATGCAGATTTCCAGAGAACAGCAAGGAGAGATAAGAAGGCCTTCTTAAATGAACAATGCAAAGAAATCGAGGACAACAATAGAATGGGGAAGACTAGAGATCTCTTCAAGAAAATCAGAGAGATCAAGGGAACCTTTTGTGCAAAGATGGGCATGATAAAGGACAAAAAAGGCAGGGACCTAACAGAAGCAGAAGAGATTAAGAAGAGGTGGCAAGAATACACAGAAGAACTATACAAGAAAGATCTTAATATCCCTGATAAATACGATGGTGTGGTCACTGACCTTGAGCCGGACATCCTAGAGAGTGAAGTCAAGTGGGCCTTAGGAAGCATTACTAACAACAAAGCTAGCGGAGAAGACAGTATCCCAGCTGAGCTATTTAAAATCCTAAAAGATGATGCTGTTAAAGTGCTGCACTCAATATGCCAACAAATTTGGAAAACTCAACAGTGGCCACAGGATTGGAAAAGGTCAGTTTACATTCCAATTCCAAAGAAAGGCAATGCCAAAGAATGCTCAAACTACCGTACAATTGCGCTCATTTCACATGCTAGCAAGGTTATGCTCAAAATCCTACAAGCTAGGCTTCAGCAGTATGTGAACCGAGAACTACCAGAAGTGCAAGCTGGGTTTCGAAAAGGCAGAGGAACTAGAGATCAGATTGCCAACATTCGCTGGATCATGGAAAAAGCAAGAGAGTTCCAGAAAAACATCTACTTCTGCTTCATTGACTACACTAAAGCATTTGATTGTGTGGATCACAACAAACTGTGGCAAAGTCTTAAAGAGATGGGAGTACCAGACCACCTTACCTGTCTCCTGAGAAACCTGTATGTGGGTCAAGAAGCAACAGTTAGAACCGGACATGGAACAACCGACTGGTTCAAAATCGGGAAAGGAGTACGACAAGGCTGTATATTATCACCCTGCTTATTTAACTTATATGCAGAGTACATCATGAGAAATTCCGGGCTGGATGAATCACAAGCCGGAGTTAAGATTGCCGGGAGAAATATCAACAACCTCAGATATGCAGAGGATACCACCCTAATGGCAGAAACTGAAGAGGAACTAAAGAGCCTCTTGATGAGGGTGAAAGAGGAGAGTGCAAAAGCTGGCTTGAAACTCAACATTAAAAAAACCCAGATCATTGCATCTGGTCCCATCACTCCCTGGCAAATAGAAGGGGAAGAAATGGAAGCAGTGACAGATTTTATTTTCTTGGGCTCCAAGATCACCGCTCCTTGGGAGGAAAGCTATGGCAAACCTAGACAGCATATTAAAAAGCAGAGACATCATGTTGCCGACAAAGGTCCGTATAGTTAAAGCTATGGTTTTTCCAGTAGTAATGTATGGCTGTGAGAGTTGGACCATAAGGAAGGCTGAGCGCCGAAGAATTGATGCTTTCAAACTGTGGTGCTGGAGAAGACTCTTGAGAGTCCCTTGGACTGCAAGGAGGTCAAACCAGTCAATCCTAAAGGAAATCCACCCTGACTGCTCATTGGAAGGACAGATGCTGAAGCTGAAACTCAAATACTTTGGCCACCTAATGCGAAGAGAGGACTCACTGGAAAAGACCCTGATGCTGGGAAAGACTGAAGGCAAAAGGAGAAGGGGACGGCAGAGGATGAGATGGTTAGATAGCATTACCGATGTAATGAACATGAATTTGAGTAAACTCCGAGAGACAGTGGAGGACAGGAAGGCCTGGCGTGCTATGGTCCATGAGGTCACGAAGAGTCGGACACGACTAAACGACTGAACAACAACAACAAATAAATTATTGTTAAAAGGAGAAATGGTGGAGGAAGAAGTTAAAGACTGTATGATTCAATGGGCAAAAATATTGGCCACAATATACAATTGCAACAATGGGAAGATATGTGGACTAAAGGATTAAAATTTACTTTGTGTTATAATCTAAGAGAAAATTTTTACAAGATGATGTACCGATGGTATATGACCCCACAAAAACTTGCAAAAATGTATGGGAATATTTCCAACTTATGTTGGAAATGTAAAAAACAAGAGGGGTCTTTTTACCATATGTGGTGGACATGTGAAATGGCAAAGAAATTTTGGATTGAGATACATTCACTGATGCAAAATATACTACAAATATGAAAGGGGTCTAGATAATCCGTTTCCTCCAGGATCCTCTGGAGTTGAAGCACCACCACTTTCTCAACCACCTTTCCCAGAAAGGGAAGGTGGGAGACAGGATGAAAATTGTCCAGAATAGTAGGGTTCAGGGTTGATTTCTTGAGGAGGGGGTGTACCAGCACCTCCTTAAAGGCTGCCAGGAACACCCCCTCCCCCAGAGATGTATTAATCATCGCCTGGTCCCAGCCACACGTCACCTCCCAGGCTGATTTTACTAGCCAGGAAGGGCACGGATCTAAGTGGCATGTGGTGGCATTTACAATCCGGAGGATCCTGTCCACTTCCTCAGGTCCAACAGAATCAAACCGTTCCCAGATAACAGGGTAAGTACGTTCCCCCGGCATCTCCCCAGACTGTTCTTCATGCTTAGAGTCCAACTTAGAATGGATCTGAGCGATTTTATCCTGCAGATGCTCTGAAAACTCTTCCGATGGTAAATTATTAATTTTGGTTCATTTAAGAATAAGACTCTGTATGAGAAACCATATATCTTTTCATCACTTTGTTATGTGGATCGGTAATAAGATGAGACAAGGAGATTCCAGGTAGATCATGCCCATCATGTGTTCAAGGGGTAACTCTACCTCAAGCACTCTTCAGTAAACTAGTAATGCTAAACAGCCTCCATAATGCTTTGAAGTTGTTGTGGATGTTCTGGAAACAAGAGAAGATCCCAACTTGCAGTTACTGAAAAAATACTTAGAAGACTTGTGAAGAATGCTCAGAAGAGAATGGAGGAGTCATATCTAGGATTAACAAAAACCAAGGGAGTTAATACACCAATGGAGACAAACTTCCTGAAGCAGAATGAAAATAATTCATTTCCAACTCTGCAGCCGCCCTAACCAGAAGGAAATTACGTGCTCCCATAGAAAAGGAACTGCTGTTGAGAAACCAGCCAAGCTACATTCCATGGGGGTCAATCCGTCAACAGACACATCCAGGTGGCAGAGCAATAAAGGTGGCTGAACATTATTACACTGGCTAAGGTGAGAGTTTTGGAGCCAGCTCTGAAAAACATTAAAAAGGGATCTGCATTTACCATGGCACAACCAGTAATTGATTTAGTTAAAGAAAGGGACTGGACCTGGATCAATTCACTAAAATGGACATTGACCCATTTGTCCCATTTATCTAGCAGATGAAAGTCTTTGCTGAGGGCAAAGGAACTGCAAGCATTTATTGGAAACTGAGAAAATCAAAAACAATTGAACTAATTATTAAAGTTGCTTTGTATGTTCCAATGTTAGATGATAGTTTGATGTCAGTGAAATATACCACTGAAAGAATCCAAAATGTCTTTATAATGGAGAGAACCATTTCAACATAACTGCAGATTAATTGCTTATAAAAGGGATTCTTCAAGAAAATTGCATCCTTGATGAAATGAAGTGTGAATGAAAAGACTACAACTGAATTAAAACAATGCTCTCATCTGGAATGTATGAACTTGTGGCATATCTAGGATTAACAAAAGCCAAGGGACAATTTATTTCTAAAAGTGAGTGTGCCAGTGAAATTAACTGCATTGCAATTAAAAGGCTAGGAAAGTTTTTGGATGGGCTTGGATTATACATTTGTAAGAGAAAGAGAGGGAGGGAGAGAGGAAGATTCCTAAATGCTACAGCACATCTGAAATTCAGATGCCACAAAGCAGTAATTCCAGGCTGATGGGATATATGGATGGAGATTAAGCTAAAGGCAGGGCAAAATTTACAAGTGGAAACCTGTCAGGTGGGTCAGTAAGAGGCAGCTGACTACTGTCTTTTCATCCATAGCAGCAGGGTTGCCAGTGGTGCAGGCCTGCAAGAAACTTGCATGGCTATACAACTGTTACTGCCATTGGCAGCTGATGAGACAAAAGCAGCTGAGATGTTGAAGATAGCCAAGGATGTTATTTATTTATTTATTTATTTATTTATTTATTTATTTATTTATTTATTTATTTATTTATGTTTATCCTGCCTTAATTATTTTTTATAAATAACTCAAGGCGGTAAACATACCTAATGCTCCTTCCTCCTTCTATTTTCCCCACAACAACAACCCTGTGAGGTGAGTTGGGCAGACAGAGGGTAACTGGCCCAAGGTCACCCAGCCAGCTTTTATGCCTAAGGCGGGACTAAAACTCACAGTCTCCTGGTTTCTAGCCCAGCACCTTAACCACTGGAACAAAATGGCTGTATGTAGGATGTAGTCTACTTTTGCAGATGGAGAAGATTAAGTCTTGGACAAAGGACAAAGCAGGCAATTTGATTAAACAAAGTTTCAGCTGGATCACCCCATCAAAGCAGATTCTTGAACTGAAGTGGAAATGTGTGGAAGAAAGCAGATTGAATCAGAGGGTTCAAAGCAGTTTGTAACCTACGTTTATAGAAAATGCTGTGGGGTGAGGTCTGACATCGATATGAGTGATTAAATTCATTACAATACATGTTACTTATAACAGATATAAGTTTGGGTAAGTAGCCTATCCAAAGGAATGTATAATCTTTTTAATTTATCTATTAGTTAAAGGACCTGAAGACTGTTGGAGATTCTGGCAAATCCAGCATGCCTCATCTGCATATGGATGGTTGCTCTAGGATGCAAGCTCTCCATGCTTTTGAGGAAGCCGTTTGTGGCCACTCCCACTTCCTCTCTCTCTCTCTCTCTCTCTCCTCCTTCAACTGGGAGCAAAGCATACGGCTGTGTGCTGCTCCATCCTAGGCCATGGATGGGCCTAGGAGATTTTTCCCTCTTTCTACACGCATCTCTTGCCAGCAATGAAGATGAACATCATTTATCTACCAAAAGTGCTGTACCTGCAATGAATAAACATAAGGACTCTTTTGCACTTACTTTTCATATCTGCCATGTCTAAGCATGTGTTTCTTTATGCTAAGGTGGGCTAAAGCTGTAAGACTAACCTGGATCTCTCTAATATGCGCATGGGCTCTGTTTTTAAACAATATTATTTTTCTGTACACGAGCATAGCAGCTCTGCTCCATTTCAGTAGTTCTAACAGACTGCTAAATGGGCTTCAAAGACATGGTTTTGTCAGCGGGCTCAGGGATCCCGGGCTGATATGGAGTTGATCCAGTGGCTGGTTCGGAGTACGTTTGTTTCCGCCACTGGGTGTTTTATTGGTTTTTAATCTTGTACGCCACCCAGAGTCACTGTGTGTGAGTTGGGCAACCATGTAAATTTGTTAATTAAAATAAATAAATAAATAAATAAATAAATAAATAATGACTTTTAAAAAGAAAAGTAAAGAGTGAACAAACAAGGAAAAGAAAGGAAAAACAATTGGTACAGAAATACAGTATCTATAAGTGGACTAAGATTGTACAGTTAGTGCTCAGGAATGTAGATCCTTTGGGGCCTGCTGCTCTTCTCTAGGTTGTTAGTTCTCGGTGGAGTCTTTCACGTAGAGCTGATCCCTTCTCTCTGGATCAGAACCTGACCTCTGCACTGGCTGGAGGCAGGTTCTGGCTTTCTGAAGAACTTTTGGGGAGCCGGCACATGTCATGTCTTGAGAGAGCTTTAATGGGCCCCACTGACTTCAGCGGTAAGAACTCTAGGTTTGTCCTCTGTACATGTTTTGTATTTGTGAAAATGTTTACAGCGTAGGTGGAAAACGTGATGTTTTCTGAAATTCTTGTGTTGCCAGCTAATTTAGAATCTGCAGGACGGAAACCGAAAGAGGATGACATTGCAGGAGGCGCCAGGACTGAAATAAAGATCATGTCTATCAAAACCGTCCCCATTCATTACTTGCAACCCATTCAGCGTCCTTCCCAATCTGCCCCAGTGAGCCAAGCAGTGGGATGGTCCCGAATTCACCCAACCAAGGGTTGCTTTCCTTGGGCACGTTTTGTAGCCCTGCCACCTCCCACCCCCAAGGTGCTCAGCTGAGGCTGGTGGGTATTGGGCTCCTGCTACGACAAAAGGGGAAATGATTATCTAATTGGGGTTAGAGCAGAAGGTTTTTTATCTGACAGGCTGCAAGAGTAAATAGGGAGAGCTCGCTTGTCTCAGTAGCCCCTCTGCCAGGTGCTGACTGAAAAATGCAGGACACATGATGTAATTTATTTTATAGTGCTATATTTTATCACATGCTTGAACTTGTATTCATAGTAAAATAGTAAAACCAGCACTCCAGGTTAAAAAACAAAACATTGTGAGCTTCTGAACAGAAGATGGGATATAAATCAATCGAACAAATAAATGAACTTGACTGACTAGGATTTGCTTCCTTTGAAGCCTATCCCAAGGGGGTGGGGGGAGAGAGGCCCTTCTGTTCTGCCAGTGTTGCTTCTTGTCTCTTTGTTCTTATGTGTGATCCCACCACCTTTGCCCAGATCAGTATGTTGTTACAGCCCTGTTTGTCTTTGATCCCTGTTAGTCTCTGCCTCTTTGTTTAGTGTCCATGCTTTCATTTTTTTAAAATATAAAAACCCTACTTTTCTCTGTGATCTGCTCCTTGTCTGTCTGTCTTGAATGAATGAGTTTTAAACGTATTTCAGATGTACTTCATATATAAAATGGCCGATCTAATTATCCTATACACAAATGTGATAATGTATATCTTAGAATTTAATACAACTATATTAGCTTTATTTTATTTATTTTATTTATTTAATTAAATTTATATAACCGCCCATCTCCCCCAACGGGGAACTCTGGGCGGTTTACAATAAAATAGATTAAAACAGGATAAAACATCAATGTACAATGTATAAATTAATAAATAATAATTATTATTATAATGTATAATGAATTCATTTATTAATTTAAATGAATCAATATCAATGTTAATAAAATGAACAGGGACCATGGTCATGCTGGGTATCCGGGCAGGGGGGAGAACAGTAGAGGTGGTGTTTGCTTACTCTTCGCACACCCCCGCCGCCCCACCCTCCTAGACAGGTGGTGGGTCTGGAGCACGAGCAGCCCCGAGGCAGCTGGAGGAGGCTGTGACCAAGACGCAGAGAGCACAGGCATCATCACCCGTTCTCTGACGTCACTTTGACAGAGACAGGGGAGTTAACGGAAGGCGATGACAGGCTTTTCTGCCCTCCCAGGAAGGGGTCCTGCCCGTTCTGGTGACGAGGCGGCGAGCTGCGCAGATAAGCCCACTGCCCGTCAGTGATGCCGTTGATCAGAAACCAGCTGCGGTTTAAGAACTGGCGGCATTACAGATCTGATGTAAATTGGGGACTACTTTCCAAGTACCTGCCGTCTTAAAAACATCAGTGTCCGAAGCCTGGACGGGATTTCCCGTGGGGTGGCCGGCATTAAGAGGATTAGAACTCTCTTCCGTCAATTCCCTGGTCTTTACAGGGCATTCTGGATGTTGCCACATTCTTTTCTTTAACAAAAGAGGGGTCCACAGCACACCACTTCTGAACCCTGTAAGCACCCGCTTGCACAGCAACTTATTGGTGAATTTTCTTTTCATTAAGGCCCTGTAATTACCAGAGAGACAGACAGACTGTACTGGATTCAGGAATTGCCAGGTTTGCAATCTGCCATCTAAGTGCAGTCTTCTCTCTGTGTGGCAAGACCACAGGAGTGAAAAATGAGATAGAACAGAATGCACAACCTCCACAAGGAGCAGGTGTTTTTGGTATGCCATGGACAGATGACCGATCGATTTATTTTTTATTCATTTTATTCTCATTCCTAAGTGTCTCTCCTTGAATTAGTTGATTATCCAAAGTTCTATTTCTCTGTATTGTCGAAGGCTTTCACGGCCGGAGTTCAATGGCTGTTGTGGGTCTTCTGGGCTGTGTGGCCGTGTTCTGGAAGTTGTGGTTCCTAACGTTTCGCCAGCATCTGTGGCCAGCATCTTCAGAGGGCAGGAGCACAGCTAGAAGCAAAATCTCTGAGATTTTGCTTCTATCTGTGCTCCTGCCCTCTGAAGATGCTGGCCACAGATGCTGGCGAAACGTTAGGAACCACAACTTCCAGAACACGGCCACACAGCCCGGAAGACCCACAACAGCCATTCTATTTCTCTCTTTTGCTACCACTTCCCTTCCTTCCTTTTCAATATATTTATCTATCTCTCTACATTATTGTTGGGGCTTGATAAACCCAGGAATTTACTTCTAGATATAAATTATACAGAGAGGCTTGATTTCTAGGTAAAAGGTGAAATATTCTGCACAGTCACCCAATTAGCAGCCATTGTTGTAGGAATGATGTGTCATGTGTGACTCATTCAACAGGTATGGTATAGTACTTGGATCACTGGTGCCTAGGAGAGAGGCAGGCCGCTCCATCTCCGCACGCTCCCTCTGACAGGGTTACGGGCCCAGAGGCGGCAGAGACACCATAGACGATGGAAGGCTTTGCACTGGCTGTGGATCGGTGGATCGTGTGCAGTCTGTGAGCTGGAAGCTTTGGAAGCCTATCCAGGAGTCGTGTGGCTATTTGGAGTGATTTGGAGCTTTAACAGGTTCCGTGCCTGTGTGTTGTTTTTTTTCTCCTACGCTTGTTTTGCAGCTGGAGGACATTCTGATAAGGTCTGTGTCTTTAATCATCGGTGTCTGCTCAGAAGGGGCTGAAGACAGATGAGCACAGCGAAGATGTTGCCGGCAGTCGGGGGAGGTTTTCCTCTGGAAAGACTGAATGACAGTAATTATTCGTCATGGGCATATAAAATGGAAATGTATCTTCGGCGTGAGGGGCTTTGGAGGAGTGTACTTTGCCCTGAACCAGACCTGGAAGATGAAGAAGTTGCTCTAAAGGATGATAGAGCATTGGCAAGCATAATTTTATGTCTGGAAGATAGCCAATTGTGTTATGTTAGACACTGTCAGTTAGCCTATAAGTGTTGGGAAGCTTTAAAGAATGTTTATCTAAGAAGCTCACCGTTATGTAAGGCTTTACTAACAAGAAAACTTTATCACACTAGATTAGGGGTATCTGATAATATAAGGGATCACCTGCATTATATGACAGGGTTGTTCCAGGAATTGGCTCAGAGAGATATGCCATTTACAGAAGCTAACAAAGTGTATATAATTCTCAGTTCTTTAAATGAAACGTGGGATACTTTGGCAATTAGCTTTGGTTCGTTATCTGAGGAAGATTTAACCATAAATTACTTATCTGGCAGATTACTGGAAGAAGAGCAAAGAAGGCAGCAGTGTTCTAATGTAATTAGTGCTAAGCAGAACAGTGTTTCTGTTAAGGAATATTCTGAGAATGTTTTGTATGTACGAAAATGTTTTAACTGTGGGTCACAAAAGCATTTGTTGCGGGATTGTGATAAGAAACAGAAGCCGAAGGCCAAGCTGAAAATCTCCAAGCCGGGAGAAGCTGCACAGCTGTCTTTAATTAGTTCAAGTGTAGAACAAAATTTAAAGGGACCATTTTTAATTGACAGTGGGGCTTGTCAGCATATAGGGAGTAACAGACAGATGTTTAAGAGTTTTAAGCAGGCTGATAAAGATCATGTTACTCTAGCTAATGGAAGTATTGCATCTGTGACTGGTAAAGGATTTGTATATGTACCAGGGTTAAATATTGAATTATCAATGTTGTGTGTACCTGAACTGGAGTACAATATAATTAGTGTGTCACAATTGGATAAACAGGGTTATACTGTACAGTTTGGTAATAATGAATGTATTGTTATGAAGGATAACAATGTTTGTGGCAAAGGTATTTTGCAAAACTGTCTTTATGAAATAGTTCAGACCAGGACAAGCAGCAACCATCATGGTGTAGCTACAATTAATAAGCGAACAAATGATTCATGTGCGCACCTGTGGCACAGAAGGCTTGGGCATCCGAGTTTCAAAGTGATTGAAAAGATGTCAGAAGCAAGTTCTGGAATGGAATTTAAAAAGTGCCAAGTGTATTTGGATTGCACAGCTTGTAAGGTTGCAAAGTCAAAGGTGTTTCCTGTGAGCAAATTCAGTGATAGGAAGTCACATAAATGTTTTGAATTAGTTCACGCTGACTTAATTGGTCCATTACCAGCTTCAATAGGGGGTGCTAAATATGTTTTAGTCATTGTAGATGATTACACAAGATTTGGGTTCTGTTATCTATTGAAAGCTAAAAGTCAAACATTTGAAAAGTTTAGAAACTGGGTACAGTTTGTGGAACGTAGATATAGCACAAAGGTGTGTAGTTTACAAACTGACCGGGGTACAGAGTTTCTGAGTGGGAGTTTTCAGCAATGGCTCGGTAGAAGGGGCATTGTGCATAGGAGAACTAACCCACATAGTTCAGCTGAGAATGGCGTGGCTGAACGTAGGAATTTTGCATTGCAGACAGTGAAGGATTCACTCATTGCTGACTCAGGGTTATCAAGAGGATACTGGGGAGAGGCAATATTAACTGCTAATTATTTAATTAACAGGTTATGGAGTGTGTCTGTAAACCAAACTCCATGTTATATGGCAAGAAGCCACCATTAGCTCATTTGAAGTTGTTTGGGTGCACTGCCTATGTTCACGTGCATAAGGAGGTACGTAGGAAAGGACAGGCAAAAGCACAGAAGCTTACGTTTGTAGGGTATGAGCCAGGGACCAAGGGATATAGGTTCACTGATGGCAGGAAAGTTGTTATTTCTAGATCAGCAAGTTTTAGTGAGCATAGCAATTGGCACGGGAGTAGTGAGGTTTATCTTCCTAGTCAGAGAAGTTTTGAGTTTTCAGAGCGGACAGAGGCCACTGATGTGATTAAGAAGGAAGAGGAATTAACTCCTAGTGTGCCAATGATGCAGGATGCTACAGTATTGCGTAGATCTGAGAGAGTTAACAAGGGCATACCACCTCAGCGTTATACACCAGGTGATGTAAAAGTGTGTTTTATTGATTATGAACCTCGTAATTACAAGGACGTATTGAAGTTGCCACAACACGAGCAGAGTAGATGGAAAGCTGCTATGGATGTGGAAATGAAAGCCATTAATTCTCATAAGGTTTTCAAATCTACTAGGCTGCCTGAGGGGCATAGAGCAGTAGGCTGTAGATGGGTGTATAAGAAGAAAACCTTGGTGAATGGTGATATTCAGTATAAGGCTAGGTTGGTTGCACAAGGATTTTCCCAGATAAAGAATCAGACTTATGATGAAGTTTTTGCACCAACGCTAAGAGGGGAGACATTTAGGTTTGCCTTAGCAATGGCAGCAGCTGGGAATTGTGTAGTACAGCATTATGATATCACAACAGCATATTTGCATGCTGATTTGAATGAAGAGATCTATATGATTGAAGCCCCAGGTTATGAATCAAAGATTGCAGGAAGGGTATACAAGTTGCAGAAAGCATTGTATGGACTCAAGCAGTCGGCACGTTGCTGGAATCTTAGGTTAGATAAGGAATTACAAAGAATGGGATTCAAGTATAGTATAGCTGACCCATGTCTGTATGTAAAGCAATGTGAAAACGATGAACAGATTTTGCTTGTGATTTTTGTAGACGATTTGTGTCTTATAGCGAAAGATCAAAGCAGGGTAATTGAATTTACTGAAAATCTGAAACAGCACTTTGATGTCAAAGATCTGGGAGAAATTAAGAATTACCTAGGCATGGGTATTCAGAAGGTTGATGGGAGTTATGTTCTAGAGCAGCGGAAGAAAATTGAAGCACTGCTAAGAGAGAACAATATGGAACAGTGTAAAGAAGTTTCAACCCCGATGACAACAGATTTTGTTAAAACAGAGATTGGAGACGATGAACAAACTTCATGTGATCAAGAATATGTGATCAGTCAATAAATGGAAGTTTATTGTATTGTATTGTATTGATTTGCAATGTTGTCCATCTGAGTGTAATGTAGCAGATGTGATGACAAAGCCTCTAAGCATAGATAGACATAGGATGTGTATATCTCAAATGTGTATGTCTTCTGTACAATTGAATGTAATATCTATTGTAAATTGAAGGGGTGTTGGGGCTTGATAAACCCAGGAATTTACTTCTAGATATAAATTATACAGAGAGGCTTGATTTCTAGGTAAAAGGTGAAATATTCTGCACAGTCACCCAATTAGCAGCCATTGTTGTAGGAATGATGTGTCATGTGTGACTCATTCAACAGGTGCTTAGAGTTAGGCTGGGTGTGGTGAATAACGAGATTGACCTATAATGTGATTGGTCAGTTTGACTATATAAGCAGAGATATTCTGTATTTCATTTATTCCCATTTTACCTCGTGAAAGCTGTATCGTTGATGGTGTATCATTTGTTACTTGTGGAAGTGATCTGTAAATACGTATGTATATAAAGTAAATAGGATATTTGATATAACTTCTGTTTGGAGTCTATTTACTGCATAGTACTTGGATCACTGGTGCCTAGGAGAGAGGCAGGCCGCTCCATCAACGTGCGCTCCCTCTGACAATTATTCCATTTTAAAAATGTTTAATGACACTTTTTAAAAAATTGTACTACGTTTTACTTAGTATTCTTCCATTGTTAAAGTATCCCCTAATTAGCTTTCGTTTACTTTTATTTTTTAACTAAAATTATAAATAATATAGATCTGTGTGTGTATCTTACTCCTGGCTTTGTTCTTGTAAGTGTTATCCCCTTTCCATCATAAGAGGAACCAATTCATAAACGTGTGTGTGTGTGTGTGTGTGTATCGCACAGGGTCATCAGTGTAATTGAGGATGAGGGGAACACGGGCAGGACTCAGTCACATTGTGCTGGCTTCATCTCCTCAGAGTGATACAATCTGGATGTGCGCGGAGCACCTATTGGCAACACCTTGCACCAAAGGCATCTGGCCTGAGATCACAAGGAGCTTTTTCGGAGACACCCACAGGGGCAGCATGAGTGCCCCACAGACTCTTTTGCCTTCAAATCTGAAGTGCTACTGAGCTTTCTGGGGGCGCAGACTGTCATTCAGTGCGCAGTTGCTGGAGAGCAGCAGCTGCTGAAGTCAGTGGCACTTACTCCGGGGCAAAGAGCATAAATAGCACCGGGCTTCACTGTTCCTCCTGGGCCGATGTAGCAAAAGATGACAGGCTGTATAGAAAGAAACCGAGGGAATATACGCCCATTTTAATTTGAGAATATCTCATCAGCTGCTAGTTACTTTGGTCGCGCATGTGGTGTTTCTCTTATTTATTCCAAGGTCAAATTTTTTGCTCTCCCACCCACAGCCCGAACATTCAGGGTCGGCCCAAACCACCTCAGAGCGTTCCGGCTAAGGAGTGGTCTTGGGGTCACTTCAGCTCCCTGGTTAACCAGAAAGCTCAAAAGTCAACAGGCCAGAATTCCTTGTCTCTTAGCACATTGCTTCTCATTTGCACTCCCTCTTTTTTACCAATGCCTGTGATTTTTAAGTGTGCCACTGTGTCTCTCCTCACCCCAAACACACACACACACACACACACACACACACAGTCACTGACAGAGAATTAAAATGAAGCCCTCCAAGAATGCTGGTGGGAGCAACCTGGATTCTGGTACCCTCACGGGATTCTGAATGAGAAACACTTAAGCCAGAAGGACCAAAGGACCATTTTGGCCACTGAGACCAACTCTTTGCCTAGTTCACGAATTCAGGTTAAGGCAGCTCGGACAGATGCCTCTTGAGACTCCCCTTGAACACATCCCATTGATGTGCCTCCCCTTGAACCCACCATTTCTCTGGGTCACGCCCCCCCCCCCCCCCGGGAGACTGATCTTTTTGTTGGTATCTTTTTTCCCGCCATTCAACTGGAATCTGTCATATGTATCTTGACTGCATTATTTCATCTCTTGAATCCTGGAAAGAGGATCTTGGCCTTCTTCAGCATGACATCTTTTCAGGTATATGAAGAGTACTATCAAACTTGTCCAAGTTCCTCCAGATGATTTAATTTCTAGTCTCCAAAAGTCTTTTGTTGTTGTTGTTCAGTCATTTAGTCGTGTCCGACTCTTCGTGACCTCATGGACCATAGCACGCCAGGCCTTCCTGTCCTCCACTGTCTCTCGGAGTTTACTCAAATTCATGTTCATTACATCGGTGATGCTATCTAACCATCTCATCCTCTGCTGTCCCCTCTCCTTTTGCCTTCAGTCTTTCCCAGCATCAGGGTCTTTTCCAGTGACTCCTCTCTTCGCATTAGGTGGCCAAAGTATTTCAGCTTCAGCTTCAGTATCTGTCCTTCCAATGAGCAGTCAGGGTTGATTTCCTTTAGGATTGACTGATTTGACCTCCTTCAGTCCAAGGGACTCTTAGGAGTCTTCTCCAGCACCACAGTTCGAAAGCATCAATTCTTCGGCACTCAGCCTTCCTTATGGTCCAACTCTCACAGCCATACATTACTACTGGAAAAACCATAGCTTTAACTATACTGACCTTTGTCGGCAAGGTGATGCCTCTGCTTTTTAATATGCTGCTTAGGTTTGCCATAGCTTTCCTCCCAAGGAGCAAGCGTCTTTTAATTTCATGGCTGCCGTCACCGTCTGCGGTGATCTTGGAGCCCAAGAAAATAAAATCTGTCACTGCTTCCATTTCTTCCCCTTCTATTTGCCAGGAAGTGATGGGACCAGATGCCATGATCTGAGGTTTTTTTTAATGTTGAGTTTTAAGCCAGCTTTTGCACTCTCCTCTTTCACCCTCATCAAGAGGCTCTTTAGTTCCTCTTCACTTTCTGCCATTAGGGTGGTATCGTCTGCATATCTGAGGTTGTTGACATTTCTCCCGGAAATTCATCCAGCCTGGCATTTCTCATGATGTACTCTGCATATAAGTTAAATAAGCAGGGTGATAATATACAGCCTTGTCGTACTCCTTTCCCAATTTTGAACCAATTGGTTGTTCCATGTCTGGTTGTAACTGTTGCTTCTTGACCCGCATACAGGTTTCTCAGGGGACAGGTAAGGTGGTCTGGTACTCCCATCTCTTTAAGAATTTGCCACAGTTTGTTGTGATCCACACAATCAAAGGCTTTAGCGTAGTCAATGAAGCAGAAGTAGATGTTTTTCTGGAACTCTCTTGCTTTTTCCATGATCCAGCGAATGTTGGCAATCTGATCTCTAGTTCCTCTGCCTTTTCGAAATCCAGCTTGCACTTCTGGTAGTTCTCGGTTCACATACTGCTGAAGCCTAGCTTGTAGGATTTTGAGCATAACCTTGCTAGCATGTGAAATGACCGCAATTGTACAGTAGTTTGAACATTCTTTGGCATTGCCCTTCTTTGGAATTGGAACGTAAACTGACCTTTTCCAATCCTGTGGCCACTGTTGAGTTTTCCAAATTTGTTGGCATATTGAGTGCAGCACTTTAACAGCATCATCTTTTATTTTATTATTTTTTTTTATTTATTTTATCTTATTTATACCCCGCCTATCCCCTCCCTAATGGAGGGCTCTAGGCGGCTTACAACATCAGTACATATTAATTATACATCATATATCATACAATTTTTACCCCGCGATAGGGAGGAGGACAGGGAACCGGCTCTTCAGCTGCAGGCATCGGACTACATGCCCCAGCATGCCTCGCTTCCGCACTGGCTGCTGACGTCCAGGAAGCTGTTGTTTCCGGATCCGTCGTCCTCCGCCGTCATCACCGGGATTCTCCAGATCTTCTTTGGATCGAGGACGACCCTCCGCTGGACGCCACAAATTGCCCCAATTTTTAGGATTTTAAATAGCTCAGCTGGGATACTGTCTTCTCCACTAGCTTTGTTGTTAGTAATGCTTCATAAGGCCCACTTGACTTCACTCTCTAGGATGTCCGGCTCAAGGTCAGTGACCACACCATCGTATTTATCAGGGATATTAAGATCTTTCTTGTATAGTTCTTCTGTGTATTCTTGCCACCTCTTCTTAATCTCTTCTGCTTCTGTTAGGTCCCTGCCTTTTTGTCCTTTATCATGCCCATCTTTGCACAAAACGTTCCCTTGATATCTCCGGTTTTCTTGAAGAGATCTCTAGTCTTCCCCATTCTATTGTTTTCCTCGATTTCTTTGCATTGTTCATTTAAGAAGGCCTTCTTATCTCTCCTTGCTATTCTCTGGAAATCTGCATTCAGTTGGTTATATCTTTCCCTTTCTCCCTTGCCTTTTGCTTCCCTTCTTTCCTCAGCTATTTGTAAAGCCTCATCAGACAGCCACTTTGCTTTCTTGCATTTCTTTTTCTTTGGGATGGTTTTAGTTGCTGCCTCCTGTACAATGTTACGAACCTCCATCCATAGTTCTTCAGGCACTCTGTCTTCCAGATCTAATCCTTTAAATCTATTCCTCACCTCCACTGTATATTCATAACTTATATGAGTTAGGTCATACCTGAGTGGTCTAGTGGTTTTCTCTACATTCTTCAATTTAAGCCTAAATTTTGCGATAAGAAGCTCATGATCTGAGCCACAGTCAGCTCCAGGTCTTGTTTTTGCTGATTGTTTAGAGCTCCTCCATCTTTGGCTGCAAAGTATATAATCAATCTGATTTCGGTATTGACCATCTGGTGATGTCCATGTGTAGAGTCATCTCTTGTGTTGTTGGAAAAGAGTGTTTTCTATGACCAGCGTGTTCTCTTGACAAAACTCTATTAACCTTTGCCCTGCTTCATTTTGTACTCCGAGGCCGAACTTGCCTGTTATTCCGGTTATTTTTTGACTTCCTACTTTAGCACTCCCTAAGTGCTATGCCATAGCATAGCCCCCTATGATGAAAAGGATATCTTTTTTTGGTGTTAGTTCTAGAAGGTGTTGTAGGTCTTCATAGAACCGGTCAACTTCAGCTTCTTCGGCATCAGTGGTTGGGGCATAGACTTGGATCACTGTGATGTTGAATGGTTTGCCTTGGATTCGAACTGAAAGCATTCTGTCGTTTTTGAGGTTGTACCCCAGTACTGCCTTTCCCACTCTTTTATTGACTATGAGAGCTACTCCATTTCTTCTAAGGGATTCTTGCCCACAGTAGTATATATAATGGTCTCCTGAATTAAATTTGCCCATTCCTGTCCATTTTAGTTCGTTGATTCCCAAGATGTCGATGTTCAATCTTGTCATCTCATGTTTGACCACATCCAGCTTAGCTTGATTCATAGATCTTACATTCCAGGTTCCTATGCAATATTGTTCTTTACAGCATCGGACTTTCCTTCCACTTCCAGACACATCCACAACTGAGCGTCCTTTTGGCTTTGGCCCAGCCGCTTCACTCTTTCTGGAGCTACTCGGAATTGCCCTCTGCTCTTCCCCAGTAGCATATTGGACACCTTCTGACCTGAGGGGCTCATCTTCCGGCGTCATATCTTTTAGCCTTTTGATACTGTCCATGGGTTTTCTTGGCAAGGATACTGGAGTGGTTTGCCATTCCCTCCTCCAGTGGACCACGTTTTGTCAGAACTCTCCGTCATGACCTGTCCGTCTTGACCTGACTTCATTGAGTTACGCAAGCCCCTTCGCCACAACAAGGCAGTCATCCATGAAGGGGAACCAAAAGTCTTTACTGGTCTTCAAATTTGTACCAATTTCTCTGAATCCTTTTCGAAAGGACACTGAACTTGAGATGGTGTCTGACCAAACCAGAATAAAATGGAATTATTCCTTCTCATGATTTGGAAATTATAGTTGTGTTAATATAGCTTATAATTGCATTTGTCTTTTTTGCAGTCACATCATAGTGGTGGCTGATTCTCAGTTTACAATAAGCTTCTGCTTCAAGTTCTTTTCTACAAGTATTGTTACCAAGCTAGATATTTCCCCATCTTGTTTATTTCACTTTTGTTTCTTAAGTGAAAGACTTAGCATTTGTCTTTGTTAAATGTCATTCTGTTACTTTCAGCCCATTTTTTTTCCAACCCGTCATATTCATTTTACTTTTATTTTTATTTCTGTCTTTTAGGACATTATTTATCCTCCCAAATTCTATCAAGTGCATATTCAACAAGTATTTCCTTGGCATCTAAATTGTTAATAAAATACTGAGGACCCAGGACAGAACATGTGGCACCCCATTGATATCTCTCTCCAGTTTGATTACAATTTATTGGTGAGTAATTTTTCAAGCCAGCATTGTATCTACTTAATTGTCATGACATCCAGCCCTCACTTAACTAGCTTGCTATGAAGCATACCATGGAATGCTTTGTCAAATGCATTGCTGTGAAGTCCAGACTACAGGATTCCCCCAAATCCATTAAAGTTATATGATCAAAAAATAAAGGTTAGCTCAGCAAGATATGTTCTTGACAAACCCATGCTGTCTTCTGGTAATTACTGGATTGTTTTCAAGATACTTACAAGTCAATCTCATTATGATCTAGAATTTTCTAAGAAATCAATGTCAACCCTGAGATACAGATATTCTCTTCGATTGAAATCAATGTCAGGCTGACTGGTCTGTAGATAACTGGATTTTTATTTTTCCCCTTTTTGAAGAAAGGGACAATATTTGTTTTTCTTCTATCATCTGACACTTCACCAGCTTTCCAAGATTTCTCAAAGATAATAGACAACAGTTCAGCCAGACTAACAGCTAGGTTCTTTACTACCCTACTTACATTTATATTTGTGTATTGTCGAAGGCTTTCACGGCCGGAGTTTATATTTATATTTGTCTTAATTCCTGGATATGGAGTACAAGATGACCTCTTCCTCCATTTTATCCACACCACGTGATATAAGATAAATGGAGAGATGTCTAGCACATAGTTATATAATGACATTTGAACCTGGGTCTTCCCAGTCTCCGTTGATATCGTAATGATTACCCTGGTTCTTCACATGAAACTTGGTTGTTTGGTGATGTTAGAGTTTTTTGGACGCAAGGATCACATTTTACCAGCATCACGATATTACAGCTTGGACAATATGATATCCCAGCAAGAGGATTCTACCTCTAGTGCAAATCTTTGGATGACCTGCAATGGACAAGTGACACTTCTGTTCCTCCCTTCCTTCAAATGGTAATCTAAACAAGCCCTAATTAAACAAAGGTCACTAGTGGTTGCCATTTTCATACCATGTAAGAGGAAGTTACATTTAATGACTAAATTGCACACCTAGTAATAATACGATAAGCTAGTAGGAAATAATGATGAATTATTTATTGAATACAATATGTTTTTTCATAATGATGAATCATCCACAAAACATGAAAACCAGATAATCTCTGTGTATGTGTATGCAATTATGTGGCATTTGTGTGCTAATACTTGAAACAGAAGTCTACAAGACCATCTCCAAAGCATATTATAAATCAACGGGAAGCGTCCTCCAGTTAAGCAAGCTTCCTTGTTATTCCTTTCTGATTGATGCCATATGCCCCACCCCAGAAGAATTGTGAATAAGCACTAATGACCCACAACACACAGAGACACACACATCTACAGGAGGGGTGTGTGGTCTGTCTGCTGCCTTGAATTCCTCAAGGAAAGACAGGACATAAAAGTAATAAATCCATAAATATGCTCTTTGGGGTCATACCACTTTTCAGAGTTCGTGTGGCTGCATTTTTTTACAGAACAATATTGGCTTGAGGGAGCTCGTGCTTTACCGCCCCCTAAGGTCCCGGCCGAATTGCATCTTGGGCCCCAGCCCGGGGGAATGCGAGGCAAAGGCCTTCCTGCCTGCCCGCCTTGCCCTCCAATTTGTATGAGAGGTTGAACTGGCTGGCCCTCCAGTAATTGCTGTTGACATATTTTGGACTTTTGCCTCATAGCTGGAGACAAGTCTCTCATTCATGAAGAACTATACCTCATTAGGCAGGCTCTGAACTACCAACCTGCTTAATTAACTTGTGGAAAGCAGTTTCACTCTGCTGGGAAATTTGCACACAAAGGCCTGGTGTCTGGCTCTCTCTCCTTCACTATTGTGTCTCAGAAACAGTTTTCCGACAAAACAAAGCACTCTCCCACCCTTGTGCAGACATACTCTTGCACTAGGTACATGCTGAAAGCCAAGGGTGGTCCTCATTAAAAGACCAGCTTGCTGAAAGACGCTTTCCCAGTGATTCATTCTCAGGCCTTTCTCTTCCTTACAAGCAAGGGTGTGTGAGTGTTGCAAAGGGTCCTCTGAAGTTTGCTTACTGGAGAAAGCACAGAAGGAAAGTGTATAAACACAGGACAAAAAACTCTCTTGGAACTATTATATAAACATTTGAAGTTGACAGGATGGGTTGTTTTGTCCCATTATGTTGACAGATACTCTGCTGCTTCCTCTTGCTAAGGGCCAGTAGAAGGCCCAGGAGGGTAATGGGTGCCAGGAAAGGCCTGCCTTCTTGCAGATGGAGAGGGAAGCACATTCTGGCTACCGTGGCTGTGAGCTGGATCCTGCCTTTCTGGACTACTGTGAGCCTACATTTAAACCTGGGCTGGCTTTGCTGGAGTTAAGAGTTCCTGGAGCTGTGCTGCATTGAGCTCTTGCTCTAAAACCACCACTGTTGCGCTTTACCCTCAGGATCAAGCCAACATCTCCCGTGCCTGATTTGAAAAGGTCATGGTATCAATGCAAAAATGAGGCATATAAGCCAGACTGAGTCCCTGTCCTCCAGAAGCAACATGCTGCACACACAGCAGAAGCAGCCGCAGTTTACAGGTGGAAGTGGTGCCAAATGTATCCCGCCACCATCGACATGCCTGCACAAAAGGCAAGAGCTACGAGGCACAGGACAGTAGGAACACCTTTTCCTCTTCTCCAAAGGAAAATGGCCACTGGGCTTTGCTGGTGGAAAGCAGGGAGCCGTTGCCGGACCAGATGCAGGCAAATGCCGTCTCCCTCAGGGCTTATTCAGAGAAACACTCCAAGGGCATTCTTCTCCCAGGGGCCTGTTGCGTCATGGCCAAAGAGGACCCTCCAACAGTTTCAAGTTTGCAGATTAAGTGACTCACCTCAATTCCAGCTTATATCTGAAAAGCATCAACAAGGGTGAGGAGTAGACATTTGGAAGTTTGATACTGACTGTTAAACTTCTAAAACCTTGTCCATTGTTGGCTCCTTAAAGTAGTCAAACACATGGAAGAATTGATAAATGCTTCCAGGAAGAAGATAAGATCCTGTCCATTCTCAAAAAGCAGTAGTGGGGCCAGAATTAATGTGTGTGAGTGGGAGGTGCTATATTAGCCCATTTCAGTCAGATGCTCAGTCCCAGATATCCTTGGATGAGAGTGAGGATCTTGAAGCTTTCCAGTCTGTCTTTATCCGAGTGGTTCACATCTTGTACGAAGCTGAGGCCTTGCTTACCAAGTAGCTGTGGATGAGCTGGATAGGCAGAACGGTGCTTGTTAAGAAATCTCCATATCTGCTCAAATGTTTCGATGAGTAAGAGTAGAGAGGCTAACTTCTCCACGTTCACAAGCTAAGTCATTTCTATATTCAGGCACAGCTGCAACATAAAGGTCCCTTGGCAAAGAAAACAAGGTGGATCCCTCATACCAAGCACACTGCAAGAGCATGCAGAGTGCAACAATAACAACATAGTTAACTATTATGAAGACCTAGTACAGAGCCAACTCAACCAAAGTTGCTTTCTCCATGTTTAAATGAACACTGAGATCAAGAATATACACAGGGTGCTATAATAATAAATAACACACCAAGTCAACAAGCATTTCTTTAAAATTTAAAACAACAGTTGCTTACCCTCCTTTTCTTTTCCTCATGGCACTACAATTGGACTGAAGTGGAGGAATGCAGTGCCACTGTCTAAATTTCCAGTTCCTCCTGTAACAAGAGTTTATCTTCCAGGCACTGGAGGACTGGTTACCCCTTGGAGACCTTGGACTTGTGGTCACCATTTTTGGTCGTTTCCCCACCTTTCCTCATGTCTGAACCCACTGGCAGCAGAAGCAGGCAGGATTCTGAGGGAAGGATTGTGCTGGCAGTTGGGATGGGCCAACCTGGAAATGTGAGTTTCCTAGTTGGACTTTGCTACAGAGACTTTTTCTCACATCAAGATCACTCCGGAGGAGATTCTGGAGAAGTGTGGCTGTGTCTTGGTGTTTCTGAAAAGTGAAGAAGCTGGATTCCATCAACTCAACCCCCCCACCCCCACCCCGAGTTGCTCCTGGCACAAGAACTCAAATATGCTCTTGGGTTTGGACCTTGAATGGAGGCCAGATGGGCTATACCTTGGGTGGGCACCCAGTTTGATGAATAAGAGCTAAGTATGTGTGTGTAAAATGTAGATTGTTGAAGGATTAATTCAGGTGGCTAAGTTAGCCCAGAGTTACCTGGTTGAATTGTGGCTTGGTTTTGTGCTAGAAGGGTGGGGGATCATGGGAGAACGGGATTATGGTCACGATGGGCAATGGGAAGTATGGTGGGAGGCTAAGAGTGGGCCATACTCAGGGAAGGGGGGGTTGATATCTTTGATCAATTGATTCCCCCTTCCAGCTCTCTTCCCTCATCTCAAGAGCCAGGGTTCCTGATCCTTGGGACCCAGGGCTTCAGCTGCTGCTTTTTACATGCCAGGTCTGTCTGCAATAAAACCATCCTCATCCATGATCAGGTCTGCTTTCTCATCCAAGGTACGTTACTGAAACCAGGTGTGTGTGTGTGTGTGTTCCCTCTCAGAAATCTGCCCACCAGGGTTTTGGGTCTGGCACTAAGCCATAGTCCCAGGGTAGGGAGGGGTAACTATTGTCATCCATGAGACTGCTGGCATCATAAACAGATTGTGAGACCTTGTTTGTGCCTCTGGATTTGAAGGGCCAGTTGCGCTGACCGCTTACATGCCAGTCCCCCTGCTGCACAGCGGTATCCCTGCCAGGGCTACTCAGCCTTATTGCTAGGATGGTAGTAGATTTCCCCAAGCTGATAGGATGCAAGGACTTCAACCTGCCTTTCCTTAGAGAGGGGTCTGGTGTGACCCAGGAGTTTATGGCCCCAGCAAACATGTGAGGTCACAACTAGATCTGTTTTGGTCTCAGGATAGATGTGACATTTCAGATCAAGTGAGAGGAATCAAACTTCGCACCTTGTCATAGACAGATCATTCTGACTCTGTGGGGTTTTGCAGTGCAACCCACCCTCCCTAGTTGGAGGAAGATCCTATTAGATTGGTACCCAATAGATCTCTTGAGTTTCCAGAGAGTGCATGGGAGCTTCCCAAGGGTCTGGTGGGCAGTTCAGCTGAGACCTCACTTGGAATCAGAGGGCAGACAGGGCCCTTGCCTGGATGGCACTGGAGTGGGCTCTCCCCTCTCACATATTCACTGAGGCTCCCTGATTTATTGGGGTGTGCAGGGAAATAACGCCACAGAAGACTGCCACTGGAGGAAGACCTGTCTTGAACCCAAGCAGACATTCAAGCCCACACAGTGGCAATACAAGCAGCAAAGAGGGGATATTTTGCTCCCGGCTGCATCTGCTGAATGCTGCCCTGTGGCTGTGTTTAAAGTGACATGTTCTGTTTTGGGGAAGGCTATTCACCAAGGCCATCTGAAGGTCTGCTGTGAAGAATTTGCATGACATCTGGCCAACAAAATCATTCAGATTTGAGAGGAGGTGGTCTGGACAGTGCCAATGGAGATGGCTGAGGCTTCGTCTTCTGAAGTCTCAGAAGATTATTTTGAGCCTGATCCTGAGGAAGTGGATAGGGCTCTCTGTCAGCTCTACCATTTCCTGTCTGGGTCCCTCCCCTCATGGGTTTCCTGTGAGGCTTCCTGTGAGCTGGATTTGGGAGTAATCCACGATTCTCTGAATGAGGAGGTATTTTGGTAACCTCTGAAAGAGGTGGTGGTGCATCCCCCACTCAAGAAGTCTTTGCTCAATCTGACAGTCTTAGATAATTTTAGACCTGTCTCCAACCTCCCCTTATTAGGAAATGTGGAGAGAATGGTGGCCCTGCAATTCCAGAGAGTCCTAGAGGAAACAGATTATTTGGATTTTGGGCAGTCAGGTTTCAGGCCACAGTACAGCATGGAACTGCATTGGCTACAGTTGTGGATAATCTATGGAGAGCCTGTGATTGGGGGAGTGCAACAACCTGTTCCTCATTGAACTTTCAGCAGCTTTTGATACCACTGAGGATGACATCCTTTCAGAACATCTCCAAGGAATTGGACTTGGAGGGACTGTTACGCAGTCTTTCCTCTCTTTCCTGGTGGAATAGTACCAGTTGGTGATGGTGAGGGAGAACAGATCTGCCTAGAGGCCTCTATTATGTCTCAAGGTTTAACATCTACATGAAACCACTGGGCAGGTCCACTGTTGGCACAGGATGCTGATGACACCTGATTACCTGAGCCCAGAGCCAAACAGGCAGCGTAGTAGAGGTGCTGACCCAATGCCCAGGGTTGGGATGGGGCGGAACAGACTCAGACTGAATTATTCCAATTCTTCTTTGGGTTTGTGGGCCTAATAACACCATAGAAATATCAACTTTGATTCTGAATGGAGTTATAGTCTACTATTCAGAGGTCGTTTGCAACTTGGGATCCTCATAACTCTTGCTCAAGAAACAGGTAGCCATTGTAGCTAGGAGGACTTTTGCATAGTTACATTTTCTGTGCCAATTGCCACCATTCCTGGATTGTAAGGCCCTTCTACAGTCACGCATGCCCTAATCACCTCCCATTTGGAATCCTGTATGGCACTCTAAATGGAGACGCCCTGTAAAATACATCTGGAAGCTGTGCAGCTGGTACAGAATGCAGCTGCCTGGGCAGTGATGGACATATCATGATATATCTGGGTGACCCCACTGCTTAGAGCAGAGCTTTCCAAACTGTGTGTCGCGACACAAAAGTGTGTCGCCACACACAGCGTGGTGTGTCGCCACACCACCCGGAAGTGGCGGCGTGCGTGTGCACAGCGGCAGCCGTTGCCGCCGCCACCGTGCACATGCACGCCACCGCACGCCCCCCGCGCCGCCACCGTGCACGTGCGCCCCCCGCGCCGCCACCATGCGCGCGTGCGCCACCGCCGCGCTGCCGCCGCCGCTCGTGTCGCCAGCAGATTCATATTCCAATACCAAAAAGGGTAATGCAGAAGAATGTTGAAACTACTAAACAACTGCATTTATCTCACCTGCTAGAAAAGTAATGCTTAACATATTTCAGTGCAGACTTCAAAAGTACATGGAATGAGATCTGCCAGAGGTAAAGCTGGATTCAGAAGAGGCAGAGGTACCTGAGATCATGTTGCTAATGGATAATGGAAAAGGTATGGAAGTTCCAAAAAGATGTTTATTTTTACTCTATTCATATACAGACTTCAGCCTGGGTAGGCCACAACCAATTCTGAATAGTCCTTATAAACATGGTTCTACTGGGCCATCTTACCCCAGAATTCATATAAAGACCAGAAAGAAACAGTTAGGATGGACTATATAGCAACTAATTAGTTCAAAATTGAGAAAAGAGTGTGTCAAAGTTGTACACTTTCACCTAACTTATGTAACTTATATGCAGAAGATATCATGAGAAATGTTGGACTAGAAGGAATAGAAAGAGGAATTAAAATTCCTGGGAGAAACAACAACAACATCAGATCTGCTGCTGATGCTACTTTTATGGTTGGAAGTGAGGAAGAGCTAAGGATACATTTATTGAAGGTGAAAGAAAAGAGTGCAAAACTAGCTACTGCTCAATATTAAAACAACAAAAAAACAAGATTATGTCAACAGGCAATGCCAACCCAGTGCAAGTATATGAAGCAGTTGAGGTAGTAACAGACATTATCTCCCTAGGCTCAGAAATTTACAAAGATGGTGACTTTAGTCATGAAATTGAAAGGCTATGAGAAATTTAGACAAAATATTAAAGTGCAGAGACAAACTGACAACAACAATAACAACAAAATGTAATGTCTAGGCCAGCCCTGTGCAACACGCAGCCCGCCAAGCAGCCTTCTATGGCCTGCTGGCATTTCTTGAAAAAACAATGAATCCGCTGCTGCCACACATCGCTGCCCCAGGAAGGATCTGTCCCTGCACCTAAGTTCTCACAGCCACTTCCGCCCTGGCAGACGTGCTGCCTCGCGTCTCCAGTGCCTCACAGACCCTGCCAGCTCCATCCTGTCATTGCTGCCCAACAGCTGGTTGATGCGCCAGTTATTCTTTTGTGGCCCACAATTATTTTTAAGGGACTAACCTGGCCCTTTGCCCTCTAGGAGTTGTGCAGGACTGGCCGAGGCCATGGTTTTCCCAGTTGCAACACACGCCTGTGAACCCTGGATCATCAGAAGGGCTGAATGATGAAAAACAATGTCTGCCAGGAGAAAATTGCTGAGACAGTTGAAAGCATGAATTCGGTGGCCCTGACGCTTCAGAACCTCATGATCCACTGACCACTGAGGATGAATAGAGCCTTTGAGGAGAGTCTGGGCTCGATAAGAGAGCGGGCTATTTACAGCCCTAACTTTTCTGGGGGCTATCTGGAGCTCATTAAAAGGACTGCTGTCCAGCGCCATTGTGCCCCTCCCCAACCTACTGTCAGCCCTTTGAGGTAGACCAGATCAGGAAACAGAGTCCACAAGAAGACTGGCGCTCTACTTCACTGAGAGAGACCATAATGACAGAGTCCTGCAAGTCTGCCTGTGCTTTACCTCCCCTCCCTCTTGTATCCCAGTGACTTGGGGAAGAGCCTGCCTGAGTCCCTTCCAAGCACTGCCCGGTTTCCCATTTCATCTTCCTGATTCTCTACACCTACTCACCACAAGGGAGTGGTATGGTGAGACGGAGAACTGAGGATTTACTCGGCATCCCCTCGTGTTTATTGTTCTGCCTGCTCCTTCTCTAAGCACTTACTAATCTGAGGTCACTTCCTTCTGGTTTTCTTCCCGAGCAGACATGCATGGAGCACATGCTCATGGACTTTCCTCCTGCTGGGAGGTAATTAGCTAGGTACTAGGCTTTGCCTACCTGTATGATGGAAAATGAATGAATGAATGAATGAATGAATGAATGAATGAATGAATGAAAGAAAGAAAGAAAGAAAGAAAGAATATTTGTAGCTCAGGGTTGAACTGTGGAGTCCTTGGTGCTCTCTGAGCCTTGTTGTTTTCTTGCAGACGTTTCATTGCCAGGCTAGGCAACATCTTCAGTGCGAAAAGGGAGTGGAACTTGCTCTCTGTTTATATACCCTGGCTTGTCCTGCCTGTGTTGGTGGGGGTGTTGTACTCTCCTTGGTAGTACCTTGATTGGGTTGTTGTATGCTGCTTGGTTGATTGACTGAGTTAATAGTTCCTTGATTAGGGTCTATTGTGTTGTTTGATTGCTCCTCTGCTGCTAATCTTGCTGTTAATCTTTGCCTATCTTGTCGTTGATTGCTGGCAAAGAGGTGTTCTGGTCTTCTGGCTTTTCTATTGTCTCTTATGAATGGTATGTAAATGTTGTTTACCTCTATCTAGACATGATGAAAACTCCTTAATCTCACAACACATGGACAGACTTAACCATACTTTCAACTGGGAAACTGTGAGCATATTAAACCAAGCCAAATCCAAAAATGCTAGAGAATTCCTGGAAGCTTGGCACTCAGACAAAGCAGCCATCAACAGACACATAGAGGTAAACAACATTTACATGCCATTCATAAGAGACAATAGAAAAGCCAGAAGACCAGAACACCTCCTTGCCAGCAATCAACACCCAGATAGGCAAAGATTAACACCAGGATTAGCAGCAGAGGAGCAATCAAACAGCACAATATACCTTAATCAAGGAACTATTAACTCAGTCAATCAACCAAGCAGCAAACTTGCAAACAGTTTGCAATCAACCAAGCAGCAAACCAAGCCCAATCAAGGAACTCCTAAGGAGAGAACAACACCTCCACCAACACAAGCAGGACAAGCCATGGTATATAAACAGAGAGCAAGTCCCACCCCCTTTTCGCACTGAAGATGTTGCCTAGCCTGGCAATGAAACGTCTGCAAGAAAACAACAAGGCTCAGAGAGCACCAAGGACTACATACATACATACATACATACATACATACATACATACATACATTTTTCTTTCATAAGACCTGCTTTACCAGTCATTGCTCAGGACAGATTCTCGCTGCCAGAACTCTCACACACAGAATATTTGAACCTCCAAAAGAAGACACCTCAGACTTCCAGAAGAAATCATTCAATACTAGATGAAGTAGAAACAGATTGCTCACTGGAAGCACTAAGCACTGAACACTGGAAGCACCACGAATGAAACTGAAAAATATTTGACCCATAATGAGAAACCAAGAATCATTGGAGAAGACCCTGGTGCCTGGAAAAATCAAAGGACTTTGAGAGAGGAACAATGAAGCAATCAGCGGTCATCATTCATTCAAGGAACAACAACAAAAGGCAGTAAAATGTTTGGGGGGATAGGTAGCACCTCACCTGGGAAGTCCTGAAAGCTGAAGTCTGTCTGTTTCACATCCTCCCCGTTCATCCTTTACCCTATCCTATAGGTAGTCCTCAGTTAATGATGGTGATTGGGACCAGAATTGCTGTCACTAAGTGACACGATTGTAAAGCGCAACATCATGTGACTGTGCCACTTAGCAACAGCAATTCCAGCACTTCTGGTTGCCATGGTTAAGTGAATCACCGTGGGTTGTTAAGCGAGGACGTCACGTGGTCGCCCTTTGTGACCTCCTGCCAGCTTCCCCATTGCCTTTGCTTGTCAGAAGCTGGCAAAGAAGGTTGTAAATGGCGACCACGTGACTGCGGGATGCTGCGACACTGTAATTGTGAGCCAGGCACTGAGCACCCAGATCGCAATTGTGTGACTGTGCGGATGGTGTGACAGCTGGAACTCCAGGGACCGGTCATAAGTACCACTTTTTCAGCGCTGTTGCAAGTTCAAAAGGTCACTGAACGAGTGGTTGTTAAGCGAGGATCACCTGTATTGCATGTTTGTGATCTTGGTATAAACTAAGCAGAAATCAAGAAAAAAAGGGACTATTACACTATTTTTCTGAGGACATTTTTCTTGACAAAAGATATTGAAGGAGGATATGTTCCCCAATGTCTATACTAAACCTTTTGATTTGTAGGTAGCTAAATCATAATCTGTGCATAACCCTAAAGCATAAAATACAAGAAACTGAAGTTTGACTTCAGTGGGAAGTACGCCCACATAAAGATGTCCCCTGGATGCTCAAGCATGTAGTTCACAGAGAGAGAGTCACTGTACCTATAAAGCACCTCTTTCCTCGGGGGGGGGGGGGGAATAGTCTCCTTGAAGCTTCTTCCTGCCCAGTCAGGTGATCTGGGCCCACCCACCTACTCTGACTAGCAAAATCTCACCCGTCAGCCTTCTTCCCCTGCCCAATAGGTTCTTGGGAAATGGAATCCACCCACTGAGCAAAGTACCCTTGCTCACCCGTAGAAATGAGGTTGCTTCCTCCTCACCTCCCCAGACTTCTGCCCACCTTTGCCTTTTCACAGCTGAAATGCCAGCTGTACTGGAATGAGTCTTGCTTGGTGATGGGTTTGGATAGTGGATTATGTCAGGCAACCATGTATTTGGAGGACTCAGCAGCAGCACGAAATGGCTCTCTTTGATGACCATTTAAGAAAAAGATTTTGGCAAGGACATTGAACAACATGGTAATTTATTTAAAACAGATACAGCCCTGAAAGTGACCCACTTAAAAATATTAAAGACACATGGTGTTTTTTCCCTGTTCATAAAGCAAGCAGGGCTTATGAATATGCAAATGTTAGGTTACAATTAGCATGATTAGCTCCTGCTCTACTACTAGTTTATATGTTTAGATGCTGAAACTAATGAGGTCATATTCATAGGATCATCAGCTCTCAGGACAACTGATGACAATGTCTGAAATAAACCCTTTTCTCACAAGGAAGGAGAAAATGTGAAATGAGCAAAGTTCTCCATTCAGCTAGAAAACAGATAAGTGTAGATTGCCATCTTAGTGAGGGAATGTATATTTAAAGATCTGGAAAGACCTCAACAAGCGGTAGAGAGTTTCAGGAAAGATGGAGGACCAATGTCAGAACACAGCTGTTCCTTTGCTGTTGCCCCTCTGCCAAAAGTGAGGAAGAAATCTCTTCCCTTCCCTGTTGTCAAAGTTCACCCAGAAGGCTAGGCTGGAACCAATTAAACAGATGCACAAGAGTTGAGGAACTTCTGATAAAATAGTTTTATTATAGAAAAACCAAGAAACTCATAATGGTTTCTTAGCTTTTCTATAATAAAATTATCAGTATTCCAGAGACTGCTGTGTATCAATGTGAGTCTTATTTATAGTGAAACTAATGTTTAAATCCTTGTGCCTCTTTCTCCCACCTACCCCATGCAAAAGGCTGGAGCAGAGGAAAGGATGAAATACCATCTATATGCTGATGATACTCAGCTGTATATTTCCATTCCG
This sequence comes from Charina bottae, assembly GCA_023362775.1. Classification (NCBI taxonomy): domain Eukaryota; kingdom Metazoa; phylum Chordata; class Lepidosauria; order Squamata; family Charinaidae; genus Charina; species Charina bottae. Next base: position 362,945 of record JALMGJ010000013.1, on the reverse strand, counting down.
GGTGAAGTAAGTGATGCGGTTGCCGCCCTTTCTCAGCGCCTGGAGGCTGTGGGGGCCTGGATGGGGAACAACAGGCTTCGGCTGAACCCTAGTAAGACGGAGTGGCTGTGGATTGATGGCCGCTCGGGATCTAGGAAGTTGTCATCCTTGGTTCTGGATGGGGTGGCACTACCCCATTCGAAGCCAGTGCGGAATTTGGGGGTTCTCCTGGACTCACGACTCCTGCTTAAAGAGCAGGTGGCAGCCGTGGCCAGGAGGGCCTTTGCACAACTTCGGATTCTGCACCAGTTACGCCCATTCCTGGACCGACAGTCACCCAGGCCCTTGTCATCTCCCATATAGACTATTGTAATGCACTCTACATGGGGCTACCCTTGAGGAGTATCTGGAAGCTTCAACTGGTCCAGAATGCAGCTGCGCAGACAGTTATTGGGGCCAGAAGATCAGCACATGTGACACCTCTGCTGCGCGAGCTGCATTGGGTACCAGTCTGCTTCCGGGTCCAATTCAAGGTGTTGGTTATCACCTTTAAAGCCCTACATGGCATAGGGCCAGGTTACCTGAGGGACCGTCTCATCCCCAGAACATCGACCCATCCCACCCGATCAGCCAGAGAGGGCTTGCTGCAGACCCCGTCAACTAAAGAGTTCCAGCTAGCTGGGTCCAGGAGGCGGGCCTTTTCTGCAGTTGTGCCCGCCCTTTGGAATACCTTAACCCCAGAGCTGAGGCTGGTTTCCTCGCTCCCGACCTTCCGGAAAGGCTTAAAGACCTGGTTCTGCCGTCTTGCCTGGGAGGGAAATGTCAACAGTTCCTCTTGGGGATGGCTGGTCCCATGAAGCCTCCCAGTATTACCATTTTTAACATCTTTTATACTTGGATTTTATATTATTTATTATATTGTAATTTTATATTTATGTTTTAACTATGTTTTTTTGTGAACTGCCCAGGGTCCCCGATAGGGGAGATGGGCGGTAATATAAATTTAATAAATAATAAATAATAATAAATAAATAATTCCACCCATCTTGTTCTGGTAATGGACTGGCCTGATATCAAGTCTGTTTTCCACTGACCAAACGAGCTCTCTCATACCTGCCTTCTCTGACTAAGGATCAGCAGCCACCTAGCATTGCAATAGGTCAGCTGTGCCACTGGATCAGAAGAGCCGTGGCCACCCGACACCCACTTTTAACCTGCCGACTGTACCCTATGTGCATTCTTGGGAAAGCTTGAATAAGTCCCAGTAATTCAGAATGTGTCATTTATCAATGCCTTTGGGGTAGAACTTACATTCTTTTGCATGTCTATGAAGGTTCTCAGTCATCCAGGTGGAATTGTCTGTAGCTTGAATCATGTCAACTGGATTTCTATTTTCTCAGTGGAAACGTTTCACTCCTTATCCAAGGAGCTTCTTCAGTCTGAGCAAAGTTGGTAAGGGAATCCTAAATATGTTTCTAGGTAGCTGTGTGACCTTACACCTGGGGCTAGGTCATGGTTATATTGAGATGTTATTTTAAGTCCTTTTATCATCTAAAGGAGGATCGTTAAGATCACCATGCTGCTGTTGAGCTTGTGAAATGGTCTTAATCTTCCTAGGCACAGAAGACAAAGCAGGGAGGAAGATGGGGGAAAGATTATGTCTGAGGCCCCCACCTCTATTCAAGGAAGGATTTTCCAAGTTGGCATAAATGGATTCCTTGACCCCTCTCTCAAACCACCTATCTTCTCTGTCTAAAATGTGAACATTAATGTCCTCAAATGAGTGTCCTTTTTCCTTTAGATGAAGATAAACTGCTGACTCTGGTCCTGTGGTGTTACTTCTCCTGTGTTGGGCCATCCTCCTGTACAAAAGTTGTTTGGTTTCTCCAATGTAGAGTTCAGAGCACTCCTCACTGCACTGGATTGCATAAACTACATTGCTTTTCTTGTGTTTTGGAGTTTGATCTTTGGGGTGTACAAGCCTCTGTCTCAGTGTGTTGGTGGGTTTGAAATATGGGGTGTACAAGCCTCTGTCTCAGTGTGTTGGTGGGTTTGAAATATACAGGTATGTGGTGTTTACCAAATATCTGTTTTATCTTTTCAGACACGCCATCCATGTAAGGAATGACCAGGTTCTTCCTTTTACTCTGAGTCTTTAAAGGCAATAGTTTTTTAGTTGTACATTGAATTATCACTCCAGAAATCATTCACTAATCAGCTTATTTTCTTTTATTATATAAAATGGTAAATAATAGGTAAAGGTAATGTGGATCTTCTCTTAACTATTTTTCTGCCCAATATTATGATGCTTTCATAGTCACTGAAATCTTGATTGGTTTTGCAACAAAACTGATGTTGGTTAATTTCCCTGGCAGGATATAGAAGTCATGTAGATTTAAACACAATCTAAAATTCACGTGTTACAGAGTTTAATGCTGTTTCTAATCCTGTCCATGATGCAACTTTACAAATGTTCCTAACATGTGTCGATAATCTAGGTACAGCAGTGAATCTAATTTTTCAACTCCTGTTCTGTTTTGGTCACAATGAGAAGGAAATTGGGGAGCATTATAACGGAGTTAAATTAATCCCATTTTACATATCAGTGAATAACTGTTTTTTTAAAAAAATCATATTATAGTGCAGTAAACACCTATTGTTTATGTTAAAAGCAATATATTAAATAACTGAATATTCACAAGACACTGTCAAACAGAATTTAGTAATAAATGAGCATTTTCAGTTTTCTAGTTTCATTTTTTAATCTAGGAGAAATCTTTCAATTGTATAATTGTTTTCATAGTGGAGTTATTTCTGCTCATTTATTTATTTATTTATTTATCCAACTTATATCACCGCCCATCTCCCCCCACAAGGGGACTCTGGGCGGTTTACAATCAAGTTAGTAGTTAAAAAACATATAAAATACTTTATACAATTTAAATATTAAAAATATAAAATCCAAGAGGCTGTATATAATGTTCGCGAGCCGAACTCTACGGCGCGAGCAATATAACAATATTGGCAAACAATATAACAAATTTCTTACTGTTCATATGTATCAAATAGCAACATTAAATTAATAATTTGAAGGAGAAAACAACAGTTGTAATCAAGGAACAACAAGGGAAGTTGGTATGGAGGATGCAAGGGCAGAAAAATGCCTTTCAAGTCATCTTACAGGCTCCATTAGAGCTGTTGCTATTTGATACATATGAACAGTAAGAAATTTGTTATATTGTTCCATAGTTTTTAATATTACTAAGCTGTCCAGAGTTGTGTATGAGTGAGCAGTCATACAAATTTTACATCTCTCTTTCTCTCTCTCTCATCTAATCTACCTACCTACCTGTCTATGTTATCTGTCTATGTTATCTATCTAACTCTGGAGAGCAGGCTATGACTGAGACTATATATTCAAGTCATCTTACAGGCTCCATTAGAGATGTTAAAAAACTTAGTTGCACATTTCTATGGGAGCAGATCTGCAAAATTTACCATCATGGACATCATTGCAGCAACAATAAACAGAGCCTATTAGCACCTGTTTTCCTCTGATCAGAACTCCAAATCCACAGAAAATATATCTGAAGAAGAACATCTGAAAGTTGGATAGGAAAATAATTGACTGCATTCACGTGAGACTTTGTGCTTAAAGGAACTGTATCAAGGACATTTATATAACAAAGAATTACATCAGGGAAATTTGAATCTAAACATGTTTCTTGGGGATTTACATAAGAAGAAGCTGAATACAAATGTTCTGCATGTTAGAAAAACCTATAAACATACATTTTTAAAAAATGGACCTTTAAGAAACAGTAAAAATTGTAATGTGCCCAACCACTATCATCCTAATACAGACAGTAAAACCAGATTTATACCGAACAATATATCTCTGAGACAATACCCAGCAGGAAGGTGAGTCCCAGGATCCCTCACCTTCAAAGACTTTGGCCATCTGGTGCAGAAAGGCTTCATCCATAGGTGGTCTGTATTAAACTCCCACAAGGAGTTTCATTTGTCTCACCTTATGTTCAATAGGATTTCCATATCCTGAAATTCCAAGCAAATATATACTTTCTTTATCTACAGTGCAACACCCCCACCATTTCACTTTGGGGCTATTCCTTTGTTTTTTGTTCATTTGTACAAAAAATATCGCCTTCAAAGCAATATTGCCAAAGCGCGAAATCTCTCTTGGTTTTCTAGGACTTTGGCCTCCTGTCCTTTTAGCTGGTCCCTCCCTGTCTTGTGCTGACTGGGCACAGCCATGCAGTAAATAATTCTCCCTCCCAGCACATTGATTAAACATCCCAAGAACATTTAATACACTTTGCATAAATCATGTAAATGGAATGACATGTCCTAGACATTTTCTCATCAGCATAGCCAAGATAAAGGGAAATGGTCTAGAAAGAAGTCACTGGTGGCAAAGGAGGTGCCTCAGCAGCAAGGGCCAGCCTGCAGAAGAAACAGATGCCCGTCGGATGGGGTGCCTAAGCCAGAACCCCTTGACAGTCTCATGTCTCCTTTGCCACACAGATGCTGCTGGTGGTGGAGCATTGGAATAGTATTTGCAAAGTTGCCGAAGATCAGACATCGTAATATTCAGTTCAAGTACAGACCATCAAAGGAAACTGGTTTCCAGCTTTTAAGGTGAAAACGTTCACTATGTGAAGTTCTTAATGTTGCTCAAACTATGGAGTAAAAACTATTTGGGGAGCCTGACGGAATGGAGAGCTCAACCAGGCTCCCTCCCGCTCATGCTAGTCAACTCATGGGTCTTTGGAACCCTCTAAGAGGGATCGGTAAGAGGATGAGGCCCTTTCTGTCCCCTCCAATGATTACTCAGTAATTATTTAAATGGGCACCATGTTTATTTAGCAACATAATTTGACCATTATATCGTGATGCACAGCAAATATTCTTCTAATGTCCATAGGATTTGTCCAAGATCGATACCATTTAAATTGTATTATTGTATTATTACTTTTTTAAAAATATAGAGCTCATCGTAATGCCTTCATTGTTGTTACAGGGCAGATATCGCCATCCAGCTATGGCTCATTGTCTCTGCCTGGGGGGCATACAGGGGGTAGAACTGATTATACACGTCCTTTTACTTTGTGGGTTTTATACAATATTGTACCAAAACTTACTTTCTCCCATTTTGGTCAGAAGTCTTCTACATTGATTTTTTTGCTTGCTGATAAGGCTTTTCATACAACATATAATGTTGTGTAGATTTGTTATTTAGCATCAAAATTCTGGCAGGACATCCATATTAGAAAAGACGTTGGGCTGCTATATATGCTTATTTGTTGTTAATTTGCTTACTCTTTTTCTTTTCCTTGGTTTTATTTGCTGGCTAAAGGTCATAAGAAAATTGAATTGAACTGAATTTTAAAATATGTAGGAATCACTATCCACTAAGAAATTCCATAGCAGTTAATATATTAAAATAATTTTTAAAATTCCACAAGCTAATATAAAGAGAATTTAAATCAACAGTAACAAGCCCACAGAAACCATCCATGAGACACATGAAGAGGCTATCCATTTCCAAAGGCTACCTCCGGAATGTAAAAGGGTCTATGGCAGGGGTGTCCAACCTTCTGGCTTCCCTGGGCCACACTGAGTGAAGAGGAATTGTCTTGGGCCACACATAAAATATATAATATAGTTAATGTATAGTATATAAGTAATAAAACTTCATTTATTTTTTTATATTTTTATTATAATTTTTTTTTAAAAAAAAGACAACATAAAACTCGTGGGGTATTTGACCTTGTTTTTGTGAAACTAATGCATCAGTCTGGTTTGATGAAAGTGGTTGCAATTCTCAGTGAGTTCTCAAGGTGCTCGTCAGAAATTTTAATTCTAACTTTACTCTTCATGTGCTTCATCCTTGAAAATAGTTGCTCACAAATGTACATGCTGCCAAAAAGCGATGTCATGAATAAGACATGATTGTGAAGTGAGGGATATTTTTCTCTGGGAAGATAGGTCTTATAAAGGTCCAGTAGAGAGACATGATCAAATTTTTCTTTGAGTTGAATGTCTGATTGCAACTCTGTGCATTCCATTTGAAAATTCGGAGATAATGTAGTTATGTTGACTGAAAATGGAGTCGAAAATATACCAAAATATTGATGATTTTTCCAGAAATCTTGAAACCTGTTCTCAAATTCCTGTATCAAACCAAAAAGCTGTTGGAGTCTGGAAGATTAGAAAAACACTCCAAGCAGCTAATGACAATCTTGCAGAGTAGAAGCACCCAGAAAAGACTTGCACAAACAGCTTAATTAATGTTCAGAAATAAAAGTCTTCACACATTAGTTAGTAGAAAAAAAATAAAGATAGCTTACATTTTTATTCAGTAGATCTTGGTTACAAGCAGTTTCATGGTAGAAAGGCTTAATCATCTCTGGTCTGCAAGATATTTCGGATGAGTGTGTACATGTGCTTAGGAAGAAGGGAAGATGGAGAATGGCCCCGAAAGACCAAAGAAGGAGCAGGAAGTCAAGTGACCCAGGCACCTCCCACAAACACAGTAGAGATACACTTCAGTAGAAAAGTCCTCCCCTATGTTTGTGAGACTATCCTGAGTTGACTTCTGATAATCCTAACAAAAGCAAGGCTGCATATTTCTCACTGTTCACAGGACTGTGTTCAGCCTGATGGCCATTAGTGGACTGCTAGGACCAAGTACAAGAGAGTTCTTACATTTATTTGGTTGAGTTACAGTTACATCCATTCTGTTAGGAATGATTCTTCTTCTTTTTCCCTAAACTGTGTTCACCCCTAGCCCTCATTGCTGCCAGAGGCTGCGTGCAGAAAGGGGAAAAACTCCTGATTCTAGGCCGCATGGCCTCAACATGGAGAGGAGCAGCCACATGCTGCTTCTCTGAGGGTGGAAGGAGGAAGAGAGAGAGAAAGAGGAAGTGGGAGGAGCAACAAACAGCTTCCTCCTGAAGCACATAGTCATCCTAGAGCACTCGTCTACATGCTAATGAGGCATGCAGATTTGCTGGGACCTCCAACATAGCCAACATATTAAAATGTATAAAATTATTTTCCATAACTTGAGCTTGCCATACTTTAAGTTTCATTTCAAATGCTGTTATGGTTTGAAACATTGCAGTGATAAGTTGGTTATCACCTTGAAGACGCATGTTTAACTCATTTAAATGAGTGGTCAAATCCACCAAAAATGCTAAATCTGTGAGCCATTTTTCATCTTCAAGCTCTGGCACAAATTTTCTTTTTGTTTTTAACAAATTTTATTAGATTTTAATTTTACATAGATAAAAGTTTGAAACAGAAAAGAAAATAGAAATACAAATCAAGAAAAAAGAAAAGGTAAAAAAGTGTAGTAAAGGAAAAAAGAAAAAAAGATAAAGCTGAAACATAGAATTTGGTCAACTTCCGATTTGTATCTGGTCATGGTATTTTAAAAATTTTATCTTACATGCTAGGTCTATATATAATATTAAAGAATATTTCTTGTCTATTACATCAATATATATATATATTAATCTTCAAATCCCCATATAAGCTTTGCCCCTCCCGCATCTTGTAAATAGTCAGTTAATGGTTTCCACTCTTTAAGGAAATAATTATTTGGATTTTCTTTTAATAAACATGTCAGTTTATCATTCTCTGCCATATCCATCAATTTTAACATCCAATCTTGTATCGTAGGCGATATCTGGTTTTTCCAATTTTGTGCAAAAATAAGTCTTGCTGCTGTAATCATGTATTGCATAATCCTTGTAAATTGCTTCCCGGGTTGTCCATCAATTATTCCCAGTAAGAAAAATTCCGGTTTAAATGGAACTCGAATTTGTAATATATTTTGCATCAATGCATGTATTTGAGTCCAAAATTTCTTTGCAGTCTCACATGTCCACCACATATGGTAAAAAGACCCCTCTTTTTTTTTACATTTCCAACATAAGTTGGAGACATTTCCATACATTTTAGAAAGTTTTTGTGGGGTCATATACCATCTGTACATCATCTTATAAAAGTTTTCTTTTAAATTATAACACAAAGTAAATTTTAACCCTTTGGTCCACATATCTTCCCATTGTTGCATTTGAATATTATGGCCAATATTTTTAGCCCATTTAATCATACAGTCTTTAACTTGTTCCTCTACCATTTCACCTTTTAACAATAATTTATACATTTTTGCAATTAGATGATCATCTGTCTCACATAGTTGTATCTCAAATTCCGATTTGGTTTGTTCAAATTCAAGGTCTTTCTTATCTAATTTAAATTTCTCTACGAGTTGCATATATGAAAGCCATTGAAAACTGTATCCCTCTGATACCAATTCTTCTATTGATTTAATTATATATTGTCCTTGTTCTTTCTTTAAAAAGTCTTTGTAGGTTAACCATTTATCTTTATTTCTTACTTCTGTTCTGTAAAATGCTTCTTGTGTAGAAATCCATAAGGGTCTTTTATAACATAAGATTAATTTATATTTATTCCAGATTCTTAACAAGGATCTTCTAATATAATGGTTTTTAAAATCCACATTAACTTTAACTTTATCATACCACAAATATCCATGCCATCCATATCTTAATTCATGTCCTTCCAAATTCAATAATTTTTCATTTTTCAAAACTATACAAATTTTCTTTTTGATTCCATAAACGACTTGATTTCATTTTGCAAATCATAAAATCTTTTCAGCATTTTACCCCGACTTAGCCACCTTACTTCAGAAAAGTAAATGATGTCCCCATAATCAGCATCCATACTTTTAAGGAACTCCTGGAATTAGCGATGATTCAATCCCTTGGCCCTTATGAAATCCACTGCTTTGATGACAATTTGCATGACATTATCCATTTTTAAAGCTTTTGTGCATAAATTTTCTTCATGTAGAATGCAGTGATACTTCATCAAACATGAGTTGCCGGCAGCACTTGCATCGTCTTCTATCAATTTTGTAAGTCCCTCACTTTTACCAACCATCGCTGGGGCACCATCAGAAGATATACCAGATATGTTGACAATGGTTAAAGAAATTTTCATGCTTTAATGTCATTTTTACTGCTTCATATAAATCAAGAGATTTAGTTGTGTCTCGAAGCCATTTCTTCAGTGACATTATATTCATTATCAATACCTCTAATAAAAATGGCATGTCGAGCTGTATCTGTAGCATCAGTACTTTCAAAATTTGAAATTAGAAGCTTTACTCTTCAAAAGTCTTTCAATAGATTTTCCTGTTTCTTCAATTCGCCTGGCTATTCGCCTGGCTATAGTCTGGTGAGACAAACTGATTTTAGAAAAATTGCTTTTTTAATCAGGACAAATTATATCTGCCAAGCTTTCCATACATTGCTTAATAAACTCACCATCGGTAAGTGGTTTTGATTTTTTTGCAATCAGATTTGCTACCAAATAACTAGCTTTTATAATAGAATCCTTTTGAGTTGTGACTATTTTTAAAAAAAAATTGTTGAGACAGACTTTTTTTCAGTTCCGCTAATTTGTCTTTACGACAAATTCTTTGATACGCTTCGAATTTGGCAGCATGTTTTTCCGTATAATGCCTTTTCAGATTGTAGTCTTTAAAAACTGACACTTTCCCCCTACAAATTAAGCATAGTGCCTTAGTATTTGTCTCAACAAAAAAGTACTCATCTGTCCATTTTTCGCTGAATACTCTTCCTTCATCCGTGATTTTTCTTTTTTTCTTTTCTTTTTTGGGTTCTGTTTTCAGTTGAAACGACGTTGAAGCCATGCTGGAATAAATTTATTTAGGAATAAATGTTTTTTTAAAGAAATAACACAACAAGCCCATCGTAAATTGTTAGGTAAGCAAATAAACACAACAAGCCCATCGTAAATTGTTAGGTAAGTAAATAAACAAAGCAAAGTTTAATAATCAAATAAGAAAACTTACATGTCTACTTAATAATAATAACAATAAACGCCTGTCATCACAGAACACGTGTAGGTAGGTTGAGATATTATAGATAGCGCCAAGTCGCCACAAGCTGACGTGTGTAGCGGGTGGCGGCAGTGTCAGCACAGCACTGCCCTGCCCCCTCCCCTTTGTTTCTGCCTATGCAGTCCGTGCTCGAGCGCGATCAAGTCACGAAAAAAGTCGCAAAATAATTGTAAAAGTTTACGATTTTGGGGGGCCACATTACTAGCTGTTCAGGGCTGCATGTGGCCCGCGGGCCACGGGTTGGACCCGCCTGGTCTATAAGCATCCGCCGCCCTGCTTCCAGCAGAAAAGCTTCCAGGCCAGATTTCCCACAAGGCAAATGGGATGAGATGGGTTTACGCATTCAGGGCAGTTTAAACTCTTGTCTGAGAGCTCATCCACTCCTTCCATGTGTCCTACTGCTGGGGCTGCAGAACAATTTTCACGTTTTCTAGTATATGGCACTGCAGCCATCTAAGCAGAACTGACATTGCAACATTGGCACAATAGCATCACACCACAACCCCTTTATGAAATTGGGGTGCATTTTTCAGCATGAGGAGTGGGTTTGTCACAACATATAAAGGAAGGTTGGAATTAACTAATGTGTCCCGACACACAGTTTGGAAAGCTCTGCTCTATCATAAAAAGGGAGTAAGTCTGACATGACTTGTTCTTGACAAAGAACCACCATTGAAGATGACGGTGATGCAGTTTCCAGTGAATGACAGAATTATGTGTACAAATAAGGAGAACTAACAACAGTTAGGGAGTGGAATGTAACCCTTAAAATCCTGGAAAGAATTTCCATGTAAGTGGAGAAAGATATTTGGCCAGTTTGAGACTGTGAGAAGGAAACCAGAAGAAATAAAAGAGACAGCATGTTTGGTCTGTGGTGAAGGCACCAGGCTAGAAACCGGGAGACGGTGAGTTCTAGTCCCACCTTGGGCACAAAGCCAGCTGGGTGACCTCGGGCCAGTCCCTGTCTCTCAGCCCTAGGAAGGAGCCAATGGCAAACCAGGAGACCGAGACTTCTAGTCCCGCCTTAGGCAGGAAAGCCGGCAGGGTGACCCTGGGCCAATCACTCACTCTCAGCCCAACTCACCTCACAGGGTTGTTGTTGTGGGGAAAAGAGGAGGAGGAAGGAGGATTAGGTATGTTCCCTGCCATGAGTTATTTATAAAAAAAATAATAAAGGTGGGATTTAAAAAAACTAAAATAAATAAATAAATAAATAAATAAATAAATAAATAAATAAATGGCTTCTTAGCGGTGATGCCTTAAGAATTAGAAGGCATTTGTGACTTCCAATGCTTGTAGCATTTTATCCCTAGCAGGGGAAACAACAACAACAAAACAACAACAACCACCTATAGTATATTTCAGCAGGTAGAACAGTACCTGAATAAAAAAATCAGAAGGTGGGGGTATAAAAGAGGATGAAGATTGATTAAACTTTTGTTGTTGTGGGGAAAAGAGGAGGAGGAAGGAGTATTAGGTATGTTTGCCGCTTTGAGTGATTTATAAAAAAAATAAATAAAGGCGGGATAAAAATAAAATAAAAAAAATAAGAAAATAAACCAAAAGAGATACTACAGATAGTACTTTCAGGAGCTTACAGAGAAAATGAGAAAACACAAGGAAGAGAATAAAAGAAAGGAACTAGTGGATGAGAGTGAAAAACAGAAAAAGAGAAGTAGAAGTGGAAGAAATTCCAAATTCCAACTTTCTGGCTCTTGCAGAAAGAAGCAAATTTTGAAAAAGGAGGCAGATCAACAGATTTATGAAGGGCAGAGGAGACAACAAGAAGAATCACAGAAGTAAGTCGCTACTCTGAGCAAGAGAAAGAAACCTGTTCTGGCCAAGTCACCTGCATGCGATTTGTAGTGTCTGCACGGAGCACCTATTAGGAATGTCTTCCAAGATGTATCAAGACCACCAGTAAGTACCCTTCCCTGCTAAACTATTGTGGGAAAATAATATTGCCAAGAGCTTTATACCTATAAGGTGATCTAGGAAGAAAATGCAAGAAGCTCAGGTGGCGTTCTCATCTCTCCTTCTGCTCCATGACAAGAGACATTTGGTCCTGGGACCATGGTCTAAATTTTTGGGATGAGCAATCTTACAAGGGCTAGCAAGAATGTGTTTGGCCCAAGCAAGGCAAGCTTGTCAGGGCAGTTGAGGAAGTAGCAGCAGCCTTGGGGTGAAGAAGTTACTATTTATTGATGCGTTTACTCTATTTATTTCCCACATTTTCACTCAGGAGCTCAAAGTGGCCCCCCTTGAGCCACCCCTCCCCTTTTCCCCACAACCACCACCTGTGAGGAAGGTTGCGCTGAGCAGGTGACTGGCCCTGAGTCACCTAGTGGCCTTCCATGGCCAAGGTGGACCCGAACCTGGGACACTTCAGCTGATGCTCCATGCTGGCTCTCAAGATTAGGCCAGAGTTCTTCTTTTTAAGGGTGATTTATTCATACTTTTTTTATTTAAAGAAGTGGGCTTTATCAAATTCAGAGTAATGTTAAATAGAATTCTGTGGAAAGAGAAGCTAACTGGAAAAGGAGCTGAAGATGAGACACAATTGGGCACAGTTCAAACTGGAGTGTGGTGAGAACAACAAACAGTAGAAGAACCCATTCTGGCTCCCTCAAAGCTTCGTGGAAGTCTAAAACACTCCCCAGGAGACAGAAAGACGACAGACGACTTAGGGAGACCTGGCGTCTGAAGGCAAGCCCAGAATGAGCTCAGGTTGGCAAAGAAGGCTAAAAACAACCAAAGGGTCTCTTCAGGTATATTCACAATAAGAGGAAAAGGATCACTCTACCAGCTGCTCAGTGAAGCTGGCAAAATGCTAACAGGAATAAAGGAGAGCTATTCAACTCCCCCCTCCTCTCGAGAAATGTATTTCACCAGGACATTATAAACAGCAGAATAAATAGGAAGGCTTAAAGCTTGAGAAGTATGATCAGAGGAAGGTTTCCACGAGTTTAAACCTCCAGGACTTGTCAAATGGCATTCTGAGGTACTAAGCATTCTACAGCAGATTATAAAAAAATCAGTGTGTACCCCACTTGAAAGACAAAGCAGAGATTACTGAAAGTCAGCATGCATTTGTCAAGAACAAGTCCTGGAGATTAATTCCAGTTTTTTATCAAGCACTTCCTTAGTGAATTGTGATAACACTGTAAACCTAAGTAATATATCTTGATTTCATCTACACATTTAATAGAATGCTCACAATGCTTCTTAGCCAGTTTGTTAAATGGAGGCTGGATGACATAATATATTGTGGAAATATACCTGGATTGAAAACAGTCCCGAAAGGGTGGTGCGTTTATCTCAATGAGCGTCCCCGCCTCGCATGCGGTGAGAGGAGAACGATCCCACAGGACAGCCTCCTTGGCGGCAGCCTCCATTCCATGGAACCCCTTATCCCTGGGATACAGAGAGCCCCGCCTTGCTTTTCACAAAACAATTAAATCCATTCTATTCCAATGGTTTTGAGCAAAGTTGGTGGACCCAGGCTGCCTTGGTAGTTTGATTTCTGTGGATTTGGTTTATGTTTATTATTTTCAGTGTTCTGGAACTTTTGAAATAGGGTAGTATAGAAATGTTGGTATAACTAACTAGCCATCAGGAGGCCCTTCAGACAGTCACTCATGCCCTGGTCACCTCACACCTGGATTATTGCAATGCGCTCTACATGGGACTGCCCTTGAAGAACACCCAGAAGCTACAGCTGGTTCAAAATGCAGTGGCACGAGCAGTAACGGGCGCCTCTCGGTGTGCCCATGTGTCACCACTGCTACGTGAGCCACATTGGCTGCCAGTTGGCTTTGAGTGCAATTCAAGGTGCTGATTGTTACCTTTAAAGTCCTCCATGGCAGAGGGCCTGGTTACCAGAGGGACCGCCTGCCTCCAATCGTTTCTGCCCACCTGGTACGTTCCGGCGGAGTAGGTACGCCCCAGGTCTCCTCCATTAAGCGTGGCCATCTTACGGACCGAGGAAGCGGGCCTTCTCTGTCGTGGCCCCACCCCCTGGACCAGCGTCCCCCAGAGATAAGGACGGCGCCCTCTCGCCCGGGGTTCCGGAATGCTCTGAAAGCCTGGCTCTGGTCCCAGGCCTGGGTTGATGCTTATTATTTGAATGGCCCGTTTTGTTTTGTTGATTTTGCTGTCTGTTAGATTATTTTAGTCTGGGCTGTCTGTTTGATTTAATGTTCTTACTGTAGCTGTTTTTATGTCTATGAAGGTTCTCAGTCATCCAGGTGGAATTGTCTGTAGCTTGAATCATGTCAACTGGATTTCTATTTTCTTAGTGGAAACGTTTCGCTCCTTATCCAAGGAGCTTCTTCAGTCTGAGCAAAGTTGGTAAGGGAATCCTAAATATGTTTCTAGGTAGCTGTGTGACCTTATACCTGGGGGCATGGTTATATTGAGATGTTATTTTAAGTCCTTTTATTATCTAAAGGAGGATCGTTAAGATCACCATGCTGCTGTTGAGCTTGTGAAATGGTCTTAATCTTCCTAGGCACAGAAGACAGAGCCGGGAGAAAGATGGGAGAAAGATTGTGCCTGAGGCCCCCACCTCTATTCAAGGAAGGATTTTCCAAGTTGGCATAAATGGATTCCTTGACCCCTCTCTCAAACCACCTATCTTCTCTGTCTAAAATGTGAACATTAATTTCCTCAAATGAGTGTCCTTTTTCCTTTAAATGAAGATAAACTGCTGACTCTGGTCCTGTGGTGTTACTTCTCCTGTGTTGTGCCATCCTCCTGTACAAAAGTTGTTTGGTTTCTCCAATGTAAAGTTCAGAGCACTCCTCACTGCACTGGATTGCATAAACTACATTGCTTTTCTTGTGTTTTGGAGTTTGATCTTTGGGGTGTACAAGTCTCTGTCTCAGTGTGTTGGTGGGTTTGAAATATACAGGTATGTGGTGTTTGCCAAATATCCGTTTTATCTTTTCAGACACACCAGCCATGTAGGGAATGACCAGGTTCTTTCGTTTACTCTGAGTCTCAGCCCTATCTGTCGCTGTTTTAGGTCTGGTAGATTTAGATTTGGTGAAGGCCCAATTTGGATATCCACAGGCCTTCAGAGCTGTTCTCAGGTGCTGATTTTCATTCTTTTTGGAATCCATGGAGGTGGGGATGGTTTCTGCTCTGTGTGACAATGTCCTGATGACTCCTAGTTTGTGCTGCAGTGGATGGTGGGAGTCAAACATCAGATATTGATCTGTGTGTGTGGCTGTTTTTGTGTTTTCTCTAGGTTTGTATGCTGCCCAGAGTCCACTGGAGTGGGGCGGCCAATAAATTCAAATAAATAAATAATGTAAGGCAATAAATTACCTGGGTTAGAAGTAATGCTCATCAGATTCTTAGATGACACAAACTTGGGTGGGATCGCAAATAGCCCAGAGGACAAAAATAAAAGTCAAAACAATCATATGTTAGATAAGTTTCAATTAGCAATAATTGTGCCTCGGATTAACCTCATTGGCTACAATATGTTAGATAAGTGATCTGAAAATAACATGATGAAATTCAACAGAGACATATACAAAGTTAGCCACTGAGATGGGGGGAATTAAACACACAGATACAAACACTGGAGTGCCGTATGCCTGTCTTGGCAGTAGACCCGCTAATTCCAGCTCAGCTTCTGATGACTGCATCCACGTAGCTCTCCTGGCGCTGTTACAGAAGTGGGGTGTGACTCTTCTTCTAGGATAACTTTTGGCTCCCCAGTCTCGCTGGCAACCCTGACAGATCTGGCATGATTGGTTTCCCATCCTATTACTAGCCACAATCAGCCTTGTTTAGCTCCTGTCCTCCACCAAAGTTGGCTAAGTGCTGCCATCTGCTGAGGTCTTATAAACAACAGTGGTTGTTTAGAAGGTGACTCTGAATCAGGAGTGTGATGTGGCTGCAAAAAAGGCAAATGCAATTTTAGATTTCATTAACAGAAGTAGAGTTTCCAAATCATGGGAAGGGATCATTTCACTTTATTCACCTCTCCTCAAGTTCAGTGTCCAATTCTAGGTACCAAATTTTAAGAAGAATGCATGAATACCAAAACAGGTCCAGAGAAGTCAATGGGGATGATCAGGCATAAGCACTAAGTCTTGTAAAGAGAAATTTAAGGAATTGGAAATGTTTACCCGTCAGAAGAAAATACTGTGATTCCAGGCCCCTTCCCCATTCATCTCAAGGACTGAAGTACCCAGAACAAACAGAGTCAGCTTGGAGGAGGAGGCCCTTAGATAGCCTGGATTCATTCCTCATAGTGCTTCATAGATTAAAATAGCATCTTGAATTATACTCAGAGACCTATTGAAGTCAGTGCAGCACCCACAATATACTGTAGGTGTTATACTGCTGAACTGGCTAATTCTAATCAGCATGTGGGCTGCTGTTTTCTGCACCAGTTACAGTTCTGGGTAGTCTTCAAGGGCAGCCCTAGGTAGAATATGTTGTAATAATTCAATCCAACTTTGCTATGGGCGAATGTTGCCAGAGCCTCCCATTATAAAAAAGGGTTGCAACTGGTGCTGCAGCTACAGCTGGGCAACAGCACTTCTGGCCACAGCTTCTACCCGTTGATCCCAAATTGTGGAGCTCTCCTTCAGGGACAAGCCAACCTCTCTAGAACCACATTTAGAGCCATCCCACCACCAAACAGTCACTCCATCTTGCCAGGATTCAACCTTAACTTGTTTTGTCCATGCAAATTCTTATAGTCCCTGAACATTGGATAAGGAAAATGAAAGCATCTCATGTATAGCTGGGTATCATCATCATACAGGTGATACCTCACCCGGAAGCAGCTGATGACCTCCCACAGCGGCATCTAAGGTTATGGAAAAGCAGATTCAAGTTGAATGACAGAAAAAGGCTACCTAATCACCGTGTCAGTTTGACAGTAAAACCAGCGACCCAGAGTGGTAGCGGGCTCTCCTTCACTAGATGTGTTCAAGCACAGAACAGAATGACTATTTGTCAGGGATACTTTAATTTGGATTTCTCCATAACCAAGGAGTTGCACTTCATGGCCTAAACTGTGGCAGTGGTGGAGGGGGTGGGGGTGGGGGTGGGGGTGATGATGACAGAATGATAGAATGGAAGTTACGGAAATGACCTTGGAGATCAAGTCCAAACGTCTGCCCAGTGGAGGAATCCCGTTACAGATAGCCAGCCAGTCTCTGTTTAAGCATCTCTAGCAAACGAGAGAAATTATTCCCGATGTTCAACCAAAACGTACATCCTTGTAATTTAAATCCATCGTTTCTTGTCCTGTCTTCTGGAACAACTGGATAATTCTGCCTCATCCTCTGCATGACAGCTTTTGATATACTTGAGGACAGCTCTCCACGTCCCCTGCAGCCTGCTGTATAGTAGCAAAGTCCAGCTCTCATACTGCCACCTTCTGTACTGTAACTTCAATCAAATGCTTTGCTGAGGTCTGGGGATACTATGTCTACCATATTCCATATAACCGCCCAGAGTCCCCTTTGGGGGAGATGGCGCAGTGATAAAAGTCCAATAAATAAATATTCTCATGGCCAACTAATCTGGTCACTCTGTCAAAAAAGGAAATGGTTTTGCGTGATTTATTTGCGATAAATCCTTTCTGGCCCCTGCCAAGCAACACTGTCCTTTCTAAATGCTCAGAAACCAAGTGCTCAATTACTGTATCTATTCCACATTGGAATGGTATCAGTATCAAGCTGACTAGCCTGCTCATTTCAGGTTCATCAGCATGTCTAAACTAGTCAGTCTGGCTGGATATTGCAACATCTCTCCTTTTCAGAGAGAAGCTTTGTCTTAGAGGAAATACTGTAGTTCAAAGGTGCCTCTTTTCTTGTTCCTGTCATTTGGAGCCTGCAAATTCCATTCTGGGATTCTTTACCAAGGAATTTTGGAAGATGAAGTGCCTAAGGAGATGCCTGGAGTGATACTGTCAAAAGACAAGGAGATGACTAAACAGAGGTAGGATCCCAAGTTCAGGCTTGCATCATGGTGGTAACAGCAGTGAAGCATCCGTATTTCCCCACACATTGTGTCTGTGGAGTGCCAGCCACCAGTATTATTTAGGGTGACCTCTCCTCTGAGACCCAGAAGTTTCCTTGCTGCGCTTGTGAGCAGTTTGCTAAGTGCTTTGCGAATTGTTAACTCTGAACTGGGTGCTGAAAGAGATAGCAGAGGTAACAGCTTACGAGATCACTTTCGATTTTTTTAAGCCCACGAGTCATCACAGGCCTTTGTCAAATGTCACCAGCCACTTGTAAATTAGGTCTTTACCCTCTTGGGTGACACATGCAACCAGAGAGGCATGCTAGTATGGGTACGTGTGAATATGTCTTTGGAGCATGGGTGACTTCATCTGCCTTGGAGGAGCAGAATGCTCAAAAAGCCATCTCTTCATCCATCTGTCTGAGATAAATGTCAGTCTCCAAGCAACCCTTCCTTGATAAGGAGGCTTAGAAAGTGGTTGAGGTCCAGCTGTAGAGAATCTTGGATAAGAAAGATCATGTGGATCCATTTCAGGCCGAGTTCAGACCTGGGAATGAAACTGCGACCTGTGATAGGACTTGGAAGGACTTGGTGTACCTCTTTTCACCAGGTTAGATTTCTCAGTAGTGCCATCAGCCATGGGATCCTTTTAGACTGTCTGCAAGGGCTGAGGACTGGAGGCACTGTGCTGTAGTGGTTCTGTTCCTTCCTTAGTAGGCAGTTCCAGTTGGTGTTATTGGGGAAGGCGAGGTCATACTGTTTACGATCTACATGAGGGAGGTCATCTACTGATTAGTGGTCCAATATCACCAATATTCTGATGATAATCAGCTTTACATCACCACCCAAGGCCAAGCAGGAGGTGCATTGGAACTCCTGATCAGGTATCTGGAAGCCATGAGGACCAGATGGGGTGGAACAGAATGAGACTGAATGCCAGCAAGATGGAATTACTCCTTGGTACAGAAACCCTGAGGTTCCTACAGAGGTTGCATCTGTTGCTGCAAATGGAGTTGCCGCAATCTGGGGGTGCTCCTGGACTCATGCTGGAAACTGGCCAGGGAGCCTTCGGGCAGCTTCAACAGCTCTGCCAGTTGTGCCCATTGCTCAGGAGGTGCTGAATCTGTGTCCTTGTCATCTCTCAGTTAGACTACTATAATTTGCTATAAGTTGGACTACTCTTGATAATGACCCAGAAGCTGCTGTTGGTACAGAATGCAGCTTTCTGCTGCCTGACCAGCATTAGCTGGTTCCACAGAATAGTACCTATTTTGTGGGAACTTTACTGGTTTTCAGTAGGCTTCCAGGCCCAATTCAAGGTACTAGTCATCATGGCTTGGGCCCTTGTTACTTTTGGAACTGTCTCCTTCAGGTGGAATCTACCTACCTTACACATTCTAGGTGGGAGAAGATACGGTGGGTGCCCATCTCTACAAAGTTCAGGGGGACTGGAACTCAGCGAATGGCCGTTGTAGGCCCCTGGTTTTCGAACAGCTGGCCCCTTAGATTAGGTTAGCCCTCAGCCTTTTGCTTCTTGGGAAGCTGGAAAGAGCAGCCCTCTTCTGTAGGGGGAGGGATATTTTAAATGAGGCAGCAAAGAGTGCTGTTTTTAAGGGTTGGAACTGAATTGTTTTTATGGGTTATATAAGAACCTACAAATAGAGTTGTATAAATAGGCAACATACAAATAAATAATATTCTCCATTTCCTTTGTTTTTGTTCCCTAATTTATCCTTCTATTTAACTCTGTATTATTTGTTTCTTCACTTAAAAAGTAAAACAAACAACCTAGTGAATGTCAGTTTAATATCACCTTTTGGGCTAAATTAAATTGTCTTGATCAGTAAAGCTGACCAAACATGGAAAAAAGAGTGAACATAGCATTAGTGTTCTGCTCCTGCTTTCAGACAGAGACAAGGACATAGAGTAGCCCTTAAAAATGAGGTTTCTTTAGACACTCCATTTCACAGCAGCAGGTGGGGGTACAAGCATTGGGAGGAGGGGATTACAGGAAACTGTTAAAAAAAAGAAAAAGGCAGGTGGCCAGCCTGCAGAATGGAAGCTGGGATTCCTCCTGATCTAGGCAGAAAAGTGTTGTGCTTTGCTGATCATCCGCCACTGTTTCATTAAGCCAGTCATTAGATTGTCTCCGCTCTGCGATGTAAAGAGGGATACTATATCTAGGCCACAGAACACTGGGCAGCCACCAGATGGCAGCAGAGATATAGAAAACCCTGCCCCATTGCTACCAACTAGCAGTTATCCAGAGGCTTGCAGCTTCGACCCCTCAGCCAGCCCCTGCAAACTCAGCCATTGGGTTTGGAAATTACCCCGGGGGGGGGGGGGGCTCCTTCCCAACTTTACGGAAGCTGAAGACTGCAAAACTGAGTTTTTTAGCAGTTCAGTAAGGTCCTACCAGTCATGTTTCATCCATCTACAGACAGTTATAAATTATTTTGGTTCCCTGCTGTTCTCCCTCTAGTTATCCCAGCCAAGAGAAAGCTTCGCCCAGCAGGGTTATTTTGGAACAGTCTCCCCTTTTCTCTCTGCCTTCTGCATAAGGGGACTCTTGCATTGGCCTGGTCTGACTCTGACTTGACTTTGTGCATCCTGACAGGATTTCACCAGCCTTGATGTGAGTTGCTGAGAAATACTTGCACAAAACTCTGAACTGTGAACTAGCCAACTACATTACTGGCTCTTGTACAAATGCAGCCACTGTGGCCGGTTTATGGTCCAGTGAATCACGTGAACCCAAAATTTGGGTCAAGCCATGGTTAACCACGAGGAAGCCCTAAAAACAACTGTATGAACTCAAGCACCACGTGCTCCCATTCCACGGCAAGTCTCTTGTGCTCACCGAATGAGGCCAGACCCAGAAGACGCAGCAGCCCTTAAGTGAAATTGGGAGGCAGCAATGGCTGGTTGGCGACTGCAAGGGGGAACTGGAGCCCTCTTCAAAGTCCTCCCCAAAGTTTATTTTTTATTTTTATTATTTATTATTTCAATTTATTCCCCGCCCATCTCCCTTGCAAGGGACTCTGGGCGGGTTACAACAATTGAAGTTTAAAAAATACAAAAACAATATCTAAAATACTTCTAATAATAAATTACATAAAATCCAAGATGGGGGGACCGTAGGATGGATTATATTACTACGGGGCCAGCCAACCCCAGGAGGCACTGCCGCCTCTGTCGTCCCAGGCCCGGCGGCAGAGCCAGGTCTTAAGGGCCTTCCGAAAGGCCAGGAGTGAAGGGGCCAGTCTCACCTCTGGGGGCAAGATATTCCATAAGGCGGGCGCTATCGCAGAGAAGGCACGCCTCCTGGACCCCGCTAGATGGAATTCTCTTGTCGAGGGGGTTGCTGCCAAATTGTTCCACGTGACGTGAGAAAGCTACAAAATACGTTAATAAATTTAATTAAATGTTTATCAAACTGAGATTCTGTCTGGGCTGCCTGACTTTTTGGAGTGCAGCCTCTGGGTGGATTTGATACGTAGCCTGCGCTTTCCCCGTCTATTCCTGCTCTGGGCTACCTTGAAAGTCAGTCCGGCACATTTCTTTCAGGGCGTGGAATTTATCACCTCTTCGTCACTGGTTGACCTCCTACCCACCCACCTTCCCATGGTGCAGGGTTTTTAACCTGGCCTTCCAGGAAGTGCTCTCCTCCTCCTCCTCCTCTGTTGCTGTTTGTGTATTCTCACTTTTTTGTTGTGCTGGCTCTCTGCAGTGTCTTTGTTTTTTACCTTTGTCACGAAGCTGAAGGGCCTCCAGGCACAGCTGAAGAATAAGTAAGTTGAGGCTGCATTATTCATCAGCAAGGCAGTCACCTGGGGGCCCTCAGGCCCAGCCCCTCCGGGGCAGCACAAGGGAGACACTCGGGTGCATTTGCATCTCCCAGCTAAGCTCAGAGCTGCCACAGCAGAGACGCCCCACCCCGGGTGGATCTGGGATAATCAGCACCATCCCGGCAGTTGTTTTAACACAGGCTATAAATATTCCAGCATCTGTCTACCTAGCATGAAAAGGCTTCAAAACAGGAATGTTTTTGTATGGCAAAGTAAGTATCAGCACTGGTGTTTTTCCTACATCACCTTATTAAAGTTATTCCCTTTGTACAGACCTCCGTTCACTATGTTTGTTCTCCCACTTTCTTGGGTTTTGTTTATTTTATATGTTTACTTTATATGTTTATTTTTTTATTGTTTTTAGATTGTTATGGAATTTTTAACTTTTGTTGTGTTGTACGCCGCCCAGAGTCATGTGCTTGTGAGATGGGCAGCTATATAAATAAGCTAAGTAAAATAAAGAAATAAAGAATATAGATACCCTGGGAAAAGAAGAATTGGTCATCTGCCTTGGGTCAGATTTCCTTACAAGTCTTCCCTGTCTCAGAGGAGTCCTCGAAGCATGATTAACTATTCCAGAACTGTCAGGAATACACAATAATTCTTGGTGAACTAAGCTAAGACCCAGTGTCTACTCAGGAGAAACAACCTATGAAAGCAGGTGGTTCTGAAAAGATGCTGGTGTGCTGCTCTTCTTTCCCACATTATTTAAATCACAAAATACTTCATCACTTTTTAAAGGAAATTTGCAAATATGCCTACACAACTTCCATTGACACTTGCCAAGCCCCTGCTCTACTATTGTTTTGAAAAAAAAAGACCTCATAGAATTACTCTAATATTAAGGGAAATTAAAGAGGAATTTATACTGCAAAATAAAGGTCCACCCTCCCAAATACCTTACATTCTACTCAGTTCCGTGGGCATTCCGAGTCTTTTTTTTTTCCTTCAAGGGTTGAATAAAAAGTTGAATGAAAAGCCTCCAATGTTATAAGTTGCCAACAGATGTGTCAGCCCTTCAAGGTAAGCCAGGTCAGGAAACAAACTCCTTGAGAATGACTGAAACTTCACTTTATTGATATTGGCTATAGGAACAGAATCTTGAAATCCTGTTTTCCCTCCCCTCCCTCTTACATCCCAGGTAGTTAAAGTGGAGCCGGCTTGAGTTTCTTTCTAATGTTTTGTTTTACAAGTTTTTTGTAACTGTCACTGTGTACAATGTATTGTCGAAGGCTTTCACGGCCGGAGTTCAATGGCTGTTGTGGGTCTTCCGGGCTGTGTGGCCGTGTTCTGGAAGTTGTGGTTCCTAACGTTTCGCCAGCATCTGTGGCCAGCATCTTCAGAGGGCAGGAGCACAGATAGAAGCAAAATCTAGAGATTTTGCTTCTATCTGTGCTCCTGCCCTCTGAAGATGCTGGCCACAGATGCTGGCGAAACGTTAGGAACCACAACTTCCAGAACACGGCCACACAGCCCGGAAGACCCACAACAGCCAATGTCACTGTGTAGTTTCTCCAAGGTCATCTCTGTGACTCGCCACAAGATGGCTGTCAGGATGGAGCATCCTGCCAGCATAGTTATGGGGGGTAGTAGTAGGCTGGCATGCCTGCAGGGCCATTAGGAATGTTGATTAAGGTTGTTTAGTCAAACGGCTGACACCAAGGCCAGCCTGAATGGCGCTGTCAGCTTCTTAGTGAAGGATTTGTGGCTGGGAAGTATGGAAACAGTGAGAGTGTAGGAAGGGGCTGTCACGGAGTGACTTCCCCAATGGGGGAGGGCTGGCATAAGGTGATGGATGTAAATACCATTTGGCGCGGGCTGGTTCTCATTCTAGTCTTTACCTTGGAAATGATCACTTACTTTATTAAAGAACTCTTTCATATCCTTGATGGCTTGTAGCAAGAGTCTCTGAATTAGTAGCTAAACAATAAGGACCATCACAGAAAGACTAGAATCACTAATAGCTACCTTATACAGAGACATCATGTCTACCGAAGAAGGTCAGCAACTGCAAGCCTTAGGAACCAGAGAGGAGAAGAGCAGAGTGAGGACGGGAGGAATATCCCAATGAGCTGAACCACACGTTAAAACCAGAAGAAAGATTCTTCCCACGCCGGAGGCAGAGGTACCTTTATCCCGGCAGTGGGGGCAGCCAAGCGTACCTGTGCCCTGGATGTGGGATACAGCACAGAGAAGGACCCCGCTCGGTGGGTAATTACACGAGGGAGTGGGCCCCTTCCCTCCTTGCCAGCACCAGAAAGGCGAATGGAGAAAGTAGAAAGGAGAATAAATTCTCTAAGAGGTCAGATGGTGAGTCTGCAGGGAGCCATTGAGCAGCTGCTCAGAAATATGAGCTTGAGAATGGCTGCCGGTGCTGAAGCGGCATGTTCCAGAGCTGCCACCCCACAGCCTGTCGAAGAGGGAGACAGCAAATCTCATAGTGAATGGGTAAACAGCCACCATGTGCATGCACCCCAATTAGTGAAAAAAATTCATGATAAGTTCCCAGCAAAACCGAAGTAGGTGAGCCCTACAAGGACAGGAAGGGAAGGCATGGAATATCTAAAATGTGAGGTGTAATGTGTGTTTCAAATGTGTATATGTATTCTCTCGGTAAAGTCTTTGGGTTTGGGAGATTTGTTTTAAGGGGGTGGTATGTCAGGATGGAGCGTCCTTCCAGCATAGTTATGGGGGGTAGTAATAGTCTGGCATGCCTGAAGGGCCGTTAGGAATGTTGATTAAGGTTGTTTAGTGAAACGGCTGACACCAAGGCCAGCCTGAATGGCGCTGTCAGCTTGTTAGCGAAGGATTTGTGGCTGGGAAGTATGGAACTGGTGAGAGCATAGGGAGGGGCTGTCACGGAGTGACTTCCCCAATGGGGGGGGGGCTGGTACAAAGGTGGAGGATGTAAATACCGTTTGGCACGGGCTGGTTCTCATTCTAGTCTTTGCATTGGAAATAACCACTTGCTTTAATAAAGAACTCTTTCATATCCTTGATGGCTTATAGCAAGTCTCTCTGAATTAGTAGCTAAAGGATCAGGACCATCACAGAAAGACTAGAATCACTAATAGCTACCTTATTTAATATGTATTTTAAAATTTAATAAAACTTATGGGGGAAAAAAAGATAAAGCACATAACTGATAGTTGTTTAGTTGTTTAATCATTGCCTCTCTGACCGATGTCACCAATGTCATGTCACCTCTCTCACCGATTTTACTAGTCAGGAAGGGCAGGGATCTAAATGGCATGTGGTGGAATTAACAATTCGGAGGATCCTGTCCACTTCCTCAGGTCCAACAGGATCAAATCGTTCCCAGATAATAGGGCAAGACCCCTTTCCCGGCATCTCCCCAGACTGCATTTCACGCATGGAGTCCAACTTAGACCGAATCCGAGCGATTTTATCCTGCAGATGCTCGGAAAATTCTTCCGCACGGCCCTGCAGGTGGGAGGTCGATTCCACCCTACCCAAGAGAGATCGAGTAATCTTGAACGGGGCCGTCGGAAGGCATTCTGCGGATGCAATAAGCGCGGAGAAATATTCACGTTTCGCCGCTCTTACCGCCACAAGGTAGGCCTTAATAGCGGCTCTAGATTGTGTTCGGTCCGATTCCGTCTTCGTCTTTCTCCAGCGGCCCTCTAGACGTCTCTTCACCCTCTTCAAGACCCTCAACTCCTCCGTATACCACAGGGAGTGACGGGTTGAATGGGGCTGGAGAGGTCGCATTGGCACGGTCCTGTCCAAGGCACCGGCAGCCTCCCTATTCCAGGTTGCAGCCAGTGCCTCCGCTGGACCATGCAGCAGATCCTCGGGTATTACCCCCAGCTCCCTGTGAAACCTCATTGGGTCCATAAGTCGCCAGGGGCGGACCAATCGAATAGGTCCACCTCCCTGCGGAGTGGGGCGGCATAGGAGAATCCTAGGGATATCAGGACGTGATCTGACCATGACAATGGGGATAGATCTAACTTTCCCCTCAGGTCACTTTGCCATTGCTCAGACAAGAAAACCAAATCCGGAGTGAGTCCACTGTCTCGAGTCAAATTGTTTGAAATACTTCTTTCTTTCTTATTTTTCTATATTCATACCTTGTTTTTCTTTTTCTTTTCTTCTAAGAAACTTTTGTATTTAGACAATAATCCCTTTTTTATATTTGGAACTTATTAGATCCTGTTGGAAATTTCCATTTGAGTGGAGCAGCTGTTTACTTTTTCTGTTGTGTCTATAATCTTTCCCCCACTTGCTCCCCCCTTTCTTTGTTTTTTTGTTTCTTGTTTTGTGGTACTGTATGTACTGGAATATAGAAGAGACGTCACGGAAATTTACAGTATTGAGTTAGTAGAGGGAACAGAGGAGAGAAAAAAATGGCAAATTCAGTAGGAGAGTTGATTCAGGATTTTAAACAGGAGATTAGAGAAACATTTCAAGAAATTAGGGAAACACTGAAAAGTCTCTTGTTTGATATTGAGAATATGCAGGGTCAGATACAAAAGACAGAATCTGAATCAGAAGAGGTTGTGACATATATTCAATGAAAAGGGGATGCCACTGAAATGATAGAGAAAAGGGAGTGAGAGATTTTAAATACCTTGTTACAGCTGAGAGAAAGAGAAAGAGATTTGAATTTAGAATCTGACAAATACTTTCGAATTGATTTACTTAGTGCCAGACAAAGAAAGGTTCAGAACAAATGTAGTGTCAGCATGAGACAGATAATAAAACAGATTATATATTACAACTTTGGTATAACTTGAAATAGAAGATTTCGAAAGAAGATATATGAAGGGATATAAGGCTATAATGAAACCATGGATTCTAACTGGAAATAGATTACTTTATAAATGTAAATTAAGTTTAAACTAGTAAATATAATTGATGGGAATATTAAATATTAAAAAATTGGTATGAGAAAATGTGTTGAAGATATGTATAAGAATTTGATATTTTAAATGAAGGATATAAGGTTTTAAAATCAGATATATAAATGCACGTTGATGTCACAGATTAAATTTAAATTAGAATTATTTTTAGGGGGATATATAAATGGAAATATATTTTATTAGAATTGGATGTATAAGGATGTAAAGAAAATAGGGATTTAAATATATACTTCAATTTGAAATGTATTATAAAACATATATGCAGATTGAGTTTAAAATAGAATCAATATTATTATTATTGTTAAGAATATTAAAAAACTTATAAGATGAATTATTATTTCAAATATAAATGTTGATGTTAAACATATAATAAATGAAGATTAAGTTCAAATTATTACTATTAAGAATATTAATGAAAATTGTTATAAGGTTGTATTAATGGAACAGGAATTTATAAAAATCTGTCAATTAGTTAAATGTGTATGTAGATGTAGAATATAGTATAAAAATAGTATAATTACAGATTGTTTAAACTAGAATTATTTCTATGGATGTATATAAATAGAACTATATTTTATTAGAAATAAATAACATATGGTTATAGCAATAAGATTATTTTTATGCATAATTTAAGAAAATTGGATTTTACCAAGGATATAAAAACATAGATGCAAAAATGGAAAGACTGATCAAAAAATGTTAAATTGATATGTTTAAATGAAAAGAAAACTTAAATTGTTATCACTTCAAGGAGCGGAAACCACAGATGGACTATTGGAGAACTGCAAGAAGGGTGAAGTTTATATGAAGATCAGAAGATTGGAACATAGAAACTAAAATGTATTAGACAAAGAAATGTTTTTGTGTATTGTACGAAAGACCAACATTTAAAGTAGAATATTATACTTAATGACCAGAGATAGATTGGAAGTCATCTATTTTCTATATCTTTTTGTTTTTTACTTTACATCACTTTTTCTTTTTCTTTTTCTTCTCTTTTTACTTTGTATTTCTATTTCTATTTCTATTTCGAAATTTAATATGGGGGAAAAAAAAGATAAAGCACATAACTGATAGTTGGCCAGTGATACAGAAAGCGCTGGCAGAGGTAAGGAATCCTGCAAGAAATATGCTGACTGAAAAAGGGCACCAGAATGGCAACTGAAGGTAGGAGAAAATTTTTATTTGTCTTCAAAGTTCCTAAGGACTTGGCAACCCTCGAAAAAGCTGGTCCCAAAGTATGTGGGACCTTTTCCTATCACAAAAGTAATCAATGATGTAATGGTACAATTAGAGTTACCGAAAAATCTGAGGAAAATCCATCCAGTTTTTCATTGCACCCTGTTGAAGCCAATGAAGGACCCAGAGCATTGGCATCCAGAACAACCTATACCAGTCCCAGTGATGATTGATGGGGAGCAGCATTTTGAGGTGCAAGACATACTGGATTCCAGACGTCATCATGGAGTGCTGCAAAATTTGATACAGTGGAAACATTTCCCCAAATCTCATAGTGAATGGGTAAACAGCCACCATGTGCATGCACCCCAATTAGTGAAAAAAATTCATGATAAGTTCCCAGCAAAACCGAAGTAGGTGAGCCCTACAAGGACAGGAAGGGAAGGCATGGAATATCTAAAATGTGAGGTGTAATGTGTGTTTCAAATGTGTATATGTATTCTCTCGGTAAAGTCTTTGGGTTTGGGAGATTTGTTTTAAGGGGGTGGTATGTCAGGATGGAGCATCCTTCCAGCGTAGTTATGGGGGGTAGTAATAGTCTGGCATGCCTGAAGGGCCGTTAGGAATGTTGATTAAGGTTGTTTAGTGAAACGGCTGACACCAAGGCCAGCCTGAATGGCGCTGTCAGCTTGTTAGCGAAGGATTTGTGGCTGGGAAGTATGGAACTGGTGAGAGAATAGGGAGGGGCTGTCACGGAGTGACTTCCCCAATGGGGGGGGGGCTGGTACAAAGGTGGAGGATGTAAATACCGTTTGGCATGGGATGGTTCTCATTCTAGTCTTTGCATTGGAAATAATCACTTGCTTTAATAAAGAACTCTTTCATATCCTTGATGGCTTATAGCAAGTCTCTCTGAATTAGTAGCTAAAGGATCAGGACCATTACAATGGCAGTACTGATGTGCTAAAGCTCTGCCATGTTCTTTGGTATCTATTCTTTAACTTCATTTGATAGAAGTTGCTGTGAGAAAAGTTTCTGCTGTTACTGTTCATGAAATGGAAACCTGCAGTGAATACTCATCAGTGCATTTTAAGCACTCATTCTGATTGAGATTTTGACTTTTGAAGGAGTTCCCCCCGTTGAAATTCACCACCAAATGCAGGTTGTTTATGGTGATGCCTGTGTTGACGTAAGCAGTGTGCATTGCTGGGCCAAAAATGTAGAGATGGTGAACTGGGAAGAGCTGATTTGCATGATCAAGAATGAAATAGATGAATTGTGACAGCAACCATCAAATCTCACATGAGAAAGTTTGATGAACTGATTAAGGACAATTGGTGGATCACTCTAACGGAAATTGCTATCAAGTTTGGCATTCCATAATATGTGAATTACATTATTGATGTTCTTCAATATTGAAAGTTTGTACAAGTTCCTTGCATACTGACAGCAGAGATAAAAATTTCAAGAGTTGAAATTTGACAGCATTGGTGTCATGCTACAAGAAAGAAAGAGAGGAATTCTTTCACAGCATGACGACAGCTGGCAAAAAATGGTCTCATTATGACCCAGAAATGAAGCATCAGTCCATGGAATATCATCACAAACCTTTAACTGCAAAAAAATAAAATAAAAAAAATCAAACCTAGGCTTGTCAAAATGCCAGTTGTGCCCAATAACCCTAGATAACTGTGGGCCCTGCTAGATCAATTTTGTGTAATGCCTTCTATAGCTATGCTCACTCCTAGCATTTCGTCTCCAAAGCTCTGTGCAGTTATACGTTCAGGTCTTGATTCCTTGAGTTTATCCTTGTAGCCTTTATGATTATCGAATCTCTCTTACAACACACTATTTATGTATTGCATTCATATCCTGCCTTTTCCATGGTACCTCAGAGCAACATACACAGGGTGTCTTCCATAATTTTATCCCAATAATAATGAGATGGGCGAGATTACCCCAAGTCACCCAGTGTCTGGGTGCTTGAGTTTAAGTCTCCCCAGTTTAAATCCAAGACCTTATTTTAGCCACTACACTACAGTGGTTCTACTGATTTCCTAGGCCTATACTATCCCACTTGAATGAGAATCATTTCACTTTCACCCTCTATCAGTTATTCTTCCCCAGCTGGATAACCCTTAGTTCCTATCAACTGTCACCCCAGGAACATTTTAAAAGTTGTTTTGCCATAAACACCAACCATTTTTACTTTCTGCAGAGGTGTGGACTGCCCTAAATCTCCCGACACCATGGTTTGTAAGCTGCCAAATTCTGCCCAGTATGTCATGTGCGTGCAATAAATATCATTTTGAGGGGTGATATTTGGTGGTCCTGGCGTTCACGTTTGCCCAACCATCTAAATTTTGCTCAAGAAGGCTGCCTGTTTCCTCATGCCAGGGCACCTATGATTATTGGTTCCTCCCCAACACTCTCTATCATGTATTTAGATGATGAATGATATCCACAACTTCACACCAGATAGATAAGTCAACATGCAGTCAGCATATCCATCAGAGATCCATTCATGGATCCCTTCTTCCATGCCTCAAAATTTGCAGTCACCAACCAGAAGAAGCTCAGTTCTGGGAAATACATTTTCTTTTGCAAGAAGACATATGCTCGTCTTACCATTAATTAGTATGTTTTAATGGATCCTCTCTCTTCAT
This sequence comes from Charina bottae, assembly GCA_023362775.1. Classification (NCBI taxonomy): domain Eukaryota; kingdom Metazoa; phylum Chordata; class Lepidosauria; order Squamata; family Charinaidae; genus Charina; species Charina bottae. The sequence continues at coordinate 332,407 of JALMGJ010000013.1, read as the reverse complement.
AGCACCTTCCTTCCAAAAGACCCCACTTTTTCATGACTGTACAGGAGCCATGTCTGAAGTGGAGTGCCATTATTTCAGTAGGCATTATCCAGTCTTTCTTTCCCTCAGCTTCCTAGTCAGCAACCTCAGTTTTCAAAGAGACAATTGTGCTCCTTGAAACCTAAGAGTGGTTGGCACCGATCCCACACTCTGTGAGCAGAAATATAATTTATGTATGACAGGAAAGATAGATGACAGACAGACAGACAGACAGACAGACAGACAGACACCCCAACTGAATAGTTACTGCCAGCTGTCTTTCTCTTGGCTGTTGCTTCTGTTGGTTTATCTATTGGTAAGTTATTGATTAAATGGACAGCTAAATTGCTTAACACGACAGGAAAAATATGATCTGAAAAGTGTGAGAAGAGAGGTTGAAGGTACTGTGGGCTCCCCTTCCCTGGATGTAGTCAAGCAGATGCTGGACAGCACTCTGGTGAGGAGGCTTTGCCTTGGACTCCTATAGTCAGCAGATGTGCTCAACAGCCTGAAATGGCTATTCCAAGTCTAGATGGTGTTGACTCCATTCCAGCTGCCTGTGTGCTGAAACTGCCAGTAGATCATGTTCAAAAATACAGTTCATCAGCCGCCTTGCCTGCTAGCTTTTGAGGAAAGGGAAGGCTTGAAGCAGGGGTGCCTTGGCGTATTACACACAACTCCCACGTAGCCCACTGGAAACAAACTGTTAATAGGCAAAGCCCCAACTTGGGCACAAAGCACAGACTACAAACTCAGGCAGAAGTCCTTGAGGCGTTAATTTGACTCGAGGCAAGAGTTCAAAAGGTGAAACACACTTTTGGCAAATCCCATTCTATATTGTGGCAAATGCCCTGAAGACGTTTGTCACAGTCCTCTCCACATACAGATATAATAGGAATGCTTTTACAGCACCCCCTTTTAATCATATGTATGCATGCATGTATGAATGACATGGATTCACACATGTAACATACACCAAACCGAAAGATGTCACCAGGCAGAATGTGACATCTTCCTCAGCCTGTCCCCTCCCCAGCTGCCCTCTGAGGTGGGTAAGACGATGCATGTATTGGGGCCGGGTTAGACTGAAACTTAAGGCTTATAATTCCTGAGTTAGTATGTAGTATCAAAGCTTGCTAATTGCTGTATCATGCATTATTTTCTTGTTTTGCTTTCCTGGAGTATTTACAATTCTTTTTATTAAGCTTTCACTTTAAAAAAGAAGTAAAACTCTTTCTGCTCTCTAATAAACTTATTTAGTTTAGTCTCCCCCAGCAAAGTTTCCTCTGCGTGGACATCAACTATGCCCCACACTGAAACAAGGAGCAGCCAAAGCCCATCAGGTCCCACAGGAACCTCCTCCCCCAAAGCCTCTCTCTTGCCTGCTGGTGATCCTCAGAAATCACTTCAAGCGGGGATGTGAAGAGGCGCATTGTTCACCTGGCCCGCCACTGGGAAGGCCTGCCCTCCTTCCTCCTCCGTAGTGGGCACGGAAGGTCCAGGGTTCTCTCTGCCCCCGTAAGTTCCTCCTCGATTCCCCATGGGCATTCAGTCCCGAACTGCAAGTGGCTTCTCAACAGGCCCAGAGAAGCAGCAGCCTTGAATGAGGCGGCTTGTGTCTGTTGGCGCAAGGTGAGAGCAGCAGCAGAGGAGCTCCACTGCGCTACGCACGAAGTACAGGTGTGAAAGCAACTGAAGGAAATCCCCCTTTGGCAAACCTTTATTTTAAGGAATTCCTATTCCATTTATATAAATGGTGGTTGAATTGTCTATTCCTTAATCATAACTCAGACTCACTGGCTGTGATATACTTGAGTGACCTCAAAACACTGCCTAGGGGAACGTTGGCAGCTGTGTTTTACCTGGTTCACACACCAAGATTAATAGACTTTCTGACAAGGACCCTCAGGAGGCAGGGACAGAGATGAGTAAGGGGCCCCTTTCAATGCCAAGGGCCACCACTTCAGGTGTGCCCGGTTGCTGAGTGAGGGGGAGTCATCCTGCCCCGCCAGTGCCAAAGAGAGTGCCAGTACATTGGGGGGGAGCTTTTGAGTTGCCCTCCCGCCCCCCAGGCTGCAGCTGCAGGGTCGCGGTCAAGGGCCAGGAGGTCCTGCTTTAGCAGACCGGTCCTCTGGAAAACACTTGGAGGGAGGGAGATCAAGCACGCGCAGCACCCGTCCCTTGGAGCCGAGCTTGGCTCCGGAGGCCTGCCACGCAGTTGGCGCAGCAGCAAAGGGGCCCGCTTGCCTGCCTGCCTGCCTGCCAGACCGCCGCCCTCGGGGCTCCTGCTGGGTCCCATCCAAGGACCAACCGGGACTGGCGGCCCGGCCTCTCTTCCAAGCCGAGCGAGGCCAGCGCGGAGCCGCAGCCCCTGCTGTTACCACGGAGGGACCGGCAAGCAACACCCCGGTCGGGCCTGCGCGGCTGCCTGGCGCACGAAGCGGGGCGGGAGCAGGGGAGGAAGAGCTCGGCCCGCTGGGCCAAGACGGCGGGCTCGGCTTCCGGGCCGGGCGTCCCAGGGACTCGGCGAGCGCCGCGGGCTACCTGGCAGGCAGGAGGAGAGAGACGCGGCCGTGAGCTCAGCAGTCTCCGCGGGGGCGGGCGGGCGGGCGGGCGGGCGCAGTTGCCTCCTCTCAGCACAATTTGGCGCTGGCTCCGGCGGGCGTGGCTCGCGGGAAGAAGACGCGGACCTGCTGCTGGCTCGGCAAAAGCCCGGCGGGCGAGCTGCTCCCCGCGGAATCCGGGGGGGCGGCGGCGGCGGCGGCGGCGGCGGCGGCAGAAGGATCCGCCAGCGCTGCGCAATCCGGGCCCGGCTGCCAGCGCCTCCCCGCTCCGCAGCCTGGGAAGCTCGCCCGCGCGCTCCGCTCCCGAATCGCGCCGGAGCCCAGCCGGCCTTTCGGGGGGCAGAGAGGCGCAGAACTAGCACGCCCAGGATTCCACCCCCAGCCCCCGCACAGGCGGCACGCTAAGGCACGCTGAGGCGTGTGGAAGTTCGACCGGGAAAGTCCCGCTCCTCCTCTTGCCCGGGCCGGGGGGCCAGGACCACCGCGGCATTTCGCGTCTGAGCGAGCGCCTCCCGCAGCCGGGAGGAGGGCATCCTTCGCCCCCCCTCCCGCTAGGATCCCGGAGGGGCGACCCAAGTGCCAGGCCCACCCACCCCGAGCCAGGAGCAGCCGCCCCCGCGGAATAGCGTCCCTCGCCTCTTCTCCGACGGGCGGGGCGGGGGGTCGCGCCCGCTTGGTCTCCGCGCGGGCCCACCAGGCGTGGCGCGTGGCATGTGTGGGGGAGGGGAGGGGGAGGCAGGCGGCCCAAACTCGGGCGGGAAGGTTCCGCTGGGCAACGTTCAGGGTTGCAGTGCGGCGTCCCGGTCGCAGGCGAAGGAGCCAGCGCTTCCGGTCCCCAAGCTGGGCTGGAGAACCACTTCCACCGAAATAGGAACCATCTCTCGGGGGAGTCCCGGATCAAGCTGCAACGTCGGAAGGCGGGCAGAGGCCTTCGGCGCAGCGGGTCCTCTGCGTCCATCCCCTCGCTCCCTCGGCCAGCCAGGGGGCCGGGGGGGGGGCTGCCTGTCGGGTGTGTGTGGCCCCGAGAAAAGGTCTCGAGGGAGGGCATGTCAAACTCCCCCAGCTTTGGCTGCTGGCAAAGCCAGGCTTCATGGGGAGGGCGCGGAGAATCCCCCGACACCTGAATTAATTAATTAATAATCCATTGGTACAGTGGCAATTGCATCCCCCCCCCCAATTTGGCAGGAAGAAGCAAACTAATAACAAATATGCCCTCTCCCAAGTTTTATCCAACTGTTAAAACTTAGCTTTCCAAACTCTGTGTCGCGACACACAGCTTAGTGTGTCGCGAAGCAGCGGTAGGGGCGTGCAGGGCAGGGGTGCGCCATCAGCGCTTCCCCGTTTTGGCGAGGCCGCACGCCCGCACCGCCGCGGTGCACACCCCCGCCGCTGCTGCCGTCGGTGTGTCGCCAAGGGCGGCAGTTTGGAAAGCACTGTGTTAAAGTCAAACTGTTTTCATCCTTGGCAGTTAGAAAATGGAAGAGAGAGGATGCTGTGCAAAAAGCAAAAAACCGTTTATAAATAAAATTCAAATAACTATTGGATACACATAATCTTGTCCTTTGGGGGCAGTATGCCTGAAGATAAAATCAAAAGTTTTTGTCACAATTTGGAAACGTATCCTGACGGAGAAACTGAGGCTGTGCAAACCTTCCAAAAAAGTTCTTTTTTTCTATGAAATCAGGTGACACCCCCCCCCCCCTTGCAGAGCGGCTTTGCAGAGTGACCTGGCCCTGGGTTTATAAGAGGCGGCCTTGCTTCGCAGCCCTTCCTGGATATCCTCCAACACCTCCACGAAACCCTCTTCTGGCCTTGCCCTACTGCTGTTGACCAGAGGGGGGGGGGCAGCTCCTCACGTTCTTCTTGGGTGAAGCAAAAACGGGGGGCGCCTCACGGCAGCGCAGAAGACATCAAGCCTCTTCAGTGGGGTGGAGAGGAGCATTTCACCTGGCATCAAGCGCTCCGTGGTGGGTTAGGGTTAGTTAGTGGGTTAGTGGCAAGTTGCCTCACTCAGGCCCTCAAGATGCCAGGTCTGTCTAATCCATGTAGAGCCATCCAAGGCTTGCGACCACATGAAAAGCAAACCCATTGAACTCCGTGGGGCACAGTTGCTTCCTTGTAGATAAGCATTGAATGGGGTTCTAAAAGTCTCTTGAAATAAGGTTAAAGGAATACTTCCGTATTGTATTATTCTCGATGCCTCTTGGCCTTCCAGAGTTCCCATGGCATGAAGTATTCTTTTGGTACTTTGGGAGATACTCTGATGCAACTGAAATTAATATTACTTTGTGACTGTAATCTTATGGAGAATCCTGGAAAGTGCTGTGCACACATGAAACTCTTTACAAACATTAATTAAAAGCTTCACAACATCTACATGGTTGGATATGACTAGCCACTTCTCACAGAGGCAGAGCAAAAGCTGTCAGGAGATTTAGGACTGCTAACACAGGAAATATTCAAAGCAGTCAGCTGAATTTCCTGCCTGATGGGCAGATGCCCTCTGCCTCCTTGGCAACGCAGCAAAGGCAGGGAAAAGAGGATGACTGCTGAGTATGTACAGCGCGTTCGGAAAGTATTCAGACCCCCTTCACTTTTTTCAATGTTGTTATGTTGCAGCCCGATACTACAATCGTTCAAATTCATGTTTTGTCACATTAATCTACACTCAGTACCCCATAATGACAAAGTGAAAACAGAATTTCAGAAGTGTCTGTAAATTTATCAAAAAGGAGAAACTGAAATACCACATGTACATAAGTATTCAGACCCTTTACTCAGTACTTTGTTGAAGCACCTTTGGCAGCAATTACAGCCTCGAGTCTTTTTCGGTATGACGTGACAAGCTTTGCACACCTGGATTGGGGGATTTTCTGCCATTCTTCTTTGCAAATCCTCTCAAGCTCAATCAGGTTGGATGGGGACTGTCAGTGGACAGCCATTTTCAGGTCTCTCCGGAGACGTTCAATAGGGTTCAAGTCAGGGCTCTGGCTGGGCCACTCTAGGACATTCACAGAGTTGTCCCTAAGCCATTCCTGTGTTGCCTTGGCTGTGTGCTTAGGATCGTTGTCATGTTGGAAGGTGAACCTTTGGCCCAGTCTGAGGTCCTGAGTGCTGTGGGACAGCTTTTCATTGAGGATATCTCTGTACTTTGCTCCATTCAGCTTTCCCTCAACCCTGACCAGTCTCTGCTGCTGAAAAAACCACCACAGCATGATGCTGTCACCACCATGCTTCAGTGTTGGGATGGTATTGAGCAGGTGATGAGCAGTGCCTGGTTTCCTCCCGACATAACATTTAGAATTGAGGCCAAACAGTTCAATCTTGGTTTCATCAGACCAGAGAATCTTGTTCCTCACAGTCTGAGAGTCCTTCAGGTGCCTTTTTGCAAACTCCAAGCGGGCTTTCATGTGTTTTGCACTGAGGAGAGGCTTCCATCTAGCCACTCTGCCATAAAGCCCAGATCGGTGGAGGGCTGCAGTGATGGCTGTCCTTCTGGAACTTTGTCCCATCTCCACACAGGCTCTCTGGAGCTCAGTCAGAGTGACCATCGGGTTCTTGGTCACCTCTCTTACTAAGGCTCTTCTCCCCCGATTGCTCAGTTTGGCCGGGCGACCAGCTCTTGGAAGGGTCCCGGTTGTGCCAAACTCCTTCCATTTGAGAATTATGGAGGCCACTGTGCTCTTGGGAACCTTCAGTGCAGCAGAAATTTTTTTGTAGCCGTCCCCAGATCTGTGCCTTGCAATAACCCTGTCTCTGAGCTCTGCAGGCAGTTCCTTCGACCTCATGGCTTTTGCTCCGATACAGTATGCATTGTCTGCTGTGAGGCCTTCTATAGAGAGGTGTGTGCCTTTCCAAATCATGTCCAATCAATTTAATTTACCACAGGTGGACTCCAATCAAGGCGTAGGAACAGCTCAGCATCTATCAAGAGAAATGGGAGGCGCCTGAGCTAACTTTCGAGTGTTGTTGCAAAGGGTCTGAATACTTATGTACATGTGGTACTTCAGTTTCTTCTTTTGATAAATTTACAGACACTTCTGAAATTCTGTTTTCACTTTGTCATTATGGGGTACTGAGTGTAGATTAATGTGACAAAACATGAATTTGAACGATTGTAGTATCAGGCTGCAAGTAACAAAATTGAAAAAAGTGAAGGGGGTCTGAATACTTTCTGAATGCACTGTGTCTCAAAGCTCAAAAGAGACGAAGGTGCCCAGCATTTCAAACAGGAGTTAGCCAATGACATTAAAGGGTCAGCAATGCCAAAAGTTACCATTTATTTTGTGGATTGTTATAACGTAGGAGGATGTGGAGCACCTGGAAAGATGCGGAGAAGAGCAACAAAGATGGGGAGGGGCTTGCAGGCGCAACCCTATAAAGAACGCTTAAAGGGGCTAAAGAAGAGAAGGCGGAGGGGGGCTTGATAGCAGCCTTCCAGTCCCGAACGGGCTGTCCCAGGGAAGCGGGTGCGGGATTATCCTCCCTGGCGCTCAAAGGCGGGGCGAGAGCCAGTGGGTGGAAGAGAGAGAGAGGGGGGAGAGGGGAGAGAGAAGAGAGGAGAGAGAGAGAGAGAGAGAGAGAGAGAGGGAGAGGGAGGGAGAGATCTTAAGCAGTGGGAAGGCTGCTTCGCGGAGCCGGGATGCTCCACCGCGGGAGCTTCTCAAGCAAAGGTCGGACAGCCGCATGTCTGGGCTGGACTGGAAGACCTGCAGGATCCCTTCCAGCCCTGTGATTCCATGGTATAGTCCTGCGTTATTAAAGTATGCCCAGGCAGCCAGCTGCAAATATTCCCCATGAGATAACTGAGTAGCATAATGCAGCAATACGAAGTTTGTTTGTTTGTTTGTCAAATTTTGCCACCGCCCGTCTCCCCCCGGAAGAGGGACTCTGAGCGGTTAAAAGTAGCGGTAGATAAACGTTCTACTGGGGAGGGATCCGGTCGCGGAAGGATCTGCCTTTCCATGGCCGTTCCTTCCTGTCTACTGTGAGGCAAACCAAAGAACTTTCTTAGATCTCTGGGGAGGAAGCGGTATCACAGCACAATTTGTGGTCTGCTAATATTTTGCTTGTTTATTTGTTCATATTTGATTTATATTCGCCTTCCTGCTTGCTTAAGCTCTCGAGCAGCTCATAGAACTGGTGACAGTGAGGACAGCGACGAGGCAAGGTCAGCACTCGGGCGTTTCGCTGAGCACGAAGCCGGCGCTCAGCTGTTCACCGTCTTCGGGAGGAGCTGGCGGGTCAGACGAGGGAGCCGCAGGCAGCTGCGTCAGCGGCAGGCATTTCAGCGGGCGGCTTTGGAAAGCGGTTGTAGAGCATTCCCAGTAGTAGCCGCTCGGGGCACCTAACCCTAACTGAAACCGTTGCCGTTAAACCTCCCTCCACACCAGCCCCTCGCTTTGCAAAATCCCTTCTCCCTGTGCAGGGGTTCAACATGGGGGTGGCAGAGGACATCTCCCTTGGGACTGATGCCGCCCGCCCGCCCAGGCTAATCTCACAGAGTATTAGATTCAGAACCCTTAATAGCATTATAAACAAAGATCAGCGGAGTTTCTTATCAGGTGGGGTAGCACAGGAGAATCCTTTCTTGGGAGTCTTTTTGTAAGGTCCTGGAACAGAACCTTCCATGGAGGAACTGGGGGGAGGTCACGCATGCCAGAGAATAGTGACTGCAGCCACCTTACACTTTTTTGCAGAGGGAGGGAGAAGCAAACCCTCGGTTCTGTGGTAATCCTTGCTTTTTCGGTGAAAAAAGTTTGCTAACCATGCAAATATCATAGGAAATCAGGCTGCTGCATTAGCAATATCAAAAGGGGCTAGCTGCCTTCCTTGTTGTGAAAGTTGGAGTTAGAAAGCAGTGAGCAAAGTTTTGAGTTCCTCAAACTCTTCTGGGGCTGGATGTCAATACTAAAAGCAAACAAGGGGGCATCCTGGGGGGGGGGTCTGTGTGTGTGAGTACACAGCATGTGCCCCCTAGTTCAGAGCTTTCCAAACTCTGTGTCGTGGCACAAAAGTGTGTCGCCACACACAGTCTGGTGTGTCGCCACACAACCCGGAAGCGCTGATCATCATCAGCGCTTCCGGGTTTTCCCGCGGCAACACACCAACGGCGGCACGCAAAAACTGAAAGCGGCAGCAGCGCTTCTGGGTTTTTGCACGCTGCCGCAACGGTGGCACTTCCAGGTTTTCCCGCGGCAACACACCAACAGCAGTTGGTGTGTTGCCGCGGGAAAACTTTGGAAAGCCCTGCCCTAGTTGATGGGATGCTGGCAGCAGCATTTTGGCCTGCCAGGTAGTCTCTAGTTGAGAGACTGTCAGGTGCATAAAGTAGTGTGAGCATGCTTTGGGTAAACTGGGCTGGGGCTGCATTTGTGGCATCCTGGCCAATGTGCCAAGATGTGCCCTGTCCCACCCATATGCCCCGATGCCTCCATTGACCAAAGCCATGATGGGTGGTGGAGGTCAATCAATCAAATGTGGGCCCATTTGGCGATGACCATGGCATATGGAAGAGGACCATGGCATATGGAAGAGGAAGATTTGGAATTTAAGATTTTTGGATTTTTAATTTGGAATTTAAGAGGTACAAATTTAAGAGGTACAAATGGTAAAGAGCAGGAATCAATGAATAAAAACCAGGAAAGAAAAATAGATATATTATGTACCTGTGAAACCAAGAAAAAGGCAAAGGATGTATTACATCTGAGAGGATTGGAGTGGGTGATACATGCAGGGAAGTGGAGGTTGGAAGTTGGTTGCTGACAGTGTAGGATGAAAGCAAAGCATATGTGAGAATAAATGGATTGCAGAGTGAATGGATCAACTTGGAGCAGGTAGGAACACAAAAATGTGTGATAGATACATTTTTATTTCTATATATATTTATTATATATATTTATATAATGCATTTTTACTGGTTTTCCCAGTAGTAATGTATGGATATTGTATGTATGGATAATGTATGGATAATGAAGTATACCCCTTCATGGATCACTGCCTTGTCGTGGCGAAGGGGCTTGCGTAACTCAATGAAGTCAGGTCAAGAAGAACAGGTCATGACGGAGAGTTCTGACAAAACGTGGTCCAAAACTGGAGGAGGGAATGGCAAACCACTCCAGTATCCTTGCCAAGAAAACCCATGGACAGTATCAAAAGGCTAAAAGATATGACGCTGGAAGATGAGCCCCTCAGGTCGGAAGGTGTCCAAAATGCTACTGGGGAAGAGCAGAGGGCAATTCCGAGTAGCTCCAGAAAGAGTGAAACGGCTGGGCCAAAGCCGAAAGGACGCTCAGTTGTGGATGTGTCTGGAAGTGGAAGGAAAGTCCGATGCTGTAAAGAACAATATTGCATAGGAACCTGGAATGCAAGATCTATGAATTAAGGTAAGCTGGATGTGGTCAAACATGAGATGACAAGATTGAACATCAAATCTTGGGAATCAGCGAACTAAAATGGACAGGAATGGGCGAATTTAATTCAGGAGACCATTATATATACTACTGTGGGCAAGAATCCCTTAGAAGAAATGGAGTAGCTCTCATAGTCAATAAAAGAGTGGGAAAGGCAGTACTGGGGTACAACCTCAAAAACGACAGAATGCTTTCAGTTCGAATCCAAGGCAAACCATTCAACATCACAGTGATCCAAGTCTATGCCCCAACCACTGATGCCGAAGAAGCTGAAATTGACCGGTTCTATGAAGACCTACAACACCTTCTAGAACAGACTGTGGCTTGAATCATGTCAACTGGATTTCTATTTTCTTAGTGGAAACGTTTCACTCCTTATCCAAGGAGCTTCTTCAGTCTCAAGACTTCAGTCTTCAGACTGAAGAAGCTCCTTGGATAAGGAGTGAAACGTTTCCACTAAGAAAATAGAAATCCAGTTGACATGATTCAAGCCACAGACTGTTCCACCTGGATGACTGAGAACCTTCATAGACTTCTAGAACAGAGCTTTCCAAACTCTGTGTCGGGACACGTTAGTGTGTCGGCTGCAGTGTCTGGGTGTGTCGCAGCTGCTGTTGCCTCCAAGCCCTGCCAGGATTCTGTGCAGGTCCTAGTGCCTGCATTGTGCCCTGCTGTAAGAGTGTGTCGTGAAATGATGCATGTCTAAACAGTGTGTCACCAACATGAAAAGTTTGGAAAGCTCTGTTCTAGAACTAACACCAAAAAAAGATGTCCTTTTCATCATAGGGGACTGGAATGCTAAAGTAGGAAGTCAAAAAATAACCGGAATAACAGGCAAGTTCGGCCTCGGAGTACAAAATGAAGCAGGGCAAAGGCTAATAGAGTTTTGTCAAGAGAACACACTGGTCATAGCAAACACTCTTTTCCAACAACACAAGAGATGACTCTACACATGGACATCACCAGATGGTCAATACCGAAATCAGATTGATTATATACTTTGCAGCCAAAGATGGAGAAGCTCTATACAATCAGCAAAAACAAGACCTGGAGCTGACTGTGGCTCAGATCATGAGCTTCTTATCGCAAAATTTAGGCTTAAATTGAAGAACGTAGAGAAAACCACTAGACCACTCAGGTATGACCTAAATCATATCCCTTAGGAATATACAGTGGAGGTGAGGAATAGATTTAAAGGATTAGATCTGGTAGACAGAGTGCCTGAAGAACTATGGATGGAGGTTCGTAACATTGTACAGGAGGCAGCAACTAAAACCATCCCAAAGAAAAAGAAATGCAAGAAAGCAAAGTGGCTGACTGATGAGGCTTTACAAATAGCTGAGGAAAGAAGGGAAGCAAAAGGCAAGGGAGAAAGGGAAAGATATAAACAACTGAATGCAGAATTCCAGAGAATAGCAAGGAGAGAGAAGAAGGCCTTCTTAAATGAACAATGCAAAGAAATCGAGGACAACAATAGAATGGGGAAGACTAGAGATCTCTTCAAGAAAATAGGAGATATCAAGGGAACGTTTTGTGCAAAGATGGGCATGATAAAGGACAAAAAAGGCAGGGACCTAACAGAAGCAGAAGAGATTAAGAAGAGGTGGCAAGAATACACAGAAGAACTATACAAGAAAGATCTTAATATCCGTGATAAATATGATGGTGTGGTCACTGACCTTGAGCCGGACATCCTAGAGAGTGAAGTCAAGTGGGCCTTGGGAAGCATTACTAACAACAAAGCTAGCGGAGAAGACAGTATCCCAGTTGAGCTATTTAAAATCCTAAAAGATGATGCTGTTAAAGTGCTGCACTCAATATGCCAACAAATTTGGAAAACTCAACAGTGGCCACAGGATTGGAAAAGGTCAGTTTACGTTCCAATTCCAAAGAAAGGCAATGCCAAAGAATGTTCAAACTACCGTACAATTGCGCTCATTTCACATGCTAGCAAGGTTATGCTCAAAATCCTACAAGCTAGGCTTCAGCAGTATGTGAACCGAGAACCACCAGAAGTGCAAGCTGGGTTTCGAAGAGGCAGAGGAACTAGAGATCAGATTGCCAACATTCGCTGGATCATGGAAAAAGCAAGAGAGTTCCAGAAAAACATCTACTTCTGCTTCATTGACTACACTAAAGCCTTTGATTGTGTGGATCACAACAAACTGTGGCAAATTCTTAAAGAGATGGGAGTACCAGACCACCTTACCTGTCTCCTGAGAAACCTGTATGCGGGTCAAGAAGCAACAGTTAGAACCGGACATGGAACAACTGACTGGTTCAAAATTGGGAAAGGAGTACGACAAGGCTGTATATTATCACCCTGCTTATTTAACTTATATGCAGAGTACATCATGAGAAATGCTGGGCTGGATGAATCACAAGCCGGAGTTAAGATTGCCGGGAGAAATATCAACAACCTCAGATATGCAGACGATACCACCCTAATGGCAGAAACTGAAGAGGAACTAAAGAGCCTCTTGATGAGGGTGAAAGAGGAGAGTGCAAAAGCTGGCTTGAAACTCAACATTAAAAAAACCCAGATCATGGCATCTGGTCCCATCACTCCCTGGCAAATAGAAGGGGAAGAAATGGAAGCAGTGACAGATTTTATTTTCTTGGGCTCCAAGATCACCGCAGACGGTGACTGCAGCCATGAAATTAAAAGACGCTTGCTCCTTGGGAGGAAAGCTATGGCAAACCTAGACAGCATATTAAAAAGCAGAGACATCACCTTGCCGACAAAGGTCCGTATAGTTAAAGCTATGGTTTTTCCAGTAGTAATGTATGGCTGTGAGAGTTGGACCATAAGGAAGGCTGAGCGCCGAAGGATTGATGCTTTCGAACTGTGGTGCTGGAGAAGACTCTTGAGAGTCCCTTGGACTGCAAGGAGGTCAAACCAGTCAATCCTAAAGGAAATCAACCCTGACTGCTCATTGGAAGGACAGATGCTGAAGCTGAAGCTCAAATACTTTGGCCACCTAATGTGAAGAGAGGACTCACTGGAAAAGACCCTGATGCTGGGAAAGACTGAAGGCAAAAGGAGAAGGGGACAGCAGAGGATGAGATGGCTGGATAGCATCACCGATGTAATGAACATGAATCTGAGTAAACTCCGGGAGACAGTGGAGGACAGGAAGGCCTGGCGTGCTATGGTCCATGGGGTCCCGAAGAGTCGGACACGACTTAACGACTGAACAACAACAAGATATAATGTATTATGCTCTTCTTCTTCTTCTTCTTCTTCTTCTTCTTCTTCTTCATCTTCATCTTCATCACTCGTAGCCGAGTAAGATTGTCTTCCAGGGGTAAAATCTTAACAGTGGATCCATAAGTGGCTGTAAAGGCCAATTCTGGATCCGCTCAACCTCCCACAATGAGGGCATAGGTTTCTGGGTGGAAGACGGTCATGATGAGGGTTTGCCTGACGTGCCTTCCTTTTAGCTCTTTTCTCCTTTTTGCCCTGTACTCTTCAAAGTCCGTAGCGCCTTTAGTAAAGGCTGACCTCCAATTGAAACGCTCATGAGTTAGGGCTTCCCAGTTCTCAATGCTGATATTACATTTTTTAAAATTAGCTTTGAGAGTATCTTTGAATCTCTTTTGCTGTCCACCAATATTCCGTTTTCCATTCTTAAGTTGGGAGTAAAGTAGCTGCTTTGGAAGACGATGGTCAGGCATTCGAGCAACATGACCGGTCCAGCGAAGTTGATGTTGGATGATCATTTTTTCAGTGCTGGTGGTTTTCGCTTCTTCTAATACGTTAACATTAGTCCGCCTATCTTCCCAAGTAATTTGCAGAATTTTTCGGAGGCAGCGTTGATGGAATCTTTCAAGAAGTTGGAGGTGGCGTTTGTAGAGGGTTCATGTTTCACAGGTGTACAGAAGGGTTGGTAGTACAATGGCTTTGTAAACAAGCATTTTGGTCTCCTTGTGAATGTCCTGATCCTCAAACACTCTATGCTTCATTCAGGAGAAAGCTACACTCGCAGAGCTCAGATGATGCTGAATTTCAGCATCGATGTCGGCTTTTGTAGATAGATGGCTGCCAAGATAAGAAAAGTGGTTGACATTTTCTAGTAACACAACTTTAAGCTGGATTGATGGTGCTGCAGAAGGATTGGTTCGAACTTGCTGGTAAAGCACTTTGTTTTTTTTAATGTTAATCGAGAGGCTGAGCTTTTCATATGCTTCTGCAAAGATGTTTAGGATAGTTTGAAGATCTTCCTCGGAGTGTGCACAGACTACGTTATCATCAGCATATTGAAGTTCTATAACAGAAGTTGCAATTACCTTATTTTTTGCTTTCAGCCTACTAAGATTAAAAAGCTTTCCATCTGTTCGATACATAATTTCTACACCAGTAGGAAGTTTCTCTTCAACAAGGTGTATAATCATAGCGATGAAGATAGCGAATAAGGTTGGAGCAATAACACATCCCTGTTTAACGCCGGATTCCACTTTAAATGGATCGCTTTGTTATTCAGGATTGTTGCCATCATGTCGACATGGAGTAGCCGCAAGATGTTCACAAATTTATCAGGGCATCCGATTTTCAGAAGGATGGTTCAGAGAGCAGTACGATTTACAGTATCAAAAGCTTTAGTCAGATCAATAAACGCCATGTACAGAGGGCGGTTTTGCTCCTTGCATTTTTCTTGAAGCTGTCGTGCAGTGAAGATCATATCCACTGTTCCCCTGGAAGGGCGGAAGCCATTTTGCGTTTCAGGGAGGATGTGTTCTGATATAAATAGGAGACGGTTTGCGAGGATCCTTGCGAGGATTTTGCCTGCCGTAGCTAGAAGGGAGATACCTCGATAGTTTCCACAGTCTGTTCTGTCACCTTTTTAAAGAGAGTGATAATTATGGCATCCCTAAAGTCTGCTGGAATCTCCTCCCTCATCCAGATTTTTTCGATGAGCTTATGAAGTTGTTGTGTAAGTTCAGGCCCGCCTTCTTTAAAGACTTCAGCAGGAATCCCATCAGGTCCACTAGCTTTGTTATTTTTCAACTAGGGGGTACTGCAAGCTCATTTCTTATTTGTTTTTGCGGGATTTGCAAGTAGACTTCATCAGCCACAGTAGAGTGACGATTAAGGAGATTGTAGTAATGCTCTTTCCAGCGCAGTGCAATAGACTCTTTGTCCTTTAGAAATTTAGCACCATCTACTGAGCGTAAGGGATTTGTACCATGGTTTGTTGGTCCATAGATGGCCTTTATGGCATTAAAAAAGCCCCGTGCATCATGAGCATCTGCAAAATGTTGGGTTTCTTGGGCTTTTTTTATCCACCATATGTTCTTAAGTTCTCTAGTTCTTCTTTGGACTTCTGCCTTTGCACTGACGTAGATTTTTTTCTTAATATCTTTTTGCCATATCCGGAAGGCTTTCCTTTTCTTGTCAATAATATGTTCAATCTGACTATCGTTCTCATCAAACCAGTCCTGATGTCTCTTAGTTTGGTATCCGATAGTTTGTTCACAGGCTGAAATAATAGAAGTCTTCAATTTAACCCAACATTTTCAGGAAGTTCAATAGCAGATGTTCCTTGAGAGTTGATTGAAAGCAAGCTCGTTTAGTAGAATCTTGAAGGGCCAGTGTATTCATTTTACGCCTTGGTTTTCTTCCTTGGAGCCTACGATGATAAATGCATTATGCACATATATAAGAAATGTGTGTATTAGAGGTTGTTGGTTGGAGACATGAATATACATGTACTTTTATGTGCAGATGATGCCATGTTGTTAGCTGAGAACCCAAGTGATGTTAGAGTGTAGGATGCGACAAGGACTTTGAATCTGAACATTAATGTAATTGTGTTTGACAGAGGAAATGGAATGAATGATTGCAAGTTATACACAAAAGGTATAACAAAAGGAAAAACTGTAGTATCCTCTACTGATCTACCAACATTTGCTTGTCTTAGAAATTCTGATCTCCCATCTTTAATCAACATTCTATCAACTTGTACACAAATTCATCTAGCCGTTTTTCACCTTCTACTATATGTATAACTATGTATGTCTTGTGGGAAAGAAAGAAGTGGCAACAGCTGTGTTATAAGAGCATTTTTCTGCCACTTGGTTAAGATGATTGAGTGGGGGAACTGCCAAAGGGCAGTTCAAAGGGGAAAGTTCAAAGGCAGAACAAAGGGCGCCTCTTCCCAGTTTATATTCCAGTGGGAGGAGGGGGATTTGAGAGGTGTAGGCAGAAGAAGAGGTCTGAGATTGCTTGAGTCCTGGCCTAGGAAAATCTGCATCTGTTAGGGAGACAGTTTAGGAATATACTGTATCTAGTACCGAAAGAGGCACGTATTGACTGACTAGATATTCATTGTAGGAGCCAGTGTTCTTAAACCATTTTAAGGTATTTTATATGTCAGATTCTTTATTTAAATGTGAACCAAGTGACCGTGCTGTTCTCTCTCTTCCCCACGCTCCAGTTAGTCATGTTACCTCAGACATAAAGAAATGAAGAGAAAAATAAATGATGCCATCAATATTAGACCTCACCCATCTTTGCCCTGCTGGCTCCCCTTGCCAAGACTTTGGACTCTCCCCCCCCCCCCCCGTCAAGCAACCAGTGCCCCTCTGTTTCTTCCCTCAGCAGTCTCTTAAAAATGCCTCCGCTGCCAGGAGTGGTGGGACTTTGCTGCACCCCCCCCCCTTTCCTTCAGAGGAAGACAAGCCTCCTGGCCCCAGCAAGGTAGGTTTGGAGAAACAGAATGGTGCTGCGGGCCAGAACAGGGAGTCCTTTTTGGTCCAGTGACCAGACAAGCTAATTGAGGATCATATGCAGGAGGGAGTGAAGCTGCTGCCTAAAATTGCAGTCATTTTGACCCAAGTGCTGTTAAAAACAAGCAACAGTACTCATTCGCACCAGTAAGGTCCTACAGTATCCTCTGCTATAGAGTCTAAGCTCTGATAATGGCAGTGGGGTTTCAAGAGGAAGTGTCAAGCCTTAAGAAGAAAGGGTTAGGCCAGAATGGTCAGCCATCCTTTCCTATTTTACTGTAATGGTATGTGGGAATGACCTTGGGAGACGGGGAAGAGCCACAGCCAGGGGAATGGTCAGACAGAGGCAGCTGAACCCTCGGCAGGAATGTGGGAGTGGCAAATGTCTCAGAAGGGACCCTCCCTAGTTTCTTGGGCTGTAAAGGCGATGGGGGAGAAATGTACTTTCAGACTTGCAAGATTCTGTTAATGTAACCTTACACCTTACAATAAATTAGAATTAGTTCATCTGGGCATGCTTCCTGTCTCAACTACCTCACAAGGCTGACATTTATTTATTTGTTATTGGCTTCTAAGAACATGAGACATTCCCTGAAATCCTTCCCATATCATAATTAAAAGATCCCCCTCCCCCTCCCCCTCCTTTAGATTTGTTCTAGTAATCCAAACAGGATGTGACTAAGGCAGCCTTTCTCAACCTTTTGCCCCTGGAGGAACCCTTGAAATATTTTTCAGGCCTTGGGGAGGCCCTGCACATTCAGGCTCAAGTATAGGCCAGAAGTTACAAAATTTATTTATTTTATTTTTATTTTTATCTTATTTATACCCCGCCTATCCCCTCCCTACTGGAGGGCTCTAGGCGGCTTACAACATCAGTATATATATCAATTTATACATCATATATCATATACAATTTTTACCGCGCGATAGGGAGGAGGACAGGGAACCGGCTCTTCAGCTGCAGGCATCGGACTACATGCCCCAGCATGCCTCGCTTCCGCGCCGGCTGCTGACGTCCAGGAAGCTGTTCTTTCGGATCCGTCGTCCTCCGCCGTCATCACCGGGATTCTCCAGGTCGTCTTTTTGGATCGAGGACGACCCTCCGCTGGACGCCGCAAATTGCCCCACGTGAGTGGTACCCATTCATCTACTTGCTATATTAGCTTTCGAATCGCTGGGTTGGCAGAGAGCTAGGGCTAGTGACGAGAGCTCACCTCGCCACGCGGTTTCGAACTGCCAACCTTGTGGTCGGCAGTCTAACGGCTCAGCGGTTTAACCCGCTGAGCCACCGCGCCCCATAAAATGATTATGTTTGTTTCACGTGTAGGCCTGCATATATCCATTAACAGTGTTCTTAAACTAAAAATAAAGAATGAAACTTACCTCTTTAATGGGAAATTGCCCAAATTTGAAATAATTTTTAAAATGATCTCCCAGGGAACTGCTAGTGACCTCTCGGGAAACCCCAGGTTCCATGGAACCCTGGTTGAGAAACCCTGGACTAAGGTGTGAGTGACTTAGGAATGGGCACAATTGGCACACAGGATGAATTTGTGCAAAGGCCCCCTTGGCCATGGCTGCCACCTGCTCTTCCAGCAGGACAGCAGTGAGATACCTCTGTGGTTCCCTCAGTTAATTTGCTTCCCTTATTTTTGTACAGAGCCACAGTGAGGGCATCATGGAAGTCGTCAGGCATCTCCTCTGGACCAAATGTCTTCCAAGAAGTCTTGGAACGCCCGTAAGGCGTTTGGTCCAGTGCTCTGTAGATCTCAGCAGGAATGCCACCCTGCCTCGTTGCTTTATCTGAGTTCATCTGCGAGGTCGCTTTCTTGATCTCATCAGGAGGCAGATCTAGGGCATCCAAGACTGGCAGCTGGGAATCTGCTGTAAAACACCATGATCAACTGTGGATGGCCTATTGAGTAGGTTGGAAAAGTGTTCAGCCCAGCCAAACAGGATTGTGATAAGAAAAAGTCTTTGGTAAAATCTCAACTTTAGAGATCTTAGTAGCCAAATGTTTTGAGGTCCAAATCATATCTAGTCTTGAAAAAGATCTTTGCCTTTCTGAAAAATAATTCTCCAGAGTTGCCATTTTTCTGTCTCCATGCATCCACTAGACCCAAGTTATCCATTAAATCAAAAAAAGCCTTTGGTAATTTACCTTGAGTAATTTTAATATTCTTCTTTGATGTTCTGTCTAATTGTGGAGAAATCACTCTATTCCAATCTCCCATCAAACACCAATTTTCATAAGAAATACTTGTCAATTGCTCCATAAGTCATTTATAAAAAGTTCCTTTATCCTCATTTGGAGCATAAATTTCCAGTGCCATAGCTTAATAAGGAATGATCTAAGAAAGTTAAAATGGATGAAGGGGAAAGTTATTTTTTTAAAAGATTAATTTTTCTACGAAACTGTATTGCAAAGTCTTAACTGAATTAAACAATTGACTTAGACCTTCCTTGGGAATGCTTTGTATTAAAGACTGTTGATAATTGGTTGCATTTACAAAACAAAAGATTAAGGTAACTTGAGCAGACTGCCTACTTGGTGGTAACCATGGAGACGCAGTTGTGATGTGCACCTGCAATTATAGCTTTAAAGATACAAGAGGGAGTGAAGTTTCTGTTCATCTTTCCTTCTGTTTAACACTTTCATTTTCAAATAATGACAACATGCAACCCAGCAAGACTAGAGGCTCGAAGAACAGCCATTAGAGAAGGAAGATAAAGCAATCCCTTTAACATTCAGACAATGTTTGATGAATTGGGAACTACATTGGCTCAGTCACTTGAATCCAAATTTACAGCTTTTGAAAAAAAGATAGATGAAAGACTTGATAAGATGGAAAATTCTGTAAAACAAACGTCTGGAGATATAAAACAAGTTAATAAGATGGAAATTTTAGAGTGTAAATCAGAAGTTAGGGATAGAGAATTGGAGGGAGAGTTGGTTAATGTGGCTTTGCTGTAATGAAGAGAGAAAGAATTTTGTTTGAGATTTAGAGCTATGCCACAGGGAGGAGGGTGTCGATTTATTCTCCATAGTACCTGAGGATAGGACAAGGAGCAATAGGTGGAAGCTTGTCAGAGGGAGATCCAACCTGGAAATAAGGGGGAATTTCCTGACAGTGCGAAGTGTTAAGCAGTGGAACAGGTTGCCTCCCAGAGTTGTGGGTGCTCCATCGTTCAAGGTTTTCAAGAAAAGATTGGATAACCATTTGTCTGAGATGGTATGAAGATTCCTGCCTTGGGCTTGGGCAGGAGGTTGGACTAGAAGACCTCCAAGTTCCCATCCAACCCTGTGATTCTATGATTCTATGAAAAATTATACAAGCATTGACAAATTTTTTGGACTGAGAATAGGAGAATACTGAGGCAGAGATTGATAAGTTGTATTGAACAAACTCACATTTTGCAAGAATAAGAAATGTCCCAAGGCATGTTTGGTGCATTTTGTGAGGAAAAAGAGAAGGGATCAAGTTTTGCAACAGCACTTCAATACAGGACTGAAGATTGATAATGCAGATGTAATCACCTTAAAAGAAATTCCTATTAGAATGTTATGCAAGAGAAAGGAATACTCCTTTTTGACTGAGATACTAAAGCAGAAAAATATTTCATTTCGTTGGGACAAATTAGAGGGTGTGATTTTTACTTTTAAACAGCAAAGATTTTGACTGAACTCTGTTCAAAAGGCCAGAGAATTTTTGGAAAAATTTAAAGGAGAATTGGAAGAGGTTCAAATGGAGGTTGTAGAGGAGACTGTTCCAAAATTATAACAGATGCAAAAGGATTCTGAAAAAGATGATTCTGAATTAGGTACTACAGCTATTGACTTTTCTTTCTTTCTTTCTTTTTTGGAATAAAGTTTGTATTATTTTTAGAGACAAAGATACAAAACTACATAAAAACAAAAACTACAGACAAAAAAGAAAAAAACCCACAAAAGTGTAAAAACACACAAAAAAAGACTTTTAGAAAGTTACATATACAGGTGACTTCCAGCTTTCAATAGTAAGAATATACAGCAATTCCCATAAACAAACCCTTCCTCTACATCAAACCATGATCACATTATTTCTATAAATCCTTCCATTAACACATACACAAATCTCTAAATCTCCTTCCCCTTAAATAAAAAAAGAATATATATAATATAAATTTCTACTTCAAACTTCCCTCCCTCTTAAAAAACAATCCATTTAATTTTTTTCTTCCTACTACTATTCTATATACTTCTGTCTATGCAATAAGCATCAGATTGTAAAATTGTCTGCCTTTATAATAATCTTAATCCTATTAGACCTAAAAACAATATAAAATATTATTATATCTTATCAATATCAATATCTTATCAATAAAGTCTCTCCTGGACTTTAGAAAAAACCTAAAGACCTGGTTATGTCACCATGCTTGGGGAGGGGAGGGGAACAGCCAGTCTTGGGGTTGGCTGGTCTCTTAGATCTGCCCTGACTAGCCTTATCGACCGATGGGATAAGTGAGATCAACCATTCCTTGGATCGGACTGTATTAGATATTTTTATTGTTTATTATTGTTATTTATAGTTTTTTACTGATTTTAAACTTTTGTTGTGAACCGCCCAGGGTCCCTCCTTGTGGGGGAGATGGGCGGGATATAAATATGATAAATAAATAAATAAATATCCTTTAAGTCTTACAAATCTATAATCCTATAAATCCTAATCCAAACCATAAGAAAAGAAAAGAAATCATATTAGCCTCATTATCAATCTAATTAAATATTCTAAATTTTTATAAATTGTCTACCTTTATACTCCAGCAAAGGAGATCGTTACCTTGTCGTGGTGCTGGAGCTTGAGCACCTCAATGAGCACCATGAGCTAAACCGTGAAGGGACACCCAAGACGGGAAGGTCGTGGCAGAGAGGTCAGACTAAATACGATCCCTGGGGAGGGAACGGCAACCCACCCCAGTATTCTTGCCGTGAAAACCCTGCCACACTGCCAACTCTGCCCACAGAGCTCGCAGGCAAGGTTGTTCAGTCAGCCATTTCTCACTGGAAGTCATATTATCCCAGCTGTTGACTTTTCTAAATTACTGGCCTAATTATGGTTTATAAATGTTTAACATGGAATATAAATGGAGAAAATGCTCCCCAAAAAGAAATAAACTTTTTCACTACTTAAAAAAAATTAAAACAAGATACAATTTGCCTACAAGAGACTCATATTAGAAAAAAGACATAACATATTTGATTTACAAAAATTTGGGTGAAGAATTTATTTCAACTTGACCTAAAAAAACAAATTGAGTTGTTTTATATATTAACCCCCAACTAAAACCAGAACTGGTATTGACTGACAAACATGGCAGATTTGTCGGGGTGGAAGTTGCATTACAAGGGGTTAATGTAGCCATTTTGGGGGGACCTAATTTGAAACCATCAAGTCTATTAGAAGATTTGGTACCTAGACATATACTACTACCATGCCATTACAATCAGAACAACCACTACCATATAATCCATCAGCCTTAGTTTTATTTAAGAATATGTAAGCAGTTCAGCAATGAATTTGCCTTTACTAACCTCTCTCCCTGTTGAATGATTTGATTGAACCCCATATGAACTTTCCCGTCAGGACTAGGCATCTCTTTCTCCCAGCTGAAAAGCAAAGGGGAGGAATTCCTGTGTCCCTACAGGGCTGCGAGAGATTGTATGCATGTGCAAGCAGGGAGTTTTCTTGAGTGATGTTACATTGTCAATGTTGATGTCAATAGCCAGGAGACTTTGTGTGGATAAAGAATCCTATCTGCACCTCACCTCTCCAACCATG
Source organism: Charina bottae (assembly GCA_023362775.1). NCBI lineage: Eukaryota > Metazoa > Chordata > Lepidosauria > Squamata > Charinaidae > Charina > Charina bottae. The sequence goes on along the minus strand of JALMGJ010000013.1, from coordinate 309,865 downwards.
GTGGGATGGACTCTTCCAGGTATTGCTAACAACTTATTCCTCAGTGAAAGTGACAGGAAAGGAGGCCTGGATACATCACACTCAAGTTAAACCAGCCATGATTGACCACAACCCAGCAAAAGTACAACCCTTGACTTTGAAGCAAGTTGGGACAGATGAGTGGACAATTGCGCGCCTGTTTGGGTGATACTGGCAATTTACTCACTGATTAGAGCTTCTTTACAGATTTATGGCTTTCTGCAATTGCCAATTTTGGCTGTGTTCAATACTGTCTTTGATTTGCCTCCTTCTAGTAGTTCTCACTATCCATTATTTGTGCTGTAGTAAGGAGTAGAGAGGGACATGGTGGGGCAAAGAATATGTGTGGTGGCAATCATCCTTGGGACACCTACCACAGCTGGTTGCTGACCACTCACCTTTAAAGGATAATTATTTATTCAATTATTCAATTATTCAATTATTTATTTATTTATTTATTTATTTATTATTATTTATGAATTATTTATTCAAAGTTTTCTGCTGAGTACACTAATATTTATAATTGTTAGCTTTCTCTGCATATAGGCTTATCAGTCTTGCAAATTATGCCCTTTTTAGTCTATCCTCTTACCGCAAGGGATTTGGTGGACCCCTCATGAATGTGATCATGCTGGGTACATGGCAAGTGGCACTTATGCCTACCCGGCCACTTGTGGATGGAACCAGTTAGGTTGGACCTCCTTTTGGACCCCCACGGGACACTGGCTTACCAAAGACAATACTTGTGTAGATGATGATGGGGTTATGATGTGTAAGTCTGCTAATGACCATGTATTTATAAACTGGCCCTCTTATGGATGGTATACCAAGTACCCAAGCAGGTGTACAGTACTTAGAGCACCTATCTGGGATATACTAGCCAGAGAAAAGAGGCTCTTGCAGGACATTATTGAATTTGTGGTACAAGAGCTCTTCCTTCAAACTGGTATGGGTCCTCTTAGGTAGCTATTCTCTTAGCACCTATCAAGGCTGACTTAAATTTGAATGAGATTTTGTACCATCCTATAATTCATCGGCTTGAAAGAGATACTGAAAGATATTGAAAGAGCCAGTTTGGTCTAGTGGTTAAGGCAATGGGCTAAAAACCAGGAGACTAGTCCTACCTTAGGCATGAAAACCTTGTGCCAGTCACTCTCTCTCAGCCCAACTCACCTCACAGGGTTGTTGTTGTGGGGAAAATAGGAAGAGGAAGGAATATTAGGTATTTTTGCCACCTTGAGTTATTTATAAAAATAATAAAGGTGGGATAGAAAATAAATAAATAATACAAAAATATTGAACAATCCCAGAGGAAAAGAGAAAGGAGAATGCCCGTTACTTCTGTTAAAGCCAAAGGGTATGCACTTATTCCCCTTCTGGGATCTTCTAGACCAGAGCTTTCCAAACTGTGTGTGGCGACACAAAAGTGTGTCGCCACACACAGTCGGCTGTGTCGCCACACAACCCGGAAGTGGCAGCGGGGGCGTGTACGGCGGTGGCGGCGGCGGCACCGGCGCGCCATCGGTGCTTCCGCGTTTTAGCGGAGGCTGCCGCCGCCACGCACACCCCCGCCCGTACCGGGTTTTCCCGCGGCGACAGATGAAAATCCGAAGGTGTCGCAGCCGCGGTGGCGCGCAAAGACCGAAAGCAGCAGCAGCGCTTCCAGCTTTTTGCGCGCTGCTGCGGCGGCAGGACTTCCGGGTTTTCCCGCGGTGACACACCAAGGGCGGTTGGTGTGTCGCCGCGGGAAAACTTTGGAAAGCCCTGTTCTAGACCAAGATCTGCTTTAATTAGGCTACAAGTAGTAGTGGAAGTATTTGCCAATGATCCAGGCATGGTTTTAAATACTGAATTGCCCAGACTAGAACAGTAGCCTTGCAGAATCACATGGCCTTAGATTTATTGAAGGCTTCCCAAGGGGGGACTTGTGCTCGGTTCAATAGTACCAAGCGCTGCTCTTCCATAGATGATAATTACACAGAGAGGTTATACCAATTCGCTAAGTTTACAACTATACCAAAGGACGTGTCTTGGTGAGAATCTTTGTGGACTTGGCTCCCTAGCTTTGGCTAGTTATGACAATTAGCAATTATAGCTGTTGGTATTGCTTTGCTGCTGTAGAAATATATAAAAAGTTTTAAAACTCTGCCAGGAGAGTGACGCCCATCCATCCAGCTGTAAATAAAGCCTTTTGCTGAGAAATTGATCCTGCTTGGAGTCTTTTCTTGGGGAGACCCCTGACCTGCAAATATTTCAAGGAAGTTAAACATTGTAGTAATCAAAACAAATAGTGCACGAGTTAGCACTGCATGGTCTTCCTGCTCCAGACTGAGCCACACCTGGCATACCAGCCAGCTCTGAGCAAAGACCACCCGAGCCAGAGCCTCGACTTGTCCATCCACCCATGTGTCCAGAAGGAGCCTACATCATGGACCCGCTCCTTCGGAGGAAGTGCAACCCCATCAAGAGATAAAGGGCCTCGGACTTCAGCTTCCGGGGGCAGACACGGCAGGAGCTCGCTTCTAACCTTCTTGGTTAGAAACGCAAACGCGGCGTTTAATTAATGGCTCAGGCAACGATCTGAGCCTAAAGGCTACCTCCTGGAAGGAGGGAAGCCTGGAATTATTCCACAAGTCTTCGGAACAGCTGCAGCTCACCGGGGGATCGTAGAGGAGATCGACGACCGAACGGTGAGTGGAACAGCTGAGAAGCGGGAGGAAAAATCTTGTCCAAACCGCATTTTGAAGCCTTTAAAAGGACACAATCCTGACCACCCCACTTCTTAATTCAATTTTTATACTATTTATTGGACCTTAAGAGACTCTTTCCGATATAGAAATACTATATTCTCTTGGTGGATTATCATTATTTTTTGAGAATTATTTTTTAATGGTGAATTATTTTTTTATGTATATAAGTCGAGCAGAGATTCTAAAAGGTGTTTTTTTTTATTACTGGATTTTTTTATTTCTCTTTTAAAAAAAGGATAAAAGTGCTTTCTGATACTTACTTTTATTTGGGAAAAGATTTTTTTTACTTCGTATAAAGTAACTGTTACATTTGAGACTGGAACTATTTTTCGATTGTATGAGAAAGTTTTGTTGTGGCTAGCCTTAAAAGCTGTGATTGGACACTGTTTCAAAACATGGACGTGTTAAATTGATAACAAGAAGTTTAACTTTCAATTCAAGGTCTCTGATTATAAAGCTCTTTGCGTGACTCTCACTTTTCACTTTTTTAATTATAATATTTGGCCACTAGATGGAGCTCTAACATTAAATTTGTAACAATTGAGATTTCTTACTCTGAGAAAATACGAAGAAAGGAGAATTTTTTTTTTGTTTTATCTTTTTCTTTTTTTCTTTTCTCCCTTACATCAAGTTAAGGGTGAAATATGGCTGCTAGGAAACAAACTCGGAACCCCTGAGCTAGATTTTATAAAAATGCTATTTGAAGAGTTTACCTTAAAAACTACACAATCAATTTCTCAATCTTTCCAAGAAATTAAACAACAAAATGAGAAAACATTTTCTGAATTTGAGAAAAGATTTGACCAGAAATTGGAAAAAATGGAATTAAAATTAGAAGGAGGAATTTAAAAAACAGATAATAAGAGTTGATGTTTTAGAGAGAGAAAGGGAAAATGATTTGGATAGAATTGCGTTATTGGAGTTGACAGACAAGGAATTTTGTTTAAGGCTCAGAGGCATCCCTGAAAAAAGAGAGGAAAACCTTAAAGATAAAATTACACAGGCCTTGGCAGATTTAATTGAATGGGAGGAAGATAGAATGAATGAGGAAATGGAAAAAGTCTTTAGGTATTCAAGATATGCAGAAATTAACAAAAAACCAAGAGATGTATTGGTGCAGTTTGCTAGGAGGAAAACACGAGATTTGATTCTTCAAGCCCATTTTGATAACAAACTCAACATTGATAAGGTGGATATAACAGTACTGAAAGAAATTCCTGTTAGAATATTAAGAAAGAGAAAAGAATATACGTTTTTGACAGACGTTTTGAAAAAAAATAAGATCCCCTTTCGTTGGGAGAAATTGGAAGGGGTGAGTTTTACTTTCCAGCAACAAAAGTTCAGAGTAACTTCAACCCTTAAGGCAAAGGAATTCTTGACAAAATATAAAGTCAAGCTGGACCAGCAATCATCTGCATCACGACAGGGAGAACCTACACATCAAGAAGAGGAGACTGCTGCTGCAGCTAAGGACTGTGATGAAATTATAGTAATGGCGTTGAACTTTCTCACTTGGAATATAAATGGCTCTAACTCTTCACAAAAGAGGAGAAAAGCCTTTCATTATTTGAATAAAATGAAATGTGATGTGATATGCTTACAAGAAACACAGGTAAAGAAAAGAGATGTAAAATATCTAATAAACAAGAATTTAGGTCAAGATTTTGTTTCAGCAAATACAAAGAAGACAAATGGACTCGTATTATATATTAAACCTTATTTTAAACCTTATTATTAACTGATGATGATGGTAGATATGTAGCAGTTGAAATTGAACTACAGGGAATAAAAACAATTATTGTGGGACTTTATGAACCAAATGAAGATAAGAGTAAATTTTTTACGCAACTTTTGAATGACTTGACAGCTTTTTCATATCAAAGTTGGTGTTTAATGGGGGACTGGAATGGAGTCACAACCCCATTAATTGACAGAACATCTGAAAAACCAATAAAAATAAGACAAGGTAGACTACCAAAATCTTTTTTTGACTTGATTGACAACTTACTTTTAGTGGACACATGGAGATATAAAAATGGGTTGGCAAAAGAATACACTTTTTATTCAGAGAGACATAAATCTTTTTCTAGAATTGATATGATATGGACTTTGAAGGATTTGGCAAAAAAAAATTCTAAGATCGATATTTTACCAAAGACTTTTTCTGACCATAATCCTGTTAAGATGACAATAAAAAGAATTTGTAGGACATATAGATGGAGACTGAATGAATCTATTTTACAAAAAGATGAGGTTTTGAATGATTGCAAACAGAAATTAAAAGATTTTTTTAAAATTAATTGGATAAAGGAACAGATTTGAAGACTGTATGGGATGCCAGTAAAGCTGTTATGAGGGGACACTTTATATATCATAATTCTATTCTTAAAAAAAAAACTCAACAAAAGTTACAGAAGATTTTAAATCAAATAAAATTGAAAGAAATGGAATTACAGAAAAAACCTTCAGATAATAATGTTCTATATCAGCTAAAATTATTACACCAACAAGTTTCAATGTTGACGGTGAAAGAAATTGAAACCAAATTGAAATATGCGAAACAACGATATTTTGAATCTGCCAATAAACCAGGAAGATGGTTAGCATATAAATTAAGGAAAGAAAGAGAAAAGAAAATGATATTAAAGATTAAAGATGGAGATGGGGAGCTTTTAGATAATGAAAAAATTAAAAAAGTATTTCATAGCTTCTTTTCCAATTTATATAAAAAACAAGAAATTTCTCTGGAAAAGATAGAAGATTATCTGAACAAACAAAAATTACCAAGACTTACGCAATTACAGAAATCAACACTGAATGACCCTATAACTACATTTGAAATTGTTGAGGCTATAAAGAAAGTAAATTTGGGAAAAGCACCTGGACCTGATGGCTTATCTGCATTATATTATAGATGTTTTGAAGATCAAATTCTGTTACCTTTCAAAACATTGTTGAATTCTATTTTGACAGGGTCTTTAATGCCAGACTCATGGAAGGAAGCTAATATTGCCTTAATACCAAAGGAAGGACAAGATCCTTGCCTAGTTAAAAATTATAGACCCATATCATTGTTGAACAACAATTATAAAATATTTGCATCAGTCCTGGCAGAAAGAATGAAAAAAAAATTGCAAGAAATTATTCATCATGATCAATGTGGGTTTTTACCAAAAAGACAGTTAAAAGACAATGTAAGAGTGGTTTTGGATGTTATAGAATATTTACAATATCATAATGAATGCCAAGCAGCTCTTAACTTTTTAGATGCGGAAAAAGCTTTTGATAATTTGAACTGGAGTTTTATGTTTAAAGTTTTGGAGATTATGGACTTTGGAGAGTATCTCATTCAAGGTATTAAAGCAATTTACACACCTCAAGTGGCAAATATAATTGTGAATGATGAACTGACTGAACCATGTCAGATACAAAAAGGAACAAGACAAGGATGTCCTCTATCTCCTTTATTATTCATCTTAGTATTGGAAATTTTAAATAGAGACATTAGAAATGATGAACAAATAAAGGGACTAAAAATTAAACAAGAAGAATTTAAATTAAGAGCTTTTGCAGATGATTTAGTTTTGATATTGAAAGACCCTCTGGAAATGGCAGAGCATTTGATGAAGAAATTAAGAGAATTTGGGACATTGGCGGGACTCAAAGTGAATAAGCAGAAAACCAAAATGTTAATTAAAAATATGACCGGGCCTGATCAAGATCTGCTGATAGGTAAGACGGGATTTCAGATTGAAAATAAGGTTAGATATTTGGGGGTAATCTTAGCAACTAAAAATAGTATGTTGTTTCAGAACAATTATATTAAAATTTGGAATGATGTTAAAAAAGATTTGATAAGATGGGGGAAATTACAATTGTCTCTTATGGGGAGGATATCTGTGATTAAGATGAACGTTTTGCCTAGAATGTTATTTCTTTTCCAGACTTTACCAATTTTATCAACAGATTTACCATTTAAAGAATGGCAGAGAGATATTTCCAAATTCATTTGGCAAGGCAAGAAACCAAGAATTAAATATAAATTGTTACAAGATGCCAAACAACGAGGAGGTCTAGGTCTGCCTAATTTTAAATTGTATTTTGATGCCTGTTGTTTACTATGGATAAAGGAATGGATTACCCTGGAGAATAAGAAATTATTACAACTGGAAGGACATGAATTAAGATTTGGGTGGCATGCTTATTTATGGTATGATAAAGTTAAAGTTAATAAGGATTTTAAAAATCATTTTATTAGAAATGCCTTACTGGGAGTCTGGAATAAATATAAGGTAAGATTGTCTCCAAATGTACCATTATGGTTGTCTCCTCAGGAAGCAATTACCAGAAGAGAAAATGTGGGAGGAATAAGTTGGTTAAAATATAAAGACCTGTTAAAGTTTGAAGAGGGTGAACCCAAAATTAAAACAAGAGAGATGTTGGAATCTGAAGGATTTATATGTCATTGGTTCACCTATATACAATTGATGGAATGTTTTAAATTAGACAAGAAGAAATTTAAATTTGTTAATGAAATAACACAATTTGAAATGGATCTATGTGTAAATGACGATCATGTTATTACTAAGATGTATAAGATTTTGTTACAGATGAATATGGAAGACGAACAAGTTAAGGAGTGTATGATCAAATGGGCTAGAAATTTTGGATATAATATTATGCTGGACCAATGGGAGAATATGTGGATAAAAGGTTTGAAATTTACGTTGAATTATAACTTGAAAGAAAATTTCTATAAAATGATGTATCGTTCTGGGATCAAATATGTAGTACCATTCAGAAGATTCTTAAAATAAACATACAAAGAAAGCCAGAACTTTTTCTTTTAGGTTTAATGGAGAGACAGTTGGAGAAACAACATGGAGTTTTGCTATTATATATGATCATGGCTGCAAGACTTATATGCACAATGATGGAAAGATCCACAAATACCTACAGTTGAAGATTGGATTGTCAAATTAATGGACTTGGCTCAGATGGCTAAATTAACAGTTTAAATAAGAGAGCATTCTATTTCTACTTTTATATCGAATTGGCAACCACTTTTGGAATATTTGCTTGTAACTGAAAAAAATGATGTTTTGATTTTGGGCTTTAATGATTGAACGATTTGTTTTAATAGAAATAATGTTATGTTAGGATTAATTGTTTGTAAGAGACTAGATTAGTATATAATCATATATCTGTATTGGAGATAGTAGGAAGTCGCCTTACCTATTTTCTCTTTCTATTCACATCTTTATAGTTTGTTCTTTTTACTTTAGTTTTGTTTCTATCTAATCTAAAGTTCTTTCTTTTTTGTATTTTAAATACATACTTTGAAAAAAAAATAAAAAAAGAGATAAAGGGCCTCAATGCACAAGCAGCAACTTGATTTTGCCTGGATTAGACTTTAGCCCGTTCCATCCCATTCAGACCCCAGCAGACTGGGATAAGATATTAATGCCCTCTCCTGCCTGGCCAGGGTAACCATCGTCAGCATACCCCGATGGTACTGTACCTCAACTGAAAGATGACCTCCTTCAGTGGATTCATGTAAATATTTAGGGATGAAATAAATAAATCCTAACCCGAAGAAAGCAACCCCCAAACCAAACTTTCCTCCCCACAACCACCAACTGAAATCACAGAACACTGTGAAACAGTGACGCCACCCCCCCCCCACAGGCAGTCCAGAAAGATTTCATGGTTGATGGTCCTGAAAATTTCCCTTCAAAGGTTAGAGACTAGTCAAGGCTGCTCTCTGGGAATGAGGTGAAGCCTGTTCTTGATGGGATTCAATTCCCCCAGAAAGAACAGGTTCATAATTCAGGAGTGCTACTTCACCGTGACTGTCACCAAATTTGTAGATGGCAGTTGTGGCAAAGGAGGCATTTCGACCCTCACAGTGCACCAACTGTGACCCTTCCTGGGCCAGTCAGACTTAGAGATGTTCATCCATGTTACTTCAGGTGGATCTGCCCTTGAAAAGTGTTCAGAATTTGCAATTGGTATAAAATGTGGCAGCTAGGCTACTGACCAGTACAAGTACAGGTATCTCATAATATCTGCAGAGGAGGATCTACAGTATGCTGGCTATCAGGCACAGTTTAAGGCCAGGCATTTAAAGGTCTGAATGACTTACGGCTTGATTATCTGAGGAACTGCCTCTCGCGCTATGAATCTGCCTGAGCACTCTGATCAGCCAATCAGCAGGAGAAGCCCTTTTGAATTCACTTCCCGAGGAGGTGTGTGTGGCTCCTATTCTCTTACTATTTAAGAAAATGGTAAAGTACATCTCTTTTGCAATCTTTTAATTGTTCATCATTTTAATTATAATTATTTTGATGTTGGTTTAATCACATTAATACTGCTCTTTTATACTTCATGGTTTTTATACTTGGTTAAACAGAAAGGCAGGATATAAATTGAATAGTAATAATAAAAAAATTCTTCCCTTGAAATCTGATAGTTACAGGGTACTGAATATGAACCAGTACTGGAGAACTCAGAAAGTGTCTGTCACAAATAATCTAGTTTGATATCTATTGTGAAACCTCCTAGAGTAAAATAATCTAAGATACCAGACAGTTTCATTTTCATTGGAAGGTTTTAAAAATTAAATTGGACAAGTTTTTTGAGGCAAAATATTTTATAGTTAACTCCTTGGTTCTCCACCTTGTTTTCCATAGTATGTAGTTCCTTAAAATTTCCTTTAAACCATCTCTTGCCATTCCTTGGATCTGTCAGTTCATATCGAGTCATTCTTGAAGCTCTTCTTGCCTTAGATTGAAAGGATTAAAAATAAAATGAAGCATACCTCTGCTTTTGGATCAAGAACTTCAGCTTTGATGTCTTCCATTTCGTGGCTTGAGGTGAATCACAAACAGACTGAGCATAAACATGACAGCTACCAAGCTTTGTCTTAAGCCTTCCACTCTCATGGAGGTTGAGCTGGAAATATGGGATGGCTTTGTTCCATTCTCCCCCGGAGAACCACCTTACAGGATTAACTATCTCTGGATAGAAAAGTGAAGAACTTTAAAAGGGCATCAAAGCATTGTTTTCAGTCTTTCTTACTGAACTATACAATATAGGAAGAAAGAGAAGAACACATGCAAATGGTGTGTTTGGGCAAGATAATATTTATTGGACCATGTATTTGTGAAAAAAGACAGGAAGAGAGCAAGAGGGCGCGGTAGCTCAGCAGGTTAAACTGCCGATCAGTAGGTCAGCAGTTCGAATCTCAGCATGGCGAAGTGAGCTCTCGTCACTTGCCCCAGCTCCTGTCAACCCAGCAGTTCGAAAGCTAATTGCAAGTAGATAAATGGGTACCACCTTAAAGTGGGAGAATTTGCTGGCGTCCTGTCGGGGGTCGCCTCTGGAGCGAAGAAGACCTCGTGAATGGCGGCGGAGACGGAGACGACGGATCCTGAACAGCAACATCCAGGATGTCAGCAGGCGACTCTGAAGCAAGGTATTCTGGGACATGTAGTCCAATACCCACGAAAAAAGAGTCGGTCCCCTTCCCCCTTCCCTGAGCACGTGGTAAAAACGTTGTTAATATGAATGTATAAATATATATGAATTGCAATGTTGTAATCCGCCTAGGGTCCTCCAATAGGGAGGGGATAGGCGGGGTATAAATATGATAAATAAATAAATAAATAAATGTCGTACCTATTTTTAAATAAGGGAAGAATGAGGACCCAGGAAACTACAGACATGGCATCCTGATGTCTGCATTGGGCAAGGCCTTCAAACAGATGATCAAGCAATATGCTTGTGAGCACTTGGGTAGTCATACTGCAAGTAACAGGAAGCAGCAACAGTTTATCACCAATAAAGCTGGACTTCAGCAGAACCTTTGACAGAGTGCCTCCTAGTAGAAAATGGGCTGGATGGTGGATACTGTTGAATGGACACAGTTAGCTAAATAATTGCAGTCAGAGAGTGCTTATTAATTGCTCTGGCTTGGAGGGAAGTACTGAGTGTAGAGGCACAGTGGTTGGTCCTAGGCCCTGTTCTGTTCAATGTTTTTATCAATGATTTGAGTGAGTGAGTAAATCACTAAATCCATCTGCAGCTGAAACAAAACTGGGGGAGTAGCTCTATATGAAGGGAGAAATCCAAAAAGCTCTAAACAGGGATAAATTGTGGGCTGAAATGACTAAGATGAAATTCAACAGGGAAAAATGTGAAGTTCTGCATCTGTGTAGGAAAATGAAAGGCACAATATACCTTGGGGGAACCTTGCTTGGCAGCAGTACATGTGAAAAGCATCTGGGTGTCTTTGTCAGCCACTAGTTAAGCGTGATACAGCAGTGTGATGCAATATCTAAAAAGGTGGATACTACCTTGAGGTGAATCTATAAGAGGATGGGACAGTAGCCAATTGAAGCAAGTTCAAAGAGAGCTACCAAGATGGCAGAAGGTCTGGAAACCAAAGCAACCTACTAAGGCATAGCTTTCCAAACTGTGTGTCGCAACACTTTAGTGTGTCGCGACACAACCCGGAAGTGGACGTGCATGGCGGTGGTGTGGGGGCGCACATGGCAGCAGCGGCATGCATGGCGGTGCGCCATCAGCGCTTCCGCATTTTAGCGGAAAATACGAGGCCGCTGCCACCACCATGCATGCCGCCGCCACTCCTGCCGCTGGTGTGTCACCAATGGCAGTTTGGAAAGCACTGTACTAAGGAATGATGAACAAATCTGGACTTCCGATGGGGACATGGAGGACTGAACAGCTGTGCCCGCAGGCTCAGTGGGCAGAGCTGACATCATGGCAGTTTTTTCAGGATCAGGCAGGATTTTCCTGAAGCTCAGGAGTGTTTTCCGGAAAAAGGAAAACACCTGGAATCACCCCATCTGTCCTCTGGATGGCTGCTTGCAGCCAGAAGATTGCAAACAGTGTTCACGTTCGACTGGTAAATGCTAGCTGGGAGGCTGGGATGTCATCATTTTCCAAGCTGCGCTGTAGCCTTAAAGGGACACTAAGACCGGCCATCCCATTTCTAAATCACCCAATTTATATATTTTTTAAGTATCCGTACCCTAAGAGAGGCTTTCTACAGCAAGCAGAAGTGGGCTATCTTTGTGCTTATTGTTATTTTTGGGATTTTTTAAAAACAATTATTTTTAAGTTTTGGACTTTGTTTTCCCTCCAAATATTAAGGAGGAATGAGAGTAAATAATTGTCTCCCTGTTATTATTTTTGTACTAAATTTGAATATATTAGCATTTTCCTACACATTGAATCAGCTGGTTTGAACCTTCAGCTTTCTGTTTCTACTTTCCCTTGGGAACTGTTTGCATATCTCACTTTTGCTTGTGTACACATGTTTTGGAACTTTTCCATATCTTCGACTTTCACTGCTTAAGCTCCTAAGGGGCACCATAATCTACTGCGTAAGACATGGAAGATTTTAAACAGATTTTCTCTGACTTCCACCAAGATTTTAAACAGATTCTTACTGACTCCTACCAAGTTTTTATGCAAGACATTCAGGGCATTGTGGAAAATATGAGGTCCAAAATATGTCATCTGGTTGGGGATGTCGTGGATGAAATTGAGGAATTCAACAGTGGCAGAAAAGTTTCTTCTAAGAGTGAGATAAGGATTTCTGTTGAGATGCTGGATGAAGATCGGTGTCATGATGGCATCTATACCACCCTGACATAAATAGAAACCACTTAACACACTCCCCAGCCAGGGCAATGAAAGCAATCAATGGGAGGAATGTAGCGGCAAACCTCCAGACAGACAGGCAGCACGCTGTGTGGATTGGGAGAATACAATCAGCACCTAGGCCGGACAGCTCCGAGCATGGACGAGAGGGTGCGAGACGAAACTAATAACCGCATTCTATGGGAGGGGGGAAACTGGAACCTATTTAACTGTCAGGTCTTGTATCTATGCTTTACTTGGTTCATTGACATGGACCCAGATTGCTCACCATAAATAAAGCTTTTTACATATTCTACGGAGTGTGTGTTGGAGCCTTGTTTATCAGATGAAGGATTGGAGCATCACAATCGGATAGTGGAGTTGGAGAAGTTTAAGGGAGAGAGAGATTTGCAAGCCACAAGTGAAATTGATTTTCTGGAGGAATGCCATGAAAAAGAAGGGGTTATTATGTATGGGAGGTTTTCTGAAGAGAAGTCAGAGTTTTTGAGGGGGGCAGTTGGGCTGTTTGATCTTTTAAAGAAAAAAGCTCTGTGTACATTGTGGGGATATGTAAATGCTCTAGTTTATTTTGAAGTGGGATAAAAGTTAAAGAATATTTATCTGGATAGCTTTTAAGGATTGGCTGATTTCATTTATCTTTAATGATTTGAATTAAGATTAATAAGGTATAAGAAAAAATGTCTACTTGGATGGTTTGGGGTTTATTAAGATCATTAAAATTATTGTATTATTAAGTATAATGGCAGACAATTTATGTGCTTTTTAGTTTGATTTCTATTATAGTAGACAGAAATGTATAGAATAGTAGTAGGAAGGGAATAATTAAATAAATGTACTTAGTGAATTTTATAATGTGCCAATGTGGAATGATTTATAGAAATAATGTAGTTTTGGTTTAATATAGAGTAAAGGATTGATTATGGATTATCCCTAACCCTAACCCTAACCCTAAATCTTTGTATATCTTTCCAGTTAAAAGTTGGAAGTCACATCTTTCTGTAACTTTGAAAAAAATTTCTCTTGTATTTTCACACCTTTTTAGTTTTTTCCCCTTTTTTGTAGTTTTTTGTTTATTTGTAGTTTTTATCTTTGCTTGAAACTTAATAAAATACTTATAAAAAAAGAAATGATTAACAAATCTCTCTCTCTCTCCTTTGAGTCATCGTTTCAGAGATATTTCCTCACCTAAACAGAGAAACAGAAAGACCACAGGGGGGCAAAAAAGCAGTGGGAGCGGGAGTGACTTCCGACTTCCTGCCAGCCTACCCATTGACTTTCTTTGTGGGAAGCTGGCAGGGAGCATCAAAAATCTTCCTTCTGACACCGAGCGGTTATTTTGTCTACAGGCTTGCAATTTAGCGTGCGCCCTCATTTCGGCTAATGGGTCTTTGAAGCGGCGATGGAGGGCAATCATAAGCAAATCAAAGTTTTCTAATTCTTCTGCACCAATATCATATAAGCCCACCACCCAATCAGCTGCTGTATCCTCCAAATGTACAGTTATATACTGAATTTTGGACTCCTCATCAGGAAACCATCCCTCCCAAGTGTCCATAAAGACTCGCACTTGGCTCACAACCAAGCTACCTTCTTGGGATCGCCTGAAAACTTTACTTTTAGCTCTCATAAACCGAACACCCCAGCAAACATGTAGGGTGCTTGTCTGGGTGGTGGGAGAGCGGGCTGACGTGGCAGTGCTGCTAGTGGTGGTGGGAATGCATGAGGAGCCAGACTCGGTCTCTGCAACTGGGGTCTAGCTGTTGTGCATTGCAGTGAAGCGGGTCTAGGCTGTTGCATAGCTGGGGTGGTTGGTTGCATTTGTGCAAATTGCTGCCTCATCTTGGCTATAACGGTGTGCAATTCTTTAACTTGCCCTTGAAGTTTGACCACATTAGGGTCTGGAAGTTGTTTTCTATGGGGCCGAGACCCCCGTTGGATAGTCACTGTAGGTGGTATCTCTGGTTGCTGGATTCGCCCTACACCCATAGACCAGCTGTCTCATTGTTTCTTGATGGCAGGCTTCTCTTTCCAAGCCTCCTCCCCAATCTGGTTTTTGGGTCATGCACCCATCTGATGCCATTCACGCTCAGCTAGATACCCAGCCGCCAAATACTGTAAGTCCATTATCTCACCCGATTCTCGTGGTGATAGCCTGGACTCCCTGATCAGTAAGGTTGGCTTTTCCGGTTCGACTGACCGGGTCATATGGGCTTCCTCTGTTGGAGATTGAAGTCTCTCCCACCTCCACGGCAGAAACGAAGAGGGTAATTCACTCCTCGGTAGGTGTCCTGACTTCGGGCGTAGAAATAACACGCTGAGCCTGGAATCAGACTCTAGTGATTTATTATCCTACTACCCTAACAGAAATCCAGCTAAACTAAATCGGCTTGAGGAATCCCCAAGATAGAGTCCAGAATCTAGGGCGGAGCTTTCTTGAGTCTCTTGGGAGGGAAAGATAGATTCTCAGTACTACGCATGCATTTCCCTTCCTGAAGGGAGCCCGCTCCTTCTCTGCCCATTGTCTCCCTGACAGTAGGACACCTCCAGTCTCTTCTTCACTTTTAAGTGACTGGGCAAGTCTTACTCCCTCCTGGTAAAGGGATCGGGCTTCCGCAGAATATTGCTCTGTTGGCCCTTCATCTCTGGTGATGTATGGTTGTTCACTAGGCATCTCTATAACTGCAGTAGGATGTTCTGTCTTGGGAAGAACAGTATCCCCAGGGCAGGTAGCCATGGTGAAACAGGAGGATTCGAGGCTTATTGTGATAACCCTCAGTGTCAGAATTCCCAACAAAGAAAACCTTCAGGCAATTACTCCAAAGGATCCATTTATTTAGGATTAGTACACTTCAGGGCAGCAGAAGCCTCGAATAACGGGTTTCGCGCCAAGCAAAGCCTTATCAAAGCAATGGCCAAAAACACCCATAAAAGCCCAGCCATAACAAACCAATTCCAACTTCAAAGATCCCTCCTCCCTACGGAATGTCCCTCAGGGAGCAGGCGGTTATCAGCTCTCTCCACGCAATGCAGAAGGCGACGTCTCTGAAGCCAAATAGAACAGACCAGCAACCTACACATGTATAAAAGGCAAAAGCATGGCAGATGAATATTTGACACTGACACATTCCTTGTCTATTTTTAAAAAGACGGTACCACTTGGCCCCCCTTCACGGATCACTGCCTTGTCATGGCGAAGGGGCTTGCGTAACTCAATGAAGTCAGGTCAAGACGGACAGGTCATGATGGAGAGTTCTGACAAAACGTGGTCCACTGGAGGAGGAAATGGCAACCTACTCCAGTATCCTTGCCAAGAAAAGCCCATGGACAGTATCAAAAGGCTAAAAGATACGATGCCGGAAGATGAGCCCCTCAGGTCGGAAGGTGTCCAATTTGCTACTGGGGAATTGCGGAGGCCAATTCCGAGTACCTCCAGAAAGAGTGAAGCGGCTGGGCCAAAGCTGAAAGGACGCTCAGTTGTGGATGTGTCTGGAAGTGGAAGGAAAGTCCGATGCTGTAAAGAACAATATTGCATAGGAACCTGGAATGTAAGATCTATGAATCAGGGTAAGCTGGATGTGGTCAAACATGAGATGACAAGATTGAACATCAACATCTTGGGAATCAGCGAACTAAAATGGACAGGAATGGGCAAATTTAATTCAGGTGACCATTATATGTACTACTGTGGGCAAGAATCCTTTAGAAGAAATGGAGTAGCCCTCATAGTCAATAAAAGAGTGGGAAATGGGCTCCAAGATCACCGCAGATGGTGACTGCAGCCATGAAATTAAAAGACGCTTGCTCCTTCGGAGGAAAGCTATGGCAAACCTAGACAGCATATTAAAAAGCAGAGACATCACCTTGCCCACAAAGGTCCGTATAATTAAAGCTATGGTTTTCCCAGTAGTAATGTATGGCTGTGAGAGTTGGACCATAAGGAAGGCTGAGCGCCGAAGAATTGATGCTTTCGAACTGTGGTGCTGGAGAAGACTCTTAAGAGTCCCTTGGATTGCAAGGAGGTCTAATCAGTCAATCCTAAAGAAAATCAACCCTGACTGCTCATTGGAAGGACAGATACTGAAGCTGAAGCTCAAATACTTCAGCCACCTAATGCGAAGAGAGGACTCACTGGAAAAGACCCTGATGCTAGGAGAGACTGAAAGCAAAAGGAGAAGGGGATGGCAGAGGATGAGATGGTTAGATAGCATCACCAATGTAATGAACATGAATTTGAGTAAACTCCGGGAGACAGTGGAGGACAGGAAGGTCTGGCGTGCTATGGTCCATGAGGTCACAAAGAGTCGGACACGACTAAACGACTGAACAACAGCCACCACTTGGCCAACCTAAGCTTGCATACCTGATCTCTGTCCAGACTAAAATCTTTAAAAAATAAATAGTCCCTCAATAGTGTATGATAATTTTTGTCATTAAACAGTTCCTGATCTAGAGCTAATTTAGAGAATAGTTATCTAAATAATAGTTTTTGGCACAGGATCGCCCATCTGTTATTATTAACTTGTTTGTAAAGGTATTTTTTTGCCAGATAGTTATTTGGCATGAGAACTAACTTCCTATAATATAAAATTATTGCCTTCTTTATTCTTATATTAATCGATAGGAGGCCGACTTCTAATCTCAACATTGCCACTGGTACACATGAGGGTAAGGCTAAGACTGATCTCACAAATTTATTTTGAACCACTTCTAATTCATATAATTTATTAAAACCCCAAATTGGGGCTCCATATATCAACTGTGATATTGTTTTCCCTTGGTAGATCTTAAGTGCAGGTTGAACTAAGTGTCCTCCTTTTGAATAAAAGAAGGAACAAATAGCCCTCATAGATCTCATGGCTGTTATTCTTGTTGATGCTATATGTGGATTCCAGGACAGTGTTTCAGTGAACTGGATACCTAGATACTTAAATGACTTCACTTGTTCTATCTCCTTACCGTCTAGAGTCCATCTATATCTTTTTGGTTTTTTGGCAAATACTTGGTTTTAGAGTAATTTATCTGTAGGTGAGGGGCGTGGTGGCTCAGCGGGTAAGATGCCAGGCTTGTCGATTGGAAGATCGCAAGTTCGGAGGTTCGAATCCCTGGCCCTGCGTGCGGAGTGAGCTCCCGCACTAGCTCCAGCTCTTGCCAACCTAGCAATTCGAAAGCATGCAAATGCAAGTAGATTAATAGGTACCACTTCGGTGGGAAGGTAACAGCGTTCCGCAGCGTCATGCGGCCACATGACCGTGGAAGTGTCTTCGGACAACGCTGGCTCTTCGGCTAACAAACGGAGATGAGCACCGGCCCCTAGAGTCGGACACGACTGCACAAATGTGCGGGGGGTACCTTTACCTTTTTATCTGTAGGTGATCTTTCTTACAATATATGCCAAATTCTGTCAGGATTCTTCTCATTCCAATTAATGTTGTCGACATAAGTACCATGTCGTCTGCATACAATAATATAGGTACCTTTCTACTTCCAATTGATGGAGCGTGAAAAGACGGGTTATTTAAAACTACTCCAATATTATTTATATAAAAATTAAAAAGGAAAGGGGCCAGTATACAGCCCTGGCAGACACCTTTTGAGGTTTTAATCTGCTTTGTTAAGGAGCCGCTCTGAATTAACCTTACTTGTATATAGGTATCTTCATATAATATATATATATATTAAATAAAGTAACCTTCTGTCTATAACTGTGGCTAACTGTGTCAGTTAAATAGGTTTTGGTTTCCCTAATCTTGACCTTAAAATGGTCTCTGACCATAATTAATAAAATCTCATCTAATCCCAAATCTTGAATTATCCCATTATGTACAGGTAGTCCTTGCTTAGCAACCACAATTGGGACTGGCAACTCCATTGCTAAGTTCTGCGGTTGCTAAGTGGAAAATCACATGACTACAACAGACTTATGACGTCACATCCCATTCAGTTGTTAAGTGAATCATCACAGTTGTTCAGCGAAATATCGCGTGACTGCGACCTATGAGTTTTCTTCCAAATTCTCTATTAACTGCTTGTTGAAAGCCAGTTGTGGGATGCTGCAACAGTCGTAAATGTGAGGATTGGTCTCAAAGCTATTTTTTTACACTGTCGTAACTTTGAATGGTTGCTAAAGAAGGCAATCAGTAAGTGTGGACTACCTGTATAACTTTTGACTTGGCTTCATGTATTATACATTCTTCTACCAGGACTATCTCCAGCAAAGGAGATCGTTACCTTGTCGTGGTGCTGGAGCTTGAGCACCTCAATGAAACCATGAGCTAAACCGTGAAGGGACACCCAAGACGGGAAGGTCGTGGCAGAGAGGTCAGACTAAATACGATCCCTGGGGAAGGTAATGGCAACCCACCCCAGTATTCTTGCCATGAAAACTAAATGGATCAGTACAACCAAAGATATGTCGGTATACCATCGGAAGATGGGACTCCCAGGTCGGAAGATGGTCAAAATGCTACTGGGGAGGAACAGAGGATACGTTCAACTAGCCCCAGATGTGATGACGCAGCTAGCTCAAAGCCGAAAGGACGGCTAGCGGCCGACGGTGCTGGTGGTGAACGACGAATCCGATGTTCTAAAGATCAACACACCATAGGAACCTGGAATGTAAGATCTATGAGCCAGGGCAAATTGGATGTGGTTATTGGTGAGATGTCAAGATTAAATATAGACATTTTAGGTGTCAGTGAACTGAAATGGACTGGGATGGGCCACTTCACATCAGATGACCACCAGATCTACTACTGTGGACAAGAGGACCACAGAAGAAATGGAGTAGCCTTCATAATTAATAATAAAGTGGCTAAAGCAGTGCTTGGATACAATCCAAAAAATGATAGAATGATCTCAATTCGAATTCAGGGTAAGCCATTTAACATCACAGTGATCCAAATATACGCCCCAACCACAGATGCTGAAGAAGCAGAAGTAGATCAGTTCTATGAGGATCTGCAGCACCTACTAGATAATACACCAAAAAGAGATGTTATTTTCATTACAGGAGACTGGAATGCTAAGGTGGGTAGTCAGACGACACCTGGAATTACAGGCAAGCATGGTCTGGGAGAACAAAATGAAGCAGGACATAGGCTGATAGAATTTTGCCAAGACAACTCACTGTGCATAACAAACACTCTCTTCCAACAACCTAAAAGACGACTTTATACATGGACTTCACCAGATGGTCGACACCGAAATCAGATTGACTACATCCTTTGCAGCCAAAGGTGGCGGACATCTATACAGTCGGTAAAAACAAGACCTGGAGCTGACTGTAGTTCAGATCACGAACTTCTTATTGCAAAATTTAGAATCAGACTAAAGAGAATAGGGAAGACCCACAGATCAGTTAGATATGAGCTCACTAATATTCCTAAGGAATATGCAGTGGAGGTGAAGAATAGATTTAAGGGACTAGATTTAGTAGATAGGGTCCCAGAAGAACTATGGACAGAAGTTCGCAACATTGTTCAGGAGGCGGCAACAAAAAACGTCCCAAAGAAAAAGAAAACCAAGAAGGCAAGATGGCTGTCTGCTGAAACACTGGAAGTAGCCCAAGAAAGAAGGAAAGCAAAGGGCAACAGTGATAGGGGGAGATATGCCCAATTAAATGCAAAATTCCAGAGGTTAGCCAGAAGAGATAAGGAATTATTTTTAAACAAGCAATGTGCGGAAGTGGAAGAAGACAATAGAATAGGAAGGACAAGAGACCTCTTCCAGAAAATTAGAAACATCGGAGGTAAATTCCAGGCAAAAATGGGTATGATCAAAAACAAAGATGGTAAGGACCTAACAGAAGCAGAAGAGATCAAGAAAAGGTGGCAAGAATATACGGAAGATCTGTATAGGAAGGATAATAATATTGGAGATAGCTTTGACGGTGTGGTCAGTGAGTTAGAGCCAGACATCCTGAAGAGTGAGGTTGAATGGGCCTTAAGAAGCATTGCTAATAACAAGGCAGCAGGAGACGACGGTATCCCAGCTGAACTGTTTAAAATCTTGCAAGATGATGCTGTCAAGGTGATGCATGCCATATGCCAGCAAATTTGGAAAACACAAGAATGGCCATCAGATTGGAAAAAATCAACTTATATCCCCATACCAAAAAAGGGAAGCACTAAAGAATGTTCAAATTATCGAACAGTGGCACTTATTTCACATGCCAGTAAGGTAATGCTCAAGATCTTGCAAGGTAGACTCCAGCAATTCATGGAGCGAGAATTGCCAGATGTACAAGCTGGGTTTAGAAAAGGCAGAGGAACTAGAGACCAAATTGCCAATATCCGCTGGATAATGGAGAAAGCCAGGGAATTTCAGAAAAACATCTATTTCTGTTTTATTGACTATTCTAAAGCCTTTGACTGTGTGGATCATAACAAATTGTGGCAAGTTCTTGGTGGTATGGGGATACCAAGTCATCTTGTCTGCCTCCTGAGGAATCTGTATAACGACCAAGTAGCAACGGTAAGAACAGAGCACGGAACAACGGACTGGTTTAAAATTGGGAAAGGAGTACGGCAGGGTTGTATACTCTCACCCTACCTATTCAACCTCTACGCAGAACACATCATGCGACATGCTGGGCTTGAGGAATCCAAGGCTGGAGTTAAAATCGCTGGAAGAAACATTAACAATCTCAGATACGCAGATGATACCACTTTGATGGCTGAAAGCGAGGAGGAGTTGAGGAGCCTTATGACGAAGGTGAAAGAAGAAAGTGCAAAAGCTGGGTTGCAGCTAAACCTCAAAAAAACCAAGATTATGGCAACGAGCTTGATTGATGACTGGCAAATAGAGGGAGAAAAAGTGGAGGCAGTGACAGACTTTGTATTTCTAGGCGCAAAGATTACTGCAGACGCTGACTGCAGCCAGGAAATCAGAAGACGTCTACTTCTTGGGAGGAGAGCAATGGCAAATCTTGATAAAATAGTTAAGAGCAGAGACATCACACTGACAACAAAGGTCCGCATAGTTAAAGCAATGGTATTCCCCGTAGTAACCTATGGCTGCGAGAGCTGGACCATAAGGAAGGCTGAGCGAAGGAAGATAGATGCTTTTGAACTGTGGTGTTGGAGGAAAATTCTGAGAGTGCCTTGGACTGCAAGAAGATCAAACCAGTCCATACTCCAGGAAATCAAGCCAGACTGCTCACTTGAGGGAATGATATTAAAGGCAAAACTGAAGTACTTTGGCCACATAATGAGAAGACAGGATACCCTGGAGAAGAAGCTGATGCTAGGGAAAGTGGAAGGCAAAAGGAAGAGGGGCCGACCAAGGGCAAGATGGATGGATGGTATTCTGGAGGTGACGGACTCTACCATTGGGGAGCTGGGGATGGTGACGGCCGACAGAAAGCTCTGGCGTGGACTGGTCCATGAAGTCACGAAGAGTCGGAAACGACTGAACGAATAAACAACAAAACCAGGACTATTTTGGAATGCTAACACATATCACCTTTAGTTAATCGTACTGTTTGAGGTTCAAAATTTAATAGATAGATATATTTCCAGTCACTATTACATTAGTTCATAATTTGTGGTATACAATTTCAGGAGAATTGCATTTTGATCCTTTTTCTCATGCTAAATTGATGTTGGGTGTAATCCAGACTGTGTAATGTTCTTAACTACAATGTCCCAATAAATGTCTCCCCATGCAAAGCATTGCAATGTAGTAAAGATTTATTAAGGTTACATGTAAGTCAAGACATAGGTTAAGACCTGAATGACAGTTCCCGCCAAAGAATTGAATTTTGACTTCTCCTCCCTTGGTGCCAGCCCCCTCCAAAAATGAGTCATTGTCCATGTCCTTTTCCCACTCCACGGCATGCCCCTCCTGGCCCGTGCAGCTGTGTGACCTTGATTAGGAACAAACAGGCTGTAATGGTCTGGTGCGAACATCCTGGCATGGCAATCGGAATGCACTCCCTCTTCCTCTTTGGTGCACTGTCTCTGGCTGACATGTATCTATGAAGAACCCGCTGTCAGTAATGGCAGGACTCAAACAGAGATCCTGAAAGACCATAAAACTGATTTTTAAAAATCTTGTTCTATGTACAGTTTGGATGGATGTTGGGATTTTTACTTAGATCAATTAAATTAATTCATTATTCATTATTTTCTATGTTAAAGGATAAATATCATTTGCCTGTTGCCACCCACTGGTAGTATTTACAACTACATTCATTGACCTCTCAGTTTAGATGTTTTCAACTTCAAAGACACTTAAATTGTTGTAAATGATCACAACACTTTATGACACAATTAGTATTTATAAATATTTGTTATGCATCTGCAAATTTTAAAAACTGAATGGAACAAGATGTTAGAGATCCCCATTCTATTTAAACAGTGGGAACTTGCCTTTAATATCTACATCAAAAATTTCAGTAGATCTTAAATTACAGCTTATTCAACAAAAATAGTATTTCAGAAAGAAAGAAAGCAGCACTAATTTTTCTCCATGCAGAAAAAGCCTTTGACAACCTGCAGTGGCCATTTCTATTGGTAGCACTGAACAGAATAAATCCTGGAGAAGAGATCAAAGCTGAGTGAAAAGTATATATGGTCTCAATGGCAAAGATTATGGCCAATAGAGCATTCTCTGCAGGTTTTCAAGTAAGTGAAGGCAAAGGCAAGGATGCCCATTTCCTCCCTTTTTGTTCATCACTGTGTTAGAAATACTGGTTTGAGGTGACAAACACACACCTGGCCTTAAAATCCATGGAGAGGAATACAAGCTTAAATGTTTTGCAGGTGACGTTATAAAGTGCTGGCTAGAAGCCAGGAGGTGGTGAGTTCTAGTCCCGCCTTGGGCATGAAAGCCGGCTGGGTGACTTTGGGCCAGTCCCTCTCTCTCAGCCCAACCCACCTCAAAGGGTTATTGTGGGGAAATTAGGAGGAGGAAGGAGTATTAGGGACATTTGTCGCCTTGAGTTGACCAAATATTAAAAAAAGAGATGATGATAATAATAATAATAGTAATAATATCATCAGAACTACAAGGGAAAATAAGACAGTTAATGAAAGCAATCCACAGCTTTGGAGAATTCTCCAAATACAAAATCAATGTCCAAAAATCAAAAATAATTACAAGACGATTAATGCAAAGAGAAGATTTCTTATGGAAAGAATCTGGCTGCCAGATAATACATTCAGTGAAATATCTTGGTTTGAGTTTGATAGATAATAATCAAGAAATATACCAAAATAATTATGTCAAACTATTGAGCCTTGTGTGGCACAGAGTGGTAGGTGGCAGTACTGCAACCAAAACTTGCCCCACGATCTGAGTTCGATCCCAGCGGAAGTTGGTTTCTCAGGTAGCCAGCTCAGGTCAACTCAGCCTTCCATCCTTCTGAGTTCAGTAAAATGAGTACCCAGCCAAGCTGGAGGAAAGGTAATCACGACTGGGGAAGGCAATGGCAAACCACTCTGCTCTATAGTCTGCCTAGAAAACGTCAGCGAAAGCGGTGTCCCTCCAAAGGGTCAGTAATGACTCGGTGCTTGCACAGAGGACCTTTCACCTTTCATGGCAAGAAATTAAGAGATCTTGAAAGATGAAAATTTTAAAGCTTCTTGGTTAGGTTTAATTGTAAGCATTAAAATGAATGTATTAGCCAAGATTTTATGTAAATTTCCAAAAAATTATGGAAAGGCTCTCAAATGAATCTGATATGGTGCCCAACGGTAGGCCCCCCAGGCCAGAAGGTACCCAACAAGCTACTGGGGAAGAGCAATGACTTGCAGTGAGTAGTCAAAGCATTAATGACTCACCTGGGGCAAATCCAGCAGGAATCCCAGTTACTGATGTAGCCATTGGTGAAAACAAGGGTCTGCGCTGCACAAAGATGCATCGGATAGCAACGTGGAATGTCCGAGGAATGAGGCAGGCCAAACTGAATATCACAAACTGTTAGAAGGTGGAAATCATCCCATTCGTTTCCCAAGCCGGGAACCAATTGAAACCTCTAATTGGCTGAGTCAGAAATAAGTTTATTAGTATACAAAGCTACTCAAAATACCTCTGTATACGGCAGCCATATCATATAAAGAGATCATTTATTATTTATTAATCTAATGACACATCAATATATTAATTTCATTTGCCAATCTGCTTTAATCTATTATCATCCTAATATTTTATGTGGTAACTTCAGGGAGGGTTTAGTTTGAAATAAAATACAGTTACTTATCTATAGAATAGAATGCACTATTCATTAGTCTATTTGTCTGAAGCTAACCTTGAATGTGGCTTGGTGGGCATGCTGGCTCAGCGGGTAAGACGCCAGGCTTGTCGATCGGAAGGTCGCAAGTTCAGAGGTTCGAATCCCTAGCCCGGTGTGATGGAGTGAGCTCCCGCACTAGCCCCAGCTCTTGCCAACCTAGCAATTCCTGGACTCACGACTCCTGCTCGAAGAGCAGGTGGCAGTCGTGGCCAGGAGAGCCTTTGCACAACTTCGTGTTGTGCACCAGTTACGACCTTTCCTGGATCGAGAGGCCCTTCAAACGGTCACTCATGCCCTGGTTATCTCACATGTAGACTACTGTAATGCGCTCTACATGGGGCTACCCTTGAAGAGTATCCGGAAGCTGCAGCTGATCCAGAATGCAGCCGCATGAACCATCTTGGAAGTCCCATATCGTGGAAGTCCCACATGTGACACCATTGTTACGCGAGCTGCACTAGGTTCCAGTTTGCTTCTGGGTGCAATTCAAGGTTTTGGTTATGACCTTCATGGCATGGGACCAGGTTACCTAAGGGAACGTCTTATCCCCATTTCATCGTCCCGTCCCATCCGGTCATGCAGGGAGGGCATGCTGTGGACCCCATCAGTTAAAGAATTCCATTTCACGGGTTCACGGAAGCGTGCCTTCTCTGCAGTAGCGCCTGCTCTGTGGAATATTCTTCCCCCAGAGTTTAGACAGTCCACCTCGCTCCTGGTTTTCAGGAAACAACTCAAGACTTGGCTTTGCCAACAGGCCTGGGGCGGAAAGAAGAGCATAAACTCCTGGGGATGGCTAACATCGTAGGATAGCCCTAAAATTGCCCTTCCAATGTTTGAAAGAAGACATCCTCACCATCTTGATTTTATTATATTTATTGTATTTTTAAATTGTTTATTTTAATGTTTGTTATTTTATTGATTTGTAAACTGCCCAGAGTCCCTTGAGGGAGTTGGACGGTGAGAAATCAAATAAATAAATAAATAAATAAATAAATAAATAAATAAATAAATTCAAAATGCAAGTAGATGAATAGGTACCACTTCGGTGGGTAGGTAACAGCGTTCTGCACACGTCATGCGGCCACATGACCATGGAAGTGTCTCCAGACAATGCTGGCTGTTTGGCTAACAAACGGAGATGAGCACCGGCCCCTAGAGTCAGAGCACGACTGCACAAATGTGCAGGAGGAATCTTTACCTTTAACCTTGAATGTATTATTTCAATGGAACAGTACATTCCTTTCTCAAACGTTTATCTAGTCTCTAGCAAGAGAGAAAGGCTTGTCCTGAAGAATTTCTAATGCATTGTCGAAGGCTTTCACGGCCGGAGTTCGATGGCTGTTGTGGGTCTTCCGGGCTGCGTGGCTGTGTTCTGGAAGTTCCAGAACACGGCCACACAGCCCGGAAGACCCACAACAGCCATCAATTTCTAATGCCTCTTGTTTCAATTATTTATTTTATTTATTTATTTTTCCAACTTATATCACCGCCCATCTCCCCCCACAAGAGGACTCTGGGCAGTTTACAATTAGCTAAAAATGTCAGATTTCTTATTGGGTTATATGAAATTGGAAATTGGGTTTCTCTACAAAGCAAAAGTGTCTTGGCAAATTGCATCTTTTACAAAGCACAGCCTTCTCATGGTGACGTGAAGTGCAGGTGCAAGATAGCAACGGTCACGTGTGTATTGTTTTGACTAGATTGCATGGGAACAAGGTCTCCTGAAGCCTTCTGTGGGAAGCCGTGCTCAGGCCCCCCTGAGCAAGGAGGGGGGAAACTCATGCTATGTGCTTTGAGGCCTAGTGTGTGTCACAGCTAACTTCCAGCCAATCAGAATGCTGGAAGAACTGAATATACAACCATGCAAAATGGTGTTCTATGTCTTCTTGATTTCTAGTGTCTCTTAGCCATGTAGTTCTTCATGTGTTCACTTCCCGTGGACTGGGCAGAGTGAGCTATGCCTGGCTTTGGGTATAGGCCATGGCAGGAACTCTGGCCCTGGGATCAATACACGGAACTCTGCTTATAAGTTCTAGTTTTGTTTTTCCTTTTACATTGCTGTAATCTGTATATTCATCTTTTGCATTTTTGCGATAATGTACTGTATCTGCATTATTGCTCTATGCTAAACAGTAAACACTGTTAGCCCTAACAAGCTGCATTCTTGTCTGTTTATTCTCAAGCCTCGGTTTTTCCCCTTTAAGCCAGCATATACCCCATCAAAAAATTCTTACAGGACATTTGTGAATGGGCTTAAAGAGTCTTGGAAGCCATTCTGTCATATTCCAAATGTATTTCCCAGGAAGGCAAAGCACTTCTTTTGAGAAACTACCATGAAAACAGATTGCTGCCTTGGTCTCCTTTGATAGGGAGTCTCCAATCGCATATGTGCGTGCATGTGCGCATGCGCACGCACACACACACACACACACATGATTCTTCCTCTTCAGGGCTGAGGCAGGAATCCTTCCCTCTAGAGCAGGCATGTCCAACTCGTGGCCCGTGGGCCGCATGCGGCCCTGAACAGCTAGTAATGCGGCCCCAAAAAATCATAAACTTTTAACATTATTTTGCAATTTTTTTTGTGACTCGATCACGTGGTGCTTGAGTGTGGACTGCGTAGGTAGAAACAATAGAACACTGTGTAGGGGAGGGGGCAGTGCAGTGCTAACACCGCCGCCGCCCGCTACACACATCAGCTTGTGGCGACTTGGTGTTATATATAATATTTCAATCTACCTATACATGTTCTGTGATGACAGGCATTTATTGTTGTTGTTATTAAGTAGACATGTAAGTTTTCTTATTTGATTATTAAACTTTGCTTTGTTTATTTGCCTACCTAGCAATTTATGATGGGCTTGTTGTGTTATTTCTTAAAAAAACATTTATTCCTAAATAAATTTATTCCAGCATGGCTTCAATGTCATTTCAACTGAAAACAGAACCCAAAAAAAGAAAAGAAAAAAAGAAAAATCACCGATGAAGGAAGAGTATTCAGCGAAAAATGGACAGATGAGTACTTTTTTGTTGAGACAAATACTAAGGCACTATGCTTAATTTGTAGGGAAAAAGTGTCAGTTTTTAAAGACTACAATCTGAAAAGGCATTATACGGAAAAACATGCTGCCAAATTCGAAGCGTATCAAGGAATTTGTCATAAAGACAAATTAGCGGAACTGAAAAAAAGTCTATCTCAACCATTTTTTTTTAAGTGACAACTCAAAAGGACTCTATTATAAAAGCTAGTTATTTGGTAGCAAATCTGATTGCAAAAAAATCAAAACCACTTACCGATGGTGAGTTTATTAAGCAATGTATGGAAAGCTTGGCAGATATAATTTGTCCTGATAAAAAAAGTTATTTTTCTAAAATCAGTTTGTCTCACCAGATGCCAGGCGAATTGAAGAAATAGGAAAATCTATAGAAAGAGGTTTGAAGAGTAAAGCTGCTAATTTCAAATTTTATGCTTTGGCGATGGATGAAAATACTGATGCTACAGATACGGCTCAACATGCTATTTTTATTAGTGGTACTGAAAACGAATATAATGTCACTGAAGAAATGGCTTCTTTGGTGCCATTAAAAGACACTACTAAATCTCTTGATTTGTACGAAGCAGTAAAAATGGCATTAAAGCAATTTTCTTTAACCATTGTCAACATATCTGGTATATCTACTGATGGCGCCCCGGCGATGGTTGGTAAAAGTGAGGGACTTACAAAATTGATAGAAGACGATGCAAGTGCTGCCGGCAACTCACGTTTGATGAAGTATCACTGCATTCTACATGAAGAAAATTTATGCGCAAAAGCTTTAAAAATGGATAATGTCATGCAAATTGTCATGAAAGCAGTAAATTTCATAAGGGCCAAGGGAATGAATCATCGCCAATTCCAGGAGTTCCTTAAAAGTATGGATGCTGATTATGGGGATATCATTTACTTTTCTGAAGTAAGGTGGCTAAGTCGGGGTAAAATGCTGAAAAGATTTTATGATTTGCGAAATGAAATCAAGTCGTTTATGGAATCAAAAAGAAAATTTGTGCCAGAACTTGAAGATGAAAAATGGCTCACAAATTTAGCATTTTTGGTGGATTTGACCACTCATTTAAATGAGTTAAACATGCATCTTCAAGGTGAAAACCAACTTATCACTGCAATGTTTCAAACCATAACAGCTTTTGAAATGAAACTCAAGCTCAAGTTATGGGAAATAATTTTATACATTTTAATACATTGGCTAAACACATTCCTGTGAAGAGCGAGAAATATGCAGGCTTGCTTTTCAGTTTGATATAGGAATTTGAGAACAGGTTTAAAGATTTCTGGAAAAATCATCAATATTTTGGTATATTTTCGACTCCATTTTCAGTCGACATACAGTAACTACATTACCTCTGAATTTTCAAATGGAATGCATAGAATGTATTGTCGAAGGCTTTCACGGCCGGAGTTCAATGGCTGTTGTGGGTCTTCCGGGCTGTGTGGCCGTGTTCTGGAAGTTGTGGTTCCTAACGTTTCGCCAGCATCTGTGGCCAGCATCTTCAGAGGGCAGGAGCACAGATAGAAGCAAAATCTCTGTATGCTGGCCACAGATGCTGGCGAAACGTTAGGAACCACAACTTCCAGAACACGGCCACACAGCCCGGAAGACCCACAACAGCCATGGAATGCATAGAGTTGCAATCAGACATTCAACTCAAAGAAAAAATTGATCATGTCTCTCTACTGGACTTTTATAAGACCTATCTTCCCAGAGAAAAATATCCCTTGCTTCACAATCACACCTTATTTATGGCATCGCTTTTTAGCAGCACGTACATTTGTGAGCAACTATTTTCAAGAATGAAGCACATGAAGAGTAAAATTAGAATTAAAATTTCTGACGAGCGCCTTGAGAACTCACTGAGAATTGCGACCGCTTTCATCAAACCAGACATTGATGCATTAGTTTCACAAAAACAAGGTCAAATATCCCACTGGTTTTATGTTGCCCTCTTTTTTTAAAATTTTATAATAAAAGTTTTATTACTTATATACATTAACTATATTACATATTTTATGTGTGGCCCAAGACAATTCCTCTTCACTCGATGTGGCCCAGGGAAGCCAAAAGGTTGGACACCCATGCTCTGGAGTCTTCTTTCTCAGCCTGAGAATGGGGAGGAAGAACAGACTCAAGCCCAACCCTAGCAAGACAACGTGCCTGTGGGTGCTTGGTCCTCCTGGTTCTGGGGACTCTATGGGGGTCTTTCTGGACACTCAGTTCCTGCTCAAAGAGATTTGGCCAGGAAGGCCTTTATACAAGTCTAATTTTTGTGCCAGTTGCACCTGTCCCTGGACCATGGGGTCCTCCTCACAGACACTCATGCCTTTATTCCTTTGTGGGTAGACTATTGTAGCATGCTGTACTTGGGGCTGCCCTTGAAGTCAGCTCAGAAGCTACAGCCAGTCCAGAACATAGTGGTACGAACAGTGATGGTTATATAGTTATGCCCATGTAACACCTCTGTTTCGTGAGTGCCGTAGTTACCAGGAAGCTTCCAGGTGCAATTCAAGGTGCTGGTTATTACTAACAAAACACTACATGGCATGGAGCTTAGCTATCTGAGGGACTATCTGTCTCTTATAGTGTCTGCCTGTCCTGTGCAATCAGACAGAGTTGTTTGCTTCAGGCCTGGTTGATCAAGCAATGTCATCTAGCAGGACCCAGGAAATGGGCCTTTTCTGTCCTGGCACCTGACTTTTGGAAGAAGCATTCCTTAGAGATTTGTATAGCTCCCACCCTATCTGCCATCAAGTGAGCCTTAAAAACTTGTCTCTTTCCCCAGGCCTTTGGTTAGGACGTTTAGTGGGTCCTTTAGATTGGCACTGATATGAGAAGGCTTTTTTTTTAATGTTACCTTTAGGTGACTGTGTTCCTTTTATATAATATTGTTTTTGTCCTTAAACTTGAGAGACTGGCCAGAGTCATTTTGGAGTTGGGCAACCTAAAAAATGGATCAACGAACAAACCAATAGCTGAAAACATCTTCCCTCTTGGCCAGTTTGAGAGGTCAAGTCTTCTTCCATCTCACCCTTTGAAGATATGACAACTGAGCTTGGAAGGTGTAGAATATCAGGTTCCAGAACTGGCACAACTCTAGAACCAAAACCTCACCCCTCCCTTCTTGTGTAGAGGCTATAGAAATCCATACAGACAAGCATCTCCCACTTAGATGCTAAATGCTAAATGCTGAAGGAGCTCTGATGCACAAGCTGTGTATGAAGAACTCTTGCACGAGACCCTCATGTACCTGTCAGGTGGAATTTATTTTGACTGTCCCAGAGGCAGGTTGATGCTGTCTAAAGGATGGTGGTGTCCTCGCTCTCCTCCAGGGAGCAAACATTTCCAGTTCAACTGGGCTGAAGAGGGGCAAAGCGGAGACAAAGACACTATGCTCGTTTCTGCCTGAAGTCAGCTTCCTCTGACGGCTTTGCAGTTGGGGATCAAACGCTTGGTGGAATATTCAAGAAGAGAAATGTCTAATTCATCTTTAAAAACCCATCCAAGTGTCAGTTTCTGGTTCCTCTGGCAGTTTTCCTCATGTTACCAAAACTGAAGAGAAGAGAAACAAAACATGAGCAAGTTGCACAGTTAACCTTGAAAAATAGGATTTGGACATATTTTTAGAAAATCTACAGGCTCTGCAAAAATTATGGTTTAAGAAAGGTCTAATTCTGGGGACAGCAACACTTCTTACAGTGTGCAAAAGGTTGGTGATATTTCCCATGATCCTAGTTCTGCCATTGGAAAAGAACTGCTGTTAAGAAAGAAAAAAGTAACCTTTTTACAAATTTATAGAAAAAACACAAAAAAATTCAGTTGGAAATTTAATGTATTTAAAGAAGTCGCAAAGTTGGTTTATAAATACATAAATAATTTTTGGATGAGTAAGTAGGAAGTCACACTTTTATGTTTTATGTTATGTTATGTTATGTTATGTTATGTTATGTTATGTTATGTTATGTTATGTTATGTTATGTTATGTTATGTTTTATGTTACCTTACCTTACCTTACCTTACCTTACCTTACCTTACCTTATGTTATGTAATATTATGTAAAGTTATTTTAATATTAAAATAAAAATTTATATTATATAAAAAAAAAAGAAAGAAAGAAAAAAGTGATTGATACAACCAGGAGCTTGTATATTGCAGGCCTCTATATTATACCAGGATAAGATGTTGGTCAGTAGGAAACCAAGTTCTCAGATTGTGGTTCAGGCTGTTCTGGATAGGTTGCATTTACCTGAAAAAGCAGTTCTGCAACCTTAGAATGCTCTACTGTCTCCCCCTGCTACATCTAGATTTCTAGATGGCAATTGTGGCAAGAATTGTCTGCAAAATTTGATTTAATAGAATTGTTGTGAATGTTTTGGAGTTCATCAAATCTGGCAACAAAAGCTCAGAATGAGCCGAGTTCAGCAAAGCACAGCAAAACAAACAGGGCTTCCTCAAAAATGTTCAAAATCAAAGAGAGAGAATAATCAGTCTAGAAAAGGCAGAGCTGCTCAGCTCCTATTTTGGCGCATTCTTTTCCAACAAGTATAATAGAATCCAAGTGTTGGAAAGGGCCACAAATGGCCATCCAGTCCAATCCACTTGCTAAGTTTAGGAATCCAAAAGAAAACATCCCTAATAGATGGCTATCAAGCATTCTTTTGAAGGAGGACGGGAGTCTAGCCACCCTATGAAAAAACGGGTTCCAGAGTCAAACTGCTGAGAATGTTTAACCATTATTCCACGTCCTGTGTTTTGGAACAATAGAAAGCAAGCCTCTGTCAGGTTCCCCAATCACAACTTCTCAGAACCTTTTATTGTTTTTCCCTGCATGAAACCTGCAAGTCTGGAATGATAGCTGGGAGGGGGCATGCCAGGAGTGTGAAAGCAAGTTGTTTGGACTATCTCTGGAATCCAAGGTCGGGCTGTTGGAGACATCTGCATGGAGCAGTGCAAAGCTGGCATGAAGGGAGGGCTATGGGTAATGGGGGTGGGGAAGAAGAGGCTTGACTTTTGAAATGTTTAATTTGGGAAAAATTAAACAGTGCAGAATCTGGGGGTCCTCCTGGACTCACGACTCCTGCTCAAAGAGCAGGTGGCAGTCATGGCCAGGAGGGCCTTTGCACAGCTTTGAGTTGTGTGCCAGCTACACCCTTTCCTGGATTGGGATGCCCTCGAACAGTCACTCATGCCCTTGTCATCTCCCATATAGATTATTGTAATGCACTCTTCATGGGGCTACCCTTGAAGAGTATCCGGAAGCTTCAGCTGGTCCAGAATGCAGCAGCACGGGCAGTTATGGGTGCTATAAGATCAGCACATGTGACACCTCTGCTGCGCAAGCTGCATTGGGTACCAGTTTGCTTCCGGGTCCAATTCAAGGTGTCGGTTATCACCTTTAAAGCCCTACATGGCATGGGGCCAGGGTATCTGAGGGACCGTCTCATCCCGATAACATCGACCTGCCCCACCCGTTCATGCAGAGAGGGCATGCTTCGGACCCCTTCAACAAGAGCATTTCAGCTAGCAGGGTTCAGGAGGCGAGCCTTCTCTGCGATAGCACCTGCATTGTGGAACATCTTGCCCCCAGAGGTGAGGCTGGCCCCCTCACTCCTGACCTTCTGGAAGTCTCTTAAGACCTGGCTCTGCCACCTTGCCTGGGACGACGGAGGTGGTAGTGCCTCCTGGGGGTGGCTGGCCCCATAGTGCCTTGATCCTGATAGTGGATTTTACCATCTTTTGGATTTTTACTTATTCTATCTATTTATTGTTTTATTGTAATTTCAGGTATAGATTTTAACCTTTGGTATTTTGTAAACTGCCCAGAGTCCCCTATTCGGGGAGATGGGCGGGCATAAATTAAATAAATAAATAAAAAAGTGGGAACTTTCATTCACAACTTTCTTGTTGATCTGTGTACTACTTTCCATTAAATGAGATTCTGTAATTCTTTTGCATGAGCTTGTTTTAATTGGAATTGAGTATAGCAGTCATTACATAAAGTTGCGAATCTAAAAGTTTTGATTCTACCCAGAAAGATTTCTGAGGAGAGTCGAATTTTGAACAGTATGTTGGAAACGGCATCTGTAAACTTAACCAGCTCAGAAATGGAAGAGGCAGCAAGGCAACCACTGCAACCAGAAGTGATGGTGCTAGAATTAGGGACTGGCACCTGTGGAGATTTGGAAGCCGGAGAAGTGATTGGAATCTCGATACCTTCCCGAGACTGAGCGTTGGAGAAAGACACAGCATTGATCACCCTGGAGAGAGGAGAGAACAACACCTCCACCAACACAAGCAGGACAAGCCATGGTATATAAACAGAGAGCAAGTCCCACTCCCTTTTCGCACTGAAGATGTTGCCTACCCTGGCAATGAAACATCTGCAAGAAAACAACAAGGCTCAGAGAGCACCAAGGACTCCACAGTTCAACCCTGATCTACAAATATTCACTTTCTTTGGCTTCCTGTAAAGTTTCCACATGTTAAAGTTTATTGTGGCCCGCATAGCCAACAATTCTGTCATCTTGAGGCTACCCTGGCTATGGAAAAGAAACCCCCAGGTAGATTGGGAAGTTGGAAGTTTGAAATTCAAAGATGGCTTTTATCCAGGATGGCAATCAAATGGTGACTTCCCCAAAAAGCCATTGGCATTGGCAGCCCCCATAAATCAGGACCACCTTTTAACCCCTGTGGAAGAGGAAATCCCCAAAAGGACATTGGCAGCCACCATGACCCAGACCCAACCTTGTTCCTCTGTTGAAGGGGAAATAGTAATTCCCAACTGTTACAAAGACTTTACAGATGTATTTGGGGAAAAGGAATGCAATCAATTACCTCCCCATAGAAAAACTGATTGTGCTATTGAAATTGATCCACAAGCCAAATTGCCAAAACCCAAATTGTATGCTATGTCTAAAAAAGAATTGGGTGTTCTCGGGGAATTCATTGATAAAAACTTAGCCCGGGGTTTCATTGAACCTTATTATTATCTAGACCCCTTTCAGTCAGTTTTCAGACCAGGGCATGGGACGGAAACTGCATTGGTCGTGCTTATGGATGATCTTTGGCAGGAGCGAGATGGAGGCAGTGCATCCATTCTCGCTCTTCTTGACCTCTCAGCGGCATTCAATACCGTTGACCATGGTATCCTTCTGGGATGGCTCAGGGAGTTGGGGGTGGGTGGTGTGGTTTTACGCTGTTTCACCTCCTTCCTCCAGGGCCGATCCCAGTTGGTGTTGATAGGGAGCGAGAGAGCCAGTCCACGGGCCCTTCTTTGTGGGGTTCCGCAGGGCTCGGTACTCTCGCCACTCCTTTTTAACATCTACATGAAACCGCTGGGCGAGATCATCCGTCACCACGGGCTGAGGTATCATCAATATGCCGATGATACCCAGTTATACATCTCCATCCCGGGTGAAGTAAGTGATGCAGTGACCACCCTGTCCAAGTGCCTGGGGGCTGTAGGGGTCTGGATGGGGAAAAACAGGCTTCAGCTGAACCCTGGTAAAATGGAGTGGCTGTGGATTAATGGCCCCTCGGTTTCTGGGAATTTGTCAACTTTAGTTCTGGATGGGGTCGCACTTCCCCAGACAGACCCGGTGCGTAACTTGGGGGTCCTCTTGGACTCACGACTCCTGCTCAAAGAGCAGGTGGCAGTCGTGGCCAGGAGGGCCTTTGCTCAACTTCGTGTTGTGCACCAATTACGCCCTTTCCTTGACCGAGAGGCCCTTCAAACGGTCACTCAAGCCCTGGTTGTCTCTCATATAGATTACTGCAATGCACTCTACATGGGGCTACTCTTGAAGAATATCCGGAAGCTACAGCTGGTGCAGAATGCGGTGGCACGGGCAGTTTTAGGCGCATCAAGATCTGCACACATAACACCTCTGCTCCGTGAGCTGCATTGGTTGCCAGTTTGCTTCCGGGTCCAATTCAAGGTGTTGGTTATCACCTTTAAAGCCCTACATGGCACGGGACCAGATTATCTGAGGGACCGCCTCATCCCCATGACATCTTCCCGTCCCACCTGATCTTGCAGAGAGGGCATGCTGCGGACCCCGTCTATGAAAGAATTCCACCTAACGGGGTCCCGGAGACGAGCCTTCTCTGCAGCGGCTCCTGCCCTATGGAACATGCTTCCACCAGGGATAAGACAGGCCCCCTCGCTCCTGGATTTTAGAAAAAAATTAAAAACCTGGCTCTGTGACCTTGCCTAGGGCAAAAAGGAAAGCAGTCAAACCTGGGGATGGCTGATTCCTTAGAGCCACCTTAGATATTTAAAATATTTTAATTGTAGTCAACGTCACTTTAGAACTATCTGCCTCTTGGATTTTATTTTATTTTATTTTATTTTATTGTAATTTATTGGAATTCTATTTTTATCATAGTTTTTATTATATTTTGTTGATATTGTGTTGTGAACCACCCAGAGTCCCTCCTTGAGGGGGAGATGGGCGGTTATAGAAATTCAATAAATAAATAAATAAACCTGCAACCTCTCCAATGGTTGCACCTGTTTTGTTTTGTACAAAGAATAATTTGTACATTGAGGATATGCACTGATTATCAAGGTTTAAATGCCATTTCCATGACAAATCAATATCCTCTCCCATTAATGAAATACATGTTAGCTCATCTATCCAAAGGAAAAAAATTTACCAAATTGGATTTGAGGGAAGCCTATTTCAGAATACACATTCGAGAAGGGGATGAATGGAAAACTGCTTTCAATTGCCCTCTTGGCTCTTTCCAATATCGGGTCATGCTGTTCAGCTTGTCTGAAGGACCTGGGGTGTTTATGCATCTGATAAATGAGGTTTTGCATGAGTATTTATACAAAGGTGTATTAGTATATCTTGATGACATCCTAATCTACACAGAAAACGAGAAGGAACATGTTGAATTGGTCAAGAAAGTGTTAGCCAAGCTTAGAGAAGCTAAGCCGTATGCAAAATTATCCAAATGTGTATTTCATAAGGAAAATTTGGGCTATTTGGGGTATCGGGTGTCCAGCAAGGGCATAGAAATGGATCCAGCCAAAGTCCAGGACATTTTGGCGTGGGAACTGCCACACATGTGCAGACAGTTGCAAAGATTCTTGGGGTTCGCTGGATTCTATCGCCAATTTATAAAGAACTTTGCTCAAATTGCTCTCCCCTTAACTGATTTGCTGAAAACAAAAGGGAAGGGAGAGATGAAAACAGTTACAAGCCCCGGGGCAGTATTGAATTGGTCGGCTGAGTGCCAAAAGGCTTTCGAACACCTCAAGTCTCTTTTCATTGCTGAGCTGATATTGATACATCCAGACCCTTTGAAACCCCTAACAATTCATGCTGACGCATCAGATACAGCTTTAGGGGACATTTTATTACAAAAAGACCACACTGACACCCTGCACCCCTGTGCATATCTATCTCGTAAATTCACAGAAACTGAACACAGGTGTCATGTATGGGAGAAAGAGGCTTTCGCAGTCAAATGTGCTCTGGATACCAGGAGGCATTTTCTGGAAGGAGCTCAACATCCTTTTGAGGTTTGGACTGATCATAAAAATTTAGAAGTGTTTTTACCCCAAGACGATTGAACGCTAAACAAATTCACTGGGCTCGGTTTTTTAGCTGATTCAATTTCACCCTGAAATATTTTCCTGGAGGGAAAAATTTCCTTGCTGACACTTTTTCTCACTTACCTCAACACAACAGCCAACAAACAGAAATTGTAGACACTGTGCTTTCTTCTAACCAACTGGGGATGACTGCTGTAACCCGCAGTCAAACTTTACCAGAAAAAGTGAAAGTGCAATCCGATATGCAACATGAATTAGAAACAGAGTTGCAAACAGACACTTGGCTTGCAAACACCAAAGCTATGTTAACAGCTCACAATGGGCTGTGGTGGTTTGAAGGGAAGTTATATATTCCTGAAACTTTGCACAAGAAATTTTTGCAAAGATCCCATGATGACAAAACTGCTGGACATTTTGGGTTTGTTAAAACTCTTCATTTAGTACAGAAGCAATTCTGGTGGCCCACTTTAAGAAAAGACATCAACGACTATGCATCCAGCTGCCCTGTCTGTGCTAGGGCTAAGAAAAAAAGCAGAAAACCTCAAGGACTTTTACAGCCCGTAGCTAATCCTTCCCAACCTTGGAAACAAATTGCCATGGACTTTATTGTCGAATTACCAGAAAGTCAAAAGAAAACTGTCATTTGGGTGGTGACTGATTTATTTTCTAAACAAGCTCACTTTGTACTGTGCATTTCAATCCCCACAGCACCTCATCTTGCCAAACTCTTTATACAACACGTGTACAGTTTACATGGAAAACCTGACTGTGTAATCTCAGATCGAGGAACACAGTTCACTTCTAAGTTTTGGAAATCATTTTTAAAATTAATTGGCACTGAACAAGCCCTCAGCAATAGTTCCCATCTGCAGACTGACCGAGGGACTGAATGATTGAACTCTACTCTTGAGCAATTTCTTCGTTGTTATATTAATTACCAACAGGATGACTGGGATGACCTTTTACCATTTGCTGAAATTGCATACAATAACTCTGTTTATCAAAGCACTGGTCTTTCCCCTTTTCAAGTTGTAAATGGCCTGGAATTCGCTCCGATTCCTGAACTACCACTGCAAAACCCCAAGGACTGTTCTGCCACTGATTGGAGTAAACAAATTGCTGCCACTTGGCCCATGATACAACAGGCTTTAGCTCATGCTAAAGAAACTTACAAGAAATGTGCAGATCTTAAACAGTCTCCCGAATGGAACATGAAAGTGGGGAAAAAAGTTTATCTATCCACAAAATTTCTTCGGTCCCCTCAAACATCAAAGAAACTTCGCCCAAATTTGTAAGACCTTTTCCTATCACCAAAATCATAAATCCAGTCACAGTGCAATTACAACTGAGAATTTATACAGAATTTATTTATTTATTGTGATATTTATACCCCACCTATCCCCTCCCTAATGGAGAACTCTAGGCGGCTTACATCAACAATCCTTTTATAAAATTATACAATTCACCGCGCATGAACGGAGGGGGTGAGGGAACCGACTCTTCTAAGGCTCCGGACTACAATTCCCAAGATGCCTTGAGCCGGCTGCTGACTTCCTGTAGATGTTACTTACGGGTTCGTCGTCACCGCCGACATTCGATCTTCCTCCAATCTTTTTCTCCTCC
Source organism: Charina bottae (assembly GCA_023362775.1). NCBI lineage: Eukaryota > Metazoa > Chordata > Lepidosauria > Squamata > Charinaidae > Charina > Charina bottae. The sequence goes on along the minus strand of JALMGJ010000013.1, from coordinate 270,936 downwards.
GGTGGAACCGACTTCCCAACAGGACGCCAGCAAATTTTCCCACTTAAGGTGGTACCCATTTATCTACTTGCTAGGCTTTTGAACTGTTGGTTTGACAGGAGCTGGGACTAGCAACGAGAGCTCACCTTGTTGCGCGGGGGGTTCGAACTGCTGACCTTCTGAACCCTGGTCTACAGCTCAGCAGTTTAACCTGCTGAGCCACCGTGTCCCCAGAATTCATCCTGTTTTACACTGCAGCCTTTTGAAACCACTCCATGAATCTCAGCACTGGAATCCTGAACCACCTACTCCAAGTCCTATCCTAATTGATGGAGAACAACATTTTGAGGTTCAAGAAATTCTTGATCCTCACAAGCATTGAGGCAGTCTTCAATACCTGATTAAATGGAAACATTTCAGTGACAATGAATGGGTCTCCAGTCATCATGTAAATTCCCCTGTTTTGCTTAAACGCTTTTATAACAAATACCCTGACAAGCCTCACAATTAACCTCTGACTATTAAGTAATGTGCTTTGTATACTTGCATTATTAACCATTTTTCTGTTAAGTTTCTTTTTTCCAGGTGGGAGATATGTCAGGCTCCCCAATCACAAGTTCTCAGAACCTTTTATTGTTTTCGCGTGCATGAAACTTGCGAGTCTGGAATGAGAACTGGGAGGGGGCATGCTAGGAGTGTGAAAGCAAGTTGTTTGGACTATCTCTGGAATCCAAGGTCGGGACGTTGGAGACATCTGCATGGAGCAGAGTTTTATTGTTTTTAATAATTTTTGAGATCAGAGCTATAGAAATATTGAGAGATCAATGAACTGAAACATTTGCAGTAGAAAAAAAAATGCTGCTTTTATTTTAAAATGAAGAAACAAAACTTAGTTGGCTTTCTGCTCTCCTCAGCCGAGAAGAGCACATGGCTAATTAACATATGAATTACTACATAGCTGTAGGCAGTTGCCTCTCCGCTCTTGCACTCACACTCTTAACACAAAAGGAAGATTTACAATATAAAGCCTTTACAATAACAACTTGGCATTACCTGAGTGGACAACATTTAGCATGTGACCACTCTGACTCAGCACACCTATTACTTATTTGGAAAAGAACCAACAGGTAACTTTCTGATTGGTCAAGACAAACCAGACCTTCAGGCACCAATTAATCAACATTCCTGAGGAGGGAGTTAACATGAGCCCTCCTGACTCCAACAGAAAAAACTTTTCAGTCTGACTTTTAAAATAGCTTTCCATATTCTTTCCAAATCATAAAATCATAGGGACGCGGATGGCTCAGCAGGTTAAACAGCTGAGCTGTAGGCTGCCGATCAGAAGGTCGGCAGTTCGAACCCCACGCGCGAGGTGAGCTCTCGTTGCTAAGTTCTAGCTCCTGTCAACCCAGCAGTTCGAAAGCCTAGCAGGTAGATAAAATGGGTACCACCTTAAGTGGGCTAACTTGCTGGCGTCCTGTCGGGAAGTCGGCTTCACCGGAGGAGAGGATCGGAGGAAGATCGAATGGCAGTGGTGACAACGGACCCGGATGTGACAGCTACAGGACGTCAGCAGCCGGCTCAAGGCATCCTGGGAATTGTAGTCCGGAGCCTTGTAGAGTCGGTTCCCTCACCCCCCTCCCTTCACGCACGGTGAATTGAATTTGGTGAATTGTATAATTTGAATTGTATATATATGAATGTAAGCCGCCTAGAGTCCTCCATTAGGGAGGGGATAGGCGGGGTATAAATATCACTATAAATAAAAATAAATAAAATAAAATATATACAACACAGCACGAGGTTGGCATGAAGGGAGGGCTATGGGTAATGGGGAAGAAGAGGCTTGACTTTTGAAATGTTTAATTTGGGAAAAAAGCAGGAACTTTCATTCACAACTTTCTTGTTGATCTGTGTACTACTTTCCATTAAATGAGATTCTGTAATTCTTTTGCATGAGCTTGTTTTAATTGGAATTGAGTATTGCAGTCATTACAGCCTCAGTACTCTTATATGTGATATACTTTTGGTTATTTGAGGACTACTATCCTATTTTCCCCCTCAGTTGCCTAAGGAAGGCCAGCTTTCACCCATTCACAAGCAAAAGAGAGATACTAGATCAGGCCATTACCAAAGCAAGAGACAGGTGGAAAGCATCCCACTCACCAAAAGAAATGTTTTTTTTATGACTAGGAGAAAGAGGTGCAAACATTTGAATCTTACATTTGATACCCAGCAGTCACTGGAACTTACACTTTTCTCCAACTTACTGAGTAAGATATTGAAGCCAGCTATCTAGCTACTTAATTACCATCTATCCAACTCACCCTTAACTAGCAAACTATGCAGTACAGGTAGTCCTCACTTAACAACCATTTGTTTAGTGACAGTTTGGACTTACAACAGTGTTGAAAAAAATGACCTACAACCGGTTCTCACACTTATGACCATCACAGCGTCCCCGCGGTCATTTGATCATGATTTGGGCGCTTGGCAACCAGTTCACATTTATGGCCATTACAATGTCCCGTGATTGCCATTTTTGACCTTCCCAGTCAACTTCTGGTAAGCAAAATTGATGTGGAACTGCATGATTCACTTAACAACCACATGGCTCACTTAGTGCCCACAGTGATTTGCTTAATGACCACCACAAAAAAGAACATAAAATCGGGTTGGATTTACTTAATGACCGCTTTGCTTAGCAACCAAAATTCTGGTCCCAATTGTGGTCGTTAAGCGAGGACTGCCTGTATGTCATACCGTACTCAAATGCATTGCTGAAGTCAGTGTCTACACCATTCCTATAATCTATTAAGGAAGTTTCCCAGTGAAAAGAATGAGTAATGAAGATGACCTTGATGGAGATAGGCGAGATCTGCTACCAAAGCGAGAAAGGGAAAAATATGTCAAGTCAAAAACAAGCAGAAAATTTGCAGAATTAACAATTCCTGTATGTGTTTTTACTTTGTTTTCATATCTTCACTAATCCCCCACTGAAATTATGTATACTTGTGCTTTAGTTTTCTTCTTCATTTAGGATTTCTCAACATCTTGAGCTTTTTCTATCAGTTTTTCCTGCTGTAGGATCCTACTTACTGTATCATTACTCTGAGTTCATTAAAATCCACTCTTTTGAAGTCCAAGATTTATGTTTGAGTACACTCAGTTTTAGTTCCAACTTGATAGAATTTTTCAGCAGGGGGCTAGGGATTTCCTGGAAGGCTTAGGGCTAGGGCTAGGGCTAAGGTAGGCAGAGCTGTTCGGCAGGGCTTGCTTCTCAGCAGAAGTCTCTTATCACCAGGACGCCATGTCCTTTTGAAATATCTGCCATTTGCTTGTGGAAGGTAACATCCACTCTTTCTCCTCTTCCCTCCTACCATCACCACTCAGTGTTATTGGTGCACTTAAGTCATGGTAGTCCTTCCGGTTCGAAGAAGACACACTCTTGTGCAGTTCATCTGTGAACACGGAGGTGGCTCTGCAGCACCAGTCTGGAAGCGCAGCGTCTAGCACAGTAGGGGCACCGGGAGTCCATTGTTGTAGTAACTGGAGACACTTCAGCCCAGACTGAAGAAGCTACTTGGACAAGCAGCGAAATGTTTCAACCAAGAGAAAGAAATCCAGTTGCCCTGACTCAACCTACAGACAATTCCACCTGGATGACTGAGAATCTTCATCGACACGTCGACACTTAAGTATCTATTTTCAATGTACCACCATATCTGAACATCTCCCTTAGTTTTAATGCGTATTCTTAATTTTCAGGGATGTCTGGAGGCCCCCAGAAAGATTTGTCATAAATCATAAAGTTTTGTGATCCTGGAAAGTTAATTAAATAATTTAGTGGCTGTAACATTACAAATGTCATATTTTTCACTAGAAGAGTCAGAAACATTCAGATTAACAGAAGCCCTTCACGTTTAGCTAATCCAACTGCAGAAGCATTGACAGCAAGTTGCAACATTTCACTTTATGCTCCAGTTAATGGAGGCTGAATTCAAAAAGGGCAAAGCTGCTCTTTAGCATGTTTTCTATGCCATGCCAATCTTCTGAGGACATTTCTTTCAGCTCATAGGAGGGTAGAAAGGGAAGTGGTGGAGAACGTCTGATTACTTGGAGGGAGTGATTTCTCGGTCAGGAGATTTAGATCATTAGCAGAATCAGAAGTTCCTTTATTTTTTTAAACTACCTGTTATTCTTGCAGCAAGCCTCTTTTGTCATCCCACCATTATTGGAGAAAGGACAATAGACACGTTTTTCACTTAAGAATTACTTTAATTAAACAGAAATTATATGCCTGCATGTTGTAAAGTAAGGATGAGATTTGTTTCAAGGGATAGGGGGCATAATACTTTGACCCAAAGTACGATTTTTGGGATTGAGGGCAGTTTAGGGGATTGAGAAGCTTTAAGGTGGGGATAGGAGTAGTTCGTTTTCCATTCCCTCTCTCAACTTTATAAAAAATAAAATAAAAACAAAAATGTGCCACTAGAATCTAGCCATTTTGCCTTTGAATGGCATGGCCTCGGGGCACTAAGGGTCACAAATGATGCACTGGGGCCACAAGTTGGCTAGCCCTTTGTAAAGCAAAGCACAGCCTCTGAGCCTCCACCTTATTCCGAGAAATCATTCTGGGAATCACATAGCCCCACCAGCATTCCTAGAGAGGAAAAAGGGTGAGTGGGTGCTTTGTTTGGAAATTTAGTATGCAGCTACCTAGGAAAAGGAGAGGGGTTTAAATAGAGGTAGTAAGAAGTGTCAGAGAAAACGTTTGGATAAATCAGAATTTTATCCCCCTTGGCTCCTATTTTGTGAACGAACAAGCCTTTTTGAGCAGCCCTTTTGAAAGAGAAGTCTAAAAATTCCACATTTGCCCACCAGCCAAAAAGGTTTATGGATCCAAGCTGGGTGTTCCTGTCATCTACTTAACCTTTATGCCCACATCCAGGTTACATGCAAAACATATCTATCTCTCTTCCATGTACACACTGTCTGTGAAAACAGACTGAGGGATTAAAAGGGTACGATCCAGCAGGGCACTGTTTATGTTATGTTCCCCATCCATTCTGCCACCTGTGTGCTGGACCATGTCCCTCCTGGTTGGTTAAGGTCTGTCTGGGGGTGTTATGTGGTTGGGTCCAAGCGGTGATTAATAGCTCACCAGTAGAGGGTTAGCCACCTACCTTGAAAGACCCTCCTCTTAAGAGGTCATCCTTGGATGGAATCATGACGTACAACATTCATCCAGTCTCCAACCTCTCCCTTTTAGGGAAGGTTGTTGAGCGGGTGGTAGGCGCTCTACTTCAGAGGACCCTGGATGAACCTGTGGCAGGTTCCAGTTGATGTTGGGGGGGGGGGAGATCTAGCGCTAGGTGTCTACAATGTGGGGTGCCTCAGGGCTCAGTGCTTTTGCCTCTTCTCTTTCACATCTACACAAGAGTGCTGGGAGAGGTCATCCAGCAGCATGGGGTGTGGTATCATCAGTATACTGAGGACGCCCATCTCTTCAGCCCTATCCCTGGGCGACTAAGTGATGGTGTCTCAGTGCTGGCCTGGAAGCTGTAAGGTTTAGGGTGGGGAGGAATTGGCTTTGACCCAACCCTGGCAAATGGGCCAGGTTATTTGTGGGACCATCTCTTCCTGAGGGTATCTGTCCTTTCCACTAGGTCTGATAGAGTCCCTTCCCTCAAATGAATCACCTAGAGGGACCTAGACAGAGTGCCTTCTTGGTAGCTGCCCCTGCCTTTTAGAACATCTTCCCCACTGAGATCCATCCTCCTAGCCTTCCAAACAGCTGTGAAGACCTGGCTTTTCCTGCAGGCATTGGGGTAGTGTGAGGCTGGAGCCCAGAAAAGTTTGGGGATGTGGCCACTGGGGGTGCTGGAAGTTTTCTGTGTTCATTACACCTCCAGTCACTGGGACAATGTGAATCTCTAGGCAGAGAGGACAGGGCTGATGTTTAGAAGTTGGATGGTTTCCAATCAAGTTTTCAATATCGCCACTAACAGAGAGATTATTCACTTTCTGTTTCTGGTTTGAGGGGTTTATTTTTTTTATAACAATTTTATTAAGTTAAAGCAAAGATAAAAGCTTGTGATAACCCCCAGTGTCAGAATTCCCAACAAAGAAATCCCTCAGGCAGTTACTCTAAGGATCCATTTATTCAGGATTAGTACACTTCAGGGCAGCAGAAACCTCGAATAATGTTTTTCACGCCGAAAAGAGCCTTATTAAAGCAACGGCAAAGACACCCATGAAAGCCCAGCCATAACAAACCAATTCCCGCTCCAAGAATCCCTCCCCCCTACGGAATGTCCTTCAGGGAGCAGGCGTTATCAGTTCTCTCAAAGTGATGCAGAAGGCAAAGTCTCTGAAGCCAAGTACAGCACATCCGCGACCTACATGTGTATAAAAGGCAGAAGCATGGCAGACGAATATGTGAGGCTGACAAAGCTACAGAAAAACAAAAAACTACAAAGAAAAAATTCTTTTCTTTGGTTTGAGGGGTTTATGAATAGTAGCTCTCTGTTGCTAATCTAATCAAACTTTTATGCTGATGTAATCACAGGACTCTCAACAGCTTACAAGACAGCATAAAAATAAGGCAAGTGAAGCCAGAACTTTTGGCATCAGGTCCCAAAGCCTTCTGGGAAAGCTCAGTCTTCAGCTTTTTCTGGAAGGTGGACATTGTTGGCAACAAATGAATCTCCAGTATCTGCAGTAATGGGTTGTCCTGGTTAATATTTGGCTGGTGCATTTTGCACTAGTTACACTTTCTGGGTGATCTTCAAGGGCAGTTCCATGTAGAGCATGTTATAATAATCTTGTGAGGTGTCAATGAATGACTGCAGCCAGCAGCTTCTTCTCCAGAAATGGTTGCAATTCTTCTGGCCATAGCTTCTATCTGCTATTCCTGCAGGAACTAGATCCCAGGAACATTTTAGATTGCACACCCACTTTTTCTGGGCAGCAAAACCATATCCAGAGCTGAAGTTGGTATAGTCCCAGAATCAGTCAGCTCAGCTGCCACTCCATCTTGGTAGGGTTGAGTCTCAACCTCTTTATCCCTCTCCAACTTTGCAGTTCGCTACCAGGAGATGTGGTGCTGGCTACCAGCTTGGCTGGCTTCAAAAAAGGGCTGGACCACTTTATGGAAGTCCTGGGGATCAGTGGCTCTTAGCCTTGATGGCAGTGGGAGTGCCTCTGAAGGCCATCTGCTGGAGGTTAGTGGGCTCCCTTGTGCAGTTGGTTGGCCACTGGGAGAACAGCCTGGGGTAGAGAAGTGTAACTGGGTATAATCAGCGTATTAATGAGAGCAAACCCCAAATGACAGACAATCTTCCCGAGTGTCTGTTTCATAATAAAAGTAAGTAATAAGAAATTGTTTACAGGGGGAAACCATGTTGAATCTTTCAAATTTAAATCAAACCACTGGAAATGAGTCATATGTAAATAGGATACAGTGTGAACTGCAGCTAAAGCTGGTAAGTAATGTTATTAGTGTTGCTGTAGCTAAAAAGCACATGGATAGCACATACCCTTTTACAGATGAAGCTGGAGTTATAGAGGTCATGCAACCTGAGTGACAGATGCTGCCGCTCTTAAGGGACCTTTACATTGATTGGCATTTGAATCACCACAGTTTCCATCACCAAGTGACCTAGCAACGAGAAGCAGAATCCTCAAAACACAGTATCATTCATGGAATGTGTCTGAGCCCAACTTGAAGGCGTCAGTAATGTACCTCTCTACTTTAGGAGGAAGCAACCTATGAAATATTTTATTTATTTATTTATTTATTTATTTATTTATTTATTTATTTATTTACGTATTTATACCCCGCCTATCCCCTCCCTAGACGGAGGGCTCTAGGCGGCTTACAATAATTGAATTCATACATATTATACAGCATATATATTAACAATGTTTACCTGCGCGTTAGGAAGGGGGTGAGGGAACCGGCTCTTCTTCCGCAGGTATCAGACTACATGCCCCAGAATCCCTCGCTTCCGAGCCGGCTGCTGACGTCCTGGAAGTTGTCATTCGGGATCCGCCGTCCTCCGCCACCATCCATGGGGCTCACCAGATCTTCTTCGTTCCAAGGGCGACCCCTGACAGGACGCCAGCAAATTGACCCACTTTAACGTGGTACCCATTTATCTACTCGCATTAGCTTTCGAACTGTTGGGTTGACAGAAGCTGGGGTGAATGGCGAGAGCTCACTTCGCCACGCGGGGATTCGAACTGCCTACCATTAGACCGGCAGTCTTTTATAGCTCAGCGGTTTAACCCACTGAGCCACCGCACCCCATAATATTGAGGAGCCATGTGATGTAAGAGCAGAAAAACCTGACCACATGGGTACAGGTGGTGGTTAAGGTAACCAGTCAAGGACTCTGACCTGATACCTAAGCTATCAAAAGTATCCAAACCCAGATGATCATATCTTGCTAGCTTTTGGGAATGCCCAATTCATCTTTTGGCCAGGAGCTATCTAAGTGTTGAATCTACTTAGCTGTGCTGCAAAACATAGTTTGCATGCCCACTAAAACTTAAGCATGTTCTTTCCCCCATCAGCTGTCCTGGCTTCAGCTCCATATATTATTCATTACAATCAAATATGACACAGTGGTGAGTCCATCAGCTTGCTTTTCATATCAGAATTGCTTTTATTGAGTAACACACACTGGAGCCCCTGCAGTCTGGGCTGAAATGAGCAGTTCCCTCATTGTAATAATGTGTTTCTGTCATCTCCTTATTATCAGCATGATAAAAGATGAAATATTCACAGATGCTGCCCTTCTAACCTGATCACAGTTTGATATTTGAGCTTTGAAAATGAGTTTTATAAGCCTTAATATACTCCTTGGCGGGGTGACCCCTGAAATTAAACATTATTACAGAGCGGATATTTAAAAAACAGCGGCTGCAAATTACATCAGAATGAAAATATTAAGGCATATTATGACTTTACCAAGTGGAAGCTGACTGGTGTGGAAGCTACAGATGCCATAAAACTCAGCAGGCTGGTGCCAAAAACATCAGGGGGAAAAATAATAGCAGCCATATTTTGATTTCAGTTATGATCTAGCTGGAGCAAACTAAATTATGGGAACTTTTTTCCTCTACAGTCTGGTTTTCCTGGGGGAGGAACCACATTATTGTGAGCTTTATCTTCTCAGTGCTCTTTCATAGTTGGCTTCAACTACATCTTTATTTTTCTCGGTGTGAACACCAATAAAATAAACACCTATTTTTAATGAAACTAGAGACCCCCAGAAGAAAAAGCTAGGCAAACAGCCATATGAAGTTCCTTCTTATGCTGCTCTTTTTGCTGCTTGGAAGGCTTTCTCTCTCCTGGACAGGCAGGGTCAGCTGTAGCGAAAGATTCCACTGGGTGTGCCTACAAAGTGGGCCATATGTTGATGAAGGTTCTCAGTCATCCAGGTGGAACATATTTAATATTAATATTTAATATTTAATTTCATCCTAGAAACATATTTAAGGATTCCCTTACTAACTTTGCTCAGACTGAAGAAGCTTCTTGGATAAGGAGCGAAACGTTTCCACTGAGAAAATAGAAATCCAGTTGACATGATTCAAGCTACAGACTAAAAAGTGGGCATTCAGTGGACTGACTCAGACTAGCTAGCTTTATGAATATACAGTACATCTGAGACATGAACAGACTTCTAAATTCTAAAATTAAAATATCTAAACTTTTGACCCTGAAAACATTTAGTGTGTCATAGATTATGTGATTGCAGATGGAAAATGTGACACGTGTGCTTGGAATATTGTTAGAAGTCCTGTTTCATATTGTCATCAGATAACTGCTCTTCTCTTCCCCCCCACCCCCCAACCCCAGTACCTTTCCATGCCAGTACCCTTGTGCTGGCGTTCTTTTTTTTTTTTTTTTTTTTATTAAATTTTATTAAGTTTTACAATACATAATAAAATTTAAAGTAGAAAAAGAAATAGAAACAGAAATACAAAATAAGAAAAAGATAAAGAAAAAGTGAAGTCAAGAAATAATAAGCAAAGAAAATATAGAAAATAGATGTCCTCCAATCTATCTTTGAACTTAAAGTACAACAATTGATTTTAAATGTTAGTCCTTCATACAGTATACAGGAACTTTTCTTTGTCATATGCCTTTTGATTTCTTTAATCCAATCTTCTAACCTTCATCTTACTGTCTCCCAATAATCCATCTTTGGCTTCCACTCCTTGAAGTAGTAGTTAAATGTTGAATGTTCATTACTACATATTTATATCTTCAATAAAGACCAATTAGTATAACAAATAAAAGCCTTATTTACTTCTAATAAACTACAATATATTCTATTCATATTATGACTCATAACCTAACATGTTATGTAACTTAATACATAATTTAGCAATTCTTATAGTGTTCATACATATATATTTCTATAATTTAATTCTAATATATATATATATCTCCATAAAAAAGGAATTCTTGAATCTCAATTATCCATCTGTAATTTCCATTCCTTGTAGTAGTGTCCATTTAAACTAAATGCATAATCTATCATATCACTTAACCTAATAGCTAATATATCAATTCTTATAATATTCATACAATACATATTGATATATATCATCCTGTAGTAACCATCATTCTAATTCCATCATATCATTATCTTCTCATAAATATATCTCTAAGGAAAACAATATTCTATAATATCAACTTGTGTTTGTATTTAGCATCTTACATTTAGAATATCACTTTTTATATATCCATACAATTTCTCATAACAATTCAAGTCCATATTTTTTCATTAACCTTTATATCCATACAGTTTCTCATATCTTCTGTTTAGGTTATGCCAAAATCACAATACACTGTGGGAGATTCGCAATATACAGCCTGCTCTTTTCTATATCTCATATAGAATATCAGAGCAACCTTCTCTCCCTTTCCACATATTTCACAACATCCATCCAACTGTGCACCCATATTTTCACTCTGTCTCCACTGCCACAACATATCTATACCAAGATTGTAGTGTAAAGCCTTCAGAATGTTCTTCTGAACTAATATACTCAAAATTTCCTCCTTCTGTTTCTCCTCCACTTGAAAAACATTTTTCCTTTCTGTCTCCGTTTCTGTTCTCTGTTCTTTCTCTCTGTTTTGCAGAGTTACGAACAGTAATTCCAACGACCTTTGAATATTTGAAAAAGCCTCAGTAATCTCTCTTCTGAGCTCCTCAGGTACAAGTTGGAAAGCCATCTTTCCTGTGTCCTTCAAATTAAAACAACAACCCTTCTAGTCAAAACAATAATAATGTAATCTGTCCATGGAATACTACCAGCAGAATCTATTAAGCAGAACGTCGTTGTTGTTGTTTGTTTTTTTTTAAAGTCAAAAGAAAAAAGAAAGTTCCAATAATCCAAAATACAGGAGAGAATAATATTTTAAACAGTTTGTAGAAGGAGAAATAAAAAATATATTCCAAATGAAGCAAAATCCAACCAGGGAGGATGTAGAAAAAGACGACAAGGAAAAAAACACGTTACCCTGTGTTTTTATTCTTCAAACTGCGAGCTTTCGTTCTTCAAGCTGCAAGCTGCTTAATCCAAACAAAGAGTTTCTCAAAAAATGAATAGTCATTTAGTTTATCAAGCGAAGAATTACAAACAGAGTCTCTTAAATCCCTCTAATACAAAAGAGAAGTAAAAAAAAAATGCAGACGTTTCATTATGTTGCAAATATAGAGTCCATCAAACTTCCACCAGAATCAGTTATAGCAAAGAAAGCACAAAGTTAGCCAACATTTTCAACAAAGTCCAAAAAATCGATCTTAGATTTCAAAAATATTTTAATCTAAAAAAAAACATTCCTAAAGTGATCTAAAAGCGGCTGGGCGCTCTTGTGTCTCTTCAAAGAGACTTGTTTCCCCTGCGAGAGCCTGATATATCTCGGCCATTGCCTTGCACTTACCCTGTTCCTTCCGCGGTGGAAAACTACAGAAAAAACAAGGGTAGGCAATCCCAATGGCCCCACGAGTAATCTTCTGGTTTCCCCTTCTCCAGGGAAAAAAAAACTTCAGTGGACCACAACTTCTGCAATCCACGCAAGCAAGGGAAATTCAGTCAGCTTCTCTGAGAAATCTGACTGGTCGAGCTGGCAGCCAAGCCTGGAGTCGTGCTGGCGTTCTTGATTTTAAGAGAAAACTATAATTGACCATATACCTTCCATTCCAGAAAAGCAGATTTTAACAAATTTAGGACAAAGTTAAGTTGGATTCTATACTAAGAGAAGGTAACCACAATTGCAAATAACTCCAGTGAGGAAAAAAATTGAAGGCAGCAGGAGAAGCCAATGCATCTGTGCTTCATGAGATCTGAACGTGAGTTTTTAAAAGGTGCGTAGAAGAGGGAGAGACCACCGAGAAAGGAAGCGTGCAACGGTGGTGACGGTCTCAGGAAGGCTCAAGGTCAGAATGAGCTGCGGTTGGCAAAGGGGGCCAAGCCCAGCCACAAGGGCTTTTTCAGATATCATCAACATGAAAGGCAGAGAACATAAGCAATGTACCATCTACTCTGAGAAGACAGGAAAATGCTAACAAAAGGGGCAGAATAACTCCTACTTCACCAATAAGAAGGCAGTTGTGTTCCACTAGGCAATAATAAAAAGCAGAATTAAAGTTTGAGACTCACGAACATGTTCAGGGGATGTGCAAAATGTTATTGATTTATTCAGTCACTCATTCATTCCATTTGTATCCTGTCGCAATCCAAAGCAACTCTCCTTAGCTGGAGGAGCGCAACTGGAGCCCATCATATTCGGATTAGCAAAGAAACTATTTGTGCGCCGGATGGTATAGCAAGGACATAGATACATCGACTTCAGTGCACTCATCAGTTGGTGCCCCTTAAATTGGAGGGGGATTGTTGGGGGATGCTACAAGATGCTAAGATGCCAGGGCTACCAGAACCGAAGGAACACATTCGTCTGTTAATCTGCATACTATTTTTCCTTGGCTCTAACAACCGCAGCCTATACCTCTGGAGGGGTTTTGGCCAGGCTGCAAATAGGGGTGGATAGGGTCCCCCCCAGGCCTTGTGCCTGCAGATGGAACAGTGGCAGGCCCTTCAGCCCCTCTTCAGCCCTCACTCAAGCCTCTCTGACCAAGACTGGTGCCAAAAGGCAGGGGAGACCCCCCCTCTCCTGGAGGACCCTGCACTCCATCAAAGTCAGCACTCGCAAATAAGTGGCAAGCCCTGACCCTTCAGGCAAGCCATGCACCTCACTGCTGAGCAAGAAAGGCTTCCGCTGTGCATGCTCAGCGGGTGTCAGGGTTCATGTTTATGAATCCTGCCATTGGGATTAATCAAGGCTTAGTGCTTGCATAGTAGTTGGGAGGGGGAATGGCAGTTGAGTGTTATGTCTGCTGCTGGAAGCTAGAGACAGCTCGGCCAAGGTCACGCACCTGCAACGGAGTGGAGATGGGACCGTTTGCTTCATGAGATCATCGTTGGTGAATTGGCGCACAGGGGGAAGGGTTAAGAGAGCTTAGTTGGGCGGGAATCAGTATTCAAGTCTTTAGGAGTGCTTCAATGAACATGTATCCTGAATAAAGCTTTATCTGCATTTCAATGAATTGCATGGAGAAGTGTTTATTGGGACATTGTTGTTGAGATCATCACAGAAAGACTTGAATCCACAATCCAGTCGGTTTATCCTGAGGTTACAAGTGGTAACTCCATTTAGTGCCTCCTGAGTGAGAATCGGCTTGTCCAAGCAACTTCAGCATGGAAGAATCTATGGAATGTTTCCAGGCGGAGGAAGGGGAGCAACCAGGCCCCTCTTCAGGTTGGGAAGCGAATTCCAAGGAAGGGAAAAGTGCGGCTGCTGAACCAGAAGCAGCTAAGAAAAAAGCCTCTAAGAAGGTGTCTCGACGGAGTGGCATAGAGACTACCGAGCTAGCCATAGCATGCACCCCTAGAGTGGGAGCGGAATGGTCTGTGGGAATTGGAGGCGGCATCCAGGCTGGGATGGGGAAACGCACGGCTAAGCCCAGAGTGACCCAGTCCCAGAGGATGGCTTCACTGGAAGCGAAGACTGCACGTATTGATTTTGAAATGGAGACTATTAGTCACCAACTACAAACCCTTATCCAATCCGTGCAGCAACTGGCCCTGGCTCCAAAGCAGGAAGGGATTCCAGGGGTGGATTTACAACCTAAATTGATGACCACAGCAGCAGAGAGCGGCACGTCCAGTGGAGAGGAGGAGGAGGAATTCTCTGGACCCGAAATGGAGGTGCCTCAACCGGCCGTAAGTGGATTAAAAAGGGGCCAACCTAGGGTGTTCGCGTTGAACAAATTGAAAACAAGATTTGATGGGGACCCAGGGAAATTGGCTTGCTTTATGACCCATGTCAGGGGTTTTATGGAGGAGTTTGAAGAGTCTTTCTTAACGGAAGAAGCCAAAGTAAGGTATGTCTCCAGTTTCTTAGAGGGAGAGGCTGCTTTATGGCTGGTGGCGTTGCATGACTCTAACTCTCCAGATTTATGGACTTTTAATGACTTTATGCTAGCCTTACGACGCCGGTTTGAAGATACCCTCTCTAAAATGTCAGCCAAAGTGCAATTGCAGCAGCTACGCCAGGGGAACCGATCTGTTGCCGAATATGCAATGGAGTTTAAAAAGCTTATAGGAATGGTCCCAACCTGTCCTGAAGCTTTTCAGGTGGAATATTTCCAGATGGGGCTGAAACCAGAGATTTTAGAGGTGGCAGCAGGACGAGGTGATCCTGACACCCTAGAAGAATGGATTCAATTAGCTGGCAGGGCTGAGAGCACTCAATTGAGACTGAGATCGTACCGGAAGCTGCATAGCTCGGGGAAAACCCCTGTGGGACAGCCACCAGCTAAGAAGCTGGCTAGAGCCAATGCTTGGGAAGAGGAAAAGGAACGCAGAGCAAAAAGGGGCTTGTGTTTCAAATGTGGCAGAGAGGGGCATCGCATTAGTGACTGCCCTCAGAAACCCTCTACAGTAAAAGCAAAGCCAGACAGCCAGCTTTCCAAACCATCTAAGCTACAACCACGCAAGGGAACAGCCCATGCTCTGGATGAAAGCAAGACGCGGGAATTGGTTGGGGGAGAGAACGACTCCTCTGACGAAGAATTCATGCAGCCGGCGGGAAACGAGCGATGTCTGGCTTGAAGTGCGCCGTGGGCCAGGCATTTGCAGATCGGCGCTCCGATCCGCTGGTGAGTGGAGATTGTCCTACCATGCAGGTTAAGATAAAGCTTGAAACATTGGATGGGAGGGATCAGAACAATTTGATGGCAATGCTGGACTCGGGGTGCTCAAGATGTTTGATGCATCCTGCCATTGTTACAGGACTGAGACTTAAGTTGCATAAGTTAAAAGTTCCCATCATATTTTGTCAGTTGGATGGGTCAGATATGAAAGGGGCTCCAGTGGAATACTATACAGAAGCCCTGAAAATGACTATTGGGACGCATCAAGAGACTATTAGGTTCATTGTGGCTCCCATTTCCAATCAGCCCATAGTATTGGGGCTCAAATGGTTGAGGGAGCGTAACCCTCAGATTGACTGGGTTTCTGGAGAAATGGAATTTGCAGATGGCTCATATTTGGGAGTTGAGCGGGAAACTGCAGGACTCTGTGTGGTGCGGGAGCTAGCGCAAGCAGCGGTGGCACCGTCAGTGTATGAGGAGGAGGGGGAGATTTTTGTGGAGACGGAATCAGACCAGATGCCCCCTCATCGGAAAACAGACTGTTCTTTGCAATTGGAGCCTGGGGCAGTGTTGCCTAAACCCAAGTTGTATTCAATGACTCATAAGGAACTGCAGGAGCTGAGGAATTTTATAGATAAGAACCTAAAGAGGGGGTTTATTGAGCCGTCCACCTCACCCACGGCTGCTCCGGTATTGTTCCGGAAAAAGAAAGATGGCTCCTTAAGGCTTTGTACGGACTATAGGGGGTTGAATGCTATTTGTATTTCTAACCAATATCCGCTACCTTTGATGAAAGATGTGCTGGCTCAACTGACCAAAGGGAAAATATTCACCAAGCTGGATTTGAGAGAAGCGTATTTTAGAGTACGCATAAAAGAAGGGGATGAGTGGAAGACCGCCTTCAATTGCCAATTAGGTTGTTTTCAATATAAAGTCATGCCGTTCAGATTAAGGGGCGGGCCTGGAGTCTTCATGAGCTTAATTAATGAGGTTCTGCATGAATTTCTGTACCAGGGGGTATTGGTATATTTGGATGACATCTTAATATACACAGAGACCATGGAAGAACATATAAAACTTGTAAAAGCCGTGCTCAGGAAGCTTTTAGAAAACAAATTGTATGTTAAGTTGTCTAAATGTGAATTTCACAAAGAAAAACTGGATTTTCTAGGCTACAGAATATCCCATCAGGGCATAGAAATGGATCCCGCCAAAGTTAAAGATGTGTTGGCGTGGGAAACCCCCAGAACAAAAAAGCAATTACAATCTTTTCTTGGATTTGCAAACTTTTATCGCCAGTTCATTCCCGGGTTCGCCAAGATTGCGTTACCATTAACCGATATGTTAAAAACCAAGAAATCGGCTGATGGCGTATTAGCAAATAAACCTCAACCGAAATTAAAATGGACGCCGGCGTGCCAAACGGCTTTTGAACAACTGAAGCAGTTGTTCACTGCAGAACCCGTTTTAAAACATCCTGATCCAGAACGTCCCTTTGTGATCCAGACAGACGCGTCCAATTCTGCGGTTGGATGCATATTATTGCAAAAAGACAATAATGATCAGTTAAGGCCTTGTGCATATATTTCTCGTAAATTTACTGAGGCTGAACAACGTTGGTTGGTTTGGGAAAAGGAAGCTTTTGCAGTGCGACATGCTCTAGCTACATGGCGACACCTGCTGGAGGGTTCGCCTCATCCATTTGAAGTCTTTACTGACCATAAAAACTTGGAAGCACTTAAAACGCCTCGGAAATTAAATCCTAAACAAATTCGTTGGGCTGAATTTTTCAGTAGGTTTAATTTCACGCTAAAGTATTTGCCAACTGGGAAAAACTTTTTAGCAGATGCTTTGTCTAGGTTACCACAACATGACACTCAAACAGAACTGGTGGTATCTACAGTAATGTCTCCGCAACAATTGGGATTATCCAACCAGGAGGAGCCTGGTCCTGGAAGTGCTACAGTACCCATACCTGTACAATTGCAAGGGAATGTGGCTCTCACTAGAAGCAAGGCCAAAACACCGAAACCCCCATGTGAACCTTCTCTAGAGAAAGAACTTAGGGCCGCTATAGAGACTGATGATTGGTGGAAAGAGCACAAGCAAACTTTAACTGAGACGAATGGGGTGTGGTGGAACGGAGACAGATTATATGTTCCGGAGACTGTGAGAAAGGCTATTTTACAACATTGTCATGATAGTAAAATTGCCGGACATTTCGGATTTGTAAAAACTTTACATTTGGTTAGAAGGCAATTTTGGTGGCCAACTTTGAGGAAAGATGTTAAACAATATGTTTTGTCATGTCATGTTTGTGCTTCCATGAAAAAAGCGCCCGGGAAACCGGTGGGACTGTTGCAAACCGTGGCTGAGCCAACAAGCCCATGGAAACAAATTTCAATGGATTTCATTGTGGACTTGCCAGAGAGTAAAGGCAAGACAGTCATATGGGTAGTGACTGATTTATTCTCTAAGCAAGCTCATTTCATCCCTTGTAAAGGGCTACCCTCTGCTGGTCAACTGGCAAAATTATTCATCTTGCACATTTACCGAGCGCACGGTGCCCCCTCGCGGATTATCAGTGATCGCGGAAGTCAGTTTACCGCCAAATTTTGGAAATCGTTCCTAAAATTGATTGGAACTGAGCAGGGTCTCACCTCTGGGCATCATCCGGAGGGTAATGGGGCTTGCGAACGACTTAACTCCGTGTTGGAGCAGTATTTACGGTGTTACATTAGTCATCAGCAAGATAATTGGGTGGAGTTGTTACCCTTTGCTGAGGTGGCTTATAATAATGCCGTTCATCAGAGCACTGGGTTTTCCCCATTTAAAGTGGCTACTGGTCAAGATTTTGTACCTATTCCTGAACTACCTGACCCTGCCATGATTCAACAGACTGATCCTGTACTGGCAGATGAGTGGATTACAAAAATACGATCAAATTGGCCGATAATGTTGAATATATTGCAGGAGGCCAAAAATTCTTACAAAATGTTTGCTGATCGTAAACGGGCTCCAGAATGGCCTTTAGTGGTGGGAGAAAATGTTTACCTGTCTACAAAACATTTGAAATCAACTCAGCCATCCAAGAAACTGGGGCCTAAGTTTATTGGCCCTTTTCCTATTGTGAAAGTGATCAACCCGGTGGCCGCTCAGTTAGACTTGCCAAAGAACCTTCGTAGAGTACATCCTGTCTTCCACATCAGTTTATTGAAACCAGTTAAACCTGCTCATCAATGGCATCCGGATCCAGTGACACCTCCACCTATCATGGTGGGAGATAACGAACATTTCGAAATTGTGAACATCTTGGACTCCAGAATGCACAGAGGAAAATTACAGTATTTGGTGCAATGGAAACATTTGCCTGTGGGGTTTGAGGAGTGGGTTGATAAGATCCATGTTTCAGCACCAAGGTTATTGAAGAAATTCCATGACCAATTTCCTACTAAACCTGGTTAACTTCACAATTGTTATTGTTTCTGTTTTTCAGATCTCAGTGCCTCCCATTGTATTGCAGCCTGAAGATTTCTGGAATTGTTCCATGTGCCTTTATGTATACTTGTATTTTTTAACCTTTCTTGTTCTTTGCATACTATTCTTTCTTTTGGAGGGTCGGCATGTCAGGGTTCATGTTTATGAATCCTGCCATTGGGATTAATCAAGGCTTAGTGCTTGCATAGTAGTTGGGAGGGGGAATGGCAGTTGAGTGTTATGTCTGCTGCTGGAAGCTAGAGACAGCTCGGCCAAGGTCACGCACCTGCAACGGAGTGGAGATGGGACCGTTTGCTTCATGAGATCATCGTTGGTGAATTGGCGCGCAGGGGGAAGGGTTAAGAGAGCTTAGTTGGGCGGGAATCAGTATTCACGTCTTTAGGAGTGCTTCAATGAACATGTATCCTGAATAAAGCTTTATCTGCATTTCAATGAATTGCATGGAGAAGTGTTTATTGGGACATTGTTGTTGAGATCATCACAGCGGGAGGGAACTTTAACTGCGCAGGGACGGCTTTCTGTGTCTGGAAGTGGCTTCATGCTCCACGTTTCCTGCTTCTTTCCTCCTGACTCTGGCTATGTCCTTGACATGGCGGGGACCTTTTCCCTCAGCACTTTCAGACATGGTGTGTTTTTCGGATTGCAGACTGTTCGACCCGGCTTTATGTCTCCTCTCAGCCCCCGGCTGTGCACATGCACGCTCCATGCTTCCTGCTCCTAGCTCCCTCCTGCTTTCACACCCCTGCCTACTCTCACTGTGCCTCTTCCGCTCCCTCCTGCCAACACTCTCCTGGGGTGCGCCCTGCCCCCTCGCAGGCACACTCTTCAACCGACTGCCTGGGTGCTCTTCTTGGCCTCTCCCTTGTCTCCCCACTGCTGCTTCCCCCCTTCCCCAGTGTGCGCTTGGCATGGCACCTGGGCAAGCCTCGCCCACAGTGTCAGGACGTGACCTCCTGCCATCATAAGGATTAAGAGGGTTAGAGTGGTAGAGATTTAGGAATGGGTTTTGTAGTACTTGGATTAGTAAGCATTTAGGCTTGGGATGGAAAGGAGGGTGAAGACGAGCTGAGTATCTGCAAGGTCAACGGTGTGAGCTATCAGTGCTTGTTAGTCTGGAATGTGAGACAAGGGGGGAGAGCGGCCAGAAGGTGGAATGGAATTTACTGTTCGTTAGTTAAACAAGATAGGGGGGTCAGCTGGTTGATGTTATGGGAATGGTTGAAGCCGTTAGGAGGGGTGAGTACTGTAGGTGGGAATTTAAGTTAGCTTTTGCACATGCTTTTCTTCAGACTGAGCTTTGCCTTGGAAGTGATTGTTGTTTATTCGTTCAGTCGTTTCCGACTCTTCGTGACTTCATGGACCAGTCCACGCCAGAGCTTTCTGTCGGCCGTCACCATCCCCAGCTCCCCAATGGTTGAGTCCGTCACCTCCAGAATACCATCCATCCATCTTGCCCTTGGTCGGCCCCTCTTCCTTTGGCCTTCCACTTTTCCTAGCATCAGCTTCTTCTCCAGGGTATCCTGTCTTCTCATTATGTGGCCAAAGTACTTCAGTTTTGCCTTTAATATCATTCCCTCAAGTGAGCAGTCTGGCTTGATTTCCTGGAGTATGGACTGGTTCGATCTTCTTGCAGTCCAAGGCACTCTCAGAATTTTCCTCCAACACCACAGTTCAAAAGCATCTATCTTCCTTCGCTCAGCCTTCCTTATGGTCCAGCTCTCACAGCCATAGGTTACTACAGGGAATACCATTGCTTTAACTATGCGGACCTTTGTTGTCAGTGTGATGTCTCTGCTCTTAACTATTTTATCAAGATTTGCCATTGCTCTCCTCCCAAGAAGTAGACGTCTTCTGATTTCCTGGCTGCAGTCAGCGTCTGCAGTAATCTTTGCGCCTAGAAATACAAAGTCTGTCACTGCCTCCACTTTTTCTCCCTCTATTTGCCAGTCATCAATCAAGCTCGTTGCCATAATCTTGGTTTTTTTGAGGTTTAACTGCAACCCAGCTTTTGCACTTTCTTCTTTCACCTTCGTCATAAGGCTCCTCAACTCCTCCTCGCTTTCAGCCATCAAAGTGGTATCATCTGCATATCTGAGATTGTTAATGTTTCTTCCAGCGATTTTAACTCCAGCCTTGGTTTCCTCAAGCCCAGCATGTCGCATGATGTGTTCTGCGTACAGGTTGAATAGGTAGGGTGAGAGTATACAACCCTGCCGTACTCCTTTCCCAATCTTAAACCAGTCCGTTGTTCCGTGCTCTGTTCTTACCGTTGCTACTTGGTCGTTATACAGATTCCTCAGGAGGAAGACAAGATGACTTGGTATCCCCATACCACCAAGAACTTGCCACAATTTGTTATGATCCACACAGTCAAAGGCTTTAGAATAGTCAATAAAACAGAAATAGATGTTTTTCTGAAATTCCCTGGCTTTCTCCATTATCCAGCGGATATTGGCAATTTGGTCTCTAGTTCCTCTGCCTTTTCTAAACCCAGCTTGTACATCTGGCAATTCTCGCTCCATGAATTGCTGGAGTCTACCTTGCAAGATCTTGAGCATTACCTTACTGGCATGTGAAATAAGTGCCACTGTTCGATAGTTTGAACATTCTTTAGTGCTTCCCTTTTTTGGTATGGGGATATAAGTTGATTTTTTCCAATCTGATGGCCATTCTTGTGTTTTCCAAATTTGCTGGCATATGGCATGCATCACCTTGACAGCATCATCTTGCAAGATTTTAAACAGTTCAGCTGGGATACCATCGTCTCCTGCTGCCTTGTTATTAGCAATGCTTCTTAAGGCCCATTCAACCTCACTCTTCAGGATGTCTGGCTCTAACTCACTGACCACACCGTCAAAGCTATCTCCAATATTATTATCCTTCCTATACAGATCTTCCGTATATTCTTGCCACCTTTTCTTGATCTCTTCTGCTTCTGTTAGGTCCTTACCATCTTTGTTTTTGATCATACCCATTTTTGCCTGGAATTTTCCTCCGATGTTTCTAATTTTCTGGAAGAGGTCTCTTGTCCTTCCTATTCTATTGTCTTCTTCCACTTCCGCACATTGCTTGTTTAAAAATAATTCCTTATCTCTTCTGGCTAACCTCTGGAATTTTGCATTTAATTGGGCATATCTCCCCCTATCACTGTTGCCTTTTGCTTTCCTTCTTTCTTGGGCTACTTCCAGTGTTTCAGCAGACAGCCATCTTGCCTTCTTGGTTTTCTTTTTCTTTGGGACGTTTTTTGTTGCCGCCTCCTGAACAATGTTGCGAACTTCTGTCCATAGTTCTTCTGGGACCCTATCTACTAAATCTAGTCCCTTAAATCTATTCTTCACCTCCACTGCATATTCCTTAGGAATATTAGTGAGCTCATATCTAACTGATCTGTGGGTCTTCCCTATTCTCTTTAGTCTGATTCTAAATTTTGCAATAAGAAGTTCGTGATCTGAACTACAGTCAGCTCCAGGTCTTGTTTTTACCAACTGTATAGATGTCCGCCACCTTTGGCTGCAAAGGATGTAGTCAATCTGATTTCGGTGTCGACCATCTGGTGAAGTCCATGTATAAAGTCGTCTTTTAGGTTGTTGGAAGAGAGTGTTTGTTATGCACAGTGAGTTGTCTTGGCAAAATTCTATCAGCCTATGTCCTGCTTCATTTTGTCCTCCCAGACCATGCTTGCCTGTAATTCCAGGTGTCGTCTGACTACCCACCTTAGCATTCCAGTCTCCTGTAATGAAAATAACATCTCTTTTTGGTGTATTATCTAGTAGGTGCTGCAGATCCTCATAGAACTGATCTACTTCTGCTTCTTCAGCATCTGTGGTTGGGGCGTATATTTGGATCACTGTGATGTTAAATGGCTTACCCTGAATTCGAATTGAGATCATTCTATCGTTTTTTGGATTGTATCCAAGCACTGCTTTAGCCACTTTATTATTAATTATGAAGGCTACTCCATTTCTTCTGTGGTCCTCTTGTCCACAGTAGTAGATCTGGTGGTCATCTGATGTGAAGTGGCCCATCCCAGTCCATTTCAGTTCACTGACACCTAAAATGTCTATATTTAATCTTGACATCTCACCAATAACCACATCCAATTTGCCCTGGCTCATAGATCTTACATTCCAGGTTCCTATGGTGTGTTGATCTTTAGAACATCGGATTCGTCGTTCACCACCAGCACCGTCGGCCGCTAGCCGTCCTTTCGGCTTTGAGCTAGCTGCGTCATCACATCTGGGGCTAGTTGAACGTATCCTCTGTTCCTCCCCAGTAGCATTTTGACCATCTTCCGACCTGGGAGTCC
This sequence comes from Charina bottae, assembly GCA_023362775.1. Classification (NCBI taxonomy): domain Eukaryota; kingdom Metazoa; phylum Chordata; class Lepidosauria; order Squamata; family Charinaidae; genus Charina; species Charina bottae. Next base: position 247,914 of record JALMGJ010000013.1, on the reverse strand, counting down.
CATCTTCCGATGGTATACCGACATATCTTTGGTTGTACTGATCCATTTAGTTTTCATGGCAAGAATACTGGGGTGGGTTGCCATTACCTTCCCCAGGGATCGTATTTAGTCTGACCTCTCTGCCACGACCTTCCCGTCTTGGGTGTCCCTTCACGGTTTAGCTCATGGTTTCATTGAGGTGCTCAAGCTCCAGCACCACGACAAGGTAACGATCTCCTTTGCTGGAGTTGGAAGTGATAACTTGCATTAATAAAGAATTCTTTTAATTAAGTTAGTGGCTTGTAATAAGAGTCTCTATGTTAATGTCTATGAAGGTTCTCAGTCATCCAGGTGGAATTGTCTGTAGCTTGAATCATGTCAACTGGATTTCTATTTTCTCAGTGGAAACGTTTCGCTCCTTATCCAAGGAGCTTCTTCAGTCTGAGCAAAGTTGGTAAGGGAATCCTTAATATGTTTCTAGGTGTGACCTTACACCTGGGGCTAGTTTTTAGTTTTAGTTTTTAGTTACACCTTACACCTAGCCCCAGGTGTAAGGTCACACAGCTACCTAGAAACATATTTAGGATTCCCTTACCAACTTTGCTCAGACTGAAGAAACTCCTTGGATAAGGAGCGAAACGTTTCCACTGAGAAAAGAGAAATCCAGTTGACATGATTCAAGCTACAGTCTCTATGTTAATGACTAAAGTATCAGAACCATCACGCACAGTTGCATGCACCACACCTGCATCTTGCCTGCCTGATGGGTGGGCATTTGCCCCTTCCACTGAGGCCAGGGTGGGAAGATAAAGGTGAAGTAAAGGTTCCCCCACACGGCTGTGTCCGACTCCAGGGGCCGGTGCTCATCTCCGTTTGTTAGCCGAAGAGCCAGCGTTGTACGAAGACGCTTCGGCGGTCGTGTGGCCGGCATGACGTGTGCGGAACACTAATAGGTTTCCTGGCTGGTGTAAGGTGGAATGGTGTCAGGGAGACACAAGAGAGTGGAGAAGAGGGCCGGGCCATGAGAGATAAGCGGGCACGCAGCTCGGAGTGCCTAACCTATTTTCCCATATGTCAGAAGAAGGCTCCGCCCTAGGTTGGACTGATATACTTGGGAATCTGTAGGCATCGTTAGTTTAGCAGGATTTCTGTATGTAGGTATGCAATAAACACTAGAGACTAGATTCCTTGCCTCGGCGTGTTATTTCTGCACCTACACACGACATCAATCCTGCTAAACCACAACTACCAGCAGAAGAGGGAGGAAAAAACGAACCAGGAGAATGGCTTCTCAGACACAGGAATTGCAACAGGCAATAATTCAGCTTGCGGCAGCATTAACACAACACCAACAGCAAGTCGACGACCAGATTAACAATTTGCAAGCAGCAATGATACAACAAATGCAACAACCAGCCCCAGTCGTCCAGCAGCCGGCACCAGCAGCACCACCACCACCGGTCGTTCTGCGATCCCCAGGGTGTTTGCCAGAGAAATTTGGGGGAGAGACAGCGCAGCTCAGGACCTTCGTCGCCCAGCACACCATGTTTTTTGACAGCAGACCAGCCGAGTTCCCAACGGAGAGGTCCAGAGTTACCTTCATTTTAAGTCTGCTGAAAGGCTCAACCGCAAGATGGTCCATCCCCATGGTGGAAGCTAACGACCCAATTCTGGACAACTACCAGAATTTTATGGCCCGTTTCAGAGCCCATTTTGATGATCCAATCAGAGAAGTCACTGCCAGCCGAGAGATCCGACGGCTCCGACAGGGGAACAGGAGAGTAGGAGCGTACATCGCAGATTTCAAACTGCTGGCAGGAGATTTGGGTTGGAATGAGGTGGCATTGAAGGATCAGTTTAAACAAGGACTGGACGAAGAGATTAAGATGGAATTAGTGTGGCAGGGCATGCCAGCTACATTGGAAGGCCTATACCAGTTAACAGTCATCATTGATGCTCGATTGGAAGAGTTAAAGCAGCTCCGGCCAGGGAGAAACAGGGCAGGAACCTGACCGGCGTTTCCAGGTTTTGCTACCCCCTCTAACTCGTTTGTTCCCCTGAGCACAGAGGAACCTATGCAGATAGGGGCCACACGAAGGGGGGTCTCTGAAGCCGAGAGACAAAGGAGAAGGGAGAATGCACTTTGTTTCTACTGGGGGGGGCAGGGCACATCGCAAGGGCTTGCCCGGCCAGACGCCAAGCAGCTCCAGTAAGATTTACAACCCAAAGCACAGAGCAGGCCCACATACCAGCCGCTTCTTCCCAGCAGTTAAACTTCAATGGCCCCCCTTGCCAGAGCCCCGCAGGGAGGCCATCCAGCAATTAAGAAGGGCTCAGGCGGCAGATTACAGCCAAGATTTTTACATTGTTCCAGCCACGCTGACTACAGATTCCAAGCACCTATTACCTGTAAACGTAATGATCGATTCCGGTGCGACAACCAATTTTATAGATGGGGAAGCGGTGGAAAAGTTTCAGATTCCAGCGATTGCACTACCAAACCCCATGCAGGTTGAAACCATTGACGGGCAACCTCTCAAGGCAGGCGCCATTACACACTGCACCCAGCCAATTCAACTATCCATCGCAGATCACACGGAGTGGATCCAACTGTATGTTACTGCTTCCTTGCAAGTCCCGGTCATCCTCGGGGCACCGTGGTTGAAACTTCACAACCCCCATTTGGACTGGATGACCGGAGCAGTTTTTTTTCCTTCTCAGGACTGTCTACACCACAAATTACAGGGCATTACCCGATCCCAACCAGCAGCTGCAAGCCTGGAAGCAGGGAGGGCTCTCCTACCAACAAAGTATGGAGACTATGCAGACATCTTCGGGGAACAAGAGGCCACGGTATTGCCCCCCAATAGATCTTTCGACTGCACAGTAGATTTAAAGCCTGGAGCCAAGATCCCAGCGGCAAGGCATTATGCAATGTCTCCAAAGGAGCTAGCTATCCTAAAAGAATATGTGGATACCAACCTCAAGAAAGGGTTCATTTGGCCATCGACATCGCCTGCATCTGCCCCTACCTTCTTCGTGCCTAAAAAGCCCGATCATTTCGCCCCAGTGGCACAGGCTGGCGATAAGGGACCCCCCATGCGCACGGTGCATGACTACAGCGCACTCAACGCAGTCACCATTAGAGACCACTACCCTCTTCCAGTTATATCGGAATTGCTAGATCGCCTGCAAAAGGCCCACATTTTTATCAAGCTAGACCTCAGGAATGCCTACAATTTGATCAGAATAAAACCAGGCCATGAATATTTGACGGCCTTTAACACCAGATATGGTAAGTTTGAATATCTAGTCATGCCTTTCGGACTAAGTAATTGTGGGGCAGTATTTTCCAGATTTATGAACCATATTTTCTCAGACTTGTTAGATAAATATGTAATCGTGTATCTCGATGACATTCTGATTTATTCTGAGGACCCCACCTCCCACATAACTCATGTGCGAAACGTTCTGCAGAGGCTGAGGGAGAATAAGCTTTTTGCCAAGCTAGAGAAGTGTGCCTTTGACTTAACTCAATTAGACTATCTGGGATACAGGATTTCCACAGAAGGCATAGCCATGGATCCTGCAAAGGTCCAAGCAATTCTGTCCTGGAAGCCTCCCCGTAACATCAAGGAGGTCCAGCAATTTTTGGGGTATGCAAATTTCTTCCACAAATTCATTGCCGGATATGCAGAGAAAGCGCGTCCACTTACTCAGCTTTTAAAGAAAGACAAACGCTTTTGCTGGGGGGAACAGCAGCAAGCTGCTTTCCAGGAATTTAAACAGCTGTTTGCATCCCCACCACTCCTGAGGCACCCCAACCGTCTAAGATAGTTCCACGTCCATTGTGACGCATCTAACTTCGCCGTCGCCGCCATTTTGCTCCAAGCGGCGGACGAAAGAGGGGAAGCTTTGTTACCTTGTGCCTATTTCTCTTGCACGCTGTCACCAGCAGAGAGGAATTACGATGTTTTCAACAAAGAATTGCTTGCCATAAAGTCAGCCTTTCAAGAATGGAGGCATTGGTTAGAGGGAGCGACATTCCCAGTCAAAGTTTACACAGACCATAAAAACTTGGCTCTTTTGCAGAGCTCGGGATCCCTCACCCCCCGTCAGGTCAGATGGAGTCAATTTTTTTCACGCTTCAATTTTGTCATCTCGTACTTGCCAGGCAAACAAAACAAGCTGGCTGACGCCTTGTCTAGGCAGCCGCAGGACATTGCAGAACCAGACCAAGCCACCCAAGCCACAATCTTGCAGCCTCAAAATTTTGAGGAGTCTCCCGAGGGGGACCAAGTAGAGATCTTGGCAGCAGTCAGGCTAGCAGACGATCTCCTTGTACGAATCAAGGCTCAGCAGAGACAAGACCCCTATGCACGGGCTAGGCTGGAGGACCTAGAAGGGGTCCAGAGCGGAACAACGTCCCCGTTCACAGTGGAGGCAGGGACCCTTTGGCATAGTGGGCGGCTTTATGTTCCCAAAACCCTGAGGGAAGAAGTTCTACAGCTATGTCATGATAGCCCAACGGCAGGACACGGGGGGGTGTTCAAGACGCTGCACAGAACACTAAGAGTTTACTGGTGGCCCAAGATGGCAGCGCACATAAAGACTTACGTGGCCTCTTGCCACGTATGTAGATGCGCTAAAACTGTTGCAGGGAAACCAGCAGGCCTCTTGCAACCCCTACCCATGCCTCCCCAACCTTGGGACACTGTCTCCATGGATTTCATCACTGACTTGCCACAGGCACAAGGCTTCACTTCCATCCTGGTGGTGGTGGACTGTTTTACAAAGATGGCACATTTTATTCCCTGCAAGGGCCTTCCAACAGCACAAGCTACAGCACAGCTCTTTTTGGACAATGTCTTCCGATATAGAGGTATGGTTAACCACTTGATCTCAGATCGAGGTTCCCAGTTTACTTCCAGGTTCTGGGGGGTGCTTTTTCAGACATTGGGGGTCAAGATACAGTGGCCTCACTCCGGACTTGGTGTTCTTGTCGGAGCAGTGGCAAGGTGATCTGGGGGGAGAGTTACATCTTTCCCCATTGTCATGGTCAGATCATGCCCTGGTGGCCCTGAGATTCTCATATGCTGCCCCACTCCAGAGGGAGGCTGGACCTATTCGATTGGTCCGCCCCCGGCGACTAATGGACCCGATAGGGTTTCAGAGGGAGCTGGGGGTTATACCCGAGGATCTTTTGCACGGTCCAGCGGAGGTCCTGGCCACAGCCTGGAATAAGGAAGGGGGAGATGGCGCGGTGATAGAAATCGAAACATAAATAAATAAAAAAATCGCGCCTGTGCGGCCTCTCTTGCCCCATCCGACCCGATATTCCCCGTGGTTCATGGAGGGATTGAGGGTTTTGAAAAGGGTTAAGAGATGTCTAGAGCGCTGCTGGAGGAAGACAAAGACCGAATCTGACCGAACACTAGCTAGAGCCACGGTTAAGGCCTACCTGGTGGCGGTAAGAGTGGCGAAACGTCAATATTTCTCCACTCTTCTTGCATCTGCAGAATGCCGCCCGTCGGCCCTGTTTAGGATTACTCGATCTCTCCTGGGTAAGGTGGGCCCAGTGACCCACCTTCAGGGCCGTGCAGAGGAATTTTCAGAGCATCTGGGGGATAAAATCGCTCGGATTCGTTCTAGGCTGGACTCCAAGCGTGGTGCATGGTCTGGGGAGATCCAAGGGAACGTCTATGCCCGGTTATCTGGGAACAGTTTGATCCTGTTGAGCCCAAGGAAGTGGACAGGATCCTCCAGACTGTAAGGGCAACTACATGTCATCTTGACCCATGCCCTTCCTGGCTAGTGAAAGCGGCCAGGGAAGTGACATGTGGCTGGGTCCATGCGATGGTTATTACATCCTTGGGAGAGGGAGTGTTTCCCGCTGCTTTTAAAGAAGCGCTGGTGGACCCCCTCCTCAAGAAGCCATCACTGGACCCTACAGTGTTGGACAATTTTCGTCCCGTCTCCCACCTCTCCTTTTTAGGGAAGGTGGTTGAGAAAGTGGTGGCATTACAGCTCCAGAGGATTCTGGATGATACGGATTATCTAGACCCCTTCCAGTCAGGATTCAGGCCGGGATATGGGGTGGAAACTGCATTGGTCGCACTTACAGATGATCTCTGGCGAGAGCGGGATGGAGGCAGTGCATCCATCCTGGCTCTTCTTGACCTCTCAGCGGCTTTCGATACCATCAACCATGGTATCCTTTTGGGGCGGCTCGGAGAGTTGGGGGTGGGCGGCATAGTCTTGCGCTGGTTCACCTCCTTCCTCCGAGGCCGGTCCCAGTCGGTGGTGATAGGAGATGAGAGGTCCGACCCTCGGCCCCTACTTTGTGGGGTGCCGCAGGGCTCGGTTCTCTCCCCTCTCCTATTTAATATCTACATGAAACCGCTGGGTGAGATCATCCGCCAACACAGGATGAGGTATCATCAGTATGCTGATGATACTCAACTATATATCTCCATCCCGGGTGAGTTAAGTGATGCAGTTTCTGCCCTTTCTCAGTGCCTGAAGGCTGTGGGGGTCTGGATGGGGAACAACAGGCTTCAGCTGAACACTGGTAAGACGGAGTGGCTGTGGATTGATGGCGCCTCAGGATCCAAGGAGTTGTCATCTTTAGATCTGGACGGGGTGGCACTACCCCGTTCAGACTCAGTGCGGAACCTGGGGGTCCTTCTGGACTCACGACTCCTGCTTGAAGAGCAGGTGGCAGTCGTGGCCAGAAGGGCTTTTGTGCAACTTCGAGTTGTACGCCAGCTTCGCCCTTTCCTGGACCGAGATGCCCTCCGTACAGTCACTCATGCCCTGGTCATCTCCCATATAGACTATTGCAATGCACTCTACATGGGGCTACCCTTGAAGAGTATCCGGAAGCTTCAGCTGGTCCAGAATGCGGCTGCGCGCGCAGTTATGAGTGCCCCAAGATCGGCACACGTGACACCTCTGCTGCGTGAGCTGCACTGGTTACCAGTTTGCTTCCGGGTCCAATTCAAGGTGTTGGTTGTTACCTTTAAAGCCCTACATGCCATGGGACCAGGCTACCTTAGATACCACCTCATCCCCAGAGCATCGACCCGCCCCACCCAGTCATGCAGAGAGGGCATGCTACGGATCCCATCAGTAAAAGAATTTCACCTGGCAGGATCCAGGAGGCGTGCCTTCTCTGCCGTAGCACCCACCCTTTGGAACATCCTGCCCCTTGAGGTGAGGCTAGCCCCCACACTCCTGACCTTCAGGAAGCAACTGAAAACCTGGCTCTGCCACCTCGCTTGGGACGGGATGAGTAATAGCTCTTCCTGGGGATGGTTCGCACCATAAAGTTAGGTTCATAAACATCACATACAGCCTCTTGGATTTTATATTTTTATATTTTTATATTTTTATATTTTTAAAAATTGTATAAAGTATTTTATATGTTTTTAATTGCTGACTTGATTGTAAACCGCCCAGAGTCCCCTTGTGGGGGGAGATGGGCGGTGATATAAGTTAGAAATAATAAATAAATAAATAAATCCTCTGCGAATCATCCTTGCAGTAATGGTGAAGCTGAGAAAACTAACCAATTATTGCAGCAATATCTCAGATGTTACATTAACTACCGCCAGGACAATTGGCCAGAACTCCGCCCAATGGCAGAGTTTGCTTACAACAATTCAGTACATTCCTCAACCAAGATGTCCCCTTTCCAGGCACTCTATGGCACAGACCCGAGAGTGTTGCCTCTTTCCTCCCAGCAAACACCTGTTCCTGCAGCCACGGATTTCCTGGCAGAAAGGCAGGCAGCCCATCAGCTGTTAACGGAGCAGCTTGATCTGGCGAAAGCAGCCTATAAAAAGAACGCAGATGAACACAGACAGGAAGGACCTTCCATCTCACTGGGAGACAAGGTCTGGCTCTCTACTAAGTTTTTGCAATCTAACAGGCCTTGCAAGAAATTGGACGCTAAGTTTGTCGGCCCTTTCCCAGTGCTACAGAAAATAAACCCTGTGGCTTATCGTTTGCAGCTTCCCCACTCCATGAAGATCCACCCAGTGTTTCACAAGTCCTTGTTAGTCAAAGATTCCCCTCCAAGCGCCTTACGTTCGCATACCAACCCCCCACCTCCAATACTTGTCGAAGGGGAACCGGAGTACGAAGTGCAAGAAAATATACAGCAAATTCCATAGTCAAACCCTTAAAGGTTCCCCCTGCACATTTGTGCAGTCGTGTCCGACTCTAGGGCTGGTGCTCATCTCCATTTGTTAGCCGAAGAGCAAGCATTGTCCGAAGACACTTCCACGGTCATATGGCTGGCATGACACACACAGAATGCTGTTACCTTCCCACCGAAGTGGTACCTATTTATCTACTTGCATTTGCATGCTTTCAAATTGCTAGGCTGGCAGGATCTGGGGCTAGTGCGGGAGCTCACTCTGTCACTTGGGACTAGGGATTCGAACCTCCGAACTTGCGATCTTTTGATCAAGAAGCCTGGTGTCTTACCCGCTGAGCCACCACGCCCCCAATCAAACCCTTACTCTTTGTCAAACCAAAATCACATTATTTCTATAAATCCTTCCATTAACACATGCAAATCACTAATACAATTGCTCCTTCCCCTTATATAAAAATGTCTCTCTCTGTGTGTATATGTATATGTATATGTATATGTATATGTATATGTATATGTATATGTATATGTATATGTATATGTATATGTATATGTATATGTATATGTATATATATAAATCAATTTCCCTCCCCCTTAAAGCAACATCCATTTAATTACTTCCTTCCTACCATTTCTGCCCACTATAATAAAAATCAAATTATAAAAACACGTAAGTTATCTATTTTCATAATACTACAGCAGATTTAAATCTATTAAATTTAAAACCCAACTATTATTATATCTTATCAATACTTTTTAAGTTGTACAAATCAAAAATCCTGTAAGACTTAATTCAAATCATTATTCTCCATGACCTTCTGTGGAGTCTCCCAGCTGAACTTGGGAAGCTCTAGCCCATACACTGTACAGATGTTCCTGTACACAATGCCAGCTACTTGGTTGTGCCGTTCATTGCATGCTGTTCCTGCCTGCATCTTACACCCTGCCACTGTATGTTGGACTGTCTCTGAGGCCTCCCTGCACAGTCTGCACCTCGGGTCCTGTCTAGTGTGGTAGACCCCTGCTTCTATGGATCTGATGCTTAGTGCCTGTTCTTGTGCTGCTATGATCAGTGCCTCAGTGTTGTCTTTTAGTCCAGCCCTTTTCAGCCACTGGTAGGATTTCCCAAGGTCAGCCACCCCAGCTGTTGATGGTACATACCATGCAGGTTTTTGTCTTGCCATGGCACTTCCTCTGCTTGATCTTCCTCCCATGTCTGCTCCTGCCTCAGGCATTTCCTTAGTAGCTCACCTTTGGGAGCCATCTTACTGATGTACTCCTGGATGCTCTGGGTCTCATCCTGGACAGTGGCTTTGACACTCGCCAGACCCCACCCACCCTCTTTCCAGCTGGTGTTAGTCTCTAGGTGTTGAACTTGGGGTGGAAGCCTCCGTACATTGTGAGGAGCTTCCCAGTCTTCATGTTGGCAGTCTCCATGTTCTCCTTTGGCCAGCTCACTATACCGGCAGGGTATGATGTTGTTGGCATGGATCTTGTTCTTCCCATTGAGCTGGCTCTTCAGGACCTGTCTTATCCTTTGGTGGTACTTCAATGTTGCTGTCTTCCTTGCCTCTTCATCGTGGTTCCCATGTGACTGTGAGATACCAAGGTACTTGTAGCTGTTCTGTACCTCTGCTATGTGGCCCATCAGTCTTAACTACCTTCCCTCTGTGGAGTCCTTGGTGCTCTCTGAGCCTTGTTGTTTTCTTGCAGACGATAGGGTTAGTGCTCGTCTGAATAATGTTCTTACAAAGCTTTTATTGTGGGAGGTATTTTTTATTTTATTATTTAAATTCCTTTAAATTTAAACCCTCCTTCTTCGCCAGTTATCTCCCTGACAATAGGTATGTGTAAGAACATTATTCAGATGAGCACTAACGCACTGCAGCAACCCAGAACACCAGAAAAAGGAAACAGATCATCTATACAGCATCTTCCAGCAAAATGGATACCCACTCAACTTTATCAAAAAGTGCCTGACCACCCAACCCACTACAACACAACCAACAGAAGCTATGAAAAGGATAACACTGCCATACATCAGAAACTTCTCAGAAACTACCAATAGACTGTTACAACCACATGGCATCACCGTAGCACATAAACCAACCAAAATCCTTCAGAACATCTTAAGTAACCCAAAAGACCCAGTAGCCCAAGAAGAAAAAACAGGCGTTATCTACAACATAAAGTGTAAGGACTGTAGCACCACTATGTAGGACAGACGGGCAGAAGACTAGCAGAGCGCATCCATGAACACCAACTAGCAGTCAGAAGACACGATGAAACTCCTTAATCTCACAACACATGGACAGACTCAACCATAGTTTCAACTGGGAAACTGTGAGCACCTTAAACCAAGCCAAATCCAAAAATGCTAGAGAATTCCTGGAAGCTTGGCACTCAGACAAAGCAGCCATCAACAGACACATAGAGGTAAACAACATTTACATACCATTCATAAGAGACAATAGAAAAGCCAAAAGACCAGAACACCTCCTTGCCAGCAATTAACACCTAGATATGCAAAGATTAACACCAGGATTAGCACCAGAGGAACCATCAAACAGCACAACATAGAATGGAATGGAATGGAATGGAATGGAATGGAATGGAATGGAATGGAATGGAATGGAATAGAGTAGAGTAGAGTAGAGTAGAGTAGAGTAGAGTAGAGTAGAGTAGAGTAGAGTAGAGTAGAGTAGAGTAGAATACTTAATTGGCCAAGTATGACTAAACATACAAGGAATTTGACTTCGGTGCTAGAGCTCTCAATGTATTTACCTAACATCAAAAAAATAAACAATAATAAATTATACAATCAAGAAAAGAAAAATTAAAGAAAAAATAATACTACAGCTATTTAACTAACACATACTCATATTTAAAGGGAGAATTAAGGGACAATAATACTGCATCTGTTATCTAGCATATGTTCACATATAACAGAGCATTACCAGTCACGTCTTAGCAGTCATGTCTTATCATACATCATACATCATCAATCATTATCTCAAGCTACATTAATTAGAAGTTCAACAGAGCAATGGCATACATTATCAATCATTATATCATGCTGCATTTATTTATTTATTTATTTATTTTTCAAATTTATTCCCCTCCCATCTCCCATGCAAGGGACTCTGGGCGGGTTACAATAAATAAAAAATTTAAAAACTATACAAAATATCTAAAAACACAAGCATAACATAATAAAATAAAATCCAAGATGGATTTGGACCCGCAGAATAGATCGTGGAGCTACGGGGCCAGCCAACCCCAGGAGGCACTACCACCTCCGTCATCCCAGGCCAGGTGGCAGAGCCAGGTCTTAAGGGCCTTCCGAAAGGCCAGGAGGGAGGGGGCCAGTCTCACCTCCGGGGGCAGGATATTCCACAAGGCGGGCGCTATCGCAGAGAAGGCATGCCTCCTGGACCCCGCTAGATGGAATTCTCTTGTTGAGGGGGTCCGAAGCATGCCCTCTCTGCATGCACGGGTGGGGTGGGCCGACGTTATCGGGACGAGACGGTCCCTCAGGTACCCTGGTCCTATGCCATGTAGGGCTTTAAAGGTAATCACCAACACCTTGAATTGGACCCGGAAGCAAACTGGCACCCAATGCAGCTCGTGTAGCAGGGGTGTCACATGTGCCGATCTTCTGGCACTCATAACTGCTCACGCCGCTGCATTCTGCACCAGCTGAAGCTTCCGGATACTCTTCAAGGGTAGCCCCATGTAGAGCGCATTACAATAGTCTATACAGGAGATGACAAGGGCGTGAGTGACTGTTCAGAGGGCCTCCCGATCCAGGAAAGGGCGTAACTGGCGCACAACTCGCAGCTGTGCAAAGGCCCTCCTGGCCATAACTGCCACCTGCTCTTTGAGCAGGAGTCGCAAGTCCAGGAGGACCCCCAGATTCCGCACTGGATCCGAGTGGGGTAGTGCAACACCCCCCCCAGAACCAAAGATGACACTTCCCAGATCCAGGGGGGCCATCAATCCACAGCCACTCCATCTTACCAGGGTTCAGTTGAAGCCTGTTGTTCCCCATCCAGACCCCCACAGCCTCCAGGAACTGAGATAAGGCATTGACCGCATCACTTACTTCACCTGGGACAGAGATGTAAGGGTATCATCAGCATATTGGTGATACCTCATCCCGTGGTGATGGATGATCTCGCCCAGTGGCTTCATGTAGATGTTGAATAGGAGAGGAGAGAGAACCGACCCCTGCGGCACCCCACAAGTCAGGGGTCACGGGTCATCTCTCTCCTCCCCTATCAACACTGACTGGGAATGGCCCTGGAGAAAGGAGGCGAACCAGCGCAAAACCATGCCGCCCGCCCCCAACTCCTCGAGCCGCCCCAAAAGTATACCGTGGTCGACGGTATCGAAAGCCACTGAGAGATCTAAGAGAGCAAGGATGGACGCACTCCCTCCATCCCGCTCTCGCCAGAGATCATCCATAAGCGCAACCAATGCGGTCTCCGTCCCATATCCCGGCCTGAAACCTGACTGGAAGGGGTCCAGATAATCCATTTCGTCCAGAATCCTCTGGAGTTGCAACGCCACCACCTTCTCAACCACCTTTCCTAAAAAGAGAAGGTGGGAGCCTGGGTGAAAATTGCCCAGGATTGTAGGGTCCAGGGAAGGTTTCTTGAGGAGGGGGTGCACCAGCGCCTCCTTAAAGGCAGCCGGGAACACCCCCTCACTCAAGGACGAATTAATCATCGCCTAGACCCAGCCACATGTCACCTCACTAGCTGATTTCACCAGCCAGGAGGGACATGGGTCAAGCTGGCATGTGGTGGCGTTTACAATCCGGAGGATCCTGTCTACTTCATCAGGCGCAACAGGATCAAACTGTTCCCAGATAACGTGGTAAGTACGAGCCTCTGGCATCTCCCCAGATCTTGTCTCACGCTTGGAGTCCAACTTGGAATGAATCTGAGCGATTTTGTCCTGCAGATGCTCAGAAAACTCTTCCGAACGGCCCTGTAAATGGGTCTCCCCCTGCTCCAGACCCAAAAGTGATCTTGTAATCTTGAAAAGGGCCGACGGGTGGCATTCTGCGGACGCAATAAGAGCGGAGAAATATTCACGTTTCGCCGCTCTTACCACCACAAGGTAGGCCTTGACTGCGGCTCTAGATTGTGTTCGGTCAGATTCAGTCTTCATCTTTCTCCAGCGGCGCTCTAGACGTCTCTTAACCCTCTTCAAAGCCCTTAACTCTTCCGTGAACCACGGAGAGCAGCGGGCCGAGCAGGGCCGGAGAGGTCGCATAGGCGCGATCTTGTCCAGGGCTCCGGCTGCTGCCTTATTCCAGGCTGTGGCCAGGACCTCCACTGGACCGTGAAGCAAGTCCTCGGGAATAACCCCCAGCTCCTTCTGAAACCTCACTGGGTCCATCAGTCGCCGGGGGCAGACCAATCGAATGGGTCCCGCCTCCCTGCGGAGTGGGGCAGCACAAGAGAGTCTCAGGGTCACCAGGGCGTGGTCTGACCATGACAATGGGGAAAGATGTAACTCTCCCCTCAGATCACATTGCCACTGCTCAGACAAGAAAACTAAGTCCGGGGTGAGACCACTGTCATGAGTCGGGTCACGAATAATCTGAGACAGGCCCATAGCTGCCATGGTAGCCATGAACTCCCGGGCCGCCTCCGAAGACCGTCCCAGAGACGGCAGATTGAAGTCCCCCAGAACCATAAGTCTGGGGAACTCCACCGCCAACCCCGAGACAGCCTCGAGCAGCTCAGGCAGGGAGGTCCAATTCCCTTACCTCAATCAATGGTCACCCCCCTAACCTTGGCAGTCTTCCTACTCCATTATTACTTTATGCTGATGAGACCACAATTCTTTCTTATTTGAGAGTGGGTTTACAAAGATATTTGGAGGCATTTTATAATTACTGTCAACGCAACTCACTCACTATCAACTTCTCTAAATCAAAGGTAATACCATTTGCCAAAAGATGGTGCTCGCAGAGATGGTTCATGGGTAACACAGAAATTAAACACGTTAAAACCTTCAAATATCTTGGCATTACATTTAGTTATAATCTTTCTTGGGTTACTCATCACAACAAGACAATTCATTTGGCCAATTGTTCGGCTGCTCAGATTAAACAATTTTATTTCACAAGAGGAAATCAATTTGTACTTGCAGCGATTAGAATATTTAAAGCCAAACCTCTCTCTCAAATATTATATGGTATTCCCATTTGGTTGGGAGCTTTCAATCGCAAAGTAGAGGGTATTCAGGCAACCTTTTGGAGGCAGCTTTTAGGGATTCCTAACTGTGTCTCCTATTTTACAATTTATTTAGAAACTGGTCAAAGTTCAATTGAAACTAAAGCTTGGTTAATGACAATTAAATATTGGCTTAGAATTTTATTTAGAGCTGCTCCTCGAAGTTTGCTATCATATTTTTAAAAAGATAAATATATTTCGCTTTGGACTTGACATATTATTTCCAAGCTTAGACAAGTTGGGATTGTGATTGATGATTTATATTTATCGGATGAAATCTATGTATTCAGAACTATTAAAAAGAGATTTATGGATTTAGAATACCACAAATTTAGACCTGCCCAACCTCGTGTTTGTTCGCCTGCTATGTTAGGTATAGAAAATCATTTGGGTAAGATGGTTTTGTAATTTTTATAAAATTTGTGATCAGAGTTATGGAAAAACCAAGAGATAAGTTTGTAGTAAAAAAAACGTTGTTTTATTTAAAAACAAAAACATAGGAACAAACCTCGAATCTTCTTCTTTAGCCAAAGCATGGCATGGTTGATTAACATATTTACATTTAGATAGCAGAGCAGTTAGCAGAGCAGAGTGAGGAGAACAAAAGACATTTACATTTTTAAACCTTTACCTGACCAGCATCTGAGTGGACAGGATCCAGCATGTGACCAAAACACCTAGGCAACAGATTCCCAATATGGGCAAAGCTCTAACAGCTAATTCTGATTGGTCAGAACTCTCAGACTGGCCGGCACCTAAAGGCAAATGAACATTCCTGAGTGGGGGTGAACATGTGCTCTCTGAGCCCAAACAGGAAAAAAGTTTTGAGGCCTGGCTTTTTAAAAACTCAGCCACATATTCTACAGACATAAAAAATATATACAACACTCCCCTTTTTTTATGACTAGAAAGAATATGGAAACAAACCCAGCTTGGTAATTAACTCATTGTGCCTACTGGCAACTAGAGGCTTGGTTAAGATATCAGCCAACATTAATTTAGTATCACAGTATTTCAAAATAACCTTTTTCTTGGCTAGAAAATCTTTAACAAGATGAAAACGCACATCAATGTGCTTTGTGCGATTTCTGGAACTTTCAGATAAAGCCAAATGGATACAAGCTTGATTGTCTTCATGAATTGTTACAGGCTGGCTTAAAATGACTCCAATGTCTTGCAACAATTGTGTAAACCAAATTACTTCATTGCACAGTTGTGCTAAAGCATAAAATTCGGCTTCAGCTGTGCTGATGGCTACTACAGTCTGCTTTCTGGAAAACCATGCAATAGTGGAATTTGCAAATTGAATTACACTTCCACAAGTAGACTTTCTATCACTGAGATTTCCACCCCAATCTGAATCACACCAGCATTCTAACTTTTCTTCTGTGTCTGTAGCAGACAACCTTAAGCAAAAATCTTTGGTGCCTTGCAAATAACGAAACAGCCTTTTTAACCCAGACTTTGCAGCAGATGTGGGATTTTCCACAAACCTGCTCAAAATGGACACACTGTTAGAAATGTCCGGACGGCTGTTATTTGCAATGTAAAGAAGACTGCCAATGGCTGATCTGAAACTATCTCCTTCAGATAACTCACCATCCCCCTTCTCCCCCTCCTCTTTTAGAAACTCGGGAAGCATGGGGGAGGAGACAGACTTGCAGTCCTGCATTTTAAAATCCTCCAGCAGTTTCTTAATTTTACTACTCTGACTTATGAGAAAACTGCCATCTTTTTCCCTCTGAATTTCTAATCCTAAGTAATTGTTAACTGCTCCAAGACATTTCAATGTGAAATTGTTTTTCATACAAACCTCAAAGGAATGCTTCTGTTCATCAGATGAAGTGAGCAGCAACAAATCATCCACATACAAGCACAAGTACATTACACCTTGCTTATCATTTTTACATACACACAAGGATCAGCAATTCCCTTCTGAAACCCAAATTTTTGCAAAATATTATCCATTTTAATATTCCAACAACGCACGGCTTGTTTCAATCCATAGATGGATTTCTGCAATTCACACACAAGATGATTTTCTTTTTCATAACCAGGAGGTTGTTGCATAAACAATTTTTCCTCCAAGTCACCATACAGAAAAGCAGTTTGAATATCATAGTGATAAACAGACAGTTTCTTCATGGCAGCAACCTTTAAAAGCAACCTGATAGATTCAGCTTTTGTCACTGGAGCAAAAGTTTTGTCATAATCCACATTTTTTCTTTGAGCAAAACCTTTTGCTACCAACCTTGCTTTGTACTTCTGAATTTTGCCATCAGAATCTTTTTTCAGTTTGAACACCCACCTACAACCTAAAACCTTCTGATTAGGAGGCAAACTTACTAGTTTCCAAGTTTTATTTTCCTTTAAGGAATCCAACTCTTGCTGCATGACTTCATGCCAACACTTAGCTATTTCAGCTGGCATTTCTTTAATTTCTTCTAGAGACTCAGGCTCTGTGTGAATGTGAAAAGCCTTCACAACATCTACTTGATAATGATCAGGAGGAACTCCCTTATTAATCCTTTCAGACCTGCGAGGTAGGACAGGACTTACACTCTGAATCCTACCATTGTCCTCAGAAACCTCTGACTTTCCAGACAAGTCAGCTTCCTGATCATTGACTTCACTAGGTGATTCCTGCAAATCACCATCAGCAAGACTTTGCTGCTCCCCCATGGATAAATCAACTGAAGAACTAGAGTTTATTTTATCCCAATTCTGCTCAGCAAAAGAAGCACTTTTACTAATTATCAATTGATTATCCAGTATGAACCTGTAGCTCCTCTGACTTTGTTCATACCCTACAAAGATTGCTTTCTTTGTTCTGGAAGCCCCCTTGCGCCTCAGCTGTTTGGGAATGTGCACCCAAGCTGTGCTTCCAAACACTCTGAGGTGGCTTACTTTAGGCTTCACACCATAGAACAAATGAAAAGGCACATCCTGAATTGCACTGCTAAACAGCCTGTTCTGCACATAACACGCTGTAGTAACAGCTTCTCCCCAATACCTAAAAGGCAAACTAGCATCCTTCAGCAAACACATCATTGCTTCCTGCAGTGTTCTGCCTTTTCTCTCTGCAACAGAATTCTGTTCTGGAGTGTAAGGGTTAGCTAAAATGTGTTCTATCCCTTTTTCTAACAAAAAGTTTTTAAACTTTGAGGATAGATACTCTCCACCTCGATCTGATTGCAAAGCAGACACTGGCCTTGGGAATTTTCCATTCACCCAAGCCACAAAAGCCTTAAATTTATCAAAGACCTCATCTTTGTGTTTCAGCAAATAAATGAATGTGTACCTGGAAAAATCATCTATGAAGGTCAAAATGTACCTTGCTCCCCCAAGACTAGGAGAAAAGGGGCCTATAACATCAGAATGAATGATCTCTAGAGACCTAGAGGTGGACCTATCAGAAAACTTCTTCACAGGAGCCCTTGTGGTTTTATTCTCCTTGCAAACTGCACAATCCAGATACTTAGCACAAGGTTTCAATTTTAAATCAGCAGAATAACTAGGCATTTGAGAAATGTACTTAAAATTAGCATGAGCAAATCTCCTATGTAATAAATGGATGCACTGATCGTGTATGGGCTTATTTTCAAAAACAGCCTTAGCAGTTTGTTGCTTTTCAGCATTTTGTACAATGTACAGAGAATCTTTCTGCAAACACTTTGCAACCATTTTACCAGCCTTCCTAATTTCACAACCCTCTTTCTTAAAAGTTACTACATAACCTGAGGCTACTAGCTGCCCCACAGACAAGAGATTGCTTTGAAAATTAGGCACAAACAAAACATTTTTAACAGTTTCCCCCAAACATGGAAGATTGATCTCACCTTCACCCACGATCTTGGATACAGATCCATCTGCTAAGGAAACTTTTTGTTTGTTAGTTTTAGACAAAGACAGAAAGGAATCTTTATTGTGACATATATGAGAATTGGCTCCGCTGTCAAGAACCCACAAATCTTTATTATCAGAGTTCTCAACAACTTTTGCATGAAGAATCTTCTTTCTAGAAGTTTCTTCTTTGTTCTTTGAAGTCTTCTTGCTTTTAAACTTGAAACAGTCCTTTTGCAGATGAGCAGGGGATCCACAGGTAAAGCATCGCCTGGTGGTGGAAAAAGCAGAAGCTTGGAATTCAGAGCTCTTCCGCTCCCTCTGCTGGCCACGAGAAGACTTTATTGTAGAAATGGAGGCAGCTTTATCTTGTCTTTTCTCCCACTCAGCAAGCAGCCGGGTAGTCACGAACGATGGAGTTAGATCAGCTTCTGGGATTCCCTCCATGGAGCAAATTAAAGTGTCCCAGGACTCATTCAATGAAGAAAGCATAATGTAGGCTTTCATCAGGGGGGTAAATTCCATCCCACGTTCCTGAAGTTCCACAAAATAATTCTGAAGCTTGTGGAGATGATCTGGCAAATTTCCATTCTCAGGCAAGTGAGCCTTGTACAGTTTTTTTGTTAAAATAACCTTGCTGCCTGGACTAGCTTTCACATATAAATCACGCAAATAGTCCCATAAGTCTTTGGAAGTTTCTTTGCCTCTCACGTGAATAAGCTGATCATCCTGAACAGCCAAAATAATGGAGGCTTTGCATTTCTCATCTTTCCTCAACCAGGCTTGATCTGGATTCTGAGGAATTTGTTCAGAAATTGCAGACCATAAATTTTCTCTCCTCAAGAAACTTTCCATTTTCAAAGACCAGTTCAAATAATTAGTATTAGAAAGCTTTTCCAGGGGCATACCTTGAAAATTTGAAGCTCCAGCAGCAGCAGCCATGGCTCCTTCTCTCCCCTGTTGTAGTAATCCAAAAAACAAACACGAGGCAAAACTCCGCCTCCGATGGAAACTTCCTGTAACTGCTGGCAAGTTTCAAAAAACAAAGAAGCCTCTCCAAATGCAGACTAAAACAGGTCAGCTTTCTTCTCTCTCATAATTCCATAAGTTTTGTCTCTGATCCAGAAGCTGTTGCTGGGCACAGAACCTTTTGTAATTTTTATAAAATTTGTGATCAGAGTTATGGAAAAACCAAGAGATAAGTTTGTAGTAAAAAAAACCGTTGTTTTATTTAAAAACAAAAACATAGGAACAAACCTCGAATCTTCTTCTTTAGCCAAAGCATGGCATGGTTGATTAACATATTTACATTTAGATAGCAGAGCAGTTAGCAGAGCAGAGTGAGGAGAACAAAAGACATTTACATTTTTAAACCTTTACCTGACCAGCATCTGAGTGGACAGGATCCAGCATGTGACCAAAACACCTAGGCAACAGATTCCCAATATGGGCAAAGCTCTAACAGCTAATTCTGATTGGTCAGAACTCTCAGACTGGCCGGCACCTAAAGGCAAATGAACATTCCTGAGTGGGGGTGAACATGTGCTCTCTGAGCCCAAACAGGAAAAAAGTTTTGAGGCCTGGCTTTTTAAAAACTCAGCCACATATTCTACAGACATAAAAAATATATACAACAGATGGCACATTATTTGCATGATCTTGTGGTTCCATCTCAGCGTAGGGCCTTCTTTCTGGCTAGAGTTAATTCTTTTCCTTCCGAGGTATTTTTTGGAAGGTATAAACGTATCCCTAGCCACGAGAGGCTCCGTTCCTGTGGTAGTCCGGATACTATTTACCACATAATCTTTTACTGCCACTTATTCGAGTCCCTTCAAGTATGAATTATTTTTAAACCCTTTTCAGGGTACATATCCGTTAAACGCTGTAAATACTGTATCATCTTGCCAATATCTACTGAGTGATGTATTTGAAACCACCAGAATTGTAGCTAAATTCTTAGATGAAGTACTTAAAAGAAAATGTAAACAAATCTCCCAATGAGTATGGCTTTTTCTCTGGCTACTCTCATGACATGTCAATGTTTTTTTGTATTTTGTTCCTTTTGTTCTTTTAATGCCAATAAATGTTTTTTTTAAAAAATACATTTTATTATTTAATTTTTTTAAAAAAATTAACATACAAAACATATACTACAAACTGACATACAATTACATTTATACATATAAATAGAAAAAGAAGAGAGTAAGAAAAAACAAAGTTTTGATAGATTTAATAAGACTTCCTGCTATCCATCCGAAGAATCAAGATACTTATCTAAATTATCTTTTCTAAATTGTTATCAAATTATATATCTGCTATTTCTATTTACATTTTATATTATATAATTAATTGGATATTTTGTCAAATATCCAATTATCAAATATATATATATCCAAATATATAATCAAAAAAAGGTTTCCAAGTCTATTTATATTCATCCATATTTTTCCCATGTATCTGGTCAGTAAGTTTCGCCATTTGTGGCAGCTTTTAATAATTTAATAATAATTTTAATAATTATTAATAATTATTAATAATAATTACTAATTATAATATAATTATTATTTTTTTATAATTTATAATTTATAATTTATAATTATTATTATTAATAATATAATATAATTATAATATAATAATTATAATAAATAAAAATTATAATTATAATTTATAATTTATAATAATAATTATTAATAATATAATATAATTATAATATAATAATTATAATAATAATTATTAATAAATTATTAATAATTTAATTAATAATTTTAATAATAATTAGTTTAATAATCCATTCTTCTATCGTTGGTGTGGAGTCTTTTTTCCAGTGACGTGCGTATATGTGATGACCCCAACAACAATGCTCTGATAAACACTTCTCAATGCAATTCGTTGAAATGCAGATTAAGCTTTATTCAGTATACATGTTAATTGAAGCACTTCTAAAGATCTGAATGCGGATTCCCGCCAAAGCTAACTATCTTAACTCTCCCCCCTGCGCGCCAAGTCACAAACCCAATGATCTCAATGGTCAAGACTTTCGCTCTTCGTTCTCAGCCTCCAACTCCTGCAGGTGGTTGACCTTGACGAAGCCGTCTCCAGCTTCCACTATCAGCCATAACACTCAACCGTCAAACCCCCCTCCCTGCAGTTCACACACTCACACTCTCTCTAGTCCCAATGGCAGGATTCATAGACATGAACCCTGATATGCTGACCCTCCAAAAAGAAAAGCAATATACACAGCACAATAAAAGACAATGCATACACATAGACATAAAGACAGAGAGAACAATTCCAGAACTGTTCAGGCATCAGGCATGGAAAAGGTGAACCAATCTGTAAAACAAAATCAATACAAAAAGGAGAAGGAATTAACCAGGTTTGTCAGGAAAATGAGAATGAAACTTTTTCAACAATCGAGGAGCTGAAACATGAGTTTTATCCACCCACTCCTTGAACCCAATAGGTAGATGTTTCCATTGAACAAGATACTGAATTTTACCCCTATGTAATCTAGAGTCCAAAATGTCTTTAACCTCAAAATGTTCTGCATCCCCCACCATGGTAGGTGCAGGGACCACTGGTTCAGGATGCCACTGTGCAGAAGCTTTAACCGGCTTCAACAGACTGATGTGAAACACAGGATGAACTTTACGCAGGTTTTTAGGCAATTCCAATCAAGCTGCTACAAGATTAATGACTTTAATAATAAGGAAAGGTCCAATAAACTTAGGTGCCAATTTCTTAGAGGGTTGAGTGGAACACAAATGTTTTGTAGACAAATAAACTTTTTCCCCCTCCACTAATGGCCATTCTGGAGCCCGTTTGCGATCAGCAAAGGTTTTGTAAGTGTCTTTTGCATCCTGCAACGTTTTGACCATGACTGGCCAATTAGCACGTATTTTAGTAATCCACTCATCTGCCAACACAGGATTAGGTGAGTCAGTCACATTAGGATCAGGTAATTCAGGTATAGGAACAAAATCCTGACCAGTGGCTACTTTAAACGGTGAAAATCCAGTACTCTGATGAACAGCATTGTTATATGCCACCTCAGCAAATGGCAACAAGTGTCACGGGCTACAGCCAGAGTATCATATTGCACACAGTTCAGAGATAAGCCGGCAGCCAGGGACACTCGCCGGCTGAGGAATGCTGCCGGCAATAAATCACAGTTGGAGGAGCAGGCAAGAGAGAGAGTCAGAAGTCCATACCATCAGGGTCAAATGCCAGAGAGAGTCCAATCCAGAGCCAAGTTCCAGGGTAAGCACAAGCAGGTCCACGTTATATCCAAGCCGAGTCAGGAGTCCAGAGAGTAGAATGCCAATAGTCCAACCGGGGTTCAAGGAAACAGGTAACCAGGTCCAGCAGAGGTTTGCATAGCCATAAACTAGTTTGCTCCCTCAGAGGGTCCTGTGTGCCTGCTACTTGATTTATGGTCAGCTCAAGAGCTGCCAGCCGAATCCTGCAAAGACTCCAGCTCTGCTCTCCGGAGGTCTCTGGCAGCTAATCTTGCGCTCCGGCATTTCTCCTTTAAGGCGAAGCGTGCACTCCGTCGGCGCTGCCTCTTTGGAGAATCTGACGAGCTGCCAGGTATGTGGGTCACGGGTAGCTGCTGAGCGGAGGGCGGAGGCAAACCCTCATCCCTGGCTTGTTCCTCTGCTAACTCAGCTGCAGCTGCCTCCTGACCATCCTGGCTCCCTGTTTCAGGGGCCATGCCTGCCTCGGGGGCTGCCTCTGGGACTGCCTCTGGGTCAGTCCCCTGAAGGTCCCACAGGGGCAGCTCATCCTCTGACTCCTGGCTGAAGTCCTGGGGCAAGGGCTGAGGCTGAACCACGACAACAAGTCCACCCAATCATTTTGTTGATAACTGATTTTTGTTGTTTATTCGTTCAGTCGCTTCCAACTCTTCCTGACTTCATGGACCAGCCCACGCCAGAGCTTCCTGTCGGCCGTCACCATCCCCAGCTCCCCCACGGTTGAGTCTGTCACCTCCAGAATATCATCCATCCATCTTGCCCTTGGTCGGCCCCTCTTCCTTTGGCCTTCCACTTTCCCTAGCATCAGCTTCTTCTCCAGGGTATCCTGTCTTCTCATTATGTGGCCAAAGTACTTCAGTTTTGCCTTTAAGATCATTCCCTCAAGTGAGCAGTCTGGCTTTATTTCCTGGAGTATGGACTGGTTTGATCTTCTTGCAGTCCAAGGCACTCTCAGAATTTTCCTCCAACACCACAGTCCAAAAGCATATATCTTCCTTTGCTCCGCCTTCCTTATGGTCCAGCTCTCAGAGCCATAGGTTACTACGGGGAATACCATTGCTTTAACTATGCAGACCTTTGTTGTCAGTGTGATGTCTCTGCTCTTAACTATTTTATCAAGATTTGCCATTGCTCTCCTCCCAAGAAGTAGACGTCTTCTGATTTCCTGGCTGCAGTCAGCATCTGCAGTAATCTTTGCGCCTAGAAATACAAAGTCTGTCACTGCCTCCACTTTTTCTCCCTCTATTTGCCAGTTATCAATCAAGCTGGTTGCCATAATCTTGGTTTTTTTGAGGTTTAACTGCAACCCAGCTTTTGCACTTTCTTCTTTCACCTTCGTCATAAGGCTCCTCAACTCCTCCTCGCTTTCAGCCATCAAAGTGGTATCATCTTCATATCTAAGATTGTTAATGTTTCTTCCAGCGATTTTAACTCCAGCCTTGGATTCCTCAAGCCCAGCACGTCGCATGATGTGTTCTGCGTACAGGTTGAATAGGTAGGGTGAGAGTATACAGCCCTGCCGTACTCCTTTCCCAATCTTAAACCAGTCCGTTGTTCCGTGCTCTGTTCTTACCGTTGCTACTTGGTCGTTATACAGATTCCTCAGGAGGCAGACAAGATGACTTGGTATCCCCATACCACCAAGAACTTGCCACAATTTGTTATGATCCACACAGTCAAAGGCTTTAGAATAGTCAATAAAACAGAAATAGATGTTTTTCTGAAACTCCCTGGTTTTCTCCATTATCCAGTGGATATTGGCAATTTGGTCTCTAGTTCCTCTGCCTTTTCTAAACCCAGCTTGTACATCTGGCAATTCTCGCTCCATGAATTGCTGGAGTCTACCTTGCAAGATCTTGAGCATTACCTTACTGGCATGTGAAATAAGTGCCACTGTTCGATAGTTTGAACATTCTTTAGTGCTTCCCTTTTTTGGTATGGGGATATAAGTTGATTTTTTCCAATCTGATAGCCATTCTTGTGTTTTCCAAATTTACTGGCATATGGCATGCATCACCTTGACAGCATCATCTTGCAAGATTTTAAACAGTTCACCTGGTATACCGTCATCTCCTGCTGCCTTGTTATTAGCAATGCTTCTTAAGGCCCATTCAACCTCACTCTTCAGGTTATTTGATAACTGATATAACACCTCAAATATTGCTCCAGTACTGAGTTCAAACGTTCACAAGCTCCGTTCCCCTCTGGATGGAACCCGGAAGTGAGTCCTTGTTCAGTTCCAATCAATTTTAAAAATGATTTCCAAAATTTGGCAATAAATTGACTTCCTCGATCACTGATAATCCTCAAGGGGGCGCTGTGTGCTCGGTAGATATGCAAAATGAATAACTTCGCCAGTTGACCAGCAGATGGCAAACTTTTACAAGGAATGAAATGGGTTTGCTTTGAAAATAGGTCTGTTACTACCCAAATCACCGTTTTTCCTTTACTCTCCGGTAAATCCACGATGAAATCCATGGATATTTGTTTCCATGGACTTGTTGGTTCAGCAACCCCCTGTAACAGTCCCACAGGTTTGCCTGGGGCTCTTTTCATAGCAGCACAGACAGGACAAGACAACACATACTGTTTAACATCTTTTCTTAAAGTGGGCCACCAAAATTGTCTCCTCACCAGATGTAATGTTTTTACAAAACCAAAATGTCCAGCAATTTTATCATCATGACAATGTTGTAAAATACATTTTCGCACAGTTTCAGGAATATACAATCTATCCCCACTCCACCATAACCCATTGGTTTCCTTTAAAGATTGTTTATGTACTTTCCACTATTCATCTTCCATTATAGCTTGTCTGATTTCTTTTTCTAAAGAAGGTTCACATATGGCATGTTGACTTTTTGCTTGGTGTCTAGTAAAGGCTACTTTTCCTTCCTGTTGCACTGGAGCCAGTGGAGGATCAGATTCAAAACTCCCTTCTGTGTGGCTCTGCATACCTAATTGTTGTGGGGACATTACTGTTGTAACAATGTCCTCCATCTGACTATCATGCTGAGGCAAACGAGACAATGCATCTGCCAAAAAGTTTTTCCCTGCTGGCAAATATTTCAACGTAAAGTTAAATCTACTAAAAAATTCAGCCCATCTTATTTGTTTAGGATTCAATTTCCTTGGTGTTTTTAAAGCTTCCAAATTTTTGTGATCAGTGAATACTTCAAAAGGGTGGGGAGAACCCGCCAGTAGATGTCTCCATGTAGCTAATGCATGATGAACAGCAAACGCTTCTTTCTCCCAAACATGCCAACGTTTTTCTGCCTCAGTGAACTTACAGGAGATGTAAGCGCAGGGCCTCAATTGATCATTCTTATCTTTTTGCAATAATACACTGCCTATAGCTGAATTTGAAGCGTCTGTCTGGATGATAAATGGCTGTTCAGCATCAGGATGTTTTAAAACAAGTTCTGCTGTGAACAATTGCTTCAGTTGCTCAAAAGCACTCTGGCAAGCTGGCATCCATTTTAACTTTGATTTGGGCTTGGCTAACACGCCTTCCCCTGACTTTAGCTTGAATCATGTCAACTGGATTTCTATTTTAACAGTGGAAACGTTTCGCTCCTTATCCAAGGAGCTTCTTCAGTCTGAGCAAAGTTGGTAAGGGAATCTCCCTTACCAACTTTGCTCAGACTGAAGAAGCTCCTTGGATAAGGAGCGAAATGTTTCCACTGAGAAAATAGAAATCCAGTTGACATGATTCAAGCTACAGACAATTCCACCTGGATGACTGAGAACCTTCATAGACATCCTCCCCTGACTTCTTTGTTTTTAATAAATCTGTTAGTGGCAAAGCTATCTTTTTTTTAATCAAATTTTATTAGATTTTAATTTTACATAGATAAAAGTTTGAAACAAAAGAAAATGGAAATACAAATCAAGAAAAAGGAAAAGATAAAAAAGTGTAGTAAAGGAAAAAAGGAAAAAAGATAAAGCTGAAACATAGAATTTAGTCAACTTCCGATTTGTATCTGGTCATGGTATTTTAAAATTTTTATCTTACATGCTAGGTCTATATAAAACATTAAAGAATATTTCTTGTCTATTACATCAATATATATATATATCTTAATCTTCAAATCCCCATATAAGCTTTGCCCCTTCCGCATCTTGTAAATAGTCAGTTAATGGTTTCCACTCTTTAAGAAAATAATAATTTGGATTTTCTTTTAATAAACATGTCAGTTTATCATTCTCTGCCATATCCATCAATTTTAACATCCAATCTTGTATCGTAGGCGATATCTGGTTTTTCCAATTTTGTGCGAAAATAAGTCTTGCTGCTGTAATCATGTACTGCATAATCCTTGTAAATTGCTTCCCAGGTTGTCCATCAATTATTCCCAATAAAAAAAATTCCGGTTTAAATGGAACTCGAATTTGTAATATATTTTGCATCAATGCATGTATTTGAGTCCAAAATTTCTTTGCAATCTCACATGTCCACCACATATGGTAAAAAGACCCCTCTTTTTTTTACATTTCCAACATAAGTTGGAAACATTTCCATACATTTTAGAAAGTTTTTGTGGGGTCATATACCATCTGTACATCATCTTATAAAAGTTTTCTTTTAAATTATAGCACAAAGTAAATTTTAGCCCTTTGGTCCACATATCTTCCCATTGTTGCATTTGAATATTATGGCCAATATTTTTAGCCCATTTAATCATACAGTCTTTAACTTGTTCCTCTACCATTTCACCTTTTAACAATAATTTATACATTTTTGCAATTAGATGATCATCTGTCTCACATAGTTGTAACTCAAACTCCGATTTGGTTTCTTCAAATTCAAAGTCTTTCTTATCTAATTTAAATTTCTCTACGAGCTGCATATATGAAAGCCATTGAAAGCTGTATCCCTCTGATACCAATTCTTCTATTGATTTAATTATATATTGTCCTTGTTCTTTCTTTAAAAAGTCTTTGTAGGTTAACCATTTATCTTTATTTCTTACTTCTGTTCTGTAGAATGCTTCTTGTGTAGAAATCCATAAAGGTCTTTTATAACATAAAATTAATTTATATTTATTCCAGATTCTTAACAAGGATCTTCTAATATAATGGTTTTTAAAGTCCACATTAACTTTAACTTTATCATACCACAAATATCCATGCCATCCATATCTTAATTCATGTCCTTCCAAATTCAATAATTTTTCATTTTTCAAAACTATCCATTCTTTAATCCAAACCAAGCAACAAGCAGCATAATATAATTTCAAATCTGGCAGACCTAGTCCTCCTCTTTCTTTAGAGTCTTGCAAGACTTTATATTTTACTCTTGGTTTTTTCCCTTGCCAAATAAACTTAGAAATATCTCGCTGCCATTGTTTAAAAGGTTCTTCTGATGCCAATATAGGTAGTGTTTGAAAAAGATATAAAATTCTTGGCAAAACATTCATTTTGATTGCTGAAATTCTACCTAATAATGATAATTGCAGTTTTTCCCAATGTTCCAAATCTTTTTTAATATCCATCCAAAGTGGAATATAGTTATTCTTAAACAACTTAACATTTTTAGTTGTTAAATATACTCCCAAATATTTTACTTTTTCTTCCATTGAATATCCTGTTATTTCTTTCAATTTCTCTTGTTGGTGGTAATCCATATTTTTGGTCAAAACTTTTGTCTTCTGTAAATTCACTTTGAACCCTGCTAACGACCCAAAGTCTTTTAGTTTCTGTATTAATATTTCAATTCCTTCTAGTGGATTCTCCAAGGTAATGACTAGGTCGTCAGCAAAGGCTCTTAGTTTATAAACTTCTTTTTTAACTTTGATACCATGGATGCCATCATCTTGTCTAATATCTCTAAGTAAAACCTCTAATACCAATATAAACAAATGTGGAGATAATGGACAACCTTGTCTAGTACCTTTTTGTATTTCACATGGCTTACTAAATTCTCCATTAACAATTATTTTGGCAAATTGTGGAGTATATATTGATTTAATCCATTTTATAAAATTTCCTCCAAAATTCATATTTTCTAATACTTTGAACATAAAAGGCCAATTTAAGTTGTCAAAGGCTTTTTCAGCATCAATAAATATCAAGGCAGCTTGTTTATCATAGTGTTGATCCAAATATTCAATTACGTCTACTATGTTTCGGACATTGTCTCGAATTTGCCTCTTGGGTAGAAAACCAGCTTGGTCTTGATGAATAAAATCCTTAAGTATATTCTTCATTCTTTCTGCTGATATCGTTGTAAATATCTTATAGTCATTATTCAATAAAGATATTGGTCTGTAATTTTTAGTTAATGTTAAATCCTGTTGTTCTTTAGGTATCAATGTTATATGTGCTTCTTTCCAAGTTTCAGGCATAATTCCTGTTTCCAAAATAGAATTCATAGTCTTCTGCAAAGGTAGACATAAATCCTCTTCAAAACATTTATAATAGGCTGCTGACAATCCATCCGGTCCAGGAGCTTTTCCACTACTAATTTTCTTAAAAGCTTTTATCAATTCTTCTTTTGTTATAACATTATTTAATGTCAATCTTTGTTGGTCATTAAGAACAGTTAGTTTTTGTTTATTCAAATATTCTTCAATCTCATCCAAGTTGACATCTTGTTTTTTATATAATTTAGAATAATAGTCATGAAAGGTTTTTTGAATGTCCATATTATTCACCAGAGTTTTTCCTTCATGTTGAATATTAGTAATCAAATTCTTTTGTCTTTGTTTCCTCAATTTATAAGCCAGCCATCTACCTGGTTTATTTGCATATTCAAAATATTTTTGTTTTGTAAATTTCATTTGAGTCTCTATCTCTTGAGTTAATATCATTGATATTTGCTTTTGTAGAAATTTAATTTGAGTGAGCAAAGTGTCATCCATTGGTTTTTCTCTCAAATCTAACTCTTTACTTTTAATTTCATCTAAAATCAATTGAATTCTTTTTTGTTTTTTCTTCCTCATTTGAGCATTGTATTGAATAAAATAACCCCTCCTATATGCTTTACTGGCTTCCCATACAGTTTGAATATTAGTCCCTTTGTTCAAATTAAATTGAAAATATTCTCTTAATTTTTTTTTTTTTGCATACATCAACTACATCATTATTCCGTAGTAGCGACTCATTCAATCTCCATCTAAATACATTCCATTTCCCTTTAAGAGTCAACATTACTGGATTATGATCTGATAAAGTCTTAGGTAATATATCAACTTTGTTAATATCCATCATCAAATTTTTAGATATCAAGATCATATCTATTCTAGAATGTGATTTAAATCTCTCTGAATAATATGTAAATTCTCTGGAAGTCCCATTCATACATCTCCAAATGTCTTGTAAATCCAACATCTCTTTCAAGTCAAAAAATGTTTGTGGCAATTTTCCCTGTATTTGCTTCACTTCTTTTTGTGACTGTCTATCCAGTCTGGGGTAAATTACCCCATTCCAATCCCCCATGAAACACCAATTGTCATAAGTTAAGTCCAAAAGTTTATCCATCAGGTTTTTATAAAATACTCCTTTATCCATATTCGGTGCATAAAGTCCAACTATCAGTGTTTAAGTTCCTTGTATGTTAATTTCTACTACAATTTATCGACCCTCTTCATCAGCTAATATCAATTTTGGGTTTAACTTTGGTTGTACATATAAGACTACCCCTTTAGTTTTTTTATATCCAGCCGAAATAAATTCTTCTCCAAGCTGTTTTTGAATCAAATATTTAGTATCTTTTTTACAAATATGAGTCTCTTGTAAACAACTTATGTCCAATTTCTGTTTTTTCAAAAAATGAAATATCTTTCTTCTTTTCTGTGGAGAATTAGCTCCATTAATGTTCCATGTCAGATATTTAAATTCCATTGGCGTTTTAGTCTTTAAAATCCCTTTGTTAAGTCCACACCTGTAGCTCCTTTCTCAGATAGATCTTCAGTCTTCTCTTTGTCTTTCGATGTTTCTCCTCCTTTTGTCAATTCTCCTTCTGGTAAACCCATTTCTTTCTTATATTTCTCTAAAAAAGCTTTTGCTTTTAAAATGGAAGTTATTTTGAATCTCTGTCCTTTGAACTCAAACGATACGCCTTCCAATTTTTCCCATCTGAATGAAATACTATGTTGCTTTAATTTGTCTGTAAGGAAAGAATAGTCTTTTCTTTTCCTTAATATTCTCAAGGGAATTTCTTTTAATATAATTATTTCCTTCCCTTCTATGTTTAATCTAGTATTATAATGTTTCCTTAAGATTTGCTCTTTTGTCACTTTTCTTACAAAATATATCAATATGTCTCTAGGGACTTTTCTTTCCTTAGCGTAACGTGAGTTTACTCTGAATATCTTGTCTATCTGCAAATCTAAATCTTGTTCTCTTATCTCCAAAAATTTAGCCAATTCAAAAATCATCCTTTCTCTCACATTTTCATCTACTTGTTCTGGAACTGCTCTAAATCTCAAGATGTGCTCTTTCTCTCTCATTTCTGCTAAAGCCGTGATATCTAGATTATGTTCAATCTCTTTAATAGCATATTCTGATTTGTCTTCTAATTTTTGCATCTGGCTTTGCATATCTTTAAGTTCTCCTGACAGAGAATTGACCACTTCCTTGACTGTTTGAATTTCTTTTTTAAAGTCTTGCTTAATCTCTCGGGTTATTTCTTTCTTCATATCATCCATTTTTTTGTCTAATGCTGTAATCTGATCTTCCATCTGCTTCGTGGAGTCATCCATTTTCTTATTTAGTGCTGCAACAGCTTCTAATATCTTTTTCATTTCTGGTAATAAAGTTTCTGAGGCAGATGTAGCAGGCATAGCAGAATCAATAGGTAGTCCTCCAGTCTCCTTCTTCTTCTCCTTCTCCGCCCGTCTCGTTCCCAAAGACGCCATAGCCCTGCAAAAAAGAAGAAAAAAGGGAGAAAGGGGGAAGAAAGCACCATATAACAATATAACAATAATTATTTTAAAAAAGGGGAAAAAATTAAAAAAAAAATTCTACAGGTAATAAAAAGAAAAAAGAAAAGGGAAAAAAGCAAATATCCAAAAGGTTAAGAAAAAAAAAGAAAGAACTAGAAAAATTTTTTAAAAAGGCTCCTTTAAAATTTTTCCTCTTAGTTCATTTATAATCCCTTATATATAATAGTCCACAGTGTTTCAAACACCCAAGATAAAAGCCTAGGACTTTTTGTTCTCCTGTAGTCAAAATCAAAGATAAGAATAGTAAATATTCCCAGGGTTTCTCCTTTCCCCTTGTAATTCTTCAATCCAACCACAAGTCAAAAAGAAAAAATGTTACTAGAAACATGTAAAAAAGCCTCTACTTTCCATATAATAATCCAATAATCCAAATTAAACGTTAAATAACTTGACTTTTTCCAGAAAAATAAATCCGAACAGAGTTCAAAGTTCAGAAAGAAAAGGAGGAACTTGTATATATAAAAGAATATTTAATAGGGTTCTTTTTTTTCCTTTTCAGGCAGCAATCTCAACATCAAAGTCTTAAAAAATAAAGTATTAATCACTCCATTTAAATCCAGGCTTTAATATAATATTCCAGAGAACAAAAATAGAAATACCAATAGTTGTCCATAAGTAAGAAACTCAAGCCAAACTGAAATAATAGTAAAAGTCACTTTCACTTCTAGCAAAGCCACTTAGCTTCTCTTCCCACCATTTATTCTTCCATTAACAAGAAAAAAAATATAGCACCAGCAAATATAAATCAAGTCCAGATACAAATCTTAGCACTTAATAAAAAAAAATATATATTTAAAAGTAAAGAAAAGTGACTAAAAGCCTGATCGGGCCAGCTACTTATCTTTTAGAATCACGGCTGCTGCAGAGCTCCGTTTTTTCCCCCCAGTCTCCTTTCATTGCTCCATCTCCCTCCTCCCGCAGTGGAAATTACGGGGGTCGGGGGAGAGCAGTTACTCCGGAGACCCCTTGTGGTTAATCTTCTGATCACACTCTCTTCGAGTGTGATTTTTTCAGCGATTTTCTTCTCCCAAATCGCTGCAAACAGCTTAGCCGTGGAATCGAGGCTGGGAGCCCCGGTTCTTCGCTGCGCTCCGATCAGTACCCGGAAGTGAAAGTGTGGCAAAGCTATCTTAGCAAATGCCGGAATGAACTGTCTGTAGAAATTTGCGAATCCCAAAAAGGCTTGCAATTGTTTTTTAGTTTTTGGTGCTTCCCAAGCCAAAACATCTTTAACTTTGGCAGGGTCCATCTCAATCCCTTGATGTGATATTCTATATCCCAAAAAATCCAATTTCTCTTTATGGAACTCACATTTAGACAATTTTACATACAATTTAGCTGCCAACAATTTTTTTAACACTGCTTTGACTAATTTTACATGCTCTTCCATGGTCTCTGTATAGATCAAGATATCATCTAAATACACCAATACTCCTTGATATAAAAATTCATGCAGAACCTCATTAATTAAGCTCATAAAGACTCCAGCCCCCCCTTTAATCCGAACGGCATGACTTTATATTGAAAACAACCTAATTGGCAATTAAAAGCAGTTTTCCATTCATCTCCCTCCTTTATGCGTACTCTAAAGTCGGCTTCCCTCAAGTCCAATTTAGTAAAGATTTTTCCCTTTGTCAATTGCGCTAGCATGTCTTTCATCAATGGCAATGGATATTGATTAGAAATACAAATTGCATTCAACCCCTGATAATCTGTACAAAGCCTCAGCGATCCATCTTTCTTTTTTCTAAATAACACCGGTGCAGCCATGGGGGATGTGGATGGTTCAATAAAGCCTCTCTTTAGGTTTTTATCTACAAAGTTTCTCAATTCTTGTAATTCCTTATGAGTCATTGAATACAACTTAGGTTTAGGCAAAACTGCCCCAGGTTCCAATTCAATAGCACAGTCAGTCTTACGATGAGGAGGTATTTGATCTGATTCAGTCTCTTCAAAAATGCCCTCCACTTCCTTATACGAGGTCGGGGCAATGGCTGCCTGTGCTAATTCTCTCAAACCTCCTAACACTGTGTCTGTTGCTTCCACATAGAACCCCACATTGTCCTGTTCCAGACCTTGGTACGAACCATCTGCAAATTCCATCTCCCCAGATACCCAATCAATTTTTGGATTATGCTCCCTCAGCCATTTGAGCCCCAGCACTATGGGCTGATTGGCTATGGGTGCCACAATAAAACATACAGTCTCTTGATGTGTCCCAATAGTCATTTTTGGGGCTTCAGTATAATATTCCACTGGCCTGCCCCTCATATCTGATCCATCCAATTGGCAAAAAATGATGGGAACTTTTAGCTTATGCAATTTCAGTCTTAATCCAGTCACAATAGCAGGGTGAATTAAACATCTGGAACACCCCGAGTCTAGCATAGCCAGTAGACTGTTTTGATCCCTCCCATCTAAAGTCTCAAGTTTTACTTTAACTTGCATTGTAGGACAATCCCCATTCACCAAAGGATCCGAGTGCCTATCTGCAAATGCCTGGCCACCGGCGCATCTCAGGACAGGCATTTGTCGTTTCCCGCCGGCAGAAATTCTTCATCTGTTGAGTCATTCTCTCCCCCAACTGTTTCAGCTCTGTTGGCTTCCTCCACAGCGTTGGCATTTCCTTTTTGTTTAGGCAGTGGTGGCTTTGAAGGCTTGCTCTCTGGTCTTTTCTTAACTGCAGCGATTGCTTGTGGGCAGCTACTAATTCGATGGCCCTCTTTCCCACATTTAAAACATAGTCCGCTTTTAGCCCGACGTTCTTTCTCTTCTTCCCAGGCTTTCTGGCTAAAAGACTTCTTCGGCGGAGTTGGCCCCATCGTTCTCCTCCCAGGGCTTTGAAGTTGTTTATATGACTTGAGTCGTAAACAGGTACTCTCTGCTTTCCCAGCTAATTGGATCCACTCATCCAGCGTCTCGGGATCCCCCCTTCCAGCAGCCATTTCCAGAATCTCAGGTTTCAACCCCATCTGGAAATACTCAATTTGAAAAGTCTCTGGCCAGTCTGGTAACCGACTTATGAGTTTTTTAAATTCCATGGCATATTCTGCTACTGTGCGGTTTCCCTGGCTCAGTTGCTGCAATTCAACTCTAGCTGACATTTTTGACAGGGTGTCTTCAAATCTCTTCCTCAATGCTAACATAAATGCCTTAAAAGTTAACAGTTCTTTGGCATTAGTATCATGCATGGCTACTAGCCACTGCGCTGCCTCCCCTTCTAAAAAACTGGAGACATACCTTACTTTGGCTTCTTCATTCATGAAGGAGTCCTCAAATTCTTCCATAAACCCTCTCACATGGGTCATGAAACAGGCTAGCTTCCCAGGATCGCCATCAAATCACATTTTTAACTTGTTAAGTGCTAAAGCTTTTCCCCTGGCCAGCCCGCTTGTGGCAGGAAGTCTCACCTCCAACTCAGGCTCCGAGGTTTCGTCTTCGTCCTCACTGCCACTTGATGTTTCACTCTCAGCTGAAGTGGTTATCGAAGTAACTCCAGTTTCAGCCACTTTACCTCCTCCCTGCTTCGGAGCCAGGACCAGTTGCTGCAAGGTTTGGCTGATTGTCTCTATTTGCTTGCTGATGGTTTCTAACTCAAAATCAATGCGTGAAGTCTTTGCTTCCAAAGAAGCCATTCTTTGAGATTGGGTAACTCTGGTTTTAGTAGTCCGTTTACCCATCTCCGGCTTGAGGCCACCTCCAATTCCCATAGACCACTCCGCGCTGGCTTTGGGAGTGCGTACCACAGGAAGCTCAGCTGCCTCGATTCCACTACGTCTAGATCCCTTTTTAGATCCTTTCTTCTTTCCAGGCACTGGTTCAAAAGCCACCAACTTTTCTTCCTTCGGAACTGCTCCTAGGCCTTTAGAAGTTGCTCTACTTCTTCTGCCTGGAAACAATCAGTAGAGTCCTCCATTCTGTGGTTCAATGGAAAGTCGATTCTCACCAGTTAGGCACACAGAAGTTGCAATTGTAGCCTCAGGATAAGCCAAC
Organism: Charina bottae; assembly: GCA_023362775.1. Lineage (NCBI taxonomy): Eukaryota > Metazoa > Chordata > Lepidosauria > Squamata > Charinaidae > Charina > Charina bottae. The sequence continues at coordinate 212,480 of JALMGJ010000013.1, read as the reverse complement.
AAAAATGGAATTCAGATCTTTCTGTGATGACCCCAACAACAATGCTCTGATAAACACTTCTCAATGCAATTCGTTGAAATGCAGATTAAGCTTTATTCAGTATACATGTTAATTGAAGCACTTCTAAAGATCTGAATGCGGATTCCCACCAAAGCTAACTATCGTAACTCTCCCCCCTGCACGCCAAGTCACAAACCCAATGATCTCAATGGTCAAGACTTTCGCTCTTTGTTCTCAGCCTCCAACTCCTGCAGGTGGTTGACCTTGACGAAGCAGTCTCCAGTTTCCACTATCAGCCATAACACTCAACCGTCAAACCCCCCTCCCTGCAGTTCACACACTCACTCTCTCTCTAGTCCCAATCGCAGGATTCATAGACATGAACCCTGACAATATACCATTCTTGCTGCAGTTGTCAGGTATAATAAAAGTCTTTTGTGTTTATTTTCTAAATCTTCGTCCAAATGTCCTAGTAAGTAGAAATCAGGTTTTTTTATAATACTTGCTTCCATCATTTTACAAATACAATTATGAATTTTATCCCAATACTTTTTAGCTTTTTTACACGACCACCATATATGGTAGAAGGTACCTGTCTCAGTTTTGCATTTCCAACATATCGTTGGGATATTCCGGTTCATTTTAAACAGCTTTTCAGGTGTCATGTACATCATTTTGTAATAATTTTCTTTCAAGTTATAACTCAACATATATATTAAGTTCTTTATCCACATATTTTCCTATATCTCATATCTAATATCATGTCCGAGGTTCTCTTCCCATTTTACCATGCAATTTTTAATTTTTATGTCCAAGGTTTTGATTTCCAATAATTTTTTATACATTTTAGAAATTAAGTGATCATTTCCTGAGCATAATATCTCATCCCAATTAACTGTTTGTTTTGTAAATTTAAATATTTTTTGTCTATATTAAATTGTTCTTTCAGTTGTAAATATGTAAACCAGTGACATAAAAATCCTTCTGTTTCTAATTCCTCTCTTGTTTTCAATCTATAATTACTTCCTTCAAATTTTATTAAATTAATATACTTTAACCATTTTTCATTTCCTATATTTTTTTCTCCTGGCAAATGCCTCTTGTGGCGAGGTCCATAGTGGCAAATTTGGTAATAAAATTTGTTTGTATTTATTCCAGATTTTTAAAATTGATCTTCCGATGACATGGTTATTAAATGCTTTATTGACTTTACTTTTATTGTACCATAGAAAACCATGCCATCCGAATCTAATATCGTATCCTTCTAAATTTAATAATTTGTTGTTTTCCAATGTAATCCAATCTTTCAACCAAATTAGTCCACATGTCTCGTAATATAGTTTTAAATCGGGAAGACCTAGACCTCCTCTTTCTTTTGCGTCTTGTAAAATTTAAGTCTTATTCTAGGCTTTTTCTCTTGCCAAATAAACTTTGATATATCTCTTTGCCATTTGAGAAAAGTTTGTTCACTAATTGTTACAGGAATTGTTTGAAATAAAAATAAAATTCTACGTAAGATATTCATTTTAATTGTGGAAATTCTTCCTAGTAAAGATAAGTGTAATGTTTCCCATCTCAGTAGATCCTTCAATGTATTGTCGAAGGCTTTCACGGCCGGAGTTCAATGGCTGTTCTGGGTCTTCCGGGCTGTGTGGCCGTGTTCTGGAAGTTGTGGTTCCTAACGTTTCGCCAGCATCTGTGGCCAGCATCTTCAGAGGGCAGGAGCACAGACAGACAGAGATTTTGCTTCTGTCTGTGCTCCTGCCCTCTGAAGATGCTGGCCACAGATGCTGGTGAAACGTTAGGAACCACAACTTCCAGAACACGGCCACACAGCCCAGAAGACCCAGAACAGCCATCAGTAGATCCTGTTTAATTTCTTTCCAAATTTTAACATAATTATTTTGAAATAGGTCTATATTTTTGGAGGTTATTTGTATTCCTAAATATTTTATTTGCTTAACACTTTGAAAGCCAGATTTATATTCTAGTATGGATTGTTCTTTTGTTGGTATATTTAAATTTATCATCTTTGTTTTTTGCCTGTTTATTATAAATCCAGCCAAATCTCCATAGTCTTGTAATTTCTTTAATATGTTGTTAATTGAGTTCAGTGGATTTTGTAGCATTATAACCAAGTCATCCGCAAATGCTCTTAATTTATATGTCTCTTGTTTTATTCTAATTCCTTCTATATTATCATCTTTTCTAATACCTTCTAACAACACTTCAAGAACTAGAATAAATAATAGTGGAGACAGCGGACATCCTTGTCTCGTACCCTTTTCTATTACACATTCTTGCGTTGCTTCCTCGTTTACAATTATTTTTGCCTTTTGTAATGTATAGATAGCTTGAATTGCTTTAATAAATTTCTCTCCAAAATCCATATATTCTAATATTTTCATCAAAAAGTCCCAATTCAAGTTATCAAATGCTTTTTCAGCGTCTAGAAATAGTAGCATTATTTGCTTTTCATTATGTGTATGTGCGTATTCAATTAGATTTAAAATTGTTCATATGTTGTCTTTTATTTGTCTTTGAGGAATAAATCTATTTTGATCATGGTTAATTAGTTTCTGAAGTATTTTTTTAAGTCTTTCTGCTAAAATACTATCGTTATTCAGTAGGGAGATTGGTCTATAATTTTTACATTCCATTATATCTTGATTATCTTTTGGAATCAATGTTATATTAGCCTCTGTCCAAGATTTGGGTATTCTATTTCCCTTTAGTATTAAATTAAATAAATTTTTAAGTGGTTCTAACAATTGTTTCTGAAATTGTTTATAATAAGCAGCAGAGAATCCATCTGGACCGGGTGTCTTGCCCATTTTCAATCTTTTAATAGCTTCTGTAATTTTTTGGGTCGTAATCAAGGTGTTAGTTATTTCTTTTTGTTCTTTAGATAATTATTTTAAGTTACAATCTGAAATATTTTTTAATTCTATCAATAGGTATTTGTTGTTTTTTTTATAAAGGCTTGAATAGAAAGTATGGAAAGCTTTTTTAATTTGTTCATTATCAGTTAAGTCTACTTCGTTTTCTCTAATTTTGGTAATAATCCCTTTTTCCCTTTCTTTCCTTAATTAATAAACGAGCCATCTGCCTGGTTTATTGGCATATTCAAAATTTCTTTGTTTAACATATTTCAGTTTTCTTTCAATATCATCTGTCATAAGTATCTGTAATTGCTGTTATAATAATTTAATTTGATATTTTATATCCTCCTTTGCATTTGATGTTTGTAAATCTTTTTCTTTCATTTTAATTTGATCCATAATTGTTTGAATTTTTTTTTTGTGTGTGTGTGTGTGTTTTTTTGTAATTATTCAGGGAGATAAAATGCCCTCTCATAAATGCCTTACTAGTAAGGTAAAGGTAAAGGTACCCCCCGCACATTTGTGCAGTCGTGTCCGACTCTAGGGGCCGGTGCTCATCTCCGTTTGTTAGCCAAAGAGCCAGCGTTGTCCGAAGACGCTTCCACGGTCATGTGGCCGCATGACACGCGCAGAACGCTGTTACCTACCCACCGAAGTGGTACCTATTCATCTACTTGCATTTGCATGCTTTCGAATTGCTAGGTTGGCAAGAGCTGGAGCTAGTGCAGGAGCTCACTCTGCACGCAGGGCTAGGGATTCGAACCTCCGAACTTGCAATCTTCCGATCAACAAGCCTGGCGTCTTACCCGCTGAGCCACCACGCCCCTTACTAGTATCCCATACTATATCAAGATCTACTTCTTTATCTGAATTCCAATAGAAGAATTCTTGTAGTTTCTTTTTACATCCTTCTAGATTTTCCTTATTTTTTAAAAGATTTTCATTTAATTTCCACCTAAAATTTCTTGAAAATGTTTTCAAAATTATTTGAACTGGGTTATGGTCCGAGAATGTTCTTGGGAGAGTAGATACATCCATAATTTTATTTGCCAAGTTAGTTGAAATCCAAACCATATCTATCCTGGAAAATGATTTGAATCTGTTTGAGTAAAATGTGAAATCTCTCGAATTTCCTAAATTTAGCTCTTTCCTAAATTTAATTTATAATTTATAATGATATATATATATATAATGATAATGAAAAGCAAATAATGCTACTATTTCTAGACGCTGAAAAAGCATTTGATAACTTGAATTGGGACTTTTTGATGAAAATATTAGAATATATGGATTTTGGAGAGAAATTTATTAAAGCAATTCAAGCTATCTATACATTACAAAAGGCAAAAATAATTGTAAACGAGGAAGCAATGCAAGAATGTGTAATAGAAAAGGGTACGAGACAAGGATGTCCACTGTCTCCACTATTATTTATTCTAGTTCTTGAAGTGTTGTTAGAAGGTATTAGAAAAGATGATAATATAGAAGGAATTAGAATAAAACAAGAGACATATAAATTAAGAGCATTTGCTCTTTAAATTTAAAGAATTTAGCTCTTTCCTAAAGGTTGGGAGGGAGGAGATCTCGAATTTCCATTTTGGTGTCTCCATGCATCTATTAAACTCAAATTTCTTGTTATTTCAAAAAATTCCTTGGGTAATTTGCCTTGGTTATTGCTAATTTGTTGTTCTGATTTCCTATCAATTTCTGGTAAAATAACCCCGTTCCAATCCCCCATTAATAACCAATTTTTATATGATAATTCTGAGAGCACATTGAGTAAGTGTAAAAAGTTTTTTGATTATCATTAGGGGCATAGACCCCGACTATTATTGCTTTAACATTTTGGATTTCTATTTCAATTAAAATATATCTCCAATCGTCATCCAATTCTACTAATCTGGGCTTCAGAAAAGATTTTGCATATATGACTACTCCATTTTTTTTGGTTTGCAGTAATAAATTCAACTCCTAATTTTTTATTAATCAAATATTTGATTTCTGTTTTCTTTATGTGTGTTTCCTGGAGGCATACAATATCTAATTTCAATCTATTTAGAAATTGAAAGATTCTTTTCCTTTTAACTGGTGAGTTTGCCCCATTAATGTTCCATGAGATACTTTTTAGTTCAGTCATGTGCTAACAGTACTGAGAATTCTTTGGAACTTGAGGCTTCTTCCTTTTCAGTATTCAGGGGTTTCTTTTTCCTTTCTCTTTTATCTTTTGGTTGTTCTAATTCATTCCCAAATCTTTTAAGAAAATCTTTGGCTTTAAAAATTGAGTTGAGCTTAAACAAACAAACAAACAAACAATTCTTTATTACGGTCATAGACCAGCATAAGGAGGATAGAACATACAAATGAGTTTTAAAATATAAAGCTAAAACACAGGTCTAGAGGGGGAGAAAAAAGGGGGGTGAAGGCATTAGGTAAATATAGAGGAGCATAGGAAATGCATTACTCTAGTAAATTAAAATTGAAGGCTAGTTTGTAATACCCATCATCCGGCAACTTTTAAGCGCTGCCACACAGAATCTGGCAACATTGTATGTTGTGGTAGGGTTGATGTCTGACACCAGCAGGGAGGTATAAAATTGTCCTGAGCGCCCCGCATTGTTGTACAAATGTACAACAATGGTGTAATGAGACTAGTTCGAATGTCTCTATAAAACAGGCACTGAAGGAGCACATGCTCTGTTGTTTCTATGTGGCCAGAGTCACAGGGGCACTGTCTCTCCTGATAAGGGATCTTTTGATATCGGCCTTCGAGGACAGCAGATGGGAGGGCATGACATCGTGCCAATGTAAAAGCTCTCCGATGGTTGGGTACCTCTAGTTTAGATAGGTATAACATGGGGGAGGCACAATACCTACTGGATTCATTGGCAATAAAGGTTGGGGAGCTGGCTAGATCCAATTGGCGTTCTGTGTCTATTACCTGTTGTTTGATGAGTGCTTTGGCCTGATCGTAACCCATGCTGAGTAGCAGCCCTGGAGAGAAGCCCAGGGATGAGATTTTGTTTGCCACTGCTTGTTTCCATTTGGATTGGAAGTCATCGCTCAAAGTTAATGGGACAAGGCCAAGGGGGAAAAGGGATAGTCTGAGCCAATAATTGAGTATGACCACCCACACCCTTGCCTCTATTTTCATGAATCCTGTCTCTAGTCTCAGGGTGGCATTAGAGACGCATTTTGGTACTTGAAGGGCCAATCTTAAGAATTTTGATTGCACAAGTTCTAATGGAGTAAAGTTGGAGAAGGGGCCTAGTTGGGCTCCATGCAGGAGTTGTGCTACTGGCTTAGCTTCAAATAGTTTGAGTGCTGCAGGTATGAAGTGGCCACCCCTTGACTTGAGATATTTTAAAATGGCATTTGAGCTCCTTTGTGCAATCTCAGCTACGTAGTCCCCATGGGCTTTTCTGCTATTGTCAGAATGGAGGACTACTCCCAGATATTTGAAACATGGGACCTGCTCAATTTTATGGCCATCTATGTTCCAGGAGTGTCTCTTGATTTTGGTTTTCTGGTAGTTGAGTTGCAGCTGGTCTTCGTTGCAATAGTGTGTTAATGCTCTCAGTGCTCTTTTAAGGCCAATAGGTGTTCTTGACAATAGTGCTGCATCATCTGCATAGAGTAGAGTGAAAATATGTCTTCCCGCAAGTTTTGGGGGGTGAAAGTCCATGCTGTGAAGATGGTCCACCATGGAATTGATGTAAAAGTTAAATAAGAGTGGGGCCAGGATGCATCCTTGCTTGACGCCTTTCTCAGTTCCAACGGCATTGGTGAGATGGCCCTGGGGGTTACATCTTATTTTAAGTGAGGTCCCTTCATGGAGTATGCGTATTAAGTAGAGTAGCCGTCGGTCAATTGAGGAGGCCTCCAGTTTTCCCCATAACTTAACTCTGGAAATGGAGTCAAAGGCTGCTTTAAAGTCTATGAAGGCGGCATATAGGGAGGTTGTGTTATGGGAGGAATATTTTTCTATAAGGTGTTGTAATACTAGGCACTGATCTATGGTGGATCGGCCTTTCCTAAAGCCGGCTTGCTCTTCGGCAAGTATGTTTTCTTGTTCCATCCAGATCTGGAGTTTCCATTGCAGATGTCTTGCATACAGTTTGCTGATTGTGTTGAGGAGGCTGATTGGTCTGTAATTTGCAGGGTCTTCCTTTTTCCCTTTCTTTTTGTAAATGGGGACAATGATTGCAAGCCCCCAATCCTTGGGAATTCAACCATAGTTGTCAATGCAGGTGAAAAATGATGCTAATGTGGGGGTCCAGAAATCCAAATTGTTTTTAATGACCTCTGATGGGATTAGATCTTCTCCTGGGGTCTTTCCTAATCTTAGTTGAGCAACAAGGTTCTTGATCTCCATTGCTGTCGCAGGTGGCCACGTTGGTAAATTTTCTATATTTTGCATAGGGCATCCATTTCCGTCAGAGGCATCCATATAGAGATCTTGAAAGTATGCCTCCCAGGTCCCTGGAGGGATGTGACAGTCTGCCATAGTTGGACCATTGCTTTGGGCGCTTGATGTGATATGCCAGAAGGTGGCTGAATCTTTTGATTTGACTGCTTGAATTAGCCGTGTCCAATTGTTTTTCATGGCTTCCCTTTTCTTGCATGCCAGCAGTTGCTTATATTGTCTCTTTTGAAGGAGAAGGTCCTGTGCAGTTGTTGATGTAGTGTTGGATACATAAGCTTGATAGATGGAGGCGAGTGCTTTTTTGGCATTGACACAGTCCTTGTCAAACCAGGACTTGGAATGGTGTTGTTTTTGTTTCCGGGATGCATTTTTGCTGCGGTTTAGTTACTTATGGAGCTCTTGAGTGATGGTACTGTAGTTCTCCAGGAGTGCATTGGGATTCGTTGCTGAGGTCATGGCAGTCTGTAGACTCAGTAGGTGTTCTGTGGTCAGCAACTCAGTTATCCTTTGATTCAGACAGGGGGTCCATTTGGCTTGACAGTAGGTTCGTCCTACTGGCATTAGGAAGGGTTGATAACAGTCCACTGTGTGTGTTTGTTGAGTAAAGGCATTTATTTATTTATTATTTAAATTTATCCCCGCCCATCTCCCGAATCAGGGGACTCTGGGCGGTTTACAAGACAACAGTTAAAATGTATACATAAAATTACAGGAGTATAAAGTAGTTATAAATCCAGATGGATATTAATTAAAAGAAGGACATTAAAATTACGGGATTAGCCATCTCCATGAGGAGCTATCCCTTCCTCCTTCCCATGCCAGGCAGCAGAACCAGGTCTTCAGCTCTTTCCTAAAGGTTGGGAGGGAGGAGATCTGTCTCAACTCTGGGGGCAAGCTGTTCCATAAAGTGGGTGCTGTTACAGAGAAGGCCCGCCTCCTAGACACCATCCGATGACATTCTCTAATTGATGGGGTACATAGCAGGGCCTCTCTGGATGACCGGGTGGGGCGGGTCGATAACATGGGGATAAGACGGTCCCTCAGGTATTCTGGCCCCATGCCATGTAGGGCTTTAAAGGTGATAACCAACACCTTGAATTGTACCCGGAAGCAAACCGGCACCCAATGCAGCTCGCGGAGCAACGGTGTTACATCTGCAGATCTTGGGGCACCCAATACTGCCCGCGCGGCCGCATTCTGCACCAGCTGAAGCTTCCAGATAGTCTTCAAGGGTAGCCCCATGTAGAGCGCATTGCAATAATCTACGTGGGAGATGACGAGAGCGTGAGTGACTGTGCGGAGGGCATCGCGTTCCAGGAATGGGCGTAACTGGCGCACCAACCGAAGTTGCGCAAAAGCCCTCCTAGCCATGACTGCCACCTGCTCTTCGAGCAGGAGTCGTGAGTCTAGAAGAACCCCCAGATTACGCACCGGTTCTGAACGGGATAGTGCTACCCCATCGAGAACCAAAGATGATAATTTCCCAGAAGACGCTAAGCCATCAATCCACAGCCACTCGGTCTTACCAGGGTTCAACTGAAGCCTGTTGTTCCCCATCCAGGCCCTCACAGCCCCCAGGCACTGGGACAGGGTGGACACTGCATCACTTACTTCACCAGGGATGGAGATATACAATTAAGTATCATCCGCATACTGATGATACCTCATCCCATGGTGTCGGATGACCTCGCCCAGCGGTTTCATGTAGATGTTGAACAGGAGAGGAGAGAGAACCGAGCCCTGCGGCACCCCACATAGGAGCGAATGCGGGTTGGATCTCTCCTCCCCTATCACCACCGACTGGGAGCGGCCCCGGAGCAAGGAGGTGAACCAGCGCAAAACTACGCCGCCCACCCCCAACTCCCTAAGCCGCCCCAAAAGGATACCATGGTCAATGGTATCAAAAGCTGCTGAGAGATCCAAGAGAGCCAGGATGGATGCACTACCTCCATCCCGCTCCCGCCAGAGGTCATCCGTAAGCGCAACCAATGCAGTCTCCATCCCATATCCCGGCCTGAAACCTGACTGAAAAGGGTCAAGATAATCCGCTTCATCCAGGGTCCTTTGAAGTTGCAACGCCACCACTTTCTCAACCACCTTTCCCAAAAAGGGAAGGTGGGAGACTGGACGAAAATTGTCCAGAATGGTCGGGTACAGGGAAGGCTTCTTGAGGAGGGGGTGAACCAACGCCTCCTTAAAGGCAATTGGAACCACCCCCTCCAACAAGGATGTATTAATCATAGCCTGGACCCATCCACCTGTCACCTCCCCGGCTGATTTCACCAGCCAGGAAGGGCAGGGATCTAAATAACATGTGGTGGGGTTAACCATTCGAAGGATCCTGTCCACTTCCTCAGGTCCAACAGGATCAAATTGTTCCCAGATAATAAGGCAAGACTCCCGGCATCTCCCCAGACTGCAATCCAGGCATGGAGTCCAACTTAGACTGAATCCGAGCGATTTTATCCTGCAGATGCTCAGAAAATTCTTCCGCACGGCCCTGCAGGTGGGTGGTCGGTACCACCCTACCCAAGAGAGATCGAGTAATCTTAAACAGGGCCGTCGGACGGCATTCTGCGGATGCAATAAGAGCAGAGAAATATTTACATTTCGCCGCTCTTACCGCCACAAGGTAGGCCCTAATAGCGGCTCTAGATTGTGTTCGGTCGAATTCCGTCTTCGTCTTCCTCCAGCGGCACTCTAGACGTCTCTTCACCCTCTTCAAGACCCTCAACTCCTCCGTAAACCACGGGGAGTGACGGGTCAAATGGGGCTGGAGAGGTCGCATCGGCGCGATCCTGTCCAAGGCACCGGCCGCCTACCTATTCCAGATTGCAGCCAGTACCTCTGCTGGACCGTGCAGCAGATCCTCGGGTATTACCCCAGCTCCCTCTGAAACCTCAATGGGTCCATAAGTCGCTGGGGGTGGACCAATCGAATAGGTCCAGCCTCCCTGCGGAGTGGGGCGGCATAAGAGAATCCTAGGGATACCAGGACGTGATCTGACCATGACAACGGGGATAGTTCTAACTTTCCCCTCAGGTCACTTTGCCATTGCTCTGACAAGAAAACCAAATCCGGAGTGAGTCCACTGTCTCGAGTCGGATCCCGAATAATCTGGGACAGGCCCATGGCCGCCATGGTAGCCATGAACTCCCGAGCCGCTTCTGAGGCACGCCCCAGGGATGTCAAGTTAAAATCCCCCAGAACCATAAGCCTGGGGAACTCCACCGCCAACCCTGAGACGGCCTCCAGCAGCTCAGGCAAGGAGGTTGCTACGCAGCAGGGGGGCTGGTACAATAGCAACACTCCCAACTGTTCACGGGCACCCAACTTGAAAAACAGGGTCTCACATCCGGATACTTGTGGAGCAAGGCCCCTGAAAGCCACCAAGGATTCTCTGATGATAACTGCCACCCCTCCTCCCCTACCCCGGTCTCTCGGCTGGTGCCACACATGAAATCCGGCCGGGCACATCTCCGAGAGGGCTAATCCTCCCTCTGGGCCCAGCCAGGTTTCGGTAATACACGCTAGGTCTGCCCCTCTCTCCGTGTTTAATTCACTTATGAGAGGGGCTTTGTTATTTACCGACCTGGCATTGAGTAGCAGCAGCCGGAAGCTGGGGCCCTCAAGGATCCGCTGACCAGAACCTGGGGTTAAACTCGGAGGACCGGAACGCACCACCGGTACTAAACACCGGGGGCACCTTCCCCGAAGATGGCCTGTCCTCCGGTTCCCGTCGCAATATCTCCTGCCCGTCACCACCTCGATCTGAATACCCACATTGTAGTCCCCAGAGTTTCCTGATCCGGTCGCCTCCACTCCTGAATCCCTCGAAAACCTGGCTCTAGGCAGGGGTCTCTTCCATACACCCCTCCTTTCACACTCCATCTTCCTGGGCAGTCGAAGGCCACCAGCGCAACCAACCGAAGCTCTCGGCGCTGGTAAGCCCCAACCGCCCCTTACATTCATCCTCCAGTCACTCATTTTGCCCCCTGTGGCTTCTCTCACTGGTCACAAAGGGGCAAACAGTCACTCCTACCTGCCCTGTCTCTTACTCAGGGTCAGGTACTCTCTCAAACACATACAGTCTTGGCCCCCCACTCGTCACTCTCACTCACGGGGGGGAACCACACTCACACAAGAGACCCCACAATTTTCCACCGCTCTGACACGGGGGTGGTTGTCCTTCAGGCCAGCAAGCAGCAACTATTGAATGATGTTAATAATGATGATCTTGATAGCTTAATTGCCTTCAATAGTGGAGTCCAGATAACCAATGAGTAAGATTGTCCTTTTCTGGGGACACCCCAGTTCCAGGGCCACAGACCAAGTCCACCACCAGTTCTAATTTCAGCCAGCCTCCGTTGTTCTCTACAGGCCTTCACAAGCCTCCACCGGCCTCTGCCGACCTCGGGTTCACAGCTCTCAAAGCCTCCCAGATTTCTCAGTTTTTGGGGGGTTACTTTGTTGGTTCTCTGTATGAGTTCTAATTGGTTTCCACCGGCCACCATAGGCCTCTCCTCTGTGGCTACAGCCATCCACCCTGCAATGTAATAGGGACTCCAGGTCCAATGGGCCTCGACGCCGCTCTGTTCCAGGAGGCCAGCCACCAAGCCTCACAAGCTGGTCTGCAACCCCGGCAGCTTCCACAACTCCACTAACCACCACCAAGCTCCGTGGATCGCCACTGGGCTCCGCAGCCTCCGCAGCCTCCGCGGTCTCCGCAGCCCCCACTAGGCTCCGCCGAACTCCGCCGAACTTTACCAAGCCCCAACTCCAGTAACTCCTCCAGGCCCAGAAAGAAGTCCCGGTTCGCCACTCCAGCTCCGCCAAGCTCCGCCAGCTCCGCCAAGCTCCCGCCAAGCTCCCGCTGACTCCACCAGGTGACTCCGATGTCTCGGATGTCTCGGATTTAGTTGGAGGAGGATTGGGAAGTGGTCACTGTCAAATTTAGGCATGACTTCTAGGGCTTTGGCATGCGATAGAAGATCCCTAGAGACCAGGGCTTTCCAAAGTGCCGCCGCTGGCGACACACCTGGCGGCGGCGGCAGCGACACGTGTGCGCACGGCGATGGCGCGGGGGGGCGTGCGGCGGCACACGCACACGGCGATGGCGTGGGGGGTGTGCGGTGGCGCGCGCGCGCACGGTGGCAGCGCGGGAGGGGCGTGCAGTGGCGCGCACGTGCACGGTGGCAGCGCGGGAGGGGCATGCGGCGGCGTAGGGGGCGCGCGGCGGTGCTTCCGGGTGGTGTGGCGACACACCACGCTGTGTGTGGCGACACACTTTTGTGTCGCGACACACAGTTTGGAAAGCTCTGCTAGAGACGATTATATAATCAATAGCACTCATTTTGGAGCCGGAGAGGTAGGTGAATTCAGCTGGGTGGTCACCTTCAACGGCACCATTTAGAATATGGAGGTTTAGCCTGTAAGTTGTTTGAGCCAGGCAAAAGCCTGCAAAATTCAATTTCTGATCTTTAGAGCATCTTGGGAGGAGGGAACCATCATATTCAGGGTTGGGAAGGGGGCATTTGTAGCATTTGTACAGGGTGTGGTCATTGGGGCCCATTCTTGCATTGAGGTCTCCTCCCAGGATTACAGATGCATTTGAGTTCTGCATTATAAGGTCCGCAGCATAAGTTTCAAGTTCAGCCCACATGGCCTTGGCCTGGGGTTTCCTCCTCATTGGGGGCATATAAGCATTTATTACCAGCAGTGCCTGATGGTTGAATTGGATTAGCACTGCCATGGCACATGTCTTAAGTGGGGGAAGGGGCCTTGATATGGCTTGTAGTGTGGTGGAGACTAAGATCCCCAGGCCTCCTTTCACTCTTCCGTGCTTTATCCTTGGTTCTGCCCCAACTGAAAATGAGTGGAATCCGTTTAGTGTTATTTCATCCACAGACCACGTTTCCTGGGTCAGTATGATGTCATGGCGGGAAAGGAAGTCTGTGAAGCAGGGGTCTCTGGAGGATGCAGCCCATCCAGCCACATTCCATGTTAGGAGTGTGGTCTTATGCTGGTCATCTGGCTGTCATACATCAGGTTCCTGCTCTTCTCTATCCCTCATGCTCCTGTTCTTGTGGGGGGGTGGGGGGGCTTGTGCTTCTGGCAAGGAAGCTGGCAGGATCAGAGCTGCATGTGCAGCAAAATGTGGGTTGCTGGCAAGCAGGGATTCCACTTCTTTGGTGGGGGGTACATCCTTGCTTTTGTTCAGTGAGGAGTGGGATGAGGGAAGCTGTTTCTCCTGTGATTCAGGCTCCTTCTGTGACCAGAGAGGCTCCACATACTGGGGAGTAATTGGGGTTATATCTCCAGACTGAGGTTTGCTCTGTTCTTTAGTTGTTGCTGGTTTGAGGTCACTGTCAGAGTCGCTTTCAGAAAAATCAGCATAATGTACTGATAGTTTCCTGTGAGTTTTGGAATTGGGGTATGGGCTCAAGTGAAGCAGCTCTATCAGTCTGTAGCTGAAATTCCAAGTCGCTTTTAGCACTGGGAGTGTGTGACAGAATTATACTTTTAAACTCTGCTAATTTGAGTTTCAAATTGCTCAGATTACTCAGCTCTGTGGCTGTTTGTTTGCTTATCTTGTTATTGGCAGATTTATGATGCCTAATTGCAGGGTTGTGCTCCTTTCCAGTGATAAGGTCATGGAATAATAAATCTTTAAAAACCCTAGTAGCTTTAATGCCTGTCTTTGTAAATATCTGTTCATTTGAGCCAGTTTATTGGGAATCAAAGGGTTGTAAAAAGTCAGAAGGATACGCATAGCGTATCCTTGTTTTGGCAAATAATAAAATTCTTTCAGATCAATTGATCTATTTTGGTAGCCTAATAATTGACTTAAAGATGTCAGAATGTGTGTTCTGGTGTTCCATTTGTAAGGAGTCTGGTAAATTTGAAGGAAAATTTGTGATTTTTGTAGTACACGCTGATAGCTAACAGCTGGTTCTCGCAGTTTTGCGGAAGTTGAATAGTTTGCTTCTGGATTGCCAGCGTGGCAAGCTGCCTTGTTAACCCCTTGATTGGCCCAGGAGGAATTCTGTTCTAGGGATTTTTGCAAATTGTCCACTTTGTTTTCAATATCATTTAGCTGTTGCAGAATGAGGATCATAGTTTCTGCCGACAGTAGACAGATCTCATGACAGGGTTGAGTGATATAATTGTGGAGGGGGGGAGCAGGGGAGATGTCCCAATAGGTTATCTCCGTTGCCTCCCTGCTCTGGAGAGTGTTCTGGGCTGGACCCTTTGAGGGTCAGGGAGGAGGCCAGTGTTGTTATTGCTGAATTTGTTGTTGGGGGAGATTGGGTTCCTGAAGCTGAAGCTGAAGCTCTGTTACTCACATTTTTGGCCTCAGCGGTGGGAAGGTAGGAGTCCATTCTTATATGTTTCTTTGTTTTGGTTGATTTGTGGATCCCGGTGTCATTACCAGGGCTGGTCCGGATTCTTTTCTTGCCTCTGGGTGGCATTTTGGGCTGCGGGGGCTAGGTCAGATGCGGTGAGTCCAGCCTCAGTTCAGGAGCTTAATACAGGGGAAGCTAGTTGGTCGCCATCTTGGCTCCTCCCCGCCAAGTTGAGTTGAGCTTAAATCTCTGATCTTGGAAAGTTAAACTGATTCCTTCTAGTGCTTCCCACCTGAACGCAATTTTATCTTTCTTTAAAATTTCAGTTAAGAATCTGTATTCTTTTCTTTTTTTTAATATTTTTGCTGGTATTTCTTTGAAAATCATTATATCATTTCCCTCTATTTCAATCTTTTTATTATATGATGTTTGGATTATCATATCTTTAATCTTTTTTCTAGAAAATTC
This sequence comes from Charina bottae, assembly GCA_023362775.1. NCBI lineage: Eukaryota > Metazoa > Chordata > Lepidosauria > Squamata > Charinaidae > Charina > Charina bottae. The sequence continues at coordinate 197,361 of JALMGJ010000013.1, read as the reverse complement.
TATTACTATATATCTAGGCTTTTTGAAGGTGGTGGCATATTTTGAGTTTATCCTATACATTTTTTCTATTTCATCCTCCAAACTATCCTCTTCCCAATCTATTAAATTAGCTAATATTTGTATTATTATATCCCTTATTTTATCTTCTTTCTCTTCTGTTACTCCCCTCAATCTGATACAGTGTTCTTTCTCTTTTAATTCTAGCAATGTTATGTGGTGTGAGGTTCGCGCCGCTCACCTGGCTGCTGGCTGACATGCTGGGCTACGAGTCGGAAGAGGAGCCAGTCTCCGGAAGCAGCAGGCTTGGTGCGAACCCGATCGAAGAACCGGAGACGCTGATTGGCAGAGGCTTGGAAGGAAGGATGCCTCTGCCAATCAGTGCATGCCAGAGGAGAGCAGAAAGGCGGGCCAAGCAACGCGAGGCTCGATTGGCCCCTGCTCCCCAACGGCATAAAAATCGAATTAAAAGGCCGGCGCGATGAACCTCGGTTGCCGGAGACAACCGATCCTACCCGCGAACTGCATGCTCACCCGCGGCTGATCCTCCCACCACATGGACTACCCAAGCCGGTCCTAGCCGAGAGCCTCGTATAGATCCGATCCCAGCAACCAGCCTGATCACCGCTGAGGAATCCGATCTAGGAAATAGATCCACCTACCTGCTGTCGCCGAGAGCCGAGCCACCTCCTGCCGCCGTGCCTCCGCCCAGTGAACCTCCAGATCTCGGATGCTGCTCGGAGCACACCCTGTCCCCCGCGGAAGAAGCCACAACTGGGGTAAGCGCCGCTGCATTGCCTGCTCGTCCCGCAACTGCCCGCGTTCCAGATTCCCCGCTGATCTCCAGACCGGAGCCACTTCTGCCCACGCCACCGCCTCCGAGTGTCGCCTCCGGGTCTCCTTCAACCGGGAACGTAACCAGTCCTCAGTTGAGTCAAGCCAATGCTGGTTATCAGTGGGCTGCTTTTGTCAGGCCCCGGTCTACCCATACCCCCACCAGCCAAGATCCTCAGCTGAGTCAAGCCGACACTGGTTATCAGTGGGCTCCTTTCGTCGGGCCCCAGTCTACCCAAACCCTCACCAGCCAAGCTAGCTCCACGCCCGCTGTTATCTTATCTGCCACCTCCGGATCGCCGTCAGCTGCAGCTTCGACCACAGAGCCTGCAAACCCTTTGTTCCTCCCTGTTGGACCAGGAGTGTCACCCGGACTTGTTGCTATCCAGCCTGCAGGGGAAGAAGAGGGCAGTATAAACTGGGCGGCTTGTATAACTGTGTAAAATAAAGTTAATTCCAGTAACGCTTCCGTGTCAGTCTTAGCCGGAACAGGACATACGGTCCAATTCCTTGTCTTTAACTTCCTCCCATTTGTCAACCTTTTTCTTCACCTCCTGAATTTCTTCTTTTAATCTTTTGTCCATTTTTTCCAATTTCTGGTCTAATCTTTTTTCTAGACCTTTTAATTTTTCCTCTAACACACGAGTCAAATTTTGGGTTATATTTTGTGTAGTTTTTTTTAGTAAAGTCCTCAAACATATATCTTAACCATTCACCCTCACCTGCCTCAGATCCCCTTCTTTGTTGCTTCCTAGTGTTCATTTTGTTTTACTTTAGTACCAGAAATAGACTTATTAACTTCGTTTCTTAAAGCACATTAATTATATTAATTAATTGAATGAGTCAATAGTTAAATAAATCTTAATACCAAAATCTTACTTATACTAATCTTATCAATATTTCAATATATAATTAAATCTAAAATTTATGCTAAATAAGTTAATATATTAATATATAATATTTATACTTAAGTACATACTTATAACTATTTCTTTATCTATAATAATTATTCTAATTTATACTATGCAAAATGGTGATTTTATATAAATAATTAATTGTATCTCAGTTTCAGTTAAGTCTTTCAGTGTACAAAATAGCTATCCTCTCACCCAGATGTTACAGTCTTTTTCTTCGTTTAGGAGAGCTCAAATTCTATTCTTTTTATTCAATTACTGGATAGAGTTCTTATTGTAGATGGAGACATTTGCGGCGAGTGCCTATAATCCTAGGCTGCACAGTCTGATTTCAGCCTTTTTAGCTCCCTGGCTTCCCGGCTTGTTCTCTTTTTGGCGAGCAGGGGAAAGGCAGAAAGTGAAAGTTGCCCGCTTGATTGCCGTCCGGAAGCCGCAAGAATCCTCTTTCAGAGGCACTGAAGCTCCGCGTCTCCGCCGTTGTTCGCCCGTCTTCCGACTTCGCGAAACCGGCTCTTTTCACCATGGCTGGCTTTGAAAATTATCGGAGCTAGCTCTAGGCTTGTCCAGCCGCCATTCTCATCCACCAGAAGTCTCTACTCGCCAATAAAGGTTTTGATTGATTGAAAGGATTCTGTTTATTGATACATACAAGTAAAGCCCATGCAAAGCTCAGACTAACTCCAAAGGTGCCAACATTCCTTTTTACACATCCCAGATCACACAGATCACCTCCTCAACCCCCTCTTCCATCTTTCCCCAGTTCCCATAACATTAAACTGTCAGTTTTCTGCAGGCTCCAGATGTATGGCCTTGGAGTGCTTGGAGCTTAGCGCTGTTCCCTTCTCACCCCAGCATTGCATTCCATTCTTTATCTCTTATCTCTACCAATTATCCCACAGTCTGCTAAGCATTGTAATACTACAAGCTTCTCAGTTCCCTAGCAACTACAAGTCCCATCTATTCCTAATGGTTCCAATTCCTAATCTACTCTAACCTATTCTAACAGAATAACATGATACCCCCCTTATACTAACGCATCCTACCCTGTTCTATCAGCATGACAGGATACCATCCTGACAGCACCAAGGACTCCACAGTTCAACCCTGAGCTACAAACATTCTCTTTGATTGGTACCTTTGCTCTCTTTACTACCATCTGGCCACACTTCTACAGTCCAAATGACATCCCAATGTCCTCACTGTAGATCTGTGTCAGGTGGATCAGTGAGTTGATGTCTCGTTCACTCTTAACATACAGCTTGATGTCATCCATGTAGAAGAGGTGGCTGATGGTAGTTCCACTCTTGAACTTGTATCCGTATCCAGGCCTCGTGATGATCTGGCTGAGGGAGTTCAAGGCCATGCAGAACAGCAGTGGGGACAGTGCATCACCTTGGTACTGTATATGCCGCACTTGATGGCCACTTCTGCGAGCTGTCTTGAGTTGACTTCCAGTGTTGTCTTCAACAGTTCTTGAGGAAGGTCCTTAGTGTCCGGTTGACTTTGTATAGCACCAGGCATTCACAGATCCATTTGTGTGGCATTGAGTCATAGGCTTTCCTGTAATCAATCCAGGCTGTGCTCAGATTGGTCTGTCTAGACCTTGAGTCTTGGGCGACTGCTCTATCTATGTTTTGAGCCTCTGGTGTTGTTCCCAATGCCCTTCTGAGCTGTGCTCATGTACTGGCCCATATGGTCCTGCAGCTTCACGGCTATGATGCCTGATAGGACTTTCCATGTTGTAGGGAGGCAGGTTATTGGCTTGTAGTTGGACGGTGCTGTTCCCTTGTCTTTCATGATCAGCACTGTCCTACCTTGTGTTAGCCAGTCTGGGTGGGAGCCTGCTGCTAGCAGCTGGTTCATTTGTGCTGCTAGGTGTTCATGCACTGCTGTTAGTTTCTTTAGCCAGTAGGTATGGATCATGTCCAGGCCAGGTGCTGTCCAGCTCTTCATGTTCTTGACCCGCTGTTGGATATCTGCTACTGTGATGTGACTGGTTCCTGTTCTGGGAGATTTCTGTGGTCTGCTCTCAGGTCCTGCAGCCACTTTGCAATGGTGTTATGTGTCTTCTCTTTCTCCCATATGTTCTTCCAGTACTGTTCAGTTTCTGCTGTTGATGGCTCTGCTGTTACTGTGTTGTTGCACTGCAGTTGGGAGTACACCTTGGATGGTTCTTTGGTGAACAGGGCATTTACAGTATCTTCTTGACCTCTGCTTCTCTAGTGTATCTCCTTAGCCTGGTAGCCAGTGCTGTGAGCCTTTGTTTAGCAATCTCTAGGGCTTCAGATGGAGTCAGGCCCTTGTATTTTTCCAGTAGCTGAGCCTTATCCTTAATTTCCACACCCTTCTTTAGTTCCACCAGCTGACTAACTTCTCTCTGAGTTGCCTTGATCTTAGTCTCCAACCTCATTTTCTGGGGGGGTATGTACTGTTGTTCTTCTTGACTGTGTAGCCAAGCATCTGCAGGATTACAGCGGCTGTAGCGTATACCACTTCATTGGTTATGGTGGTAGTAGGGATTGTCATGTGGGTGTGGTGGCTCAGCGGGTAAGACGCCAGGCTTGTCGATCGAAAGATCGCAAGTTCAGAGGTTTGAATCCCTAGCCCCATGTGACGGAATGAGCTCCTGCACTCACCCCAGCTCTTGCCAACCTAGCAATTCGAAAGCATGCAAATGCAAGTAGATGAATAGGTACCACTTTGGTGGGTAGGTAACAGCATTCCACGTGTGTCATGCCGGCCACATGACCGTGGAAGTGTCTTCAGAAAACACTGGCTCTTTGGCTAACAAACGGAGATGAGCACCGGCCCCTAGAGTCGGACACGACTGCACAAATGTGCGGGGGGTAACCTTTACCTTTTAGGGATTGTCGTGAGGGCTCTGTTGGCATCTTCTAGCATACTATCTGATGGTACTTTCCACTGAGCCTTGGTAATCAGTCTTGAGAGTTGACTATAGCTAGTTTATCCATGATTTTTTGCCTCATATTAACTGCTGTGCTCTGTAATGGATGGGGTGGCAGTGACGTTCCAGCTTCAGGTGTTGGCTGCACCTCCAGTTGTTCTTCTAGGTCTTCTTGAGTCTGGGATGTAATGTGTACTTGGTCTATCTCAAGTTGTGAGAGCAGCTTCCTCTTCACTATGTTGAAGCATTGGGTAACTAGCTGTTTCTCAGTTAGTGTGGATTCAGGTCTTCTGTCCATCCATAGTTCCCTCATATGTTTCATATATCCTGTCCCATTAAGTCTACTGTTGTAGTAGCATTCCATCTTGGATTTTATATTTCATATTTTATATCTTAGAGTTTTATGTATATTTATTTGCTTGTAAACCACCCAGAGTCATTTGTTGAGATGGGCAGTGAAGAAATGTGAAAATAAATAAATAAATAAATAAATAAATAAATAAATAAATTGAATAAAGTGAAAGGTCATCTGTGCAAGCACTGAGTCATTACTGACACTTTGGAGGGACATCACTTTCACTGACAGTTTTTTGGCAGACTATAGAGCGGGGTGGTTTGCCATTGCCTTCCCCAGTCGTGATTACCTTTCCCCCAGCAAGCTGGGTACTCATTTTACCGACCTCAGAAGGATGGAAGGCTGAGTCGACCTGAGCCGGCTACCTGAGAAACCAATTTCCACTGGGATCAAACTCAGGTCATGGGGAGAGTTTCAGTTGCAGTACTGCAGTACTGCCACCTACCACTCTGCACCACACGAGGCTCAAATAAATAAAATTCCAGGTTATCTTGTCTTGTCCATGTATTGTTTGTTCCAGTAGCCCACTCATCATCAGATTGTCCTGGTTCCCCAACATCTGATGTGGACCCTGTTAATCCGGGCGACGTCCAAGCCAGCATGACTCTCTTAGTTCATGTCACTCTCATACAGTATTTGAGATAGGTAGGTGAAGTGTTAGGGCATCTTTGCCCAAGGGTCCCTACTGGTAAGGTAGGTACCAGCCTAACTCTAACTAAGATTAATGTGTTCCAGCTATGTGGATATTGTATCTCTACTAGTCCTACTTCCCACAACCTGAGAAGATCCAGGAACCTTGCTAACTGAATAGAAAAATTGGAAGTTTGTTTGGGGGAAGATTGCCGCCCATGTGTTGCTGAGTATGGTGACTTAAAACCCAGTCACTTTAAAGGTGCTATACAGGTGGTCCTTGTTTAATGACCACTCATTCAGTGACCGTTTGAACTTGTGACATCGCTGAATAAGTGGTACTTATGATCAGTCCTCAAAGTTCCAGATGTCATAGTGCCCCCACAGTCATGTGATTGCAATCCGGGTGCTTGGCAACTGGCCCGTATTTCTGACTGTCACAGCATCCCACGGTCATGTAATCATGATTTGCAAACTTCCCTGCCGGTTTCACACAAGCAAAGTCAACAGGGAAGCCGGAAAGGAATCAGAAGTCACAATCATGTGAGTTCCTCACTTACAACCCACATGGACCTCACTTAACAATGGTAACTGGGGACTGCCGGAACTGCAGTCACTAAGCGGCACAGTCATGCAATGTATGACCACATCACTTAGCGATGGGAATTCCAGTCCCAATTACTGTCATTAAGTGAGAACTACTTGTACCTCAATCTCCTTAACCTGACTGTTGATCTTCTCTGGCCAGCCAATCGATTTGACCAAAATTTGTCTGTATTTCCCCTGCTCTCTTTTCCTGAGCACTTTCTCAATTCTGCACACCCATTGCTAATCAGCAAGGACCTTATGTTTGGAAGAAGTTCTGGAAGACAGCAGCTACCTTTCTTCCTGACTTAAAATAAAGGAAAAGGCCCAGGCATATTTAGATAGCACATCTATCACCAATAAGATAAACTACTCATTGAGTTCTTATAAGAGTCCATTGGAGTTGGGCGTCTATAACAAATGTCAAACAACAACAACAAATTTTCCTATGGTTTTCTTTGGAAAACATTGAAACATCTATGAGATCTGCCTGCCATTGCTGATCTAGGCTGGACACTGTTTTAGTTCTAAGAAAATTGGTCTCAACATAAGCCTTTTGTCCTGTAAGCCAAACCTTGACCTGCTTTCTGCACAGGTTTCTATCATGTTTTTTGTCCTCTTGAAATGGGGATTCATATTTCTGTAACTCCCTACAAGTGTGTAATAAATGCTCCTTAGCACTTTTTCATGCTCCGTCATACTGAAGACCTCTGACAAAATGATCAGATATTTATTTATTTACTGGGTTTATGAAGCCTTCCAACTCAAACCATGAGGCTCTGGGTGGCATGCAACTCTTTGAGCAGGAATTATGAGTCCAGGAGAACCCCCAGATTGCACACCAAGTCTGAATGAAGCACAGGTAGTCCTTGCTTAGTGACCACAATTGGGACTGGCAACTCCATTGCTAAGCAACATGTTGCTAAGCAAAACATCATGTGACTGCAAGTTGCAATTTTACTGCCAGCTTCTCCGGCTTTTAACAATAAAAAGTAAACAATAAACCAACGAAGAACCACGTAACATTAAAGCACAATAATATATCAATATGAATATAAGTTGTCCTCACTTACTGACCGCTTTACTGTGACCTTCCCTAAAAAGGGAAAGTTGGAGACTGGACAAAAATTGCCCAGATCAGCTAGAACCAACGATGGCCTCTTGAGGAGGGGGCACACCACTGCCTCTCTCAGGCAGACATTTGTCATTGCAAGGATCCATCCACATGCTCCTTCCCTGGTGGCCTTCTCACAATTTCAGGACAGCGTTTTATAACACTTTGGAAAGCACATGATCCTAGTTTTCTGATAATTAATTTACATTAAGTGGTCCTTTCAAAACTAGGATGGTGCTTTGTGGCCCTTCTTAATCTTACCGGAATCTGCAGCAGTATGACCACATCATCTGCACAAAGCAGTATAGCTAGTGGCCTGTTTGCCAATTCAGGGGATGATCCTTTTTATTCCAATAACCCATCATTACATTGAAGTAATAGTTAAATAATAATGGGCCCAGGATACACCCTTGCACTACTGGCATCACATCTACCTCATTCTTTTCTTGTCTAATCAAGGGCTTGCCAGGGTTATCACCTTCAAGAACTGACTGCAACTCCCCAAAACTAATTTAGGCTGTGTTCAAAAGCTAAACGTTTAAACAAAATGTAATGATCAGTCAAACTGCAACATCACTTTTGAGAGGATATGCTGAGTTTCCTGGTATTTATAGCAATTAATTTATTTGAAACAAATCTCTTTAAATGCTAATAGCCATTGTTTCCTCAGATGTTAAGTAATTTTTTTGTCTTATGAGGGTATAAATATTGCACTGATTTAATTTAAAAAATGAATGGGAAATTTAATTGACTATCTTAAAGAAAGGATAATATGATGCACTTTATCTAATAAAGCTGAGATGCCATTCTTACCCATTTGTGTAGTGAAGTATTCTATAACAATTGAGCTGTGATTTGCTGAACTTAAAATGCTGTTATGTTGAAATTAAAGCTTCAATATTTTTAGCAGCTTTAACAGACCTTGCATTTTATAGAACACCTGATAAGAGGCAATTATGTTTTATCTTACAGAAATTTTTACAGGAAAAACCGGCACCTGTCAGGTCATCTGAATAACAGCTCAGATTAGGGAAAATCCATTAACAATCGAAGAGAATATTTGTAGCTCAGGGTTGAACTGTGGAGTCCTTGGTGCTCTCTGAGCCTTGTTGTTTTCTTGCAGACGTTTCATTGCCAGGCTAGGCAACATCTTCAGTGTGAAAAGGGAGTGGGACTTGCTCTCTGTTTATATACCCTGGCTTGTCCTGCCTGTGTTGGTGGCGGTGTTGTACTCTCCATTAACATATAATGTTAATGTTAACCTTTCAGTCAGGTTTCAGGCCAGGTCATGGGACGGAAACTGCATTGGTCACGCTTATAGATGATCTTTGGCGGGAGCGAGATGGAGGCAGTGCATCCATTCTCGCTCTTCTTGACCCCTCAGCGGCGTTCAATACTGTCGACCACGGTATCCTTCTGGGATGGCTCAGGGAGTTGGGGGTGGGCGGCGTACTTTTGCGCTGGTTCACCTCCTTCCTCCAGGGCCGATCCCAGTCGGTGTTAATAGGGAGTGAGAGATCCAACCCACGGGCCCTTCTTTGTGGGGTCCCGCAGGGCTCGGTACTCTTGCCGCTCCTTTTTAACATCTACATGAAACTGCTGGGCAAGATCAACCGTCACCACGGGCTGAAGTATCATCAATATGCAGATGATACCCAGTTATACATCTCCATCCCGGGTGAAGTAAGTGATGCAGTGACCACCCTGTCCAAGTGCCTGGGGGCTGTAGGGGTCTGGATGGGGAAAAACAGGCTTCAGCTGAACCCTGGTAAAATGGAGTGGCTGTGGATTAATGGCCCCTCAGTCTCTGGGAATTTGTCAACTTTAGTTCTGGATGGGGTTGCACTACCCCAGACAGACCCGGTGCGTAACTTGGGGGTCCTCGTGGACTCACGACTCCTGCTCAAAGAGCAGGTGGTAGTTGTGGCCAGGAGGGCCTTTGCTCAGCTTCGTGTTGTGCGCCAGTTACGCCCTTTCCTGGACCGAGAGGCCCTTCGAACGGACACTCATGCCCTGGTTGTCTCCCATATAGATTACTGTAATGCACTCTACATGGGGCTACTCTTGAAGAATATCTGGAAGCTACAGCTGGTACAGAATGTGGCCGCGCGGGCAGTTTTAAGTGCACCAAGATCGACACATCTAACACCTCTGCTCCATGAGCTGCATTGGGTGCCAGTTTGCTTCCAGGTCCAATTCAAGGTGTTGGTCATTACCTTTAAAGCCCTACATGGCATGGGCCCAGGTTATCTGAGGGACCGCCTCATCCCCATTACATCGTCCCGTCTTACCCGATCTTGCAGAGAGGGCATGCTGCGGACCCCCTCTATGAAAGAGTTCCATCTAGCGGGGTCTCGGAGGTGAGCCTTCTCTGCAGCAGCACCTGCCCTATGGAACATCCTTCCCCCAGAGATAAGACAGGACCCTTCACTCCTGGACTTCAGGAAAAAATTGAAAACTTGGCTCTGTGATCTCGCCTGGGGCAAGAGGGAAAGTGGTCAAGCTTGGGGATGGCTGATTTCTTAGAGCCGCCCCAAATATTTTAAATATGTTCAGCGTCACCTGCCACTTGGTTTTAATTTAAATTATTGTATTTGTATTTTATTGTGTTTTTATTGTATTTTAGTGATATTGTTGTGGCTGTGAACCGCCCAGAGTCCCTCCTTGAGGGGGAGATGGGCGGTCATAGAAATTAAATAAATAAATAAATAAATAAATAAATAATGTTATATAATGTATAACATATAATGTTATATATAACATATAATGGGGGTGTTGTACAATCCATTAACATATAAATGTCCCTTCATGGTTGCGGGATTTAAGTAATGGTGTGGTCTCAGAGAGCAATGAGCAGAACTGAAGTGTTCAGCCCGGAGAAAGACAGCTTTCATTTCTACTTTCCCTCACTGCTAATGCCAGTAAACCCTGTGCCTACTCCATCAGTGTGGCGTGTGTCAGCCCTTCAAGGTGGACAAGACTAGGGATCCAACGCCATGTAGGTCAGGACTAGTTTTATTGTAAAGCTGTAGTAACAGAATCCTGTAAGTCTGAATGCGCCTCCCCCTTCCCTTCCTTTTTCCTTGTGAGAACTAGGGCGGGGCTTGCCTGAGATGTTCACTCGGGTGACTTTCCTGCCCCGGACTCAGTCCCCTTTTATCTGACCATTGTCTTGGTAGCGGCTCTTCCTCCTGTCCCCCAAGGCCATTCCCTCTGTCCTCTACAGCATGAGACCTGCTTGCCCAGGAGAGCTGCCTCTTCAAATAGTTTGTTGAAGCCAACCTAATCTCAACCCACCCAAAACACCACTCTGGTGATGCTGTGATGTTAGCAGCAATGCCTCCTGGAAGGTAAAACCATTCCTGATGGGCAGTCCCAGGTCAACAGGCAAAAAGTAATAGAGGTCCCAAGTCGGTAGTCCAGAAATAAGGATTGTTGCAGCTGCTTTGAACTGCCTGGAAAATAGACTGGGGGCTGCTTGATTTCCCAGGAGACTGCAAAGCAGATGCCTGTCATTTCGTGGAAGCTTTGAAGTTTCCAGAAGGTGTCCCAGTTTGCTTTGAGGGAGAGAACATTCAACTGGGAGATGCCACAAGCACGCCACAAGTGATCAAGTCCAGCTATATTAGCATATTGCTTCAGTCAATTAATCATGCCAAAATAGGATCAGTTCCCTTTACAAGCTGAACATTTCAAATGTTAAAATAAGTGAATAAGCTTCACCATATCATAGAATCGTGGAATCATAGAGGTCATCTAGTCCAACCCCCTGCCTAGAATATGATATGCTCAAGCATATCAGCAGGTGTCCATACAGCTTCTGTCTGAAGATCTCCACTGATGGGGAACATACCAGTTCAGGAGGCAGGCTATCCTGTTGCCTGACAGCTCTTATCATTAGGAAATTTAGATTATCAAAAGGAAAAAAGGAAACAGCAGTCAGAAGGCACACCAGGAGGGGCAGAAGTGTAATGGTATGTGGGAACGACCTTGAGGGATGAGGGGAAGAGATGCTGCCTAGGGAACGATCGGATAAGAGAGGGAGGAGCCCGCAGCTGCCTAACAGTCAGAGAAAGAAACTTAGGAAGGATCCGCCCTAATTAATCAGGCAGTAAAAACAGATGGCGGGAGATTTGCACTTTCAGACTTGCAAGATTCTGTTAATGTAGTAACGTAGCCTTACCATAAAGCAGAATTAGCTCATCTGGTTGTGTTTCCTGTCTGGTTTACCTGGGAGGGCTGACAAGAAGTGAAGGGCAGGTCAAAATAGGCAAGGAAGAGGTGAGAACACTTGGCTGCTTTGAAGGAATTCCAGGCTCCAGGACTGGATGGTTTACATCCCATGCTGCTCAAGGAACATGGTAGATGTGATCTCAGAACCACCAGTTGTAATCTTTGAAAACTGATGGGGTAGTAACTCTTTTTAATACATGGAAATAGAGACATCCTGAAGAGAAAGAATATACATTATTTTTCAGTTCATAAAACTCATTCAAGAGTAGCTATGTGCTGGATTTCAAACTAATTGTTAACTAATCTCATAAACATGGAGGTTACAACTCCCACATATGCAGATTATAATCCAATAATTGTAAAATCAAACAGGAACTTCAGATGAAACAGGTGGAGACCTAACAAACTTTTACTGCTGCAAGAGAACATCAAATTGAAGTGCCAACAGAAATTAAAGCGCTTCTTTCAATTCAATTCTGATGTTTCTTTATCTACATTATGGGACTCTCTCTAGCATTTTTAAGGATTGTTTCCCTCTCAGGCATCCAACAGAAGCACAACAGAAAGACATTCTGGTGAATGAATGGATGCAATTAGAATTAAGACACAAGCATAACAGCTTTGGACTTTAAACCATAGCTTTCCAAACTGTGTGTCAGGACACATTAGTGTGTCGGCTGCAGTGTCTGGGTGTGTCCCGGCTGCTGCTGCCTCTGAGCCCTGCCAGGATTCTGTGCAGGTCCTAGTGCCTGCCTTGTGCCTGGCTGCCTCCAAACCTGCTGTGATTCCGCGCAGGTCCTAGTGACTGCCTTGTGCCTGCCTTGTGCCTTGCTGCCTCCAAACCTGCTGTGATTCCGCGCAGGTCCTAGTGCCTGCCTTGTGCCTTGCTGCCTCCAAACCTGCCCTGCCAGGATTCCACGCAGGTCCTAGTGCCTGCCTTGTGCCTTGCTGCCTCCAAACCTGCCCTGCCAGGATTCCACGCAGGTCCTAGTGCCTGCCTTGTGCCTTGCTGCCTCCAAACCTGCCCTGCCAGGATTCCACGCAGGTCCTAGTGCCTGCCTTGTGCCTTGCTGCCTCCAAACCTGCCCTGCCAGGATTCCACGCAGGTCCTAGTGCCTGCCTTGTGCCTTGCTGCCTCCAAACCTGCTGTGATTCCGTGCAGGTCCTAATGCCTGCCTTGTGCCCTGCTGTAAGAGTGTGTCACGAAATGATGCCCTGCTGTAAGAGTGTGTCATGAAATGATGCCCTGCTGTAAGAGTGTGTCACGAAATGATGCATGTCTAAAAAGTGTGTCACCAACATGAAAAGTTTGGAAAGCTCTGCTTTAAACTGATTTGTATTCAATTGGATTTAGTGGAAGTAAGTAAGACCTATAAGAAGTTGAATTTTGTCAAACAAGTATTTTGAAAAAGGCAAGTCAGATTAATTGGTGGCTTATCGATTATGAAGGGAACAAAACAAAAGGGAGCTGACCTGTGGTTGGGTCTATGTGGCAATCTCTGCTTCATCCCTTTGGTCCTGAAGGAGCAGGTGGTGCATCCCTTCCTCAAGATACCAGTCTTGGAACCAACAATTTTAGACAACTGCCTAAAGGTGGTTGGGCTTCAGCTCCAGAGGATCCTGGAAGAGATGGATTGTCTGAACCCATTTCAGTCAGGTTTCAAACTGGGGTATAGTACAGAAATGACCTTGGTTGCACTTGATGACCTATGGCAGAGCCATGATCAGGTCAGTGCATCCATCCTTGTGCTCCTTGATCCCTCCGGAGCTTTCAGTACTGTTAATCAAGGTGTCCTTCTGAACTGGATACACGTTTGGGAGTGGAGAGGCACTGTTTTGCAGTGGTTCTCCTCCTTTCTTTGCAGCTGGTTTCAGTCAGTGTTAAACCAGGGGAGAGATCGAGACCACAGCCTCTCTTCTGTAGGGTGCTGCAAGGCTCGACACTCTCGCCATTTTGTTTAATGTCTACATGAAACTGCAGGGTGAGGCCTTCAACTGCTGGTTAATGGTTTTTTAACTGCTTTAACTGCTAGTTAAATTTAACTTTAACTGCTGGTTAATGATTTTTGCATTTTGGGTTGTATTTGTGGTGTTGGACATTGTGGTTGTTGTTAAATTGTTGCTGTTATTTTTAACTCTAAACCCAGGGACAGTTTTGAGAGATGGGCAGCCATATAAATTGTTTAAATAAATAAATAAATCAGTCATTTTGGGGGTCAGAAATCATCAGTACAGTGATGATACCTAACTGTACTTCTCAATCCTGAGCCAAACTAATGATGCTGTCAAGGTTCTGACCCAGTGTCTGGAGGGTTTTTGGGTCTCAATGGTGAGGAACAGACTCGGGCTCAATCCTGACAAGGCTGAGTCACTGCAGATATTTGGGTCCCTTGGTTTGGGGAATCTTCCATGTTTGGTCTTGGATGAGGTTGTAGTTTCTGATTCAGGACTAATGCACGTCTTGGACTCACAGCTCCTGCTCCAAGAGTGGGTGGCAGCTATGGCCAAGAGGGCCTTTGTACAGGTGCATCTAGTGCATCAGTTGCACCCTTTCCTAGACCAGGAGGCCCTTCAGACAGCCTCTCAGGCCTTAGTCAACTCACAAGTGGATTACTGTGATATGCATTACATGGGGCTGCCCTTGGAAACCACACAGAACCTATAGTTTGTCCAGAATGCAGTTGCCTGGACAGTAATAGGCCTGCCTTGTTATGCCAAGGTGATCCCACTGCTTTACAAGCTGCACTGGATATTGTATGGCTTCCAGGTGCAATTCAGGATGCTGATTATTACCTATAAAGCCTTTCATGGCATAGGGCCAGGTTGTTAGAGGGGCTGCATTCTCTTCTGTCTGTCCAATGAGATCAGGCAGAGTAGGAACACTTCAGATCCCAGTGATTAAGCAGTGTCCTCTAGTGGGACCCAGGAATATCCCCCCATCAATCCAGATGGCTCCCACCCTGATGATGTTCAGGAAGACCTGGATATTCTCACAGGCGTTTGTCAGTGTTATGCTTGTTCCAAAGCTGGAAAAACAGAGCTTCAGAAATAGCCTCAGCATGATTTGTGAAGCAAAATTTGTGAGGCAAAAGGCAGAACAGCAGAGAACAAAAAGGCAAAGCAAGGCAAGGTTTACAAAACAAAAGACATGCTAATATATACATTATTTAGGTATTTAGGTCAGGGCAATTAATCACCATGGTAACTGACCCCTGAACCAGCCAATACTTTAGATAACAAATAGAATGCCTTGCAAAGCCAGACTTGCTGGCACCATAGTCTCCTGTGATCCAAATTCTTGTCTCCAGCTAGCAGAATATCTTGTAATCCAAATTCTTTTAAATCATAAAACAACAATAGCTTTGTGGCAGGGTGATGGTTGAGCCTGTTGGATGGTTTTTTAGTTTGTTTGTTTGCTTGCTTGTGTTTGTCTTTGGGCCATTCAGGATTTCACGATTCCCCCCTTTTTTTCTTACTTTTTAAATTGTAAGTCAACCAGAGTCTTTAAGAGTCAGGCAGTCTCTAAATTGTATTAAATAAATAAATAGTATTACTTCCATTTGGAGTGAAACTAGACATGTTTCTACAATATAGGAAATGATGTAACAATTTGTTAAAGATTTTCAAGTTTATATAGTAAACAGATATCTAATCTGGAAAAAGCTAAAGAGTATTTGAATGGAATACTACTACAGATAAATACAAGGAAATAGCTAATAAATTCATAACAGAAAATGACATTAAAGGAACAATAAAAACTGAAACTGAACAAAGCTCCAGGACCTGATGGCATCTCTGTGTTATATTACAAACATTGTGGGAGGTTGTGCAGATCCAGAATTGCCCTTTACAGCCACTTATGTGTTGGATTGTAAACATATTCTTACATTTCTGTATATATAAATACAAATATATTTCATATTCATATATTAGAAACATTTGCACTTGCATTATGGCTCTGAAACCATTTTGTATTTCCTTGAAGAGTTTTGTTAACTTTCTTACCCTTCCTTTCTAGCAGGCCTTGATAGATAGCTGTGCCCATAGAAAGATAAAGTGTACTTTCCAAGGATAGCTTCTCCAGGGGAAATATATTGTTTAATAATGGTCAAGGAGCCCTAGCAAGGATGGAAGAAAGTTCCTAATATGGAGTGAAGGAAGGAAATTCCTAATATGGAATGAGGGTAAGGTGGAGTATGGGTAACTGAGTAAGGGGTGGTCTTCTAAAGGAGGAGTTGAATGGAATCTATATAATGTGCTGTAGGAAGGGGGTCCTGTGCGGCCGCCCACCTAACAGCTTGCTGTCATTGCTTTTGCTCTTGGGTGAATAAACTCCTAACTTCATGCAATTGGTCAGTTTCTTTACTCCCAGCTCAGGAACGAACTTGGTAAGATAAAATTTACTTCTAACATTTTGGCACCCCAGATGTTTTACTGAGCTAACCCAATGGAGTGGGTCCCAGGGGGATAACACGCCCTGCCGGCACCGGGCCATTTGCCCAGAGGGTTTTAATTTTCCTGTGGGACCGCCCAGAGGGTAGTAAAGGGAACTTTGGGTTTTTTATGCCAGCTGATTGCATGAACCTAGGACAACTCCAGAGTGGGTGAGTACCTGAAAATTTTATTCCTTTTATAAGCCCAGTGAATGTGTGTGCTTGATTCCTTTTATAAAACCCGACTGTCAACCAGGGCTGTGTGTCAAACTGGTTCAAGACGCCCCCGGGCCTCTGCTAGCTCTTTTGGGCATTGACCAGAGTAACTCGGATAGCAAGTGGGACCAGGGCGATACGCGTGCCCAGACAGGTTGCGATTGAATGCATGAATGAACTATAACTGGGCAATTACCGCTTGTGAGCTAATAGTAGAAAAAGGTGAATAAATAATTGAAGACTTGGAAGCGCGCAGAGGGTCGGTACTCTAATAGGGAGTCTCTGGGTGTTTAGACACACCCCAAATCCGATGGGCACCGGTGCCATGCTTAGGGACACAAGTGGTTATGGGGAATACTAAGTCGACATACCCCCATCTTCCCCCTTAGGGGCATTGTTGAAGGCTTGGGATAAGGGGATTTTGCTCACCCAGCCAGGAATGAAGAAAAGACGTGCACGTGAGCTATGTATAGAATGGACTCAATATTTAGACACAAGCGGTAATGCAATCTGGCCTCCTATGGGTACATTTCACTGTGAGAAATTGAAGCTTCTTAAACTTCAGCTGAAAAGAAAAAACCCTGATCAATTATCCTATTGGCATTGCTGGAATGAGCTTGCAGACCCACCCTCAGTTGCCAGTGCTCCTGATTCCCAACCTTCGTTAGGAAGTCTCCAGGTGGTCAGGTGAACCCTGGTCAAGCTTGGGTACTTTCCACTATGGGAAACTTAAGACTTTTAAAACACTTACAACATGATCGTGCCAGTTAAGCTCAAATATTTGTGTAAGTATCTGTAACCAAAATGTTTTCTGTTTGTTAAGTATTAGTCTGTACATTTCTATCTATATTTGTTCAGGGAAATGGTGCAGGTTGTGTGTTTGTGTATGTCTATGTATGTATGTATGTATGTCAGTTTGTCCCTTTAGGAGTTAAATGTGAGTTTGTCCCTTTATGGAACTAAATTTCTCCACAGTAAGGGAATGCTTTGAATTTTTGGAGATCCATAGCTCTGGCCAGGCTGTGGCTCTTCCAACTTTTTGGCTATGCAACCCTTTCTGTTATTTACTGTGAATAGTTGGACATGGGATTTGATCGTGCCATGTGTCCAGTTATTTGCACTTCCTGTAGTTGTGTAAGTTTTGTGTTTGTTTTCTAAGTTGAGTACATACAAGAAGAAAGGTGAGGTTGTTTGTTGTTTACCATATAATCTTTATTGTATGATATGTACATGCCATCTTGAATGTTTGCCACCTTTGGAAAGGGAAAGGGGGAAGAAAATTGATTTCATGTGAAAGGTTGTGTGTGTATACATGAGAAGCTCTTTCTATCTGTGTGTGTTTCTATCTCCCCTGGTTTGGTTTTCATTATGTTTTTTTTTTTTACACCAACTGGGCTACACTTATGTGTGTGTAAGTTTGTATAAATCTCCTGTTTGCTGATCAGGGCTGTTTGTCTGATTTCCTAGTTGCAAGTAAGGAACTGAAGACTGTATATGCCCTGGTTGGCTGTGCTTGATGGGACTTGGGAGAAGGAGTGTGTGTTCTGACTGACATGGGATCCTAACTTTTCTCCTTTCCTTTTACAATAAGTAAAGCATGAATTAAACTGATGAATGTCATGGGAAAGGCTTGTGTGTGCCCTGATTGTGTGGTTCTGGATTCAGCCTTTCTCCTGTCATTTTTTTTTCTCTGTGTGCCTACTCTCCTTGAGGTTCCCCCTCCCACTTACTGTTTCACTGACTGTTTGCTACCGAAGGACAGAAGAGGCGAAGAAGAAATCAGCTCCTATGCTGTGTCTGCTGCCTGCTCCCAGATAAAACCTGATGGAGCTCGGCCAAAACACCGAAATGCTGTTTCAACTTATTTTTGTTTTTTCAATTTAAAGACCGAGACTTTGGGAGGGTGTTGGAAAATAATTTGTTGTTTGCAGATCTATTGTTTGCCTCTTTGCATGTTACTTCTGCTGTAAGTAGGTAACCAATTTGATCTGTATGGAAGTAAGAGATGGGAATGTGAGGAAAGAATATTGTAAGTTGGGTGAGAGTAAGTTGAATGAAGTGAAGATGGAGATACAGGAATGTATTTCTGATGTTGGAGATGCCTTGGGAGAGAGTTGATGTGGAGTGAATCACAGAGGGAAAAAAGAAAGGAAATTGTTATGTTTCCACTGTGCTTTGTTGCTGTGACCCCAACACCTGGACCAACTAATAAAGTAGCAGGATGAAAATAGGGTTGATCCTGCTGCACAAACATAAAGTTATACATTTGGGAACCACCCCATATATTTTTGTGTTTGCAAACACATATATTAGAGCCCTTGAGAGATACGTTTTGACCCACACACCTTTCCCTCCAGAACCTTCTCATGTGTATCCAGTTTTGCCTGTCGCTGATTCTTCTCAACCAGCTGGCTCTACAAGTGACCTTACCCTTGACTGCACTCATGTTACCTATACATTCTGGACCTGGAGGAGAACCTTTTCTTCCTTTAACTATAGGTGGTCAACAGTATCACTGCCTGGTTGATACTGGGGCCACTGCATCCTTACTAACTCACCCTCCCTCTTCCCCTACTGTTCTTTCTGGGATTTCTGATCATATTATTGGGGTTGAGGGTAGGATCATTCCTGTAAATGTTACTGACCCCTTAACAGTAGAGGTGGGTCCTCTCACTGTTGAACATGCTTTTACTGTTTGTTCTGAATCTCCAGTTTTTCTCCTAGGTCGTGATTTACTCTGTAAACTCGGGGCCACTATTAAATGTACTCCCAATGGATTGATTTTGGACTTTCCCCTTCCCACGGTGCCCAAGCCGCAGAACTCATTGCCCTGACCGAGGCTTGCAAGGCTGCCCGCACCCTCTATGTGACGATCTACATGGACTCTAAATATGCCTTTGGGGTTTGCCATGCTACAGGAGCCCTGTGGAAACAGCGGGGCTTCCTTATTTCTTCTGGTGCCCCCATTGCTCATGCTACTCTGATAGCCTCCCTTTTGGAAGCCATTATGCTCCCTAAGGCTCTGGCCATAGTGCACTGCCTTGCACATCAACAGGGCGTCTCCCTGGTTACAAAGGGAAACGCTTTTGCTGATGCTACAGCGAAATGGGCTGCCCTGCAGCCTCTGTCCCTCTCTGTTACAGCTGCAGAGTTTCATCTTCAATTGTCTCTTCCATACGACAATTTCGTTGAGAGGGGGGAGGTGGAACAGTGGCAGGCAAACTATGAGGCAACTTTTTCTGATGGATTCTGGAGGGTACTGGATGGAAGACCCTTAGCCCCTAGATGTTTGTTACACCTTCTTCGTCAACAGATTCATGCAAAGGGCCACTGTGGGACCAGGCCATTGTGGATATCGTGCGATGGGTATGGTATGTGCCTGGGGTTTACATGGAAGCTGAAAAAGTAGCACGTACATGTCTCACTTGCCAAGCTAACAATGCTTCCTCAAGACAAAAGATCCATAAGGGAGGGAGACCCTGGGCCCAAAGACCTTTTGGAAAAAAAAATTACAGCTAGACTATATTCAATTACCTAAGGCAAATGGCTTTGAACATGTACTTGTTTGCAGAGACCAACTTACACACTGGATTGAAGCCTTCCCTTGTCAACATGCTACCGCAATGAAACTGCAAGACACCTGCTGAAGCACATCGTTCCCCGATACGGCATCCTCTGTCTTAGATATGGACCGCAGCCAACACTTTGTGGCACACGTGATTACTCACATTCTGCAAGCTTTAGGCATCACACAGAACTTACATGTCCCTTATCATCCTCAATCTTCGGTGGTGGTGGTGGAATGGGCTAACAGGGAACTCAAGACATTGCTAGGAAAATTATGCCAGGAGATGCATTTAAAGTGGCCCCAGGTATTGCCTATCGCTTTATTTCACTTATGTACCTGACCTCGAAAAGATGTGGGATTGTCTCCATTTGAGTTGCTTTTTGGCAGGCCACCAGATGTTTCAAAAGGCCTGGATCCCCACTCCCTTCACCTGGAGAGGGGGATTCTACGTTATTTTCTTATCTCCTCTCTACGTGCAGGTACTTGCGATCTCTATGGAAATGAAGTGCTCTACGCCAGACCTTGCCATTGGAAGAAACTCTTCATCCCTTTGAACCAGGTGATTGGGTGTGGATATCCTTTTGACAACACAAACAGCAGTTCGGGTTGCTGAACGAAACACCTGGCTTCATTGGACACACGTCAAACCAGCAGTCCAAGATCACAGCCCCCTTCCTGCCTTGGCCTCCCATCAAGCTCGTTAGGGATCCGGATTCTGACATTTGGGGTTTGAAAGAATGTCTTGGCTTATAATGCTGTGGACCTATGCTATGGATTGTAAACATATTCTTACATTTCTGTATATATAAATACAAATATATTTCATATTCATATATTAGAAACATTTGCACTTGCATTATGGCTCTGAAACCATTTTGTATTTCCTTGAAGAGTTTTGTTAACTTTCTTACCCTTCCTTTCTAGCAGGCCTTGATAGATAGCTGTGCCCATAGAAAGATAAAGTGTACTTTCCAAGGATAGCTTCTCCAGGGGAAATATATTGTTTAATAATGGTCAAGGAGCCCTAGCAAGGATGGAAGAAAGTTCCTAATATGGAGTGAAGGAAGGAAATTCCTAATATGGAATGAGGGTAAGGTGGAGTATGGGTAACTGAGTAAGGGGTGGTCTTCTAAAGGAGGAGTTGAATGGAATCTATATAATGTGCTGTAGGAAGGGGGTCCTGTGCGGCCGCCCACCTAACAGCTTGCTGTCATTGCTTTTGCTCTTGGGTGAATAAACTCCTAACTTCATGCAATTGGTCAGTTTCTTTACTCCCAGCTCAGGAACGAACTTGGTAAGATAAAATTTACTTCTAACATATGGATCCACTGTTAAGATTTTATCCCTGGAAGACAATCTTACTCGGCTACGAGTGATCGCCAAGAAGAAGATACTACAAACATTTCAAGAAATTATGGTTTAAAAACTAACCTAAGTAATGAATGAGATTAAAAAATGTCAAGAACTTCCTTTGTCATGAAAAGAAACCTTCATCATTCTGATCTAGCCTCCTTTTCTGATTATGATTCAGTTACATCTGCCTGACCAAATAATTTATATAGATCACCTTTCTTATTTTAAATTATTTTAAATAAGAAAAGAGAGGATCACTCTATGATTCTAACAGGAGCATAAAGTCCAGATAACAGGAAAAAATGGTCTCACTCTACTCTGCTCTGGCTAGACCTCCCCCACCCCCATGGAATGTGTTCAGCTTTGAGTATCAGAATCTAAAAAGGATATTGACAAACTGGAGTATTCAGAGGAGAGCTACCATGATGCTAGGGAACTGGAAACCAAGTTCTGTTGAGGAGCAGCTAAAGGAGCTTGAAGAGATGACTGAGGGGACATATAATAGCAGTCTTTAAATATCTCATAGAAAAATAGGGTTGGAAGGGACCTGGGAGGTCTTCTAGTCTAATACCTCACCCAGGACAGGAATGCTTATATCATCCCAGACAAATGGCTGTCCGAACCTTGGCTTGAAAACCTCCAGTGACAGAACATCCACCACTCCAGAAGGGAGGCTATTCTATTGTTTTAATAGTTCTCACAGCCAGGAAATTCCTCCTTATTTCAAGTTTGGACCTCCCTCTGTAAAGCTTTCATCCACTGGTTCTTATGCTACCCTCCAGGAGCTCTGGAAAACAAATCTACAGCCTCTTCCCTGGGACAGACCTTCAGGTATTTGAAATCCCCTATAATACCTCCTCTTAGTCATCTCTTCTTTAGGTTAAATTCCAATTTAACCATTCTTCGTATGATTTAGCCTCCAAGCCCCTCATCATCTCTTCTTTGTATTCCTTCCAGTTCCTTCTTGTATCATGGAAACCAGAATTGGGCATAGTATTCCAGGTACAGCCTAGCCAGGGCAGCATAGGACAGAACTACCGCTTCCTGAGATCTCAGTACCTGTGATGGAAGTGAGGGTGACCGTGGAAGACGGGGGGGGGGGGGGGAGAGAGATGCCGCCTAGGAAATGATCAGATAAAAGAGAAAGGAGGCCCTAACCCTTGCAAGGAATGAAATGGGACATCTTGGTAAACAAATCCACTACCACAAAAATGGCTCTGTAGCCCAGTAGAAGGGGAGGATCAGTAATAAAATCCATTGAAACAGTGTGACGAATATGATCCTGGATATTAATTAAAGAATTCTAAGTCACAAGCCATTAAGGATATGAAAGAAAACTTTTATTAATGCAGTGACCAGTTCGGTTCAAAGATCAGACTGAAGAAAAGCCCACCAAACCATTAGTACAAAAGCTACTTTGCTCCTCCCCCCCCCCTTCTAGTACCTTCCCCATAAAATACAGTTAGGTATACATGTCTTCTAATGGTTACTGATAACGTGTGTTAATTTGGCGTTGAAGCATAAGAGATCATGTCTCCTAATCTACCAGCTACATCCCTCACTTCTAATGCAAGCAAGCTAGCTACTCTAATTACTATGCACCAATCCTGAAATGGCTGGATTCACTATCCTGACAAACAGAATGCTATGGTGCTACGTGTATAAGGGGCGTGGTGGCTCAGCGGGTAAGACGCCAGGCTTGACGACCGGAAGATCGCAAGTTCGGAGGTTCGAAACCCTAGTCCCGCGTGATGGAGTGAGCTCCTGCACTAGCTCCAGCTCTTGCCAACCTAGCAATTCGAAAGCATGCAAATGCAAGTAGATGAATAGGTACCACTTCGGTGGGTAGGTAACAGCATTCCGTGCGTGTCATGCGGCCACATGACCGTGGAAGCGTCTTCAGACAATGCTGGCTCTTCGGCTAACAAACGGAGATGAACACCGGCCCCTAGAGTTGGACACGACTGCACAAATGTGCGGGGGGAACCTTTACCTTTTTATGGTGCTACTAGTGACAGGAGGGGCTGAAGCAAACCAGCAGCTTTTCTGGAACAGTCTTGGCCCAGTGACAAATATGACAAAATGAAACATAGTCCTTGACATCTGCTCTGCTTCTCAGCCACCAGAAATCTTAACTTTTTGAATGTTGAATGTTGAACAACTGTCCAACATTCATTGAGAAAGGTGAAGGCTCAGCCTGTGGTCTCCACCAAAGCCCTAACATAGGCATCCTGTTGTTGTGCTCTAATCCAATCTAGTAGATTTACAACCTGTCTTCGTGCCCCCAATCTTTCTGGAGGTCTCTGGGGAGGGGCAAAGTTGCTTGGCTTCAGGATTATGTTAGAGAGTATGGAAGACCATATTCAGATTTACAGGATAGGACATCTAGTAATTTGCTCTGTGAGCCAGGAATATAGGTAATAAAAAATTGAAATGGGAAAAAAACTGTGCCTATGTGATCTGATGAGGAAAGATCGAACATACATTTTTCTAACATAGCAAAAAGTGTGTGTTTAAGGAGTCACTCTAAGACATTTCTGACATGAATATAATAATTTTGTAACTTGTGGCCATGGGTCTTCTGAAAAGATAGTATGCCATCCAAGTACACCACTGCATATTTATCCCAATATTTCATTTGTGAATCTGGAGAAGACTGCCCTGCAATTAACTTAAGGCAGCCTTTCTCAACCTTTTGCCCCTGGAGGAACCCTTGAAATATTTTTCAGGCCTCGGAGAACTCCTGCACATTCAGGCTCAAATATACAGTAGGCCAGGAATTACAAAATTATTATATTTGTTCCATGTGTAGGCCTGTATAGATGCATTAACAGTGTTCTTAAACTAAAAATAAAGAATGAAACTTGCCTCTTTAATGTGAAGTTGCCCAAATTTGAAATAATTTTTTAAATAAATTGTTATCTCCCAGGGAACCCCTAGTGACCGCTCATGGAACCTGAGGGTGCCACAGAACCCTGGTTGAGAGATCCTGACCTAAGGTCTTACTCTGTATTTAAATTTGCCATATCAAATAAAATTAAGTATTTGTGTCCCTCTTTATTCTGATCAACTCTGTGAAAATGAGAACAGTTTCTCTAAAATGTGTTCGTAACACTACCTGAATAAGGTGTTTTGTTTTTTTAATGGAAGTTACTCCCTGATTCATCAGCTTTGTGGATTTAATTTTTTATTATATTTATTCCTACAATATTAGTTGAAATGAAAGAAATGACTCACATTTATGTTTTATTTTAAATTAAATCTAGAGCTATCTTTGGGAGCATAATCTCTCTTCTGACAGATTTGTCAACCTGAATAAAGTGGGATCAAGATCTTCAAGGCTGATGGTCTCTGAGGTTTTAGGAGACAGATCATGAGAGCCTCCCACCATTTCCTAATCTCACTCACCAGTCAGTCTTCAAAGATTGTGAGCCATGATTAGAACGTTGTACAATGATCCAAGTCAAATCTGATGTAAATCATAAATGCTCTCAGAGAACTATAGGGCAGTCACTCAGTTTAATATATGCTATAGGACTGAGTGCAGAATGAAGTACCATTCTCAAGGTACTGGTGAATATGCTGATTATCGTTGTATGATCTTACTCTATGGGTAACAAGCATTTAAGTATTGCAGAAGAGGAGATTTGTGACTGAGGTAACTCACCCAAGACCTCTCCATCTTCTCAGGACAAAACTAGAGAGCCAAAATGCTCTTTTTTCTTTATGAAGGAAACAAAATCAGCATTCTCCATTCCCTTCCGTTATAGGAGGCCCTTTACAGAAGAATCACAATGCTGATGGCTTGAAATGTTATTACAGATATTAAATGTGCACCAAGGTAACCAAACTGAATTAGGCATCTAATCCAGTCCCATATCGATGTCTGCCACAGTTAAAGAACCAAGGATCTATCTGACATATAAGTACTTGTACAGCATTCTGTTTTCCTGTTACCTGCAGCTCTCCACTTTTTATTGCATAAAACTGCATCATGGTTTTAATGATCAAGACATGTTTTTGGAGGGAAATCATCCTTAAAGCCTTAGGTCAGCAAGAGATGAAAAAAATCACCATTAAAGAAAATAGCCTGATCTACTGCAGAGCATTCTGCTACAATATGACAACAATGGCAGAGGTTTCCTTACATGTGTGATTTGTGTAAAAACTAATTCACAGAAATAATTGATTGGCCTACCCAGCCTGAAATGCAGCCCTAGGCAAAAAGATTGCATGGCTGGAGTGACTGAGAAGGAGCCATGTCACCTCCCTTCTTCAGTCTGCACAAAGGAGCTGGCTTTTGCGAGTGTGTCATGGGGAGCTGGTCCCATAGTGTCACTCTGAGCCTGGCAATTCATGAGTTTCAGTGTGCCAGAATTTCCACTTCCCAATAGAAAAACACTAAATTTTTAGGTACACTGACACCTTACATGCACTACATGGTCAGGGATTTCTAAGGAAGCCAATCCAGCATTAAGATACCTATTTGTCTAATTTAACATGCAAGAAAGCCTGCAGTTACAATACAGGCTTCCTAGTATTATATTTAACCCCATTCTGGACATGATAAATGAAATGGAATAAATGTATACAGCCAGTGAGATTTCCATGAACCACGGGGAGACTTCCGTGCTCTTGCTGTCAGCAGCCCATCTCTCTCCAAGGCAGCTGTCAATCATGGGCCACCTTTCTCTCCCTCAGGAGTTCATTGTACCCACAGACAGGAGTGGGATAAATGCTCCCAGGCATCAGAGCAGCAGATGGAGTGTAACTGCCAATCATTGTCACTAATTATTACCTTCTGTCACTCAGAGCAAGGTAACATCTCTCTGCCTGATCCTCTGTGATTTGATTTGCTTTCCAGAGAGGCTGTTCAGCCTTTCGTTATTTCCCGTGTGCATCGTGCTTGGTGGGGTCAGCCCAGGATCATTCAGCAGACCAACTTGCCTTCCCCACCAGACATTTCCAAGGAAGATAGTGTGATGTCTCTGGATCTAATCCTCCAATTCAGCATTCCTCAGTACACTCCATTTAGAGTATAGTAGAAAGCTTTATTGAAAGCATTACAATTCAGAACATATCTAAAGACCAGAATGACCAATTCCCGCCAAACAGTCAAACATCACTCTTTCCCCCACCTACGTGTCACTCCTCCCTTGATGATGTATTGTCCAGTATTTTTCCCATCCAGCCATGCTCCCCCTCCCACCAGCATGTCTCTCTTCAGTACCAAGCGATGCAGGTGGATGGCCTTGACCAAGCTGTAAACATTCTTCAACAGTCTTGTTGGAATTCTACTCTCAGTGTCCTCCCCCTCCCTTCTCTTAAACTCCCTTGCACTGACACACATTGTTAATAATCCATTTCCCAAATGCATTTCAACACGCATGGCAAGGCTTGCACTGAAGCAGACCTGACATACCGACCCCCCCAAAAGAAAGCAATGTCCCCAGAGTTTGAGCAAGTTATCTGTCAGTTGAAAGCTGCACTCATAAAACCTGTAGGAAAAAAGGGAAGTCAAACATGTCCGTTAATGTCAAATATTTAGGTAAAGGTAAAGGTACCCCCCGCACATTTGTGCAGTCGTGTCCGACTCTAGGGGCCGGTGCTCATCTCCGTTTGTTAGCCAAAGAGCCAGCGTTGTCTGAAGACGCTTCCACGGTCATGTGGCCACATGACACACGCGGAACGCTGTTACCTACCCACCGAAGTGGTACCTATTCATCTACTTGCATTTGCATGCTTTCGAATTGCTAGGTTGGCAAGAGCTGGAGCTAGTGCGGGAGCTCACTCCGCACGCAGGGCTAGGGATTCGAACCTCCGAACTTGCAATCTTCCGATCGACAAGCCTGGCGTCTTACCCACTGAGCCACCACGCCCCCAAATATTTACAAACAGGTTATTTTGGTTTATCAGGGAAATGAGCATTAAATTTAGTTGTAAGGGCAGGAGCTCAAACATGCTTGCTATCAACCCATTCACTGAAGCTCTTAGGAAGATGCTTCCATTGAATCAGGTACTGCAACTGGCCTCTATAGTGTCTTGAATCTAGGACATCTTGTACTTCAAAATGTTGTTCCCCTTCAATCGTCGTGGGCGCTGGAGGAGGGTACTCTGGATTCCAAGTTGAAGATTCTTGGTTTGGCTTTAATACGCTGCACTGGAAAACGGGATGAATTTTCCTCATGTTTTTGTTGTTCAGTCGTTCAGTCATGTCCGACTCCTTGTGCCCTCATGGACCATAGCACGCCAGGCCTTCCTGTCCTCCACTGTCTCTCGGAGTTTACTCAAATTCACGTTCATTACATCGGTGATGCTATCTAACCATCTCATCCTCTGCCGTCTCCTTCTCCTTTTGCCTTCAGTCTTTCCCAGCATCAGGGTCTTTTCCAGTGAGTCCTCTCTTCGCATTAGGTGGCCAAAGTATTTGAGCTTCAGCTTCAGCATCTGTCCTTCCAATGAGCAGTCAGGGTTGATTTCCTTTAGGATTGACTGGTTTGAACTCCTTGCAGTCCAAGGGACTCTCAAGAGTCTTCTTGTCAGATTACCCATATGAGAAGTGTTTTGGCAAATTGCATCCTTTACCAGCAAAGCAAAGGCCTCTCATGGTGACATGAAGTGCAGGTGCAAGATAACAACGGTCACGTGTGTATTGTTATGACTAGTGCCCACACAAGCAATGGGATCTTCCCATGAGAACAAATCCTCCTGATTTCCTTCTGTGGGAAGCCTTGCCCAGGCCCCCTGAGCAAGGAGGGGGGGAACTCAGTGCTTAGATGCAGCACTGCCACCCAATAGCAGGTATGCTGTGTGCTTTAGGCCTAATGCTTTAGGCCTGGTGTGTGTCACAGCTAACTTCCAGCCAATCAGAAAGCTAGAAGAACTGAATATACAACCATGCAAAATGGTGTTCTATGCTTCTTGATTTCTAGTGTCTTTTAGCCATGTAGTTCTTCACGTGTTCACTTCCCGTGGACTGGGCAGAGTGAGCTATGCCTGGCTTTGGGTATAGGCCGTGGCAGGAACTCTGGCCCTGGGATCAATACACGGAACTCTGCTTATAAGTTTGTTTTGTTTTTCCTTTTACAGTGATGTATCTTGTATATTCAACTTTTTCATTTTTGCAATAATGTGATTGTATATACATTATTGCCTTATGCTACCAGTAAACACTGTTAGCCCTAAAAAGCTGCATTCTTGTCTGTTTATTCTCAAGCCTTGGTTTTTCCCTTTAAGCCAGCATACATCCCATCAGGTTATGTTGCCCAGAGAGAAATTTGCATTTTCTTTGCTGCGTTGGACCTGGCTGTAAAAGGGTGTTTGTTTTTAGAGGCTGGTTTCGGAGTAAACATGTTGTCTTTGAGTGGTCAGCAATGGCTGAACACTATCTGGTCAGTCTGCCATTTGAGGCTTTAGATGGCACAAACTATCTGACCTGGTGTGTGGAGCTGAAATCATTCTTTTTGCAAGAAGAAGATTTGTGGCAGTATGTGGCAAATCCACTTCCAGAGGATCCCTGGAGGATCCAGCCAGAGGGTTCCCTTTGAAGAACTGCAAGCGTGTTTGGACTGTGCTTATAGCTGTTTTGCTTTTGGGAATCAAATCCTCTGAATGGAATCATCTCAGCTACTGCATGTCAGCAACTCAAGGACTGAGTAATGGGTGCTGAGAAGCTGTTGGAGCCTTTAATACACAGTGGAACTCTGTTGCCCTTGGTGGTCTATTAAGACAGCTTTATAGTTTGAAGCTGCAACCCAAGTGAGACTGTGATGACCCACCGTGGTGAGCTCAAGACTTTGTTTGCTGCATTTGGACAGGAAGGCATGTTTTTCTGGCACTATTTATTTATTTATTTATTTGTCTTATTTATACCCCGCCTATCCCCTCCCTACTGGAGGACTCTAGGTGGCTTACAGTATTATATATATCCAATCCAATTATACAATTATACAACATCATTTTTACAATTTATTCCCGCGCGACAGGGAGAGAGGAAGGGAACCGGCTCTTCTGCTGCAGGCATTGGACTGCAAGTCCCAGAATGCCTCGCTCCACGCCGGCTGCTGACGTCCAGGAAGCTGGTGTCTCCGGATCCGTCGTCCTCTGTCGTCCTCCGCCGACATCGCCGCTCTTCCAGGTCTTTCTTTGGAATCGAGGACGACCCTCCGCTGGACGCCCGCAAATTGCCCCACGTGAGTGGTACCCATTAATCTACTTGCTATATTAGCTTTCGAATCACTGGGTTGGCAGAGAGCTAGGGCAAGTGACGAGAGCTCACCTCGTCACGCGGTTTCGAACTGCCAACCTTATGGTCGGCAGTCTAACGGCTCAGTGGTTTAACCCACTGAGCCACCGTGCCCCTGGAAAAAAAAATGAAAAAGCGTGCATGATTTTTGCCAAGCCTGGACAGTAGTTTTGGTCTACTGGTCGAGAAAGCAAAGGCGCTATCTCCCTGCAACCTTCCTGTGGATTATTTTACAAGCCACTTCCAGGAGCCATCTGTTGCTGTTGTTCCTGAGAATTCCTAACAGAGCATTCCAGCTGAAGTAAAACCTGGTATGGAATCTACATTTGCCGTGGTTTGCTGTGATTCTACAAGGCTGTTCCCTGCCCCGTCGTCCAGCGGATGCTGTCAGTGCAAGACGCCTGATTTACGAATGGAGGGGAAGCCAGAAGCCAGAAGCCAGATGTCAGCTAAACAACGA
The DNA here is from genome assembly GCA_023362775.1 of Charina bottae. NCBI lineage: Eukaryota > Metazoa > Chordata > Lepidosauria > Squamata > Charinaidae > Charina > Charina bottae. The sequence continues at coordinate 167,519 of JALMGJ010000013.1, read as the reverse complement.
GTCCAAGTCTTCTACTCTGCCGGACTGCTGTGTGTAAGCATATCTCGGCGTGACCTTGAATTCGGCATGCAGTAAAAGTTTGTAAACACGAACTGCAAGCCTTGAGTTCAGCAAGTCATTTTAGCTGATATATCTGTGATAAGAATGTGTATGTGTACACTTATTTTTCTCTCTTCAGTGTTCCAGCCCTGGTCAAGTCTGAGTGTACTTGTTGTGTTCAAAGGTGCTGAATGTTTCATTGCAATATGAAACTGCTTGTGTTGAGGTTGAATGTGTTAGAGACAAAACTGTAAAATCAAGTGTGTGAGATGCTGTGGAGATTGTGTGGACAGGACATTGTGTGTTTAATGTTTCCCCACATCATAAATGCATCCATAAAGTTTTCACAAAGTACTGGGGTATCCCGGGATGGGAGAGTGTGTCTCAGATAGCCAAATGCATTCTGAGTTAGAACCCAGGAAATGTGCAAAAGTTCCTTGATTGTGTTGTGTGTAAACTGTGTGTAAACAATCTAATATCAGAACTGTATCTGTTGCTAGGCAAAGTGACAGAGTGTTAACTAGACCATTTCAGTTGGTTCATAGAGACCTAGTTAGCCCCCATGTCCCAAGTAATGGTGGGGTGCGAATTTCATGTTCCTTCTGGTTGATGATCATACATGCTTGTGTTGTTGCTACTTGTTGAAGTCTAAAGCGAAGGTCTGTGCTCGCTTTGAAGTGTATGTAGCAATAGTAGGATGAAAATATGATTATCTAGTAGGTCAGTTCCAGTCTGATTGTAGTGGAGAGTTCCTGAGCCATGTGTTCTAGAATTCGACCCGTCCCACCCGTTCAGCTAGAGAGGGCTTGCTACGGACCCCATCGTTTAAAGAGTTTCACCTAGCGGGGTCCAGGAAGCAGGCCTTCTCTGCAGTTGCGCCCGCCCTTTGGAATATCTTACCCCCGGAGCTGAGGCTGATGTCCTCGCTCCCAGCCTTCCGGAAAGGCTTAAAGACCTGGTTCTGCCGTCTTGCCTGGGAGGGAAACGTCAACAGTTCCTCTTGGGGATGGCTGGCCCCTAGAAGCCTCCCAGTGACTTATTTTAATATTCTTCTTGTAATTCATATTTTGTATTCATGTAATTTTATATATTTTTAATCTCTGTTTTGTTGTGCACCGCCCAGGGTCCCCGTTGGGGGAGATGGGCGGTAATATAAATTTAATAAAATAAATAATAAATAAATTGGCTTTGTAGGAAAGTATTCTCCCAAAGACTTGCCAATGTTGGAATTCTAGCTGAGTGTTGGTGTTGTGAATACCATTAAAAATAGCCTGATGTTAGTTGCTCAAGTGCCATCCCATGTCTGGGGAGGGGCTACCTTGACTGTAATGTGGTTTCTAACTAACAGGTTGTAGAATTCAACTGTAAAAAGAAGTTATTTTTTCTTTGGTATGGCAAGCGCCCTTCACTGAAGTACCTGCATGTCTGTGGAACATTTGCATGTGTTCACAACCCCAGGTCACAGAGAAGGAAGAACCAAGGAAGCACAGTGCTTCAGGTTGTTGGTTGTTGGTTGTTAATTAAAATCCAAGGCTTATCGGTGTTTCATTAAGCCATGGTCAAATCCAAATCTCCAGAAGTGCTTTATTTTTAAGCAGCCTACTGGTTGGGAAAGGTTGTATGCTAAGGTTGCAGAAGTGTTGCTGCATTGCTAGTGTAAACCCACTGTCCATGGTTCAGTAGATGGGCAAAAACCAGTTCAGGTTTCTTCTGTTCCCCAGTCTCCGAGTGTGAAAAGGGCCCCTCACGTGAAGGAAGTGGAAATTTCACCTTAGCAGTTGCAGGGCCTGGAGAGGGAGTCAGGTAGTGGAAGGAAAGAAGACGGTGATGGGGAAAGCACAGTGGTCATTCCTCATGGGTCCTCTTATTCCAGGGTGTGAAGCCTGACAGATTTGAGATTTAGCAGGTGACAGAGAGTGTCAAGTTACCTGAGAAAACCCTGTCTTTTCAAGACGTGTTACTCCTGCCTTTGAGAGGCAAGAAGAACATTGGAACACAGCTGTGGATAGTCTGTTTGAGTTTTGGTGAAGTGTTAAAAGTAACCAACCTGTCCTTTGTTTTAGTAAGCTGTAGGTTCCAGATGAGTGTTCAGAAAGACATTTCTTCCTGATAATACTCTGCAGTGTAAAGCCAGCTTTGCTGCCCAGGGATTTCACAAAAGAAGTTTGTGAACTGTGAGTCTAATGTGTGCACCTGCAGCTAGGCCAGAAAGTTGACGTGTGGTGCGTTTTCTGGTTGCGTAGCATGGAAACAGGTGTCCATTTACATATTGTGATGTTGACACAGCATATTTGAATGTAGATCTTCCTGAAGTAGTGTGTGTGGGGCAGGCTTGTGGCTCTGCATGTGTGACAGGGTCCCAGGCAGTTCATTGACTTAACAGGGTGCTTTATGGATTTTAAAGCAGACCAGCCATTGATAGCATGGTGCAGATGCTAACTGGGATGTTAGCAGTCACGTGCTGTTTTCTGTGTGTACATAAGAAAGTGTAGAAGTTTGTGTAGGACTTCGTACTTATGTAGTTGGTTTTCTGCTTAGAAACTGAGGTTTTCCACCTTGAATAAGAATTTGTCAGTCAGCTGAAATAGAATTGCCAGCTGAGGAAGTTCAGCACAAATTCAAACATTTATCTTGGTGTTGAAGTTACAAAAGCCCAGAACAGAGAATCCTATGGTTCTTGAGAGTGTCAAATGACTGAGTGTCACAGAGTGTCATTTGTGTAAAGGAAAGCTTATCCTTACTTTGTTGTATATCACTCTGCAATAACGCAGTGGACATGCCCTGAATTAGTTTTGCCCAGGTAGGGTACCAAACCTGCGAGCTTGCAAAGGGGTGAAAACAGTCCTGCGGTTTTTCTTAAAATCAAAACAAACCTTTGCCTCAAAAAATCAGCTAACAGCATGCAACAGGATTGGAATTCCTGCTTACCAGCTGCATTTTTTTTTTTGCAAAGGAGGGGGCAATGAGGGCAATGTTTTTCTGTTTCTATTTGACTGTGTTTTATATTACTGCATAAGTTGTATTTGATGTATTTGTATGTATCTGAATAAAACATTGCATAAAGTGTATATTGTGCATTATACATATGTGTAACAAGTGTTTTTAAACCATTTTCTAGTGTTGATGACTTGGTTGTAAAACTGAAAAAATGAAGCTTGTAAATGAATACATGTACTAACCATGTTTTTCTTGTTTCTGTAAAAATGTATTTTATAGCTTTGACAATCCCATCGCTGGTGTCGGGTCCAATTTGGGAGGGGTGTCAGATTACCCATATGAGAAGTGTTTTGGCAAATTGCATCCTTTACCAGCAAAGCAAAGGCCTCTCATGGTGACGTGAAGTGCAGGTGCAAGATAACAACGGTCACGTGTGTATTGTTATGACTAGTGCCCACACAAGCAATGGGATCTTCCCATGAGAACAAATCCTCCTGATTTCCTTCTGTGGGAAGCCTTGCCCAGGCCCCCTGAGCAAGGAGGGGGGGAACTCAGTGCTTAGATGCAGCACTGCCACCCAATAGCAGGTATGCTGTGTGCTTTAGGCCTAATGCTTTAGGCCTGGTGTGTGTCACAGCTAACTTCCAGCCAATCAGAAAGCTAGAAGAACTGAATATACAACCATGCAAAATGGTGTTCTATGCTTCTTGATTTCTAGTGTCTTTTAGCCATGTAGTTCTTCACGTGTTCACTTCCCATGGACTGGGCAGAGTGAGCTATGCCTGGCTTTGGGTATAGGCCGTGGCAGGAACTCTGGCCCTGGGATCAATACACGGAACTCTGCTTATAAGTTTGTTTTGTTTTTCCTTTTACAATGATGTATCTTGTACATTCAACTTTTTCATTTTTGCGATAATGTGATTGTATATACATTATTGCCTTATGCTACCAGTAAACACTGTTAGCCCTAAAAAGCTGCATTCTTGTCTGTTTATTCTCAAGCCTTGGTTTTTCCCTTTAAGCCAGCATACATCCCATCAGAATTTTCCTCATGTTTTTGTTGTTCAGTCATTTAGTCGTGTCCGACTCTTCGTGACCTCATGGACCATAGCACGCCAGGCCTTCCTGTCCTCCACTGTCTCTCGGAGTTTACTCAAATTCATGTTCATTACATCGGTGATGCTATCTAACCATCTCATCCTCTGCCGTCCCCTTCTCCTTTTGCCTTCAGTCTTTCCCAGCATCAGGGTCTTTTCCAGTGAGTCCTCTCTTCGCATTAGGTGGCCAAAGTATTTCAGCTTCAGCTTCAACATCTGTCCTTCCAATGAGCAGTCAGGGTTGATTTCCTTTAGGATTGACTGGTTTGACCTCCTTGCAGTCCAAGGGACTCTCAAGAGTCTTCTCCAGCACCATAGTTTGAAAGCATCAATTCTTCGGCGCTCAGCCTTCCTTATGGTCCAACTCTCACAGCCATACATTACTACTGGAAAAACCATAGCTTTAACTATACAGACCTTTGTCGACAAAGTGATGTCCCTGCTTTTTAATATGCTGTCTAGGTTTGCCATAGCTTTCCTCCCAAGGAGCAAGCGTCTTTTAATTTCATGGCTGCAGACACCGGGTTTTTTTTTGGGGGGGGGGGGGTACTTTTTTTGTAATTTTTTGGGTAATTGTTTTTGGGTAATTCCAATTGTACAGTTACAGGATTTATAACTTTGACTATAGGAAAAGGACCCACTTATTTATGTCCCAATTTCGTGGAGGGCTGGCTGGACTTTAGAAACTTTGTGGACAAGTAAACTTTCTCGCAAGGGGCATGATGGCTCAGACAAGCCAGGCTTGTCAATCATGATGGAGTGAGCTCCCATACTCGCCCCAGGTCTTGCCAACCTAGCAATTCAAAAGCATGCAAATGCAAGTAGATATATAGGTACCACTTCGGTGGGATGGTAACAGTGTTCCACACACATCATGCTGGCCACATGACCGCGGAAGCATCTTCGGACAGCGCTGGCTCTTTGGCTAAGAAACTGAGATGAGCACCGCCCCATAGAGTCGGACACGACTGTGCAGGGGAAAACCTTTACCATTACCTTAAACTTTCTCGCCTACTTTCATCAGCCACTCTGGCACTCTTTTACAATCAGCGAATTTCTTATAACTTTCTTTGGCTTCCTGTAAAGTTTTCAGCATGACTGGCCAATTGCTGGTTACTTTTTGTATCCATTCATCAGCTAAGACTGGGTCTGTTTGGTTTTGAGAGTTACTTTGTGGTAATTCTGGAATAGCCACAAATTCCTGTCCATTTGCAATTTGGAAGGGTGAGAATCCCATACTTTGGTGCACTGCATTATTGTATGCCACCTCAGCGAAAGGCAACAAATCCACCCAATCATTTTTGTTGATAACTGATGTAACATCTTAGGTATTGTTCTAACACAGAGTTCAATTGTTCAGTTGCTCTGTCCATCTGGGGGTGATGGTGGGAGGAGCTTAAACCTTGCGCCGCCCCAATCAATTATAAGAATGCTTTCCAGAATATTGAAGTAAATTGGACCCCCTGGTCACTAATTACTCTTTCTGGGACCCCGTGCAGCCAGTAGATATGCTGGATGAACAACTTGGCTACTTGGCTTGCTGTAGCAAAAGCTTCCTTTTCCCAAACATGCCACCTCCTCTCTGCATCTGAGAATTTCCTGGAAATGTAAGCACATGCCCATAATGCCCCGTTCTCATCATGCTGTAATAGAACCAATCCAATTGCCACATCTGAGGCATGTTTGTACTATTAATGGCTTTAAAGGATCGGGGTGCTTTAGAATTGGCTCTGCGGTAAAAAAGGATTTTAGCTGCATGAATGCCTCCTGACATTCCACTGTCTATTTTAGTACCGCCCCCAGTCTTTTTGCCTGCTGAGGCTCTCCTTTGTCTTTGGTTTTTATAAATCGGTTAGAGGCAAAGCGATTTGAGCAAAATTCGGTATAAACTGCCGATAGAAATTTCCAAACCCCAAAAAGCTCTGCAATTGCCTCCTAGTCTTTGGGGCTTCCCAGTACATCCTGGACTTTTGCAGGGTCCATTTCACTCCACCCACTGGATATCTTGTAGCACAAATAGTCCAGTTTCTCTTTATGAAACTCACACTTGGATAACTTTGCATACAACTCGGCTTTGAGCAATCTTTTTAGCACTTCTCTCACTAATTTCAATACAATACAATTCTTTATTATGGTCACAGACCAGAATGATAAATGCAATACATTAAAATACATTAAAATACAAAATACATTAAATGAAATGAGCAGAGCTTAATAATATATTTGCAATTGGTAGAGTCATCAATGGGCAGTCCAAGTCTGCCTTAATTTGCAGACTGTATAGCAAAATTTAGCTACATTCAGGGAGACTAAATCATTCTGATCAGTTAGCAACAGTTGGACATAAAAGGGATCAGAATTTCCTGGATATTTTATCAAATGAGGAGTTATTAAGTGGGTTCGTGAGTCCTTATAATATATACAGTGTAACAGGACATGTGCTATAGTTTCAATAGCCCCTTGTCCACAGGGGCACAATCTCAGCTCGTACAGAACTTTTTTGTATCGGCCCTCCAAAACTGCTGTAGGGAGAGCATTACAGCATGCCAAAGTTAATGCTCTCCAAAATTTGGAGACAGTTATGAGAGTTAGGTATTTCACTGGCTTATAATAAAAAACTTGATTGCCCAGAAAAAATGTTTTTAGGCAAAGCAGACTGATCCTGCTGAATTTCCAGGTCTTTGATAGGCTGCTTGAATTCATTAAATGCACGCTCATAACCCATCATTAAGAAAGCCTCACTAGAAAAGCCGAGATGTTGTATTTTTTGTAGGATTGTCCTAAGCCATACTGATTTGTAATTATCCTTGATAAGGAAAGAACCCAAACCTATAGGAAAAAATAGTAGTTTCAACCAATGTGCTATAGTGCAAGTCCATGCACCTGTTTCAACTTTAGACAACCCTGCTTCCCTTCTTAATACTACATTTGGGATACAAGGGGCTACCTGAAATATGGCCCTTAAGAATTTGGATTGAACCCTTTCCAGGGGTGTAAAGGAAGGATATGGTCCTAACTGGGCACCAAAGAGTAATTGTATACAAGCTTTGGCTGAATATAACTTCAGTGCTGCTGGACTAAACTGTGCTCCCCTGGAAAAATGGAAAGATTGGATTGCAGCTACTGTTTTTTGAGCGTTTTGTATAACATAGCTTTGGTGCACACTGCGTTTAGTGGAGCTATGGAAAACCATACCCAAATACTTAAAGGATTTAACTTGTTCAATTTTTTGACCATTTATCCTCCAGATGTGCAATTTAGGTCTCTTTGCAAAGACCAAAATATTTGTCTTGCTATAATTTGTTGGGGTTTGTATATACCCAGGAATTTTTTTAAAAAAAAGGTTCCCCCCGCACATTTGTGCAGTCATGTCCGACTCTAGGGGCCGGTGCTCATCTCCATTTGTTAGCCAAAGAGCCAGCATTGTCCAAAGATGCTTCCATGGTCATGTGGCCGGCATGACGTACGCGGAACGCTGTTACCTACCCACCAAAGTGGTACCTATTCATCTACTTGCATTTGCATGCTTTCGAATTGCTAGGTTGGCAAGAGCTGGGACTAGTGCGGGAGCTCACTCCGCACGCAGGGCTAGGGATTTGAACCTCCAAACTTGCGATCTTCCGATCGACAAGCCTGGCATCTTACCCGCTGAGCCACCACACCCCTTATACACGTAGCACCATAGCATTCTGTTTGTCAGGATAGTGAATCCAGCCATTTCAGGATTCCACTTTAAATGGATCGCTTTGAGAGCCATTGTTATTCAGGATTGTTGCCATCATGTCATCATGGAGTAGCCGCAAGATGTTCAGAGGTTCGAATCCCTAGCCCCGCATGATGGAGTGAGCTCCTGCACTAGCTCCAGCTCTTGCCAACCTAGCAATTCGAAAGCATGCAAATGCAAGTAGATTAATAGGTACCACTTCGGTGGGTAGGTAACAGCGTTCCGCGCGTGTCATGCGGCCACATGACCGTGGAAGCGTCTTCGGACAACGCTGGCTCTTTGGCTAACAAACGGAGATGAGCACCGGCCCCTAGAGTCGGACATGACTGCACAAATGTGCGGGGGGAACCTTTTTTTTAAAAAAATTCCTGGGTATATACAAACCCCAACAAATTATAGCAAGACAAATATTTTGGTCTTTGCAAAGAGACCTAAATTGCACAAATGTGCGGGGGGTACCTTTACCTTACTTTGGATTGCCATTAAAAAAGATTTAGATCGTTGGGGAAAACTACAACTATCATTATTGGGGAGAATATCAGCGATCAAAATGAATATATTACCAAGAATTTTATATCTCTTTCAAACAATACCTATATTGACATCAGAGGAACCATTTAAACAGTGGCAGAAAGACATTTCTAAGTTCATTTGGCAAGGGAAAAAACCAAGAATAAAATATAAAGTCTTGCAAGATTCAAAAGAAAGAGGTGGTCTAGGACTCCCGAATTTGAAATTATACCATGCAGCTTGTGGTTTGGTATGGCTTAAGGAAAGGATTGTTCTGATAAATGAAAAATTATTAAATTTGGAAGGACATGAATTGAGATTCGGATGGCATGGATATCTGTGGTATGATAAGGCTAAAATTAATGTGGACTTTAAAAATCACTACATTAGAAGATCTTTGTTGAGAATTTGGAATAAATATAAACCAATTTTGTGTTACAAGAGACCTTTATGGATTTCCACGCAAGAAGCTTTTTATAGAACAGAAGCAAGAAATAAAGATAAGTGGTTGACATATAAGGACTTCTTAAAAAAAGAACAAGGACACTGTGATAAAATCAAAAGAAGAACTTGCTCAAGAAGGATATACTTTTCAATGGCTCTCCTATATGCAACTTATAGAGAAATTTAAATTAGACAAAAAAAAATTGGAATTTGAACAAACTAAATCAGAATTTGAAATACAACTATGTGAAAATGATGAACATTTAATTGCTAAAATGTATAAATTATTGTTAAAAGGAGAAATGGTAGAGGAACAAGTTAAAGACTGTATGATTCAATGGGCGAAAAATATTGGCCACAATATACAACTTCAACAATGGGAAGATATGTGGATTAAAGGATTAAAATTTACCTTATGTTACAACCTAAAAGAAAACTTTTATAAGGTGATGTATCGATGACCCCACAAAAACTCTCAAAAATGTACGGGAACATCTCCAACTTATGTTGGAAATGTACAAAACAAGAAGGGTCTTTTTACCATATGTGGTGGACTTGTAACATTGCAAAAGAATTTTGGACTGAGATATATTCATTGATGCAAAATATACTACAGATACGAATACCATTTAAACCAGAATTTTTTTTACTTGGAATTTGGGATGTACAAATAGAAAAACATTTTTTTAGAATAATACAATACATGATTACAGCAGCAAGACTTTTATATGCACAAAATTGGAAAAACCAAAGTGTACCAACAATACAGGAATGGTTGTTGAAATTATTAGAGATGGCAGAAAACGATAAACTGACTTGCTTATTAAAAGACAATTCAAATTACTACTTTCTTAAAGAGTGGAAACCCTTGATGGACTATTTGCAAAAAGCAGGAGGAGTAAAGCTTGTGTGGGGTTTTGATGATTAGATTATATATAAATAGTATATAATAGACAAGAAAAATATATGAATGTTATATGAATAGCCAGCATGTAAGAACAAACTATCTATTTTATTCCTATGACCATAGATGGATCGGAGGTTATCTAATTTCTATGTTTGTCTTTTTCTTTCTTTCTTTCTTTCTTTACTGCACTTTTCTTTTCTTTTCTTTTTAATTTATATTTCTATTTCTGTTTCACTTTTAACTTTTAACTTTGTATATTTAAAAATCTAATAAAACTTCAAAAAAAAAGTATCACAATGTTAGGAATGCTGTAAAAGAATCTCTGATTAATCTGCAATATTGTCCATCTGAGACAATATTGCCTACGCCTGCAATCTACAGTTAAGGGTCACAGAGCAGAGCAGATCCTGCAGCAGGCACAAAGACATCTTCTAAATGAAAGAATAAGGCAAGTCCACTTCACCATTGATGCCCTGCAATACAATTTTGAAAACATTCACCAGGAACTCACAGCCACCCTTCCTGACCCAATCCTGGATAGAGTTATTCAGCTTGGCAATAAAGTACAGCTGGCCCAGCATCACAAGACAAAGGAGAGGCAAACTAAGAAATTTGACATTCTTCTTTCTCGCAGCAAGCAGAAACAAGGAACTGGAGAAACCACTGGGAGGAACAACAACAACAGGACCACAGAGGACAAAAAGAACATGTGGGTGAAAAATCTCTCAGACAGAGAACTTACCCAACCAGAGAGAGATGTCCTAGCCAAAGGTCTTAATTTTGCCATCACTCCCAAGCAAGTTCCGGTTGTGGAGCTCATTACAGCCACAGAATCTGCCATCCACAACAACCACCTACCTTTTGAAGAAGCAGAACAACTCCGGCTTAAAATATCTGCAGCTCTGTCCAGTGCTCAACCTCCTCCCCCCAACCTTACCGCCCAAGAGAGGAGAGCCCTGACAGCCCTCAGCAAAGATGAAACCATCACCATTTTACCTGCTGACAAAGGAAGATGTACAGTGGTTCTAAACACTGCAGACTACCACAATAAAATTACCTCACTTTTGGAGGATCACCATACATATGAAAAACTGAAAAGAGACCCCACCAACAATTACAAGAAAAAGGCAATAGACAGTTTGAAACAATTGGAACATGATGGCTCCATCGATAGGATTACCTACCACCGTCTGTATCCTGGAGAAGCCATCCCCTGCATCTACGGACTTCCTAAGATCCACAAGGAAGGAACACCCCTCCGACCCATAGTCAGCAGCATCAATTCGGTAACATACAACATTGCCAAACACCTCTCTACCATACTAGCACCTCTAGTTGGACACTCTGAACACCACATCCATAATTCGGAAGAATTTGTTTCCAAAGCAAAGATCCTGAAACTGGATACAGATGAAACTATGGTCTCCTTTGATGTGTCCTCCCTTTTCACCAGCATCCCCACCACTCATGCTCTATCCGCTGTCAGGAAGAGACTAGAAGAGGACAGCACCCTGGAAAGGAGAAGCCATCTCAACCCAAACCAGATCTGCCATCTTCTGGACCTGTGTCTTAACACCACTTATTTCACATACAGAGGTGACTTTTACAGACAAAAACACGGCTGTGCCATGGGTTCTCCTGTGTCACCCATTGTGGCCAATTTATACATGGAAGAAGTGGAAAAGAAAGCACTCAACACATTCCAGGGAACGGTGCCCACCCACTGGTTTAGGTATGTGGATGACACCTGGGTCAAAATCAAGGCCCAGGAAGTACAGGCCTTCACGGACCATATAAACACTATAGATGCCAACATTAGCTTCACCAGAGAAGACACCAAGGACAACAGACTGGCATTCCTAGACTGTGAAGTCCTCATTGGGACCGGTGGCAAGCTAGAAATAGGGATCTACAGGAAACCCACACACACAGATCAATATCTGATGTTTGACTCCCACCATCCACTGCAGCACAAACTAGGAGTCATCAGGACATTGTCACACAGAGCAGAAACCATCCCCACCTCCATGGATTCCAAAAAGAATGAAAATCAGCACCTGAGAACAGCCCTGAAGGCCTGTGGATATCCAAATTGGGCCTTCACCAAATCTAAATCTACCAGACCTAAAACAGCGACAGATAGGGCTGAGACTCAGAGTAAACGAAAGAACCTGGTCATTCCCTACATGGCTGGCGTGTCTGAAAAGATAAAACGGATATTTGGCAAACACCACATACCTGTATATTTCAAACCCACCAACACACTGAGACAGAGGCTTGTACACCCCAAAGATCAAACTCCAAAACATAAGAAAAGCAATGTAGTTTATGCAATCCAGTGCAGTGAGGAGTGCTCTGAACTCTACATTGGAGAAACCAAACAACCTATGTACAGGAGGATGGCACAACACAGGAGAAATAACACCACAGGACCAGAGTCAGCAGTTTATCTTCATCTAAAAGAAAAAGGACACTCATTTGAGGACATTAATGTTCACATTTTAGACAGAGAAGATAGGTGGTTTGAGAGAGGGGTCAAGGAATCCATTTATGCCAACTTGGAAAATCCTTCCTTGAATAGAGGTGGGGGCCTCAGGCACAAACTCTCCCCCATCTTCCTCCCCGTGTTGTCTTCTGTGCCTAGGAAGATTAAGACCATTTCAGAAGCTCAACAGCAGCATGGTGTTTTTAACGACCCTCCATTAGATGATAAAAGGACTTAAAAATTACATCTCAATATAACCATGACCTAGCCCCAGGTGTAAGGTCACACAGCTACCTAGGAACATATTTAGGATTCCCTTACCAACTTTGCTCAGACTGAAGAAGCCCCTTGGATAAGGAGCGAAACGTTTCCATTAAGAAAATAGAAATCCAGTTGACATGATTCAAGCTACAGACATGTCCATCTGAGAGTAATGTAGCAGATGTGATGACAAAGCCTCTAAGTGTAGAGAGACATAGGATGTGTGTATCCAATATGTGTATGTCTTCTATTCTGTATAAGTGAAATGTAATATCTATTGTAAATTGGAGGGGTGTTGGGGTTTGTATATACCCAGGAATTTACAGATAGATAAATTATACTGGAGAGGCTTGATATCTAGGTGAGAGGGGAATTATTCTGCAAGTCACCCAATTAGCAGCCATTGTTGTAGGGATGATGTGGCAGTGATGACTCATACTACAGGTGCTATCATTTAGTTGGGTGTGGCAGATGATGAGAGTGACCTATAATGTGATTGGTCAGTTTATGTATATAAGGCAGAGAAGATCTGGTGTTCTTTCTTCTCGTTGCTGCTAAACTTCTCATCACTGTATTCCATCGTTGCTGTATCATTTGTTACTGCTGTTGGATGTATTTTGGACTACGTATGTATATAAAGTAAATAGGCTATTTTATCTAATCTCTGCTTGAGTGTCTATTTACTGCATAGAAAGTGGATCACTGGTGTCTTGGAAAAAGGAGCAGGCCGCTCCACGGTGCACACTCTGATTTTGAGAGCTTCATCAGAGCAGTAGCTGGCCAGAGCACTCATAGCTCGTTTTAGTCCAGTTTGAGATTGTGATAGAAGTACTATGTCGTCTGCATACGTCAAAGTTGCGATATGCCTATTTGCCAGTTTTGGAGGATGGTATCTTAACTGATTTATTTTGGCCACGAGTAGATTTATATAGAGATTAAACAGCAGAGGAGCTAAAATACAACCCTGCCTCACTCCTTTGTAGATTGGAATCTCTCTTGTGTGATGGCCTTGCATACTACAACGAACTTTGATTCTAGAATTCTTATAAAGATTATGTATGAGCAACAATAGCCTTCGATCAATAGTAGTGTGTATAAGCCTATACCAAAGCCTTACTCTAGAAACCAGATCAAATGCAGACCTAAAATCAATAAAAGCAGTATAGAATGTTGAACCTGGTTTAGATGTATATTTTTCGGCCAGATGTTGAAGTATTAGGGCGTGTCCATAGATAGAATAACCGGACCTAAAGCCTGCCTGCTCATCCGCCAATATATGCGCTGAGTCAATCCAGTCAACTAGTTTATTATATAAATGTCTGGCATAGAGCTTACTTACTATACTCAGCAGGCTAATGGGCCTATAGTTAGCAGGCAGGTCTCGGCTGCCCTTTTTATAAATGGGGACAATAATGGCTAGGCCCCAATCCTCTGGGATTTGTGCAGTGCGATCAATATAAGTAAATAGGGAGGCTAGAAGAGGGGTCCACCAGTCCAAATTATTTTGTAGTATTTCGGGCATTATAAAATCATTTCCTGGAGCTTTGCCAGGCTTTAGCTGAATTATAAGCCTCTTTATTTCAGCATTAGTGTGAGAGTTGGGCCACGAGGCGGGCCACTTACCTGTCTGCCGCCCGATCCGGAAGAGTCCAGAGGCTCAGAAGGAGGGACGCCTCCACCAATCAGCGCGCGCCAAAGGAGAGCAGAGAGGTGGGCCGAACAACATGAAGCCCAATTGGCCCCTGCTTTTCAAAGGTGCGAAAATGAAATAAAAGACCGGTGTGACTTACCTCCATTGCCGGAGACAACCGTTCTAGCAGCTGTACGCCGAAGCCTCCAGACCCCATGCTGGACCCTGCTCCCAAGCCTCGCCTAGCTACCGCCATGAACCTCGCTCCAGAGCCCTGCCTTGCCGCCGCCGCCCCGGACGTCGCCTACGAGCCCAGCCCTGCTGCCACGCCGGATCCCGACTCCGCGTCTTGCCCCACCGCCGTGCCAAGCCTCGGATCGCCATCTTACCTTGCTGCTGCACCACGCCTCGTGCCCGAACCTCCTCCAGTCGTCGCGCCTCTGTCCTTGCTCCCTGCGGAAGAAGCCAGCATCGGGGTAGGAGCCTCACCCGCTCCTCACCCGACTGCCCGAACCACCGATCCTCCGTTGCCCTCTACTCCGGAGCCTACAGACGCCGGTCACCAGTGGTTGGCTTTTCTTGGGCCTCGGTCTACCCAGACGGATCCCAGCCCGGATCAGCAGCCAAGCCCTACCGACGCCGGTCACCAGTGGGTGGCTTTTCTTGGGCCCCGGTCTACCCAGGCCCCCACCAGCCCAGAGCAGCACCCAAGCCCCGCCGACGCCGGTCACCAGTGGGTGGCCTTTCTCGGGCCCTGGTCTACCTCCAGCCCCGACAGTCAAGCTAACTCCAGGCCCGCAGTCACCACGCCTGTTACCTCTGGTTCACTGCCAGTGATCGCCGCTTCCTCAGCGCCTGCACCCTCTCTGGTCCTTCCTGTTGGGCCAGGAGTACCCAAGGGACTTGCTACTATCCAGCCTGAGGAAGAAGAAGAGGACTGTGTAAACTGGGCGCTTTGCGTGTCGGTGTAAATAAAGCTATTTCAGTAACGTTTCCGTGTCAGTCTTAGTCGGAACAGGACAATTTGTGACGGGGGCCCAATTTGGAAGCAGGTTAATATTTAAGTCTAAATCAGGTATGTAGGTCTCTTCTTAAAAGTATAATGCTCTGGGACTTCCAGTGTAGAGAGATGGCGAGCGGACCTATGATTTACAGCTCGTCATAATTTCAAACGAAAACAAACGAAAATTGGTCGACTCCGTGGCTTTTTCTAGAGGTGCGGAAAACGGCTGGGTAGCCAAGACAAGGGCGAAACCCGAAAGAAAGAATTCCTGCAGCTTCAGAGCGGGAGCAGTAAAAAAAGCAAGCTTCAATCAAGAGGACTTTCGCTTTCTCAGCCGGCAGACATCTAATAGTGAAAGGATGCCAAGAAGCTGGAAGTGCAATTTTCTTTGTTGTTTCCTGATTCAGGGTTAGCTGCTATCTTTTCTACACTTTATACTTTTTCACAAATTATAGACATTATCTACTTTAAATTGACTGTAATATCTAAGAAAGCTTACCCAGAAAACCAAAGATTGTGGCTGAGATATTGAAGATATTGAAGCAACAGACAAGTAAGTGGAACTGACAATTAATTATTTCTAATCGCCATCTTGTCTGAATTAAAGAAAATAACTTGAATTAAATCTAGTGTCTTATAAGGGTGGATATATAAATTAAGAAAAGATGACTTCAAAGAGAATGACAAGGAGAGGTTCAGATCTAACAGAAGACAAAGGAGAATGGTTAAAATTGTTATTTGAGGACTTTACAAAGAAAGCCATACAAAGTATTACTGCTAATGTGACTTCAGTTTTGGAAGAAAAAATACAAGGATTTGAAAAATCATTAGACAAAAAATTAGACAGTATGGAACAAAGATTTCAAACTGAGATTAAAGGAATGAAAGAAAAAATGAAAATAATGGAAAAACAAAAAGAAGAAGATATAGACAAATTAACTCTATTGGAATTAAAACAAAAAGAAAACTGTTTAAGAATAAGAGGACTAAAGGAAGGAAAAGAAGCTGAAATTAAAAACACTATTATCCAAGCAGTGGCAGAACTGATTGACTGGGAAAAAGAACAATTGGAAGAAGAAATTGAAACAATGTACAGAGTTAACTCAAAATATGCAAGAGAACATAATATATCAAGAGATTTGGTAATAGAATTCAGTAGAAAAAAGTTAAGAGATTTGATATTACAAATTGGGTTTAACAAAAAAATTAATATAGAAGGGAAAGACATTCAAATGTTTAAGGAAATTCCAACTGCTATTCTAAAAAAAAGAAAAGAGTATTATTTCTTAACAGAAGTTTTGAAAAGGAAAAAAATTACATACAGATGGGAAACTTTAGAAGGTGTGAATGTATTATACATGAGCCATCATGATCCAATTGTTTCAAACTGTCTATTGCCTTTTTCTTGTAATTGTTGGTGGGGTCTCTTTTCAGTTTTTCATATGTATGGTGATCCTCCAAAAGTGAGGTAATTTTATTGTGGTAGTCTGCAGTGTTTAGAACCACTGTACATCTTCCTTTGTCAGCAGGTAAAATGGTGATGGTTTCATCTTTGCTGAGGGCTGTCAGGGCTCTCCTCTCTTGGGCGGTAAGGTTGGGGGGAGGAGGTTGAGCACTGGACAGAGCTGCAGATATTTTAAGCCGGAGTTGTTCTGCTTCTTCAAAAGGTAGGTGGTTGTTGTGGATGGCAGATTCTGTGGCTGTAATGAGCTCCACAACCGGAACTTGCTTGGGAGTGATGGCAAAATTAAGACCAATTGGAACATGATGGCTCCATCGATAGGATTACCTACCACCGTCTGTATCCTGGAGAAGCCATCCCCTGCATCTACGGACTTCCTAAGATCCACAAGGAAGGAACACCCCTCCAACCCATAGTCAGCAGCATCAATTCGGTAACATACAACATTGCCAAACACCTCTCTACCATACTAGCACCTCTAGTTGGACACTCTGAACACCACATCCATAATTCGGAAGAATTTGTTTCCAAAGCAAAGATCCTGAAACTGGATACAGATGAAACTATGGTCTCCTTTGATGTGTCCTCCCTTTTCACCAGCATCCCCACCACTCATGCTCTATCCGCTGTCAGGAAGAGACTAGAAGAGGACAGCACCCTGGAAAGGAGAAGCCATCTCAACCCAAACCAGATCTGCCATCTTCTGGACCTGTGTCTTAACACCACTTATTTCACATACAGAGGTGACTTTTACAGACAAAAACACGACTGTGCCATGGGTTCTCCTGTGTCACCCATTGTGGCCAATTTATACATGGAAGAAGTGGAGAAGAAAGCACTCAACACATTCCAGGGAACGGTGCCCACCCACTGGTTTAGGTATGTGGATGACACCTGGGTCAAAATCAAGGCCCAGGAAGTACAGGCCTTCACGGACCATATAAACACTATAGATGCCAACATTAGCTTCACCAGAGAAGACACCAAGGACAACAGACTGGCATTCCTAGACTGTGAAGTCCTCATTGGGACCGGTGGCAAGCTAGAAATAGGGATCTACAGGAAACCCACACACACAGATCAATATCTGATGTTTGACTCCCACCATCCACTGCAGCACAAACTAGGAGTCATCAGGACATTGTCACACAGAGCAGAAACCATCCCCACCTCCATGGATTCCAAAAAGAATGAAAATCAGCACCTGAGAACAGCCCTGAAGGCCTGTGGATATCCAAATTGGGCCTTCACCAAATCTAAATCTACCAGACCTAAAACAGCGACAGATAGGGCTGAGACTCAGAGTAAACGAAAGAACCTGGTCATTCCCTACATGGCTGGCGTGTCTGAAAAGATAAAACGGATATTTGGCAAACACCACATACCTGTATATTTCAAACCCACCAACACACTGAGACAGAGGCTTGTACACCCCAAAGATCAAACTCCAAAACACAAGAAAAGCAATGTAGTTTATGCAATCCAGTGCAGTGAGGAGTGCTCTGAACTCTACATTGGAGAAACCAAACAACCTATGTACAGGAGGATGGCCCAACACAGGAGAAATAACACCACAGGACCAGAGTCAGCAGTTTATCTTCATCTAAAAGAAAAAGGACACTCATTTGAGGACATTAATGTTCACATTTTAGACAGAGAAGATAGGTGGTTTGAGAGAGGGGTCAAGGAATCCATTTATGCCAACTTGGAAAATCCTTCCTTGAATAGAGGTGGGGGCCTCAGGCACAAACTCTCCCCCATCTTCCTCCCCGTTTTGTCTTCTGTGCCTAGGAAGATTAAGACCATTTCAGAAGCTCAACAGCAGTATGGTGATTTTAACGACCCTCCTTTAGATGATAAAAGGACTTAAAAATTACATCTCAATATAACCATGACCTAGCCCCAGGTGTAAGGTCACACAGCTACCTAGGAACATATTTAGGATTCCCTTACCAACTTTGCTCAGACTGAAGAAGCTCCTTGGATAAGGAGCGAAACGTTTCTACTAAGAAAATAGAAATCCAGTTGACATGATTCAAGCTACAGACACTAAGGTAAACTACCTCAGGTTTTTTTCGAATTGATGAACAACTTGGAAACGTTAGATGTAATAGTAAAGATTTTACTTTCTTTTCAAATAGATTTCACTCTTACTCGAGAATAGATATGATTTGGTTATCAAAAAATTTAGTAAATAAAATTGAAAATACTAACATCCTGCCAAGAACAATATCAGATCACAATGCAATACAATTAGACTTAAAAATAACAGAATTACCATTTAGATGGAGACTTAATGAATCCATATTAAAAAAACAAAGTATATATAGAACAAAGTAAAAACAAATTAAAAGAATTTTTTGAAATAAATATGAAAGATAATATTAATATAAACACGGTATGGGATGCTAGTAAAGCATTTATGAGAGGCCATTTTATGTCTCTAGGCAAATATCACAAAAAAATGAAACTACAAAAATTTAATAAAATATGTGAACAAATTAAAATAAAAGAAATAGAATTGCAAAATAAAATAGGGGATAATGAAATAAAAAACCAAATAATTATTCTACAAAAACAATTAGAAATATTAACAACTGAAGAATTAGAATGGAACCTGAGGTATATCAAACAAAGAAATTTTCAATATGCTAATAAAGCTGGCAAATGGTTAGCATTTAAGTTAAGAAAAGAGGGGAAGAAAAAAATTATAAAGAAAATAAAAAATAAAGGAATAGAATTAAGTGATAATGCTAGTATCATAAAAGCATTTCATGAATATTATTCTAAACTATACCAAAAACAAGATTTGGATAGAGATAAAGCAGATAAATATTTAACAGAGAGTAATCTCTAAAAAATATCCAAATCACAATCAGACAGATTAAATGAACCAATAACTACACAAGAAATCTCTAAGGCCATACAAAGACAAAAACTAGGAAAAGCACCAGGTCCAGATGGTTTTACAGCTATGTATTATAAAATATTTCAAGAACAATTGTTAATACCATTCAATATATTATTAAATTCAATTCTAAATGGAAATGTAATACCGGAAACCTGGACTAATGTGAATATAATTTTAATTCCCAAGCCAGACCAAGACCACACTATTTGTAAAAATTACAGACCAATTTCATTGTTAAATATAGACTATAAAATTTTTACCAGTATCTTGGCAAATAGATTAAAAGAGGTATTACAAGAGACAATAAATATGGACCAATCAGGCTTTTTACCAAAAAGACACATTAAGGACAATATAAGAACTATAATAAATTTAACTGAATATGCTAAAGTACACAAGGAAAAAAAAATATTATTATTTTTAGATGCGGAAAAAGCCTTTGATAATTTAAATTGGGACTTTATGATTAAAATATTAGAAAAAATGGACTATGGGGATAAATTTATAAAAGCAATTAAAGCGATATATAATCGACAAGTTGCCAAGATACTGGTAAATGGAGAAACAACTCAAAATTGTGACATAGGTAAAGGCACTAGACAAGGGTGCCCAATCTCTCCACTTCTATTTATCTTAGTTTTAGAAATTCTATTGGAAAACATAAAGAAAGACAATTTGATAGAAGGAATAAAAATAAAAAATGAAATTTACAAATTAAGAGCTTTCGCCGATGATATGGTCATAACATTACAAAACCCAGAAACCTCCATTAAACAATTAATAAAAAAAAATCAAGATTTTGGTGAATTGGCGGGGCTCAAGATAAATAATCATAAAACAAAGATGATAAATTTGAATATGAATCAAAGGAATATATACAATATGGAACAGATTACAGGATTTGTAAATGTTAAAAAGCTGAGATATCTAGGAGTGGATATAACCTCTAATAATTCGGAACTATTTAAAAATAATTACATTAAATTATGGAACAACATAAAAAACGATTTAAAACTCTGGAGAAATTTACAGTTATCATTTTTAGGAAGAATTTCAACAATAAAAATGAATATTTTACCAAAATTTATTTTCTTTTTTCAAACAATACCAATTGTGATAACTCAAAAAACTTTTTTAAATTGGCAACAAGAATTAGCAAAATTTATATGGCAGGGAAAGAAGCCAAGAATTAAATTTAAATTTTTACAAGATACAAAAGGAAATGGTGGTTTTGATCTGCCTAATTTAAAATTATATTATGATGCATGTATTCTCTGGTGGCTTAGAGATTGGATAAATTTGGAAAACAAAAAATTACTAAATTTGGAAGGACACGATTTAAAATTTGGCTGGCATGGATACCTATGGTATAATAAAATTAAAGCAAACACAGCATTCAATCATCATCCTATAAGAAAATCAATTATAAAAATTTGGAATAAATATAAGAATACAATTCTACCAAATATACCACTTTGGATTTCACCACATGAAGCCTTCACATGGTATGGAAATTTAAATATAGGTAATTGGATCACATACAAAAATTTATTAGAGTTAGTTCCAATAAAGATATTTTACCTGATTCCTCTTCATTATGTTTTTCCATTGTTTTAATTTTTTCTTTCATTTCTTTTGTTTCTGATTGAAATCTTTGTTCCAAATTAAGTAGTTTTCTGTCTAGTGATTTTTCAAAGTCTTGTACTTTTTCTTCAATTATTGAGGTCACATTTGCTGTAATGCTTTGAATAGCTTTCTTTGTAAAATCCTCAAATAGTGGCTTTAGCCATTCTCCTTTATCTTCAGATGAGTCTGAATTTCTCCTTAGTGTTTTCTTTGCAGCCATTTCTTTTCTTTATATTATAAATCTCCACGTATAGAACAATAGATTTACATTAATTAGTATTTTTAAACACAGTCAAAAATGGCAATTTTAAATAATTAATTAATCAATAGCCACTTTTACCTACTTTGACAGCAAACTTCTACGTCTCAGCCGCTTTCTTTGGACTTTCAAACAAAGGGTTCTTGATGAGAAAGTTTTTGTTAATTTGAGATAAATTAGTTTGAGTTTGAAGTATTTGAAAAGTGTAGAAGAAACAGCAGCTATCCCAAACGGGAGATAACGAAGGCAGTCGCTCACCCGGCTTCTCAGCTAACTTTCACTGACGATTGTCTGCTGGCTGAGAAAGTGAAAGTGTCTTGATTGCAGCTTGCTTTTTTGCTGCTGCTGCTCAGAAGCTGCAGGCTTTTTGTTATTCTCGGGTTCGCCCTTATTTTGGCTACCCAGCCGATTCTCCGCACCTCTGAAATGCCCCCGAAATCGGCCAACTTTTCTCCGTTTCTTTTCACAAATATGACAAGCTGTTCTCCATGCATCCGCTCGCCATTTTCTCTACACCGGAAGTGTAGAGAAGAGACCTGTTTAAGAATAAGAGGACTAAGAGGGAAAAGAAATAGAAATTAAAAATACAATTACTGAAGCTTTGGCTGACTTGATAGACTGGGAAAAAGACCAATTAGAAGAAGAAATAGAAACAATGTACAGGGTCAATTCAAGATATGCAAGAGAACACAATACACCAAGAGATTTGGTGATTGGGTTTAGTAGGAAAAAACTGAGAGACTTGATTTTACAAACAAGGTTTGATAAAAAAAATAAACATAGAAGGGAGAGATATCCAAATGTTCAAAGAAATTCCTGCTGCCGTGCTGAAAAAAAGAAAAGAATACTACTTTTTGACAGAAGCCCTGAAAAGGGAAAAAATCACTTATAGATGGGAAACCTTGGAAGGGGTAAATGTATTGTATAAAGCGCAAAGGTTTAAATTAAACTCAGTGGAAAAAGCAAAAGACTTTCTTAGAAAGCTAGAAAAATGACAAGCTGTTCTCCATGCGTCCGCTCGCCATTTTCTCTACACCGGAAGTGTAGAGAAGAGACCTGTTTAAGAATAAGAGGACTAAAAGAGGGAAAAGAAATAGAAATTAAAAATACAATTACTGAAGCTTTGGCTGACTTGATAGACTGGGAAAAAGACCAATTAGAAGAAGAAATAGAAACAATGTACAGGGTCAATTCAAGATATGCAAGAGAACACAATACACCAAGAGATTTGGTGATTGAGTTTAGTAGGAAAAAACTGAGAGACTTGATTTTACAAACAAGGTTTGATAAAAAAATAAACATAGAAGGGAGAGATATCCAAATGTTCAAAGAAATTCCTGCTGCCGTACTGAAAAAAAGAAAAGAATACTACTTTTTGACAGAAGCCCTGAAAAGGGAAAAAATCACTTATAGATGGGAAACCTTGGAAGGGGTAAATGTATTGTATAAAGCGCAAAGGTTTAAATTAAACTCAGTGGAAAAAGCAAAAGACTTTCTTAGAAAGCTAGAAAAAAATACTAAATCTTCATCAAGAAAAAGCCCCCCAAAAGAAAAAATAACAGAAAAATTTAAAATCTTTGCACAGGCAGTGGGATCTCAAGAATTAACAAGTCAATCAGATAATGAATAATATAAGATGTTTTTCCTGGAATGTAAATGGGCTGAATTCTCCAGTAAAAAGAAATAGAATTTTCCATATTCTTAATAAATACAAACTGGATATAATTTGTTTGCAAGAAACACATATTAGAGATAAAGATAACAAATTTTTAAGTAATAAAAAATTAGGAATACAATTTGCAACGATAAATGACAAAAAAAATGGGATTGTATGTTACATTAAACCAAATCTAAAACCACAATTAATAAAAGTAGATGATAAAGGAAGATTTATTCTAATTGAAATTGAAATTCAAAATACAAAAATAATATTAGTAGGTATCTATGCCCCAAATGATAATCAAAACAAATTTTTTAAGACATTGATGAATTGCCTAACAGATCTACCTAATAAAAACTGGGTAATGATGTGGGATTGGAATGGCGTTGTTAACCCATTCCTAGACAGAAAATCTGACAAAAATATTAAAGCTCATCAAGGTAAATTACCTCAGGGTTTTTTTGATCTTATGAACAACTTAGAAATGGTGGATACCTGGAGATATAAGATGGGCAATGCTAAAGACTTTACTTTTTTTTCTAACAGATTCCACTCTCACTCTAGAATAGATATGATCTGGACTTCAAAAAACTTACTAAACAAAATTCAAGATGTTAAAATATTGGCGAGAACAATATCAGACCATAATGCAATACAACTAAATTTAAAACTATGTCCAACACAGTATAGATGGAGACTCAACGAATCCATCTTAAAAAATAAAGAATATATAGAACAGAGTAAAATCAAATTAACAGAGTTTTTTGAATTAAATATGAAAGACAATATAAATATTAACACCATTTGGGATGCAAGCAAAGCATATATGAGAGGCCATTTTATGTCTTTAGGTAGACACCATAAAAAAATGAAATTACAAAAATTTATGAATGTATGTGAACAAATTAAAACAAAAGAAATTGAACTGCAAAATAAACCTGGAGATAATGATATAAAAAACCAAATTATTATTCTTCAAAAGCAAATAGAAATATTAACAACTGAAGAAATGGAAAAAAAACCTGAGGTATATTAAACAAAAAAATTTTCAATATGCCAATAAAGCGAGTAAATGGTTAGCATTTAAATTATAAATAAAATTAAAGATAAAGGGATAGAATTAAATGACAACAACAGTATCAAAAAAGTATTTCATGAATTCTATTCTACATTATATCAAAAACAACAACTGGATGTTGAAAAGGTGGATAGTTATTTATCAGAAAGTAATTTACAAAAAATATCTAAAGTGCAGCAAGACAGATTAAATGAACCCATAACTATCCAAGAGATCTCAAATGCAATTCAAAAACAGAAACCAGGAAAAACCCCAGGTCCAGATGGATTCACAGCAATGTATTATAAAGTGCTTCAAGACCATTTATTAATACCATTTAATTTATTATTAAATTCAATAATGACAGGAAATGGAATACCGGAAACATGGACAAATGCCAACATAATATTAATTCCTAAGCCAGATCAAGACCACACCTTATGTAAAAATTTCAGACCAATCTCTTTATTAAATACAGACTACAAAATTTTTACTAGTATTTTGGCAAATAGATTAAAAGAGGTTTTACAAGATGTAATAAATATGGATCAATCGGGCTTTTTACCAAAAAGACACATCAAAGACAACATTAGAACCATTATAAATTTAATTGAATATGCCAAAGTCCATAAAGAAAAACAAATCCTATTGTTGTTTTTAGACGCAGAAAAAGCTTTTGACAATTTAAATTGGGATTTTATGATTAAAATATTAGAAAGATCGGACTATGGGGATAAATTTATAAAAGCTATTCAAGCTATATATACATGGCAAACTGCCAAAATAGTAGTAAATGGAGATACTACTCAGGATTGTAATATAGGTCGGGGCACCAGACAAGGTTGCCTGATCTCACCACTCCTTTTTATCTTGGAATTAGAAGTTCTATTAGAAAATATAAGAAAAGATAATTTAATAGAAGGAATAAGAATAAAACAGGAAAATTACAAATTAAGAGCTTTCGCTGATGACATGGTTATAACTCTACAAAACCCAGAAATTTCGATTAAACACTTATTAAAAAAAATCCAAGATTTTGGTGAATTGGCGGGGCTTGAAATAAACAATCATAAAACAAAGATGTTAAATTTGAATATGAATCAAAGCATTATTCAAAATATGGAACAGATCACGGGATTCGTAAATGTTAAAAAACTAAGATATCTAGGAGTGGATATAACATCTAATAATTCAAACTTATTCAAAAATAACTATACTAAATTATGGACTAATATAAAAAACGATTTAAAACTCTGGAAAAATCTACATCTATCATTCCTGGGTAGAATTTCAACAATAAAAATGAATATATTACCAAAAATTATCTTTTTATTTCAAACCATTCCAATTGTTATAACTCAAAAAACTTTTCAAAATTGGCAAAAAGACTTGGCAAAATTTATTTGGCAAGGCAAAAAGCCAAGAATAAAATATAAATTCCTACAAGATACCAAAGAGAATGGTGGTTTTGATCTTCCTAACTTAAAATTATATTATGAGGCATGTATTCTATGGTGGCTCCAAGATTGGATAAGACTGGACGACAAAAAACTACTTAATTTGGAAGGTCACGATTTAAAATTTGGTTGGCATGGATACCTATGGTATAATAAAATCAAAGCAAATGTAGCATTTAATCACCATCCCATTAGAAAATCAATTATAAGAATTTGGAATAAATATAAATATACAATTTTACCAAATATACCTCTCTGGATTTCACCACATGAAGCATTTACTTGGTATGGAAATTTAAACATAGGTAATTGGATAACATACAAAGACTTACTAATTTTTGAGGGATCAAATTATAATTTAAAATCAAGAGAAAACTTATTAAAAGATGGAATAAAGTGTAATTGGTTTTCATATGCTCAAATTAAAGAACAATTCAGAGTGGATAATAAAAATTTCAAATTTAAAGATACTGCAAATAATTGGGATATCGTTCTATGGAAAGACAAAAATCATTTAATTTCAAAAATGTATAAGATATTAATATTAAATAATTCGAAAAATATACAAAAAAAGAAATGTATGTGTAATTGGGAAAAAAATTTAGGTCATACGATTCAATTGGAAACATGGGAAGATATATGGTTAAAAGATCTAAAATTCACATTGAATTATAATATGAAAGAAAATTTTTATAAAATGATGTATAGGTGGTATCTAATGCCAAACACTCTAGCAAAAATGAATAATAGATTATCTAACATGTTGGAAATGTAAAAAAGAAGCGAGCACTTTTTTCCATCTTTGGTGGTCTTGCAAGGAAACAAAAAAATATTGGCTAAAAATACATCAAATAATAAGTGAAATATTGGAAGAAGATCTAATTTTTGAACCAGACATGTATTTATTAGGATTTTTAAAATCTGAGATACACAAGAAATATGGGAAATTACTATTTTATTTATTAACTGTGGCCAGAATTATATTTGCTAGTCACTGGAAAGAGGATTGTATACCTACAATTGAGGAATGGTTATTAAAAACAATGGATCTAGTTCAGATGGCAAAATTAACAGACTTATTGAACGATAAGAATCACAAAGAATTTAACTTATGTTGGGACCCATTTTACAGATATATAGAAAAAACTCAAAAAATACAAATAGTGAATTCAATGTAAATGAGATATAGAATTGTATAAATTGTATAAGTAGTCAACTATATTAATTATACAAAATGTAGAATATATTGTAGAAATTTTTGATGAGAAAGTAGGAAGTCCATTTTATTTTACTTTGTTGTTTTGTTGTTTTTGTTTTATGTTGTTTGATTACAGTGAAATTATAAGAAAGTAAGGAATAGAGAATTAGGGGATTACAGAAAGAAGAGAAGGGTAAGAAGGGGAAGTCAAGATCCCAGAAGGTAAAAGTATGTTGAGGAGTAGGAGGTAAAGGGTTAAAGGCTGAGTGTCTATTAAAACACTCAGAAATTGGAAAGTTAATTAGAATGTGTTGGTTTGGTTGAAAAAGGTCAGAGGTATGGAAGAAAGAATAGAAATATAGATTTTGAAGAAGATGTAAAGAATAATAAGTAAGGGTATAGGGTAGAGCGGTAATCTATCTAAAGGTATTTAATACCTAATATACAATATATTGTATAATATATAATATGTGTTGTATGTTGTATTGTATTGTATTATTGTCGGTTTATATTTATATTATTGATGTGCAATAAAAATTTAAAAAAAAAATTATTAGAGTTAGACGGGTCAAATTATAATTTAAAATCAAGAGAACAGTTACAAAATGAAGGTCTGAATTATAATTGGTTTTCATATGCCCAAATTAAAGAACAGTTCAGAATGGATTAAAAAAAAATTAAATTTAGAGAAATTGCTAGTAATTGGGATATTATAGTATGGAAAAATAAAGATCATCTAATTTCAAAAATGTATAAAATATTAATTCAAAACAAGTCTATAAATATACAAAATAAGAAATTTATTAATAACTGGGAAAGAAATTTAGGCCATAAGATTCAACTTGAAACATGGGAAAAAATTTGGCAAAAAGATTTAAAATTTACTCTGAACTATAATATGAAAGAAAACTTTTACAAAATGATGTATAGTTGGTATATAACACCAATTACTTTATCCAAAATGAATAATAGTATATCTGACAAATGTTGGAAATGTAAAAAAAAATCAGGAACCTTTTTCCATTTATGGTGGTCATGTAAAGAAACAAAAAAAATATTGGAAAAGAATACATCAAATAATAAGTGAAATTCTAAAAAAAGATTTAATTATGGAACCGGATATGTACCTATTAGGATTTATAAAACCTGAGATATATAAAGAATATGGAAAATTATTATTTTGTTTAATAATTGCGGCAAGAATCACATTTGCGAAATATTGGAAAGAAGATTATATACCCACAAGTGAAGAGTGGTTATTAAAAACAATGGATTTAATTCAAATGGCAAAATTAACAGATTTATTAAACAACAAAAATCAAGAAGAATTTAATTTATGCTGGGATCCATTTTATAGATATATAGAAAAAACTCAAAAAATACAAATAATAAATTAATTGTAAATAAGATATAGGTTAGTAAAAATAGTAATTATGTAGAATTTATTATACTAAATTTTTTGAAGAGAAAGTTGGGAGTTCATTTTATTTTGTTGTTCTTTATATGTTGTATTTTGTATTTTTGTATTGTTTACTTTAAAATTAAGTTAATAATTAAAAAAGGAAGAAAGAAACAAAGGAAAAGGGATTCTAGAAAGAGAAGAAGGTTAGAGCAAGTAGAAGAACAGGAAAAAGAAAGAAATAATTTAAGAAGATATAAATAATTAGAGAAATAAAAATAAATTGGTAAGATTGAAGGTAAAAAAAGGTTTATAGAAATGTTTTATCAAGGTAGAATGAAGGTAGAGGAAGGAAAGAATGGAAGGAAGAAATTGCAAGAAGGGTAAAGAAGAGAGAATGAAGGAAGAAGAAATTAGAAATATATTTGAAAGGTATTTAGAATATTTATGTATAAAGCTAGAAAGTGATATAATATATGGTTGTGTTAGAGTTGTATGTTTTGTTAGTCTTGAATTAAATGTTTGTAAATGTTGTTTAAGAAATAAAACTTGTTTTTTAAATATATATATATATATATAATGCTCTAAAATGATCTTCCCACACAGATGCGGATATAAAGTAAGAAAATGAAAGGGGCCTGTCAATTGACTGGGAAGCTATAAGGTGCCAGAACAAGGTGGAATTTCTAGCTTGAGAGGCTATTACCAGTTGCTGCCAGGAATCCTTAATGAATTCTCTTTTCTTTTTTTGTAAAATATGTTTATATTGTTTCTTTAGGAGCATAAAACCTTGAGTAGGGTGCTCGGCTGGATTCTCTTTATATAACTTGAATTTCTTAATCAGTGTTCTTTTGGCCTCAAAACATTCTGGCTGGAGCAGCTGAATCAGTTGCGTAAATGTCTGCAGGGGCGAATCTTCCCCAGACCGCTCTCCAACTACGGTGGAGTGAAGATGCAACGCCGCTTCAGATAGCAGCAGCCGAGGAATCTGCTCACTAAGGTGCTGAGTCCATTTGGCACGAACCAGTTTCTGCCCTGAATCTGAATCCCATATCGAGGTGGGTTCTGATTCCAAAAAGCAGTTGTCAAATGCTTTTATAACTGTGATACTTGGAAGATGATCACTATCAGGTCGATTTCCTAAACAAAATTTATGCACAGAAGAAATCAAATCCCATGAAATTAAGGTATAGTCAACCAGGGATGGTCTTGAGCCAACCCAGTGAGAAAATTCACCAGGGAAATCACTGCTAATAGATCCATTCAATAAATATAGATTTAATTTGTTAATAGTTTGTAATAGACACAGCCCCTTATAGTCCCCTTTTGAATCTTTAGATTGCCGAATAAGCAGAGGAGGAATTATAACTGGTTCTGGGGGATACTGATGGAACTGAGTAAAAAGTGCTTTATCGTTCACCCCCACCCTAGCATTTAAGTCACCAGAGACTATTACATGGGCTAAGGGATTATTTAACATAAGAGTACTTATATATACTTCCAATTTAGTCCATAGGTTGTTAAATTGGAGCCTATTCTGAAGAGGTGGGAGATAAATATTTACCAATAATAATAAAGCATTATTAAATTTTAACAGCACAGACATTGCATAGCACTCTAATGAGTCTAACTGAATTGCATTTGAACATAATTTAGTTGAAATTTGTATACTTAATCTACCACATAGTCTGCCTCGTCCTGCTCCCGGGACTGCAGGTAATGAAAAAGCTTTATACCCATTTATAAATGGATTGTTATCAAGCCAAGTTTCTTGAAGTAAGAGTAGGTCGAATTCAGCAATATAGGTTATAAAAGCAGAATCTTTAGATTTAGTGTTCCAGCCGGCAATATTCCATGAAAGAATAGATAAGAATTTGTGATTATCCATATATCAATCTGGATTCCCAGGTGTAGCCGTTATTGGAGTCAAGTCCTGAGGGGTGGTCGAAACACGTGTTGCATCATAATGAGAGAATTTATCTTGTATAGGTCTCCCAAAAACCGAGTGTGCTGAGTGGGATAGTTGACTGAAGGATAGAGACTGTCAATTTATTGTCGAAGGCTTTCACGGCCGGAGTTCAATGGTTGTTGTGGGTCTTCCGGGCTGTGTGGCCGTGTTCTGGAAGTTGTGGTTCCTAACATTTAGCCAGCATCTGTGGCCAGCATCTTCAGAGGGCAGGAGCACAGACAGAAGCGCTCTTTCTTTTTTTTTCTTTTTTCTTTTTCCTGACTAACTACATATACTTTATTTTTATTTTTTTATTTTTTTTAAAATACTTTATTATATAAAATTTTTAACATATAACATATAACTTACATAAAGTTACATATATAACATATAACTTACATAAAGTTACATATAACTTACATAAACTATCGAGGCATCTCCCTTCTAGCCATAGCAGGCAAAATCCTGGCAAAGATCATTGCAAACTGTCTCCTATCTGTATCAGAAGACATCCTCCCTGAAACGCAAAATGGCTTCCGCCCTTCCAGGGGAACAGTGGATATGATCTTCACTGCATGACAGCTTCAAGAAAAATGCAAGGAGCAAAACCGCCCTCTGTACATGGCGTTTATTGATCTGACTAAAGCTTTTGATACTGTAAATCGTACTGCTCTCTGGACCATCCTTCTGAAAATCGGATGCCCTGATAAATTTGTGAACATCTTGCGGTTACTCCATGACGACATGATGGCAACAATCCTGAATAACAATGGCTCTCAAAGCGATCCATTTAAAGTGGAATCTGGCGTTAAACAGGGATGTGTTATTGCTCCAACCTTATTCGCTATCTTCGTCGCTATGATTATACACCTTGTTGAAGAGAAACTTCTTACTGGTGTAGAAATTATATATTGAACAGATGGAAAGCTTTTTAATCTTAGTAGGCTGAAAGCAAAAAATAAGGTAATTGCAACTTCTGTTATAGAACTTCAATATGCTGATGATAACGTAGTCTGTGCACACTCCGAGGAAGATCTCCAAACTATCCTAAACATCTTTGTGGAAGCATATGAAAAGCTCGGCCTCTCGATTAACATTAAAAAAAACCAAAGTGCTTTACCAGCAAGTTCGAACCAATCCCTCCGCAGCGCCATCAATCCAGCTTAAAGGTGTGTCACTAGAAAATGTCGACCACTTTTCTTATCTCGGCAGCCATCTATCTACAAAAGCCGACATCAACGCTGAAATTCAGCATTGCCTGAGCTCTGCGAGTGTAGCTTTCTCCCGAATGAAGCGTAGAGTGTTTGAGGATCGGGACATTCGCAGGGAGACCAAAATGCTTGTTTACAAAGCCATTGTACTACCAACCCTTCTGTACGCCTGTGAAACATGGACCCTCTACAAACGCCACCTCCAACTTCTTGAAAGATTCCATCAACGCTGCCTCCGAAAAATTCTGCAAATTACTTGGGAAGATAGGCAGACTAATGTTAGCGTATTAGAAGAAGCGAAAACCACCAGCATTGAAACAATGATCATCCAACATCAACTTCGCTGGACCGGTCATGTTGTTAATGGCCTGACCATCGTCTTCCAAAGCAGCTACTTTACTCCCAACTTAAGAATGGAAAACGGAATATTGGTGGACAGCAAAAGAGATTCAAAGATACTCTCAAAGCTAATTTTAAAAAATGTAATATCAGCATTGAGAACTGGGAAGCCCTAACTCATGAGCGTTTCAATTGGAGGTCATCCTTTATTAATGGCGCTATGGACTTTGAAGAAGCACGAGTACAGGGCGAAAAGGAGAAAAGAGCTAAAAGGAAGGCACGTCAGGCAGACCCTCATCATGACCGTCTCCCACCCGGAAACCTATGCCCTCATTGTGGGAGGTTGTGCGGATCCAGAATTGGCCTTTATAGCCACCTACGGATCCACCGTTAAAATTTTACCTTTGGAAGACAATCTTACTCGGCTACAAGTGATCGCCAATGAATAACTTACATACACCTTGAGACAATTAAACGGGGTGCGAGGAAAAGAAAGAAAAGTGTGTGAAAGGGGAGACAAACAAAAAAAAAAAAAGAGGTTTGGTTCTTGATTTCCTTAACTGTGATTAATATATTTGTCTCGTTACTTAATTGCTTGTTTAAATTACATTTGTTACTTTTCTATTTCTTACCAACTTAATCATTAAATCCTATATTTATTGTATTATTGTTTTGTATGTTTATCATATAGTCCAGAAACGGTTTCCAATCATTTTTGAATTTGTCCATATTCTTTTTTATATTCAAAATATTTTATATTCAAAATATTTTTGAATATTTGTCCATATTGGGGCGTGGTGGCTCAGCGGGTAAGACGCCAGGCTTGTCAATCAGAAGATCGCAAGTTCGGAGGTTCGAATCCCTAGCCCTGCGTGTGGAGTGAGCTCCCGCACTAGCTCCAGCTCTTGCCAACCTAGCAATTCAAAAGCATGCAAAATGCAAGTAGATTAATAGGTACCACTTCGGTGGGTAGGTAACAGCGTTCCGCGTGCGTCATGCCGGCCACATGACCGTGGAAGCGTCTTCGGACAACGCTGGCTCTTCGGCTAACAAACGGAGATGAGCACCGGCCCCTAGAGTCGGACACGACTGCACAAATGTGCGGGGGGAACCTTTACCTTTACCTTACCATATTCTTATCTTTTATTTTTAATTATTTTTAAACAAGCAATGTGCGGAAGTGGAAGAAGACAATAGAATAGGAAGGACAAGAGACCTCTTCCAGAAAATTAGAAACATCGGAGGTAAATTCCAGGCAAAAATGGGTATGATCAAAAACAAAGATGGTAAGGACCTAACAGAAGCAGAAGAGATCAAGAAAAGGTGGCAAGAATATACGGAAGATCTGTATAGGAAGGATAATAATATTGGAGATAGCTTTGATGGTGTGGTCAGTGAGTTAGAGCCAGACATCCTGAAGAGTGAGGTTGAATGGGCCTTAAGAAGCATTGCTAATAACAAGGCAGCAGGAGACGACGATATCCCAGCTGAACTGTTTAAAATCTTGCAAGATGATGCTGTCAAGGTGATGCATGCCATATGCCAGCAAATTTGGAAAACACAAGAATGGCCATCAGATTGGAAAAAATCAACTTATATCCCCATACCAAAAAAGGGAAGCACTAAAGAATGTTCAAACTATCGAACAGTGGCACTTATTTCACATGCCAGTAAGGTAATGCTCAAGATCTTGCAAGGTAGACTCCAGCAATTCATGGAGCGAGAATTGCCAGATGTACAAGCTGGGTTTAGAAAAGGCAGAGGAACTAGAGACCAAATTGCCAATATCCGCTGGATAATGGAGAAAGCCAGGGAATTTCAGAAAAACACCTATTTCTGTTTTATTGACTATTCTAAAGCCTTTGACTGTGTGGATCATAACAAATTGTGGCAAGTTCTTGGTGGTATGGGGATACCAAGTCATCTTGTCTGCCTCCTGAGGAATCTGTATAACGACCAAGTAGCAACGGTAAGAACAGAGCATGGAACAACGGACTGGTTTAAGATTGAGAAAGGAGTACGGCAGGGTTGTATACTCTCACCCTACCTATTCAACCTGTACGCAGAACACATCATGCGACATGCTGGGCTTGAGGAATCCAAGGCTGGAGTTAAAATCGCTGGAAGAAACATTAACAATCTCAGATATGCAGATGATACCACTTTGATGGCTGAAAGCGAGGAGGAGTTGAGGAGCCTTATGACGAAGGTGAAAGAAGAAAGTGCAAAAGCTGGGTTGCAGTTAAACCTCAAAAAAACCAAGATTATGGCAACGAGCTTGATTGATGACTGGCAAATAGAGGGAGAAAAAGTGGAGGCAGTGACAGACTTTGTATTTCTAGGCGCAAAGATTACTGCAGACGCTGACTGCAGCCAGGAAATCAGAAGACGTCTACTTCTTGGGAGGAGAGCAATGGCAAATCTTGATAAAATAGTTAAGAGCAGAGACATCACACTGACAACAAAGGTCCGCATAGTTAAAGCAATGGTATTCCCTGTAGTAACCTATGGCTGCGAGAGCTGGACCATAAGGAAGGCTGAGCAAAAGAAGATTGATGCTTTTGAACTGTGGTGTTGGAGGAAAATTCTGAGAGTGCCTTGGACTGCAAGAAGATCAAACCAGTCCATACTCCAGGAAATCAAGCCAGACTGCTCACTTGAGGGAATGATATTAAAAGCAAAACTGAAGTACTTTGGCCACATAATGAGAAGACAGGATACCCTGGAGAAGAAGCTGATGCTAGGGAAGGTGGAGGGCAAAAGGAAGAGGGGCCGACCAAGGGCAAGATGGATGGATGGTATTCTGGAGGTGACGGACTCAACCATTGGGGAGCTGGGGATGGTGACGGCCGACAGAAAGCTCTGGCGTGGACTGGTCCATGAAGTCACGAAGAGTCGGAAACGACTGAACGAATAAACAACAAACATTCTTATCTTTTAACATCTCTGTTAGTTTTGCCATCTGTGCTAGGTCCATAATTTTTGTAATCCAGTCTTGGATTGTAGGGGTTTCTTCTTTCTTTCATTGTTGAGTGTATGTTATTCTGGCAGCTGAAATCATATATAGTAACACGTTTCTGTGTTTTTTTCTCCAGTTCATTGTCCATGAAGCCTAATAAGTATAGTTCTGGTTTAATTTGTATGTCCATTGATATAATTGTTTTTATGGTTTCATGTATTGAGTTCCAAATTTTTTTCGCTTTCTTGCACGTCCACCATAGATGGTAAAATGTTCCATTTTCCTTTTTACATTTCCAACATTTACTTGATACATTTTTATACATTTTTGATAATTTCTCTGGAGATATATACCAACGGTACATCATTTTGTAAAAATTTTCTTTTAAGTTATAATTTAATGTAAATTTTAAACCTTTCGTCCACATTTTTTCCCATTGATCATACATGATATTATATCCAAAATTTCTGGCCCAATTTATCATACATTCTTCGACTTGTTCGTCTTCTAATTTTATTTGTAGTAGCATTTTATAAAATTTAGTTATAATATGATCAGTATTATCAAATAGTTGGTTTTCTAACCACGTTGGTTCTTTTACAAATTTATAGTTCTTTTTATCTGATTTAAATTGTTCTTTTAACTGTAGGTATATAAACCAGTTGCATTGATATTCCTTTTTTTCTAGTTCTTCCCTTGATTTCATTTCAATTTTGTCCCCTTCATAGTATATTAAATCTTTATATTTAAACCAATTACGGTTATTTGAGCTTTCTATTCTAGTGAAAGCTTCTTGTGGGGATAACCAGAATGGTATATTTGGCAATAGTCTTTTCTTATATTTATTCCAAACTTTAATTAATGCTCTTCGTATACAGTGATTATTAAATATTTTATTTGCTTTAATTTTGTCATACCAAAGGTATGCATGCCAGCCAAATTTTAGATCATGGCTTTCCAAATATAATAATTTATGATTTTCTAATCTCACCCACTCTTTAATCCACATTAGGTTACAAACTTCATAATGTAATTGTAAATCTGGGAGTCCTAATCCTCCTCTTTCTTTAGCATCCTGTAATAATTTGTATTTTATTCGTGGTTTTTTCCCTTGCCATATAAATTTTGATAATTCTCTTTGCCATGATTTCAATGTATTGTCTGTAATCAGTATTGGTATTGCTTGGAATAAAAATAATATCCTGGGTAATACATTCATTTTAATTGTTGAAATTCTTCCCATTAAGGATAGATGTAATTTTTCCCCCTTTTCTAAATCTTGTTTAATTTCTTTCAATAATTTTACATAGTTGTTTTGGAATAAGTCGCTATTTTTTCTTGATATTATTATTCCTAGATATTTGGTATTTTTTACATTTTTAAATCCTGTTTTGTTTTCTAATATTTCTTGTGTTTTTCGATTCAAATTTATATTTATCATTTTTGTTTTATGTTTGTTGATTTTAAGTCCTGCCAATTTTCCAAATTCTTGTATATTTCTCATTAAGCATTCGATAGATTCTACTGGGTTTTGTATTGTTAATGCTATATCATCTGCGAAGGCCCTTAATTTAAAGCTTTCTTTTTTTATCTTAATCCCTTCTATTTTTTCGTCCTCTCTGATATCATTTAGCAAAATTTCCAGTACCAATATAAATAATAAGGGTGAGAGTGGACACCCTTGCCTTGTTCCTTTTTCGATTTTAAATGTTTTTGTATATTCATCGTTAATTATAATTTTTGCTTTCTGGGTTGTATATATTGCTTTAATTGCTGTCTTAAAAGGGGTTCCGAATTCCATATAATCTAATGTCTTAAGCATGAAGTCCCAGTTTAATCTATCGAATGCTTTTTCAGCATCTAATAAAGTTATTTCTTTTTCATTATGTGTCTGTGCATATTCTATTACATCTAGAATTATTCTGATATTGTCTTTTATTTGTCTTTTTGGGAGAAAGCCACATTGTTCTTGCTTGATAATTTCTTGCATGACTCTTTTTAATCTTTCTGTTAGGATTAGTGTAAATAATTTATAATCGTTATTGAGTAATGATATGAGTCTGTAATTTTGGCATAGTGTTTTATCTTGACCCTCTTTTGGAATTACAGTAATATTGGCTTCTGTCCATGATTTTGGTATTAGATTTCCCTTCATTATCAAATTTGCCAATTCTTTAAATGATTATTTAAAGATTATTTCAGAGTGCTCCTGCCCTCTGAAGATGCTGGCCACAGATGCTGGCGAAACGTTAGGAACCACAACTTCCAGAACATGGCCACACAGCCCGGAAGACCCACAACAACTACGGTCAATTTATTTCTGGAACTGGGGTTATATCTTCAATACTTCCCATATAAACAGAGTTACTGTGGAATTCGGCTTTCCTCAGCAGCTCTCCCAGAACTAATGATTTGCTGGTGCTCGGCTGGGTCTTGTATTCCCTAACCCCCTCCTCAAGAAACCATTGCTGGACACTACTGTGCTGGACAATTTTCATCCAGTCTCCCACCTCCCCTTTTTGGGGAAGGTGGTTGAGAAGGTGGTGGCGTTGCAACTCCAAAGGATTCTGGATGAAACGCATTATCTAGACCCCTTCCAGTTGATGGAGTTTTCAAGGTTAATAAAAGAACTCCAAGCAGCTAACAACAATCTTGCGGAGAAGAAGCGTGAACCAGCAGGGAACTTGCACTTTAAGCTTAATTACGTTCAGAAATAAATTCAGTCTTCACACATTAGTTAGATGAAGAAAAATAGAGATAGCTTATGTTTATTCTGTAGATATGGATACAAGTAGATTCATAGTAGATCTGCGTGCAAGCAAGATGTAATGGACGACAGCTGCATTGCAGGTGTGCCCAAGGGGTAATGGAGGTTGTTAATCCTCCAAACTCAAGGAGGAGGAGGAAGTGGAAATCAGGTGACCCATGTGACATCCCACAAGCACAATAGAGATGTGTTTACTAGAAAAGACCCCCCTTATGCTTATGAGACAATGCTGAGTTGACCCCTGATGATTCCAACACCCCTTCTCAAGTTAGCATGTCTCAGACTCCACAAAGTTCAACTTCTTCCACAGTTCTTGGTAACTGCTCCTCAGCAATGGCTTAATGAGGATGTCTACAGTAGTGTTGATTTATTTTTTATTTTATTTATTTGTTCAACTTATATGACCGCCCATCTCCCCCCATGGGGAACTCTGGGCGGTTCACAATAAATAAGTTAAAATAAAATCTAAAAATATATAAAACCACAAGATATACAATAAATACTTATAAAATCCAGATGGACGAGATATTCATTAAAAGAAGGACATTAAAATTAGGAGATTAGCCACCTCCATGAGGAACTATCCCTTCCTCCTTCCCATGCCAGGCGGCAGAACCAGGTCTTCAGCTCTTTCCTAAAGGTCGGGAGGGAGGAAATCTGTCTCAACTCTGGGGGCAAGATGTTCCATAGAGTGGGCGCTGTCACAGAGAAGGCCCACCTCCTAGTCCCCATCAGATGGCATTCTCTAATTGATGGGGTTCGTAGCAGTCCCTCTCTGGATGACCGGTTGTGGCGGGTCAATAACATGGGGATAAGACGGTCCCTCAGGTATTCTGGGCCCCTGCCATGTAGGGCTTTAAAGGTGATAACCAACACCTTGAATTGTACCCGGAAGCAAACCGGCACCCAATGTAGCTCGCGGAGCAACAGTGTTACATGTGCAGATCTTGGAGCACCCAAAACTGCCCGCGCGTCCACATTCTGCACCAGCTGAAGCTTCCTGATAGATTGGCGTAACTGGTGCACTAACCGGTTGTGCAAAAGCCCTCCTAGCCACGACTGCCACCTGCTCTTTGAGCAGGAGTCGTGAGTCTAGAAGAACCCCCAGATTACGCACCGGTTCTGAATGGGGTAGTGCTACCCCATCGAGAACCAAAGATGATAATTTCCCAGAAGATGCTAAGCCATCAATCCACAGCCACTCAGTCTTACCAGGGTTCAACTGAAGCCTGTTGATCCCCATCCAGGCCCTCCCAGCCCCCAGGCACTGGGACAGGGTGGACACTGCATCACTTACTTCACCAGGGATGGAGATATACAATTGAGTATCATCCTCATACTGATGGTACCTCATCCCATGGTGTCGGATGACCTCGCCCAGCGGTTTCATGTAGATGTTGAATAGGAGAGGAGAGAGAACCGAACCCTGCAGCACCCCACATAGGAGCGGACGCGGGCTGGATCTCTCCTCCCCTATCACCACCAACTGGGAGCGGCCCCGGAAGAAGGAGGTGAACCAGCGTAAAACTACGCCGCCCACCCCCAACTCCCTAAGCCGCCCCAAAAGGATACCATGGTCGATGGTATCGAAAGCCGCTGAGAGATCCAAGAGAGCCAGGATGGATGCACTACCTCCATCCCGCTCCCGCCAGAGGTCATCCGTAAGCGTGACCAATGCAGTCTCCGTCCCATATCCCAGCCTGAAACCTGACTGGAAAGGGTCAAGATAATCCGCTTCATCCAGGGTCCTTTGAAGTTGCAACGCCACCACTTTCTCAACCACTTTTCCCAAAAAGGGAAGGTGGGAGACTGGATGAAAGTTGTCCAGGATGGTAGGGTCCAGGGATGGCTTCTTGAGGAGGGGGTGCACCAACGCCTCCTTAAAGGCAGTTGGAACCACCCCCTCCAATAAGGATGTATTAATCATAGCCTGGACCCATCCACCTGTCACCTCCCTGGCCGATTTTACCAGCCAGGAAGGGCAGGGATCTAAATAACATGTGGTGGAATTAACAATTCGAAGGATCCTGTCCACTTCCTCAGGTCCAACAGGATCAAATCGTTCCCAGATAATAGGGCAAGACCACTCTCCCGGCATGTCCCCAGACTGCAATCCAGGCATGGAGTCCAACTTAGACTGAATCCGAGCGATTTTATCCTGCAGATGCTCAGAAAATTCTTCCGCACGGCTCTGTAGGTGGGTGGCCGATACCACCCTACCCAAGAGAGATCGAGTAATCTTAAACAGGGCCGTCGGACGGCATTCTGCGGATGCAATAAGAGCGGAGAAAT
Source organism: Charina bottae (assembly GCA_023362775.1). NCBI lineage: Eukaryota > Metazoa > Chordata > Lepidosauria > Squamata > Charinaidae > Charina > Charina bottae. Next base: position 127,937 of record JALMGJ010000013.1, on the reverse strand, counting down.
ATTATTTATTTATTTATTTATTTATTTATTTTTCAAATTTATTCCCCGCCATCTCCCTTGCAAGGGACTCTGGGCGGGTTACAATAAATAAAAAATTTAAAAACTATACAAAATATCTAAAAACACAAGCATAACATAATAAAATAAAATCCAAGATGGATTTGGACCCACAGAATAGATTGTGGAGCTACGGGGCCAGCCAACCCCAGGAGGCACTACCACCTCCATCGTCCCAGGCCAGGTGGCAGAGCCAGGTCTTAAGGCCAGGAGGGAGGGGGCCAGTCTCACCTCCGAGGGCAGGATATTCCACAAGGCGGGCGCTATCGCAGAGAAGGCACACCTCCTGGACCCCACTAGATGGAATTCTCTTGTTGAGGGGGTCCAAAGCATGCCCTCTCTGCACGCACGGGTGGGGCGGGCCGACGTTATCGGGACGAGACGGTCCCTCAGGTACCCTGGTCCTATGCCATGTAGGGCTTTAAAGGTAATCACCAACACCTTGAATTGGACCCGGAAGCAAACTGGCACCCAATGCAGCTCGTGTAGCAGGGGTGTCACATGTGCCGATCTTCTGGCACTCATAACTGCTCGCGCCGCTGCATTCTGCACCAGCTGAAGCTTCCGGATACTCTTCAAGGGTAGCCCCATGTAGAGCGCATTACAATAGTCTATACAGGAGATGACAAGGGCGTGATTGACTGTTTGGAGGGCCTCCCGATCCAGGAAAGGGCGTAACTGGCGCACAACTCGCAGCTGTGCAAAAGCAGGAGTCGCGAGTCCAGGAGGACCCCCAGATTCCGCACTGGATCCGAGTGGGGTAATATTCACGTTTCGCCGCTCTTACCGCCACAAGGTAGGCCTTAATAGCAGCTCTAGATTGTGTTCGGTCCAATTCCGTCTTCGTCTTTCTCCAGCGGCACTCTAGACGTCTCTTCACCCTCTTCAAGGGTTGGGGGCTAAAAAGCCAAGTGGAGTGTCAGAGTCAGCGAGTCATGGAGACCAGAAGGGGGGGGTGAGGCCCCAACGACCCTGAGGAGTGAGGCCCAAAGAGATGAGAGACAGTGAAGAAGACAGTGAAGTCACCCCGCAAAGGATACGGGCCATGGAATCACGTATGATGTCGATGGAAACTATATTGCAGAACATGTCACTCACATTAACTCAACTAGTGGAAGGGCCGTTTGAACCGGGTTTGTCGCAAGCCTCCCCTAGGAAGTCGACACCTGAGCCGGAGTTAATGACTCCATCTCCCCTCCTGCAGCAGGTCGCAAGAAAGCCCAGCATCCATCAGTGTCTTGGGTGCAGCCTCCCTCATGGAGTACCATAAGCCCTACCCAGCCAAAAGGGGGGTTAAGGGAGCTTCACGTTAAGTTTAATGGGGACCCACAACAGCTGTCCTACTTCATAACCAACATGGCAGAGTTTGGAGGAGTTTTTCCCTCTGAAGTTTCGAAAGTGAACTTAGTGGGGTCTAGGTTAAAGGGGCCCGCAGCTGATTGGCTGGTGCAGCTGCACAATGCAGCAGCTCCAGAGTTGCAAGATTTAGAAGAGTTCCTTAGGGGTTTGAAGAGATGATTCCAAGACCCGTTAGCAAAGTTGAAAGCAAAGACTGAATTACAGCAACTACAGCAAGGGTCTAAGACAGTGTCAGAGTATGCTTTGGAGTTTAAAGCCATAGCAGGGAAGATTACTGATTGACCAATCAGTAATCTTCCCTGCTATGGCTTTAAACTCCAAAGCATACTCTGACACTGTCTTAGACCCTTGCTGTAGTTGCTGTAATTCAGTCTTTGCTTTCAACTTTGCGTCAAGCATCTGGGCAATACTTGGGGATACAGATTGAAAAGGAAGAAGATGGAAGTTTTCTTCTAAGCCAGAAGCAAAAGATCCTAGAACTGTTGGAAAGCTTAGGACTGCAAAATGCCAATCCTATGCCAACACCAATGGAAACAGGTTTCCACAAGCAATAGGAACCTAGTGAACTCTTACCAGAGAACAACGGCTATAAAAGTGCCATTGGTAAGCTATTGTATCTAGCCACTACCACTAGGCCAGACTTAGCAGCTGCAGTAAACATTCTATATAGAAAGACTAGCACACCCACACAGAGAGACTGGACTGGTGTTAAGCGGGTGGGAAGGTACCTAAAGGGCACCATACACCTAAAACTAAAGCTACCAGCCACCGACAGTCATAAACTAGTGGGGTTTACAGATGCGGATTGGGCAGAAGACATTACTAACCATAAATCCACTAGTGGGCATGCATTTTTCTATGGGGGTGGGGCAGTAAGCTGGGGAAGCCATAAGCAAGATACAGTTGCACATTAATCCACAGAGGCAGAGTATGTGTCAGCCGCAGAAACATGCAAAGAGGTTTCATGGCTCAAGCTACTGCCTGAATACATGGGGATAGAGGAATCTACCCCTATTCAGGTCTACGAAGACAACCAAAGTTGTATTAGGCTCTCACAGTCAGAAAAGATTAATGGGAGAACTAAACACATTGATGTTAAGTATCATGCAGTAAGAAACTTGCAAGAGCAAGGAATAGTCAGACTCGACTATTGTCCCACAAAGAACATAGAAGGGTTCCCCTTTGGGGGGAGATGGGCTACTTAATGTAGGCTGCAGAACCCTTGTAGCAACAAACGAGTCTCACAAAGAGATTCTTGGAAAACTAATTTACTGATAAGTTACTGCATACAAGAGAAAGTTGCATCTGAAGAAAGGGCGGGCTTTCCCCTTTGATAATACCCCAACATCCCCTCCCCCTTATCAGGCTATCCTCAGATCTTCTTCAGTTTCGTTTCTTCACACACTCCTATGACCTTGCTCCTCCAGGCTAACAGACTCTTCATCCAGGAATGCAGGTCTGGCCTCACTCCCCCTTAACTCTTTCATGCATGCATGCTGTTACAATGCCATGTAACATTGGAACAGGGATCATGACAGGTAGCCTAGGTAGTCTATTTCTTGTTTGTGAAATTCACACTTTGACAATTTGGTATACAGCCGATTGTCTATGAGCCTTTGTAATGCCTCATTGACAAAAGTAATGTGCTGGTCAAGAGTTTCTGTGTAAATTAAAATGTCATCCAGGTAGACGATTACGTCTTTATATAATAAGTCATGAAAAATGTCATTGATTAATGCCATGAAGCAACCAGGAGCACCCTTTAGCCTGAATGGGAGCACTAGATACTCAAACGCTCCTAGATGGCAATTAAAAGCAGTCTTCCATTCATCTCCTTCCGGTACGCGAATACGGAAATATGCTTCTCTTAAATCAAGTTTGGTAAAGATTTTCCCAGAAGACAAGTGAGTTAACATGTCTTGCACCAAAGGGAGAGGATACTTGTTGGCAGTTGTAATAGCATTGAGACCCCTATAGTCTATGCACAAATGTAGTGAGACGTCCTTTTTCAGGCGGAACAGGATGGGGGCCCCTAAGGGAGAGTTAGCCGGTCGAATGAAACCTCGTTGGAGGTTTTTGTTAATGAACTCTCTAAGCACTTCCTTTTCTTGAGCAGACATTGGATACAACTTTGGCTTAGGAAGAGGGGCTGCAGGATCGAGTTCAATAGCACTGTCAGTCTTACGATGGGCAGGGAGTTGATCTGGCTCTACCTCATCAAATGATCGTGTGCGTGTAGAATAGTATCGAGATCATACGTCATCTGCGAGATCGTTGGGAGGCAGGACTGAAGCATTTGCCACCTCTATGGTTAGGTTTTGCAACACAGGAACAAAGTTGGCAGTTAAATCAGTTAGAAGGAGAACAGGTTCAAGGTCTGGTGGGGGCTCTTGTTCCGGCCAGTTGCTGTTAATGCCATCAGTGAAATGCAAACTGCCAGTGAGCCAATCAACGGCTGTCTGTCTTGCTTTTAGCCATGCTAATCCCAAAATCATGGAGTATTGAGCTATGGGAGCTACTAAAAGTTTTAAAGTCTCTTTATGTGTTCCAATAATCATTTCTACTGTCTCAGTATAAAACTGGACAGGATCTATTTCAGAGCCATTGATTTGTGTGAAAATGACTGGAGTTTTTAAGCACCCAACCTGAAGTCTCAAGCCTTTTACTACTGCAGGGTGGATGAGGCAGCATGTGGAGCCGCTATCTACTAAAGCTACCAAGTCTGCACTCCTGCCAGTTCGTAAAGAACTTATTTTTGTACCCACTAATAAACTGGGGCACAGGCCACTCACCATCGACTCCAGTCGCCCATTTTGTGGAGCTGTCATTGCCTGCCCTCGGGCACCATGGTTTAGGGCAGGCAGTTCCAGTTTTCTGACAACTGGAAATCTTCGTCTGCAGAGACGTTGACTGGAGTTGTTGAACCCCCTGGGGCAAGATGATACCAGCTCCGTGCCAATAGATGCACCACTGGGAGCCTTCTTAGGAGTCAGCTTCGGTTTGGTAGTGGGAGTCTTGCTTCTGGGTTCTGGGGCTGGTTGAGAGCAAGGGCATGTTGAAGTGCGATGTCCTTCTCTGCCACAGTGGAAGCAAGTAGTGTCTCTTGACTTCTGCTTGCGGGGTGGTCTCCATCTCAGGTGTTGGTCTCTGCGTGGTTCTCTGCATTCCATGGGTGCAGCACCTGTGGGACCATGGTGATCTGCTAGTTGATAGCGACTTTGCCCTTTAACCTGTTCATTGGCTTCTTCAATTTCTCCAGCCAGACAAATCCATCCATGTAGAGTAGGTGGTTTGCCTTGGGCCAAACACCACCGTAGGATTTCAGAGTTTAAACCCATGTAAAACATTCAATCTTCAGCTCTTCTGTCCAATTTGTCATCTGACCAGCTAAATTTACATATTCTGACACTGAGCAGTTATTTTGTCTACTGGCTTGCAATTTAGTGCGAGCCCTCATTTCTGCTAATGGGTCTTTGAAGCGGCGACGGAGGGCAATCATAAACAAATCAAAGTCCTCTAACTCTTCTGCATTAGTATCAAATAAGCCCACTGCCCAATCAGCTGCTGCATCTTCCAGGTGTGCAGTTATATACTGAATTTTAGACTCATCAGGAAACAATCCTTCCCAAGTGTTCATAAAAATTCGCACTTGGCTCAAAAACCAAGCTAGCTTTTTTGGATCTCCTGTAAACTTTACTTTTAACTCTCGTAAACCGAACACCCTAGCACCCATTTAGGGTGCTTGTCCGGGTGGTGGGAGAGCAGGTTGCCGTTGTGGTGCTGGTGGTGGTGGTAGAAATACTTGGGGGGCCGGACTCGGTCCTTGCAACTGTGGTTTGGCCATCATGTGTTGCAGTGAAGCGGGTCTGGGCTGTTGCATAGCCGTGGCGATTGGTTGCATTTGTGCAAATTGCTGCTTCATCTCAGCCATGACGGTGTGCAATCCTTTAACTTGTTCTCGAAGTTCAACCACATTAGGGTCCGGAAGTTGTTTTCTATGAGGCCGAGACCCCCGCTGGATAGTAACCGTAGGTGGTATTTCTGGTTGCTGGATTTGCCGTACAGCCATAGACCAGCTGTCTCGTTGTTTCTTGATGGCAGGCTTCCCTCTCCAAGCCACCTCCCCGATCTGGTTTTTGGGTCGTGCACCAGTCTGATGCCATTCATGCTCAGAGAGATATCCAGCTGCCAAATACTGTAAATCCGCCATCTTACCCGATTCTTGGGGTGATAGTCCATATTCCCCGCTCGGTAAAGATGGCTTTTCCGGTTCGGCTAACCAGGTTATACGCACTATCGGGGATTGCAGTCTTTCCGATCCCCAAGGCGGGAACGTAGAAAGTACTTCATCCCTCGGGAGGACACCTCCAGTCTCCTCTTCACATCTGAGTGACTGGGAAAGTCTTACTCCCTCATTGTAAAGAGATTGGGCCTCAGCAGAGTATTGTCCTGTTGGCCGTTCATCCCTGGTGATGTATAGTTGTTCACTAGGAATCTCTGTAACCGCTGTAGGATATTCTGTCTCTGAAAGAACAGTATCCTCAGGGAAGGTAGCCATGGTGAAACAGATGGATTCGAGGCTTTCTGTGATAACCCTCAGTGTCAGAATTCCCAATCAAGAAATCCCTCAGGCAATTACCCTAAAATATTCATTTATTCAGGATCAGTACACTTCAGGCGAGGAGAAGCCTCGAATAAAGATTTCCGCATGTAAAGCTGCATTATCAAAACGTCCCTCTGACATCAGCCACAGTTAAGACATAACAATTCATTTCCCACTCCAGGCAACCCTCCTCCTGACAGAATGTCAGTTGAAAGAGCAGGTGCTTATCAGAGGTCCTGGCAAGCTATGCCGGAATGCCGAGAGGGAGGCTAGCGTCTTGAAGCAATGAAATGCACAGCCAGCAATCTACACATGTACAGCATTCAGAGAAGCCTGTCAGACGAACATGCAAGGCTGACAAATTGCTTTGGATTGCCTCCGAATTTCACTTTCAGATCTCATATCCCTACAACTCCACCACCAGTTTGTTGTCCCAGCCCTGGTAAGAAAGGTGCAGGCTGGGGTCTAACACTGGTGGTGCTTTGACAAGCCGAGACATTCTCTTCTCATGGGCGTGTCACGAATCGTTGGCTGGTAGTTGCCATGGCTATTTGCCTCACTTCTGACTCATCGCTTCGATGATGCCTTCTAAGCCTTCCATGCGATTCCCGAGCTCTGATACCTGAAGTTCCACCGCCCCAATTTGTTGCCCCAATTTGGATCGGGATCCTCGCTCCATGGTTACATGCCGAGTGATCTCTGGATCTGCATTGCGTCCAATTGCTTTTGACCATCTGTCTCTCGCATCCCGTAGTGGGGGGTTTGGACCCATCTCCATCTCTGCGAACTGGATTTTGGGTCGGGCTCCAGAGTCCTGCCACCCCAACATGGGATGACTAAAATCCCCTCTGGTTCCGGCTCTGGATCTCTTCTGTAGCTCTTCCCTCGTCTGGGGCTCTCTAGTTGGCATGCCCCAGGTTTCTTCAGTTGGAAAGCCTGCCAGTAATTCCATCATGGTATTGCTCACCATGGGTTGTCCTGACAGGGGGGACTGGGAAAGTCTTACTCTTGCTGGGAGGACACCTCCTGTCCCCATATCCAATAAGGGGGACTGGGAAAGTCTTACTACTGTTAGGAGGACACCTCCAGTCCCTGGGATGAGTTCTTCCTCTTGCCACTCATCCATAACAGCAAAGTCCAGATTGCTCGACCACCCTGGGTCCACAGATGGTACTGCTGTCTCAGAAAGAACAGTGTCCTCAGGGCAGGTTGCCATTGTTTGTCATTCAGAGCTTTCTGTGATGGTCCCAGTGCCAGTATCTTAACTTAAGAAATTCTCCAGACAATTCATCAGAATGCTAAAGGAATTCATTTATTAAAATACGAGTACATGGAATGGCTGCAAAGCTCTGAATACCAGATTTGGCGCCAAACATTCAAACTTAACATCCCTCTGACTTCATCCCTTGTTAGTTTCAAAACAAACATTTTTTCACTCTTGATCTTCCCCCCCTCCCAACTTGTTAAGTTTAATGAGAGTTCAGGTGTCTTATCAGTGTCCTTGGCTTTTCCCAGTCAGCGAAGGAACGTGAGGGAGGCGGCTTCTGTACGGATTGACACGCTCACAGACATGGCAGGCAGGCAAAGCGAGTCTGCCAAAGCGAGCACCTGCCAACCTTAAACAAGTTTAAGTCTCCAGACCAGATACAGCTAAGAGTTCTGAGGTAGTTTGTGACTACCATCTCTGAACCCCTTTCTGAGTAATCGTGGTTGGGTATGATGCTAGAGGTTTGCAAAAAAGTAAATTTGTTCCCTATCTTCAAAAAAGAGTGGGGGACAGGAAATAGGTAACAACAGATTGGTAGTTAGACACTGATATCAGGCAAAACTCTAGAACAGGTTATTAAGCAGTATGTTTATTAAATGTACAGATTACACAAATATGTGGAGGTAACACACACACAACAGTATCAAGATTCAGGAGGATGCTGACAAGGTGAAATGATGGGCAGAAACCAGCCAGATGAATTTCATCAGTCTCAAATGCAAAGTCTTTCGGGTTGGAAAAATCAATGGCATGAAATAAAGGATGGGTGAAAACCATACCGGGTAGAAGGAAATGCAAAAAGGATCTGACAGCTTTTGGTGGATCACAAGCTAACCATGAACCAACCATCTGATGCAGTTTTTAACTTCTTAAAATACTTAGTAACTTAACTTAAAATTGATTAACTTAAGACATTAATGTATTGTCGAAGGCTTTCACGGCCGGAGTTCGATGGCTGTTGTGGGTCTTCCGGGCTGTGTGGCCGTGTTCTGGAAGTTGTGGTTCCTAACGTTTCGCCAGCATCTGTGGCCAGCATCTTCCTGCCCTCTGAAGATGTTGGCCACAGATGCTGGCGAAACGTTAGGAACCACAGCTTCCAGAACACGGCCACACAGCCCGGAAGACCCACAACAGCCATTAAGACATTAACTTCTGTATTAACAAGTATGTCGCAAGTGAAGTCGTAAGTCCTCTCTATTCTGTGTTAGTCAGACAACCTGTAGAATTTTGGGTCTGGTTCAGGGCACATTTTAGAAAAGACACTGACAAACTGAAGTGTGTCCCTAAGAGAATTGCCAAGATGATAAAGAACCGGGAAGGAAAAACTTACAATGAACAACTGTAGGCATGGAGAAGACTGCAGGGAGACAGGATAGCTGTAAGTACCTGAAAGGCTGGCATAGGTCGCAGGGCAGAGTTGTTCAGAGTTGTTCCAGAAGACAAGAAACGACGTGTTTAATCACAAGATAACAGATTCCGGTTGGACTTCAGGACAAATTCCTAGCACTAAGAGCTGCTCAACAGTAGGACAGGCTGTCTTTGGATTCTCCTTCACGGGGGGAATTTAGGAAGAAGCCGGGTGGATGTCTGCCAGGGGGGCTGCCGAGTGGATTTCTTCCCTGGGCAGGGGTTTGGACTAGACACTATCCAATATCCCTTTCAACTCTCACATTCTATAAAAAAGTAACTATAAGTCAGATTAATGGGAACTGGAAACAACCGCAGTATGTGATACATGATATGAATGAATGCTGCCATTCAAAGGTGTCTTGCAAAACAAAATAAAGTGTACATAAGCTGAATAATGTGTTTACTTTGGTATGAACATCTGATATAAATCCTTCGCAATTGATCAAAATACTCCACAGAAACCAGTTTTGTGATGTCAACAGCTTCCGTCCCCTTTCCTCTGAGCCTTGGAATGAACAGGTTAGCCAAAGAGGTTCAAAACTAAAGTTTCTATGGAGCAGTACTGCCATCGTGTGAATGCATGGAACTATTTATCGTAACTTGGTGCTGAATAAGTAGATTGAAAATTATACTCAGTATTAAATAATTTCCAAAATGTACTGCTTGGATTTTTTTTCCTAATAAAACCTTTGTGCTGTTATAACAATAAAGCTTCGGCTGAATAAAGCACAGGTTTCTTGAAACTGGGTGCACCACCAGGACACTGTACGTAGGAAAAGCCATTCAATTCACAGGAATGGGGAACCCACGACCTCTCAGATCCTGAACTACAAGTTCCAGCATGAGACACCAGTGACAAATCTAAGAGGCTGACATGAGATCTATTAGACAGACAGAGTTCAGCTAAGGTTTCCTACCCCTGCCATTTCACGTAGTGCTGTCACTTGTTTCTTCAAAGCAGCTTGGCTACAGTCCCAGCAGCTCACTGTACGCGCTACAGGTAGTCTTCCCTTAAGGATGGCAATTGAGCCCGGAATTTCCATCGCTAAGCCACACGGTTGTAAAGCGAGATGGCATCGCTTAGCGACGGCAATCCTAGCAGTTCCCCTTGCCATCGTTAAGTGGATTCTACTGGTCGTTAGCCTGAGCACCCACCCCAATCCAAGCCATTCCGGGCTTGGTTCCTCCCAGCCCCGAACACTGCCTTCAACTCCCCCCATCTCTGCCCTTTTGGGAGCCCTGCACCCTGCCTTGCGGGGCGGCAAGCAGACCCAGAACCGCGCAGTTCTGGGGCTGCAGCCAGCTCCAGCCTCCCCAGCCCGCATTCGTCCACCCAGCCGCCTCCTCTCCCAGTTCCCAGCACCGACCTCTCACCTTTTTCGCCCAGCCGCTGCAGGCAAAGCAGGAGCGCCTGGCTGCCTTTGCCAAGTCCTTTCCGGACCCAGCTTCTCCGGTAAACGTTTCCTCCACGTGGCTCCCTTCCGCACGCTGTCTTCCGAAGCTTACACTATCTTCTCAGAGCCTTTGGAGAGCTCTTTGGAAAGCTCGGAGCTCAGACGCTCCAAAGGAATGAAGGAATGCAGGCTGGGGAGGCTGGACCAGGCTACGGTGGCCTCACCTTGCCACTCTGCAAGGCAGAGTGCAGGGCTTCCGAAAGGGCAGAGATGGGCGGGTGGGGGGAGTTGAAGCTGTCGTAAATGCAGGTGGGCTGCCAAGCGCCCGAATTTTGATCACACGACTGCAGGGGTGCTGCAAGTCGTAATATGGGGCACAGGTCGTAAGGCCACTTTTTCAGCGCCGTTGTAATTTCAAATGGTCGCTGAATGAATGTTCATTAACTGAAGACTACCTGTACTTCATCCCCTCTGCAGAATGTCCTGAATCATCATTAAAATGAGTGATGCATGATGCACTTTTTTATTCTCGTTATGAAATGCATGCTTATGCTCATTTTATCTTTATTGCTTGCATACATACAGTATCTTTATTCTTTATATTTTATTCTCTATAAATCCTTCTCTAATGGGCCCTTTGATTATACTAGCTGACCAGAAACAGGGCAAAGGGAAGGACAAGAGACCTGAATACAGACTAAACCATCAACTGGCACCACATAGAGCTGATAAATGAAAAAACCTACAGGAACCACGGTAACATGGCTGGTGCTAACAAACAAGGATGTTCAAGTAACTGAAAACTTTGAATTGAAGGAAATGTGTAAGGCCAGAAAAAATGTGAAAAATAGGTTTTTGTGAGAACCAGCTGCGATATCATGATCCATAGACTGTAAAAGATGGGAGCCTGGTGTTGGAAAACTGAGTTGGGAGCCTCCCAACATTATTTTATATATTTGGCCTCTTTCTCTCTCTCTCTTCCTTTTACATTGCAGACATGACTATGAGTGTATATGTACGTGCATAGAGTATGTTCTATAGTCTCACTTCTGCTTATCTAAGCATAATCATTGATACTAGGGAATTTGTAGCTGGTATTGTTTTGATGTTTATTTGATCCTGTACTCCCTGTAGCCCTACATGGACATCCTATGTGGGCAGTTCCTGCCTATTGTTTATCAGACATTCAGCATGGATTCTTTGGGACCTTTTCTATTACTGCAATTCCACAATCACTGTACTATTTCTGTTAGTTCCCTTAATCTCTATATAAGCAAGGATTGGAGGTGCAAATCAAGGATCCAATGTTCTTGAATGACAAAAGTCACCTTAGCTATCATTAGCGAGCCATTGAGGAGCACAGTTAAAAGTTTTTGCTTCATATTTTATAACTAGAAGTATTATTAATAACTGGAGCATCTTCAGTCTGAACATTTTGGATGTTACAAGATAAATAGAACGACAACTGTAAACTACAAATTTTTTTTGGATCAACTGAACATTGATTCATTGGTTGCAACAGGAATTGACCGACCAGCTTGTAACCCAAGCCTGATGTCGGGGGCGGAGAGTGACTGGCCCAAGGTCACCCAGCCGGCTTTCATGCCTAAGGCAGGACTAAAACTCCTGGTTTCTAGCCCATTGCCTTAACCACTAGACCAAACTGGCTCTCTTGAACTGTTTGCCTTAAGGATATCAACAAAGGGAGCTGTAGGAGGGTCTGATCCATAAGCCTTTACATAGAATTATGGGACCACATACTGGAAGGGAATTATAGGTCATATAGTCCAATCCACCGCTCAGTGTAGAATCCACTTAAGCATCTTCATTATGTAGCTATCCAGTCTCCTTTTGAAAATCTTGGAGAATCCACACTGTGACAACTTTTAACATTTGATGTATCTTTTGGGATGTATTGGTCCATGTATATATTCGTTGAAGATCTGTCACACATATATACAAATGTTACTGCTGATCAAATGACCATAACTTACTAACAGAAGCAAAAGGAACAGGAACTGCACTGTAAATTAAAAGTCCATATCGGTACAAACTAATATCCACAATTTGGTGCAAATCATTTGAGTCAACATAACATCATCTACATAACATTACATACCACTAATGCCATAAGCATTCCTTATACACCTTTCTGCAAATGTGATTGCACACTTACTCGCTGCAGTTGTTTATATATTCACAATAAGAAAAAATATGACATGTGCAAAAGCAAGCATACTTCAGCAAGACAATGATCTGAAACAATACCTCCAAACCAACCATGAAGTACTTACATGAAAAGAAAGAACGAAAGAAAAGTTTTGAAGTATCTTTCAGTCTCCAGACTTACTAAAAGTCTGTGGGGAGATCTCAAACATGCATTGCATACAAGACCTAACAATAACTCTAACCACCCAGAGTCCCCCGGTTTGGGGGAGATGGGTGGTAATATAAATTTAAATAATAAATAAAATAAATAAAACTCTGAACTAAAAGAGCTCTGCAAGGGAGAGTTCAACGAACTGAAACTGACATTTTGAGTAAAGAACAGAGTTAAAGGCTTTGGAAGTGCTGTCATCATTAAGAAAATGGCCAGTGGCATTTACCTGCCAGTGCACAGCTGATCTACAGGAAGATTCACAGAAAACATTTCATCAGATGGAAAGTATGCCCATTTAAGTTTCAAGTGTTAAAAATAAGCAAAACATTTTTGCAAATTCTAGCAACCAAAACCCATACTGCTCCGTTCTTGCCAAAGCTGTACACATTTTTTAAAATAAAATGACCCTTTATGCAAACATGTGGCTTCAAGAATGAAATAAATACCAAATTCTAGAGATATTAACCATGACAGGGTGAAATTGAATTCTTTATTACAAAAGTTTTAGAATAAGTGCAGAAACTGGTATTAGCCGAGTTGCCAAAAGCGTGAGTATCTAAGACAAGACGTTTCAAACAATTCTGAGGAAAGTTAAAGCTAGAAAAGGAAAAAAGCTCTTTCATTCAATAAGTTTGCTAGGGAGATGTCACAGGATATACTTTTTCAGGTATTACCACAAAACTATGTGATAAGTCATGTGGAATGTGTTGAGTGTGTACTCCAATAAGTTATGAAATATGTTTGAAGTTCGGAACCTCTGGAACAAATCGCCTGCTGCTCTGTTTAATTCTGAAGCAAACAAGGAAGTTGTCCAAGCGGAGGAGAGGCCGCCTGCCTGCCTGCCTGCCTGCCAAATTAGGACTAAAGCAACCCACTCTTGGTCCCCGCTGTTCCTGGCAGCCATTCTGGGCATCCATGCCAGGTATGACGACAAGTCCACAAGGCAGACTCACTGTTCCTTCAAAATAAACGGATGGAGTTACGCAGCAAATTCTCTGGGCTGCTCATGCCCTGATACACAGACACAGGGCAAGCAAGCACGAGGTCATCCTGATTCAGTCCTCCTTAGACGACATTTCTAGGGGTGCCATTATGAGTCACTGCTTTTAAATTGGGAATGTTTGCTTGATGGCTGCAGGACCGATGAGAGGAAATGCCCACTTCAAAGACCTCATGGATAGCCTTACGGAAGCAGTGAAAATTGTAGTCTATTAAGCCTGCAAGGAAAAATGGATTGTGATGAAAATGAAGAGAAGCAAACACACACCATTTGGGAAAATCTCAGAAAACGAGTGCGTGGTATGGAAATTTTGTGAATCCAAAATGCCCTGCTTTGAGCTCAAGAGGTATCTTATGGAATGGTAAAAACACTGAAGCAATTCTGGTAAGATGGAAACACCCCACTTCAAATGCAGAACAGTTGTTTCAAGCATGAAATCTTTCCAATTCTAAACATTTTGCATGCCTTCTTCATTGTTCTGCAGGAAATCATTTTTCCTACAGAAAACCATACGATTTCCAACTAACCACCCACCCTGTTACTAGAAAGCAGTCTTCCTCTTCTTTGCAGCTCATTCCATTTCTCGTTACAAAAAGCTACATGCTTTAAAGCAAAATGTGATCTCAGCAACCTAAAAGGTAAGCAATACAACCGGCAATGCTACAATCAAGCATGCTCTCTGTTCCAAATTGAGAGTAAAAAAGTAGATGATCTCAATATAAAATTCAATTGGATTTAGGACTAAAACTAGGCTTCTTTAGTAAGAAAAACTGCAACTTTGTTTTCAATATTGTTTTATATGGGATGAAATCAACCAGAATAATTCTGGAATGCTGAATTAAGTGAGTTCTCCCAAGAAAACTTTTGGAAGTTGGTTGAGCAAAGGAGAGCATGCTCATCAGCAGTTGTCCATGGCTTTCACAAAGACAACAACAAAAGATGGCAAAAACTTTATCAAGAACCTCTTCAGAGATTTCTTACAGAAAAAAACATGGAAAAGGTAAATAATTACTTCGGAGAGAGTTGCATTTTAAAGAAACTATAGTAGAAGAGAGTATCTGTAGCTGAGGGTTGAACTGTAGCTCTGGAGAGAACAACACCCCCACCAACACTGGCAGGGCAAGCCACCGTATATAAACAGAGAGCAAACCCACTCCCTTCTCGCACGGAAGATGTTGCCTAGCCAGGCAATGAAATGCCTGCAAGAAGATAACCAGGCTCAGAGAGCACCAGGCACTCCACAAACTATAGTAGACAAACTTTGCTAAAGGCTTCCCTACTTCTCTTTTCCCTGGCTTCCCAGAAAGGTTCTATAAACTGTGAAACATTTGCTCAACGGATAAACCTGAACAAAGGTCATCAAATAACTTTTTAAAAAGGCATTTTGGAAAATACATAGAATTTTGTGCAAATATTTAAGAATTTATAGCAGTCTTCTAACAGAGATAGTGAAGCAGAGAGAGGACAGATTCAGATTATATCAACCTAACCAGTCTGGATGGTTTTCATCCACTTTCCAACCTTCTCTTTTTAGGGAAGGTTGCGGAGGTGGTGGTCGCGCTGCAGTTTCAAAGGACTCTGGATGAAACGGGTTATCTGAACCCCTTTCAATCAGGATTCAGGCCGGGGCATGGGATGGAGACGGCATTTACTGCACTCTTGGATGACCTCTGGCAGGAGCGGGATGGGGGTAGTGTGTCCATCCTTGCTCTTCTTGACCCCTCAGCGGCTTTCGATACCATTGATCATGGTATCCTTCTGGAGCGGCTCCAGGAGTTGGGGATGATATAAGTTAGAAATAATAAATAATAAATAAATTAATGAGCGGCACTGTGCCGTGTTGGTTCTCCTCCTTCCGCTGGGGCTGGTTCCAGTCAGTGTTGATGGCGGGACAGGTACAGCCCACGGCCCCTACTTTGTGGGGTGCCACAGGGCTGGGCCCTTTCTTCCCTCCTGTTTAACATCTACATGAGGCCATGGGGTGAGGTCATCCAACGATTTGGGGTGAGGTACCACCAATATGCTGAGGATAACCAGCTTTATGTCTCCAATCCAGGATGCCTGAGTGATGTCATGGATGTCCTGTCCCAGTGTCTGGAGGCTGTGGAGGCCTGAATGGGGTACAGCAGGTTTCAGCTCAACCCAAGCAAGACTGAGTGGTGCCGGGGACCTTCCATCGTTGCTCTTGGATGAGGTGGCACTGCCTCAGACAGACCTGGTACACAATCCCCGGGTCCTCTTGGACTCACAACTCCTGCTCAGAGAGCAGGTGGCAGCCGTGGCTAAGAGAACCTTTGCACACCTTTGGGTTGTGCGCCAGCTGCACACATTGCTGGACTGGGAGGCCCTGCTCAATCACTCATGCTCTTGTGACCTCCCATCTGGACTACTTGAAGAGCATTTGGAAGCATTCAATTTTAACCTCGTTCGCTGCCCGGGGTCACTTGCTGAAATGGGAAGCTATACAAATCAAATTAATACAACAAACAAACGAACAAATTACTAGAGTACTGGACTTATTTGGCCTTGTGGAAGCTGAGGCACACTCTGTAGAAATGTGAAAAACATTCTGACCTTTCAGCATTCTGAGATCAAAACAAAATGCTGTTTCATGAGATTTTTCTGAGCTTGAGGTTTCCTCCTCCCCCTGGAATAAAGCAAGGCTGTTTTGAGTGCTCTGGCTGTTCTGTGAGTGACGTGCCATTTTCAATGCTGCATTGGTTTCTTCTTCCCTAGCATTTCTCCAGCCTGGCCAATTCAGCAGCAGAGGCCAGTTCTATCTTGAGGAGAGCAGATGGATGGTGATAGTTGGGGCCCAAATCCCTGACCTGCCTGGATCAGACAAAGTACTGCATCGGATTTCAGATTGGATTCTGGATGGCTTAGCCCAAATATAAATATTAATGAATATTTTCTATGTTACCTGTCTGCCTCCCTGATAAGTTTGCTTGCTTGCTTGCTTGTTTATAGTCTTTACTAACAAAAAGTTAGAGTTGTGTCATTGCATGTGTATATTGTGTTCTGTGCTGGGCAAGAAGCCATTCTGTAAAAGTGTGAACACACTATAAAAGTAATGCTATTGTCATTTTCTAGTTCAAAACTATAAATGTAGCAGCTACTGTATACTGTTGGTTTGTGAGCTTGAGTGTGGGAATGTGCAGAGTATCTTCTCCCCGTTGAGCTTTTAGGATACAGGTAGAAAATGCATATTATGTGGTCTGCTGAGTATTACAAGTAGTCCTCGACCTACGACCATTCCTCGGAGTTCCGGCCATTCCAGCACCCCCACGGTCATGTGATCGCGATATGGGTGCTTGGCAACTGGTTCGCACTTACGACCCGTTGCAGCACCCCACAATCACATGATCTCTATTTGCAACCTTCCCTGCCAGCTTCCCCAGAAAGTCAATGGGGAAACTGGGAGGGAAGGTTGCAGGTCACTGGGGTAAGTCTCCCCCACCCCTGCACCCTCCCCCAGCCCCTCTGTGCTCGTGCCGGCCACTCGCACACCCGACTCACGCCGCACCCCCCCTTGCACCCTCCCCAACGCCCCCTCGCCCCCTCCCCCACCCGGCAGCAGCCACTTACCAGCCTGCTGGCCCTGGACTTGCAACTTCCTGCTGGCTTCCCCACTGACTTTGGTTCAGCAGGAAGTTGCCTCGCTTAACGACTGTGGGATTCAGTTAACGGCGGCAACCAGGACTGCAGGGATTGCCTTCACTAAGCGATGTGGTTTCACTTTACGACCGCATTGCTTAGCGATGGAAATTCCGGTCCCAATTCCCGTCATAAGTCAAGGACTGTCTGGCATTTAATGTAACTTTAGTATAATGCTCTCCTTTCTTGTGATTAATGTCATTTATGCAATGGTTCAAACACTTATGTGGCCACTTAGCTAAGCTGTTCAGGTTAGGGAAATTATCCTCTCTCCAATGCTAGAACTATTGATTTCATTGACTGTTAGAACAATGTTTAATGTAATTTTAAAGCAATTTCTCCAAATGGAGTGATAAATAACAGCATAGACTATCAGTCTACCTATTTTTGTGGAACTGGAAAATGGACAGAAAAAAGGACATTCTGATCTCCCACTGCTTCCAATGACCTGAACATTTAAAGTGTTTCTAACGTTGTTCTCTATGGCACTTGGAACACTTGAGGTATCCCCACTCTCATCTCACTTGGACAAAGCCAGCTCAGACTAAATATTTCTTATGGGACTGTTTTGCCCTGAGTTTGAAGCAGAGCACGTTTTCTAATTTGGAAAAAATAACGAAATCATGAGGTACACAAGCCCTTTTGCTCACCTTTGCGTTCAAAGCTTTCTTCTCTAAGGATACACACCAAGGCCAGAAACTTTGTCACTTCTTTTAAATACAGAACAGTTGTGTTATTGAGTTTAATAATTGCCATAGATTCCTTGTCATATGCACTCCCACTCCCATCTTCTTTTAACCTAGAGTAGGTTGAAGGAGAAAAGACCGTTCAGCATACCTGAGATTTAGATGTAGCACTTAATTCAAACATGATACAATTCAGATGTCTAATTTATATTTAGGCACTTGAATTGAATTAATCTACAACAAATAAAAGAAATATCTTTGTAGGTCAATCAAGCTAAAAAGCAAATGTTGGAGAACAGTTAACAGCCAGCTTGCTACAATACTGAGGGCCTTACAGTTATATTTTGACAGAAACACCAGTACTGTGACCATGAAGTGAAACTTCACCAAAATATAATATAGGGAGATGCCCCTACACGTTTCAAACTGAAATATCTTCCAAGAAAAGTAGCTGCAATAGTAAACAAGCTCATACTACAAAGGAAGCAAAATGATTAAAATTAAGTTTTCTCTCAACTCATTTATTAAAAACTGAACTGGAATTGACTCCAACAAGTTCCCTCACTGGCATAAAGCATTCCTAACCAAAAGAATGTGGATATTTCATCTTCTACGTAAGACTCCTTAGAGACATTTTGAGCTAGAACTGAACAGAGGTGAGCATATGCCACCAAACTTGAGTAAAAAATGCTGCTGATACAGGACATTTGACATGACGACACTTCATATTATTATGGCTGCTACTCACCAACTTCTCCTCCATTAAAAGAAGTTTGGTGGTTCTCATTTTCCAGTCTTTTCTCCAAACGCCTGAGGGGCAGCAAAGTTCATTCAAAAACAGACACACATCAGCATCCCTACCCTTTAACCTAAAAGTTTCACAATCTCAAGCATATCTTTCATTTCCCAAAAATATTCCTGAACAGTAAAGGATCTTAAGTACTTAGGAGTCACTACTTTAACTTCTTTCAAGGTTGTTCCATACTTCTATAGCACTTACCCATATATGCAAGAAACATCAATGACAACGTCAATCATGTCGCAGCACAGCTCATATGACTGCATGTCAACAGGGGAACTATCGGTTGCAATATAGATCTTGCTGACCACATCAAAAAGAAAAGCTTTCTCAATCCCTGAGTTCTTCAGAAAACGAAGAGACAGATTTAAATTAGTGTTATATCTCACAAATACACACATTTGTTCCAATATTCCTGTTCTAAGGTAACATTTGCTTTTATTTATTTTGCAATACCTTATTGTATATAATTAGGAGGTAAAATCTCCACTTAGTATAAAGGAACTATTGAGCACGCTATATATTTTAATAGTTTCACTAGTATGCAGTCCAAATCTTTGATGGTCAAAGATTTTAATTTGTTTAAAATGTCTAATATATTTATTATTTAAATTTATTATTTAAATTTATTTGACCGCCCATCTCTCCCCAATCCCCCAATATAAACCTGTAATCACTCAAAATAATCTGTTTAAACTCAGCAAGATTAAGTAGTCACCAACTCATCTCTGCTTTGTAGGCAAAAGTTCTTTCCAAGATCTCTTGGTGTTAATTTCACTGTCTCTTAAATTAAAATCACTCATTTGCTAACTTGCACAACATTACTTTCCCTTCAAAAATATGGAGTACTTAACTGCTACTTACTGATATAAAGATATTCAGCAGGTTTTCCAAAGTGGGCAACTGTGGAATGAGCTTCTGCACCACCTTACTGAAGGCTTCAAATATTGAATGATCATAGATGCTGGTCAAATAAAAACTAAAAGAAGAACTTTAATTAATTACCTGAGTGGTTCCAAATGTTACCTGCTGTTTTGGCCCAAACTGATACCACTATTATTAATTGTTAGCAAACTGATGAGGTCTAAAACTGATCTATTTAAGGCAAATTCTGATCCCCTCATCTTTCTGGGTCACAAAGATCACATCTTATGAACAACCGCCCAGAGTCCCCTATTCGGGGAGATGGGCGGGGATAAATTTAAATAATAAATAAATAAATCTATTGCATTTGATTTGACAGCCATGTTTTCTAGGATTTCAAGTTCTCAACTGAAATGCTTTTGTTCCCGTGATCCATGGTTAACTTAACTATGATTTATTGAAATAACCTGGATCTGCATGGCACATTAAACCATAATCCAATTACACTGGCTAGCTTTCCCCTCCTAAAACGTAGGAACTGGGGGGAAAAAAGATTATGAAATACTTGCCAACATTTTCATTTTAATTAATAATCTGATTAATATGTAAACAAATGATCTGTTTGGAAATCTATTTATACTTTATACTTATATATAACCGCCCAGAGTCACTTGCAAGATGGGCGGTGCAGAAATATGAGAAATAAATAAATACTAAATCAAGAAATAGAGTAACATGTGAGAGGGGAAAGAACTTTGTTCCAGGATGAACCAAATTTCAGTTTTCAGAACTTCAAGAAAAAGATAAAATCAGGAAAATAAAGAATCAGAAAAAATAGAACTGCTAACTGTGACAGCATTTCAGACTCAGAAAAAGTATATTCTGAGCCTTGGCTGTTTTTTTTTCTTTTCCTGAAAATTAATGCTTTATCTGTTTCATTCACTGGAAGGTAAAATCCAAAATGCCTGCTTTTCTTAGTTTTACTACAATGCTTATTGCTTCTTCTCCATAACCGAGCAAGAATTAGAATGATTCCTTACAGTTCAACAGATTATAGTTCCATTTGTAACAAAAAATAAACTTTTATAAAATAACTAAATTTCCCATAATATATTTTATGAAGTTACATGGCTTTATATCTGTAAATGGTGTTAAAAATTAAGCATTTTGTTTTCTCTCTTGCTTCCAAACTCCTGGAAATTTTATACTGCTATACTGTAGACTAAAATAAAGTAGGCAGTTCCGTGCTATAGTGCAGGCCACATCCATGATCTCATCTTTGAAACTGAAACTCAAACAACACAAATGGAAAAGTTGGGAATTTATTGGGGGATGGGATGGCATCATCCATCAATATCTTAAGCAACTTGAAGAGTTTCCCCATTTCACCTTTTCTGACCAGTGTTCAACAGTTAAAAAATCATAAAATATCACTGCTGGTGGATGGGGAAGAGAGTTTTCACAAGTTTAAAATAAAATGTGGAGTAACTTTGTCCTCACATACTGGAAAATGTACATTTCTAAGAGAGAAAAAAAGTTCCCTTTTGAATCTAATCTAGAAGCTGTCTATTGCCAGTTTAAAATTACTAACCATTTTCAAATGTAAATACATATAAAGCCTACAAGTGGTGTCACCTAGAAGAGATGTACCTCTTTTCTGCAGACTATGCCTCTAGCACATTTCTAAAGCTATTTTTATCCCTGAACACATGGTATAGAATCAAAGAGCATTTCTTCACTGAATGCTGTCTTCTCTGCTATTCACATGTTTCAGAAAACTCAGGTACTCCTCTCTCTGACCTCAGCTACTAATCTAATAACAGCTGTTTGAAAGCATATAAGAGCTAAAGAAATTTCACTTGCCTAAGATGTAGTTTTTCTAACCCAGCATCACCAAGATCATCATTAGCTCTTTGATGAATATCCCTTTGAGTTTCTATTTTATGGTCATCCGATAAGCCATCAACTTTATGAATAAAAACTTCAAAGTTCATTTCTGGATTGATTTTGTAAGCTTTTGAAACTGTAATATGGAGCCTGGTTAATGCTTCCATGTAGTCATCCTGTAAAACAAATGTAATATCTATTCTTGCATGATCAGCTTACTTTACTAGACACCATAAAAACATGAAAGATAGCTCTAATTGTTTTTGCAGAAACTGACCTTATGAGAAATGTGCTAATATGATGAAAAGTTAAAGTTGAGACAAAAGCTGGGGAAATATTAACAGTAACATTAACCTCAGTAAACTGTATCATTATCATGAACTGTAATTATGATAGTTTATTGAGGTTAGCATTATTACTAGCCTCATTATATTATTAACATTTACAGTACCTTTGCTGCTTTACTTAGACCCTCATCGCTTATCACCAAAGTCCCCGGTCCCTCTGCCCACCATTAACAAAACAGCCAGATCTCCTTTCCAACCTGTGCATCAATAACATAAATGAGAGCTCCAGTTCCTCTGAAGATCATCTCGTAATCAAATGTTGGATCAAAGAAATCCATTTGTCCAGGGAAATCCCATATTTGAAAGTTCACAAAGGAGCTGTTAGAAATATCGTCCTTATAGATTTTGTTGGTGCTTTCCAGAAAGAGTGTTTCGTTGGGAGACATTTTGTGAAAGACCACCTGCCAGAACAGAAAACACACATCGATTAGGTGAATGTGTACCTTTCCTGGGCCCTGCAGCCGTCTTGCCGGGGACGACGGCCGGGAGGCATGGCTCGGGGAAGCGACTTCCCGCGTCGTCTGGCAGGGGCTGGGCCGGGCCGGGCGGCCCAAGGACGCGCCTGAACGCGAATAGCGACGCCGCCAGCGGGGCCGCCTCAGAAGCCCGCACAAGGCCTTCCTGGAACGCAAGAGGGGAGGCGTCGTACCTTCTGGATCGAGGACTTCCCGCTGCGCCGCAGCCCCATCAACAGGATGCGGGGCTGCTTAGAGGAGTCGCCGCCGCCGCCCGCCCCCAGGCCGCCGCCGCCGCCGGGACCCGCGATGCCGATCCCGCCGCCGCCGCCGCCGCCCGCCAGCTCGGCCCCGTCGTCCTCGCCCGCCTCGTCCTCGTCCGCGCCGTAGCCGAAGTCTTTCGGGAACGCGTCTGCCGTGCCCAGGCTGCCCGCGGTCAACGCCGCGCCGCCCAGCTGCGCCGGCTCTTCTGCGGCGCCCGCGACCCCGAACGGCAAGGCGGCCATGACGAGCCCAGCCGGAGACGGAGGCCCCTGCCGATTGGCCGCCGCGGCGGGGCGGGCACGTGACCCGCGAGGCCCGCCCTCCTGCCGGGCTGCTTCCGGGGCCGGGCCGCTGCGGGCGCCCCCTCTGGACGGGGGGTGTCGGGCAGGCCAAGCGGGGAAGCAGCCGGGCCAGGCGGTTCTGCCGCGAGCCTCTGCCTCCTGTTCCGCCCCAGGCCCTTCGCAGTAAGCACGGAGAGGCCGGCGCGTGGCAGGAGCAGGAGAAGGCGCCGTCAGCCGCCGGACGACCGGAGAGGAGAGAGACGCGGCTTACGGTGCGAGAGTCCGTGGCCGGGCGAGCCCCGATAGCAGGAGAGAATGCAGAGGCGAGGCGGCCCAAGTAGGGCCCCCCCGTAGGATTGTCAGCCGTTGCGCTCCCGGGTCAAGGCCACGGTCCGATCTGTCCGGCCAACTCGGTCCTGCATGGTTGGCGCGCTCCTGTTCCTTCCCTTAAACGACCGGGCCGGCCAGCGCCCCTTCTCTCTGGAATGAGATTCCCCCAAATCCGGATGGGTCCCCCCTTCTGTTGTTCAGAATAGCCGTGGGAACCTTTGCCCAGGCTTTGGCGAGTGGGGGCGGGGCGATCCCTCGCTTCATCACCCTTGCCCTCTATCTTCTTTTTTTATGTTTTATTGACTTTACTGTAATTTCCTTGTTTGATACTTGCGATACCGGATCGGCTGCAGGGGTTAGGAGTGGGAGGCACCGTGCTCCAGTGGTTCACCTCCTTCCTTAGTGATAGGTTCCAGTCTGTGTTTGGGGGTGGGGGGGGAGATATCATGTCCACAGCCCCTCACATGTGGGGTGCCTCAGGGCTCCACGCTCTCCCCTCTCCTGTTCAGCGTTTTCATGAAACCTCTGGGTGGGTCATCCACCAGAATGTCCTGTGGGTGAACCTCAGGACAAGCCATAACAACCTCCACTCCAACCCAAGTAAAACGACTTGCTCCAACTACAGCTGAAATGAACAAGATGAAATCTAGCCTGGCATGGCATGGGAAGAGTGTGTGGATGTTCTGATCCATCACAAGCAGAATATGACCTAAGAGCGTAGTGCAGCTGCCAGAAAAACAAATGCTTAACTGGAATATAAAGGTAAAGGTTCCCCCTGCACATTTGTGCAGTCGTGTCCGACTCTAGGGGCCGGTGCTCATCTCTGTTCGTTAAATCGAAGAGCCAGCGTTGTCCAAAGACGGTTCCACGATCATGTGGCCAGCATGACGCACACGGAATGCTGTTACCTTCCCACCGAAGTGGTACCTATTCATCTACTTGCATTTGCATGCTTTCGAATTGCTAGGTTGGCAAGAGCTGGAGCTAGTGCGGGAGCTCACTCCGCACGCGGGGCTAGGGATTCGAACCTCCGAACTTGCGATCTTCCAATCGACAAGCCTGGCGTCTTACCCGCTTAGCCACCATAGAGTTCAGGTAACTGTGCTGCTCTACTCTGCCTTGATCAGATCCCACTCAAAATACATTGTCCAGTTCTGGGCACTGCAGCCTGAAAAGGACATTGACCAAATGGAGCCAGTTCAGGGGATAGCCAGCAAGATGAGGAGGGGACTGGAAACCAAGTCCTGGGAGGAACAATTGAGGGAACTGGGCATGTTCGGCCTGCAGAAGAGAAGCCTCGGGGGAGATAGGAGGGCAGACTTCAGATATCCACAGGGTTATGGAGGCAGTAGACTTCTTCTGTCACCACTGTGGGCAGGACGAGAACTACTGTAGAGTAGTTAGATAGTACTATATTTTACTATCTAACTATCTACTATCTTCCCGATAGTAAGATCTGTGAACCAGTAAAATAGGCTTCCTTGTGATTATGTACTCCTTTGCTGGAGGGTCTGTATTTCCCAAATACAGAATTTTACCTGAAATAAGTAGAATTTTAAAAACATACTCTTAAGGCCTTCTATTTTTTCTAAGTGGCAAGTTAGACTGACTGGAATAGGGTTTTAAATTACTTGATTCTAATAATCCAGCAGACTGTATAAATGTAATAATTCTAAGAACTTGCTTCAACTTATTTACTTTTTATTGTTAAAATAAATGTAACATCTTGACATTAGATTTCTGTTACTTCTGTAATTTCTTAGGTCTGATTTACAGGTAGTCTTCACTTAACAACCATTCATTCAGCAACCGTTCAAAATTACGGCGGCACTGAAAAAATGGATTTACGACCTGTGCCCAAAATTAAGACTGTTGCAGCGCCCCCGCAGTCACGTGATCAAAATTCAGGCACTTGGTAGCCCGCCCGCATTCACGAGTGCTTCAACTCCCCCCACCCACCCACCCATCTCCCCCCCATCTCTGCCCTTTTGGAAGCCCTGCACCCTGCCTTGCGGGGCGGCAAGCAGACCCAGAACCTCGCAGTTCTGGGGCTGCAGCCAGCTCCAGCCTCCCCAGCCCGCATTCGTCCACCCAGCCGCCTCCTCTCCCAGTTCCCAGCACTGACCTCTCACCTTTTTCGCCCAGCCGCTGCAGGCAAAGCAGGAGCGCCTGGCTGCCTTTGCCAAGTCCTTTCCGGACCCAGCTTCTCCAGTAAATGTTTCTTCCACGTGGCTCCCTTCCGAAGCTTACACTATCTTCTCAGAGCCTTTGGAGGAAATGTTTGCTGGAGTAGCTGGGTCCGAAAAGGACTCGGCAAAGGCAGCCAGGCGCTTCTGCTTCTCCCGTGGCGGCTGAGTGAAAAAGTCAAAAGGTCGGTGCGGGGAACTGGGAGAGGAGGCAGCTGGGTGAACAAATAAGGGCTGGGGAGGCTGGAGCTTGCTACGGTGGCTGGGCTTGGCTGGAGCTGGCTGCAGCCCCGGAACCGCGCGGTTCCAGGTCTGCTTGCCGCCCTGCAAGGCAAGGTGCAGGGCTTCCAAAAGGGCAGAGGTGGGGGGGAGATAGGTGGGTGGGGGGAGTTGAAGGCAGCATTCGGGGCTGGGAGGGACCAAGCCTGGAATGGCTTGGATTGGGTGCTCAGGCTAACCGGTAAAATTCACTTAACGACGGCAAGGGAAGTTGCAAGAATTGCCATCACTAAGCAACACCATCTTGCTTTACAACCACATTGCTTAGCAATGGAAATTCCGGGCTAAATTACCATCATTAAATGAAGACTACCTGTACCTTGTTACAAAAGTTCACATTTCATTATATCTGTTACTTCTCAGCCTTTTACTGTCTTATTAATTTTTCTGTCTTTATTACCCCAACCCTTTATTACATCTAACCTTCCGGAAGTGATGCTACTGACTTTTACATCCTTATTTTTATTCTCTCTTCCTCCCAATCCTAGGCACATTCCATCTTTTCACCCAGTAAATGGCAGCTTAACTCTGTACCAATATTTGTACGTTCTGTCACTGATCTGTAACTTCCCTTCTTTAGAATAAAAAACATGTTTAGAATGTCATTTCTATGGAGAAAAGTGTAAACCTTCAATATCAACACCGGTAGTCCTTGACTTATAATGGCAATTGGTACCAGAATTTCTGTAACTAAGCGATGCGGTCATAAAGCGGCACCCTGCAGTCCCGGTTGCCACCATTAACCAAATCCCGTTAGCTGTTAGGTGAGGCAACTTCTCGCCAGCTTCCCAAATCCAGAGCCAGTGGGGAAGCCAGCAGGAAGTTGCAAGCCCAAGGAGGGCAGGCAGGCAGGCAGGCGGCTGCTGCCTGGTGGGGGAGGGAGCGAGGGGGTGTGGGGGAGGCATGGTGAGGGTCAGGGAGGGTGCACGAGGGGTGTGCAACAGGTGTAGCAAGGATGCGCAAGAGGTGCAGCATGGGTTGGGGAGGGTGCGTGTGAGGGAGGGTGTGGGGATGCACGAGCGTGTGGCGCAGGTTTGAGGAGGGTGTGCAGAAGGGGGAGACCTACCCCCGTGACTTGCAACCTTCCCTGCAGGCTTTCCCATAGACCTAGGGAAGCCAGCAAGGGAGGTTGCAAATGGCAATCACGTGATTGTGAGGCACTGCAACGGTTGTAAGTGTGAACCGGTTGCCAAGCACCCAGACCCCGATCACGTGACCATGGGAGTGCTGGGACAGCTGGAACTCCAAGGACCAGTCACAACCACCATTTGTTCAGCACCTTGTGACTTTGAGCGGTTGCTGAACTGGTCGTAGGTCAAGGACTACCTGTACAGCCAAAGCCATGGATAACGGGGAAGTCACTCAGCTTTGCACTAAAGAGGCCCACCCTGAACAACCGTCCAGTTACAATTGACCGCCCCCACAAGAAAAAGTTAAAAGGCTCGCGACTGCAGGACCAACACCACCAGATACTGTCCTTCCAGATCTTTTATTGAAGTAACACAAGGAAGCTTATTCTCCACGCTTCTCTTCCTGCGGCGGTTCGTACTGAGCGAGCTGAAAAGGAGGACGACGCGGTTAGTCCACCAGGCACCCGGAGCCGCGTTCGCTGCTGCTGCTGCTGCTGCTCCTCTCCGCGGCGAGCCTGCCTGTCCGGAGCGCCGCCGCCGACGGCCCGGCCCTTACCTTCGCTTTCAGCTTCCGGTTTTCTTCCAGGAGGGCTTCGTACTTCTCTTTCATCTCGGCCACCTCCAGGCGAAGGGCTTCCACTTCGGGGTTCTCCGGCGCCACGGCTCCCAAGTGGTGCTTCAGGAAGCTTTGAGGCGGGAGTTAAGGCCCGGCGCGCCTCCGAGGCCCCGCCGCCCGCGCCGCCCCGGCCCCCCCGGCCCGCCCTCCTGCCCCGCGAAGGATACTCCAGGGCGCAGTTGGGCTTCTCGGGCTCCTCGTACAGCGCCACCAGGACTGCAAGGCGAGAAAGCGGAAGGGCTGGCGACTCGGCGGGCGGAGCCAAGGGGCGCCTCCCCCGACCCCAGAGCGCCGAGCCGGCTTACCTTTGGTGAGGGTGTCCATCACGCCGGACTTCTCCAGGTAGCGGCGGAACTGTTCCCGCTTGGAGTCGGCAGCCTACACCGCAGGGAGGGAGGGAGGGAGGGAGGGAGAGGGGTCAGCGCGGCTCGCAAGGCCCCCTCGGCCCGGGCCCGGCGGGCGCCCCTCACCTTGTAGTTGGCCATCCGCGCGTTCGGCTCCTGCCGCTGCCGCTGCCGCTGCTGCTGCCGCCACCGGTGCCGCTGCCGGGCCACTCGCGCCGGAAACCAGAGGGCGCTTGCGTCGCCGCCCGCCTCTTAAGAGCGCCGCCGAGGCGTCCGCGCGTCGCCATGGTCACCAGGCGGCGCCGCCCCCGCCGGCTCCTCCTCCTCTTCCTGGTCCCGGGCGGCGGGGCGGGGCGGCGCCGGGAGCCGCTCGCGCTTCTTTGGGCCTGAGGAGCCGGAGTGGAGGAAGAGGGCGGGGTCTCCGTTTGCGCGGGGGGGGGGGCAGAGGACGCCCTGGAGGCGCCGTCGAGGCCCCCTCCCCTCATTCCCGGCTTCGCGCACCCGGTTCCCCCCCGCGCCCCGGCCGAGGCGAGAAGGGAGCAGTCGCTTCCCGCACCCCGGAAACACTTTGTGGAAGTTGCTGGCGGTTGGTTCCGCCGCCGCGGCGTTTTTTGCCCGCTTGGAAGGCTCCTTGCCAGCTGCGCTCCCCGCCGAGGAGGCTGGCTGGCTTTCGAGGCCAGAAGGGCCCCGTCGAGACCCCCAGGGCCGCAACTGGGGGGGGGGGGCAAGCGGGGCATGTGTCCCGGGCGCCGCGCTAGGGGGGCGCCAAATGTTATACTGTTTCCTGGTGGAGGCTCAGAATCCATGTTTGCCCCGGGAGACACAGACCCTAGTTACCCTTCTGGAGACACCCCCCCCCCCCGGCCATTACATTCCTCCGGGAATCGCAGCAGGGAGTACATTGAGACGCGGAAAACCGCTGCAGCGTTTTAGGGTCCCTGGTTCCTTGAGGCTCTCGGGAAAGTGTGCATCTTTCGAGGCAAGGATACCAGATGTGTTTGCGCCAAGAATGTTTCTTCTCGTTTGCATTTTATTATGGCATATTCAAAAATCCACAGATCAATTTCTTTATATGTTCCCAATATCAATGGTAGACCAACTGGTTTGTCTTTTTAAAAAAAAAACCATAGGGACTTTTGCAGGCCTCCAATTGTCTACAGTTTCGTCCTTCCTAGGATTTCTCAAAGCCCCTTTCTTAATTATGAATATAAAACATGATAAGAAAGTATCTTGCATCATAGAATCCATTTGATTGCTTAGGACTAGTTGGGGTTTGGCTGATTTGCACAATTTGGGAGTTGGCATGAAGTAATTTGGGGAGCCTGAAGCCTGTGGTGCAACTCTGAAACAGTCTACTTCAATTTATGAGACATGAAATGATGCTGGATGAAGTGTAACCTGATGATCTAAAGGAGTTCTCTTCCAAGCATCTGAACACCGGCAAGCTTTCACCAGACCAGTGTCAGAGTTCTGGCAGACCTCTGCCATTAAGCTAGACAGCTCTGTGTATAAAGGGTAGCTTGAAACCTACGGGAGGGGAATGACTCACAAGGAGGTGTCAAGCCCTGGAGCCTGGGTGTTACACGTGTCATCATCTAAGAACAATGGGGAGGAGAATGTTTAAATGTACTATGCCATGCTATGCCTGCTCATTCCAGTCTTTGTGTTAGCTTTCATGCACCGTAATAAATCCTTTTACTTCTAAGAAACCTCGCGTCTGTGGTTTACTCTAGAGAAAGGGATTTTAGGGCATCGGAGAGGAACACCTTACAACCAGAAACAGGGGAGGTGCATCTCAAGATAGGTCGTCTGCACACATGATCAGCTTGTCAGATACTAGAAAGTTTATGGATGGAACTATGATTTTGTTGTTGTTC
The DNA here is from genome assembly GCA_023362775.1 of Charina bottae. NCBI lineage: Eukaryota > Metazoa > Chordata > Lepidosauria > Squamata > Charinaidae > Charina > Charina bottae. Next base: position 98,465 of record JALMGJ010000013.1, on the reverse strand, counting down.
AGTCGTTTAGTCGTGTCCTACTCTTCGTGACCTCACTGCAAATAATTTGCAATATATAATTCAAAGGCAAGAGTCATTGAAGAAGACCCCCTTGGAAAAATCAAAAGCAGTCAAAAAAGAAGCTGACAGTCTTCCAGTGGGAAATGGTAGACTGAACAACTTTGCCTGTGAGCTCTGTGGGCAGAGTTGGCAGCGTGGCAGTTTTTTCTGGGCACAGGCAGGTTTTTCTGTGGCCTCAAAGTGTTTTTCCGGATTAAGGAAAACGCTGAGAATTGACCCATTTGTCCTCCAGACGGTGAGTTGTAGCCAGGAGATTGTGGACAGCATCTGCGACTGAGCAGTAAGACTTCACCGGGAGGCTGGGATACCATCTTTCTGAGCCACGCTTCCAACCCCTTAAAGGGGAAATAAGTCCTGCCTTCCCATTCTTAAGCACCCAATTTGTTTTTTTAAGTTTTGTACCCTAAGAGAAGCTTTTTATAGTAAAAAAAAGCGGAATCTCTTGGTGAATATAGTTATTTCAGGAGATTTTTAACTATAAAAAATCCAGGAGGGCCTTTGCACAACTTCGGGTTGTGCGCCAGTTGCGCCCTTTCCTGGATCAGGATGCCCTCCGAACAGTCACTCATGCCCTTGTCATCTCCCACATAGATTATTGCAACACGCTCTACATGGGGCTACCCTTGAAGAAGCTTCAAGGAAGCTTCCGGAAGCTTCAGCTGGTCCAGAATGCGGCAGTGCGGGCAGTTATGGGTGCTATGAGATCAGCACACGTGACACCTGCTGTGCGAGCTCCATTGGGTACCAGTTTGCTTCCGGGTCCAATTCAAGGTGTTGGTTATCACCTTTAAAGCCCTACATGGCATGGGACCAGGGTATCTGAGGGACCGTCTCATCCCGATGACATCGACCCGCCCCACTTGTTCATGCAGAGAGGGCATGCTTCGGACCCCAACAACAAGAGAACATCTAGCGGGGTCCAGGAGGCAAGGCTTCTCTGCGATAGCGCCCACCTTGTGGAATACCTTGCCCCCGGAGGTGAGGCTGGCTCCCTCGCTCCTGGCCTTCTGGAAGACTCTTAAGACCTGGTTCTGCCGCCTTGCCTGGGACGGGGGAGGTAATAGTCTACTGTTATCACCGCCCAGAGTCTACTGTTGTGGAGTTAGGTGGTGATAAATTTAATAAATAAAATAAATAGTTCCTCCTGGGGGTGGCTGGCCCCATAATGTCCTCCTTTTATATACAATTTTACCATTCTTGGATTTTTATTTATTATTTATTATATTGTTTTAGCTGTAACATGTTCATAGGTTTTAATTGTTGATATTTTGTAAACTGCCCAGAGTCCCCTGTTGGGGGAGATGGGCGATGATAAATTTGAATGATAGATAGATAGATAGATAGATAGATAGATAGATAGATAGATAGATAGATAGACAGACAGACAGACCGTCCGTCCGTCCGTCCGTCCGTCCGTCCGTCCTGGCTTGTTTTCCCATCTGTATTGTATTGAGGGCTGAAACTGTAAGATTGCTATTTTTGGTGCTGAATTTGAAGGACGGTGTGTTTCTACACGTTGCTTTTTATTTCTTATTTTAAACTCTTGGCTTTCTGTTTACTTTCTTTGGGTTGTCTGCTAGTATATTTTCCTTTGTTAATTTTGGATTAATTCACTAACCTCTATTTCTGTGAGTTAACTCTTTAGGGGGTGCCATAATTTACTGTTTGAACTATGGAAAATTTTAAAGAAGATTTTAAAGAAGACTTCATAGAACTTTGTTGTCAGCAAAAAGAGATTTTTTCAAAGGGTTGTCAAGTTATTATGCAGATTGTTCGGGACATTCGAGATGAGATTCTGGCTAAAATCGGTCAACTATATGAAAATACTGTGATGGAAGAAGAAGCTGGAAAAGATGGCGATTTTACTGCTGTGAGGGAGACTGAAATATTCCCAGCTGAAGACTCTGGATTGGTGTTTAGGGGGTTAAAACAATTGTTTAACTTCAAGATTGCACAACAACTGCCATGCTGGGAAAATGTTATGACTATCTGGATCAATGTTATGGGAAAGAAGAGTATGTTATGTGGGAGTTTTTTTTCTCTTTTGCTGGAAAGTTTGTATCTTTGGAGGTTGTTGGGTTGTTGGATCTTTGTAAAAACAATGCTTTTGGGGTAATGGTGAAATATTTAAATGCCCTGGTATATTTTGAGGAGGGGTAAAAAATTAAGAAATATTTAATTGGACTGATAATGAGGTTAACATGATCTACAGGATTTTTGATTTGTAAGACTTAAAAGGTATTGACAAGTTACAATATTTTATACTGTTTTTAGGCATAATAGGGTTAAGATTGTTAATTATAAAGGTAGACAATTTATAAAAATTAAGAATATTTAATTAGATTGATAATGAGGCTAGTATGATTTTTTTTCCTTTTCTTATGGTTTGGATTAGGATTTATAGGATTATAGATTTGTAAGACTTAAAGGATATTGGAAAGATATAATATTATTTTATATTGTTTTTTTGGTTTAATGGGGTTAAGATTGTTTATTATAAAGGCAGACAATTTATTTGTTTTTACAATTCAATGCTTATTGTGTAGACAGAAGTATGTAGAATAGTACTAGGAAGAAAAAAAATTAAATGGATTGTTTTTAAGAGGGAGGGAAGTTTGAAGTAGATATATATCTATAGGTTTGTTTATGGGAATTGCTGTATATTCTTACTATTGGAAGTCACCTGTATATGTAACTTTCTAAAAGTCTTTTTTTTCTTGTGTTTTTACACTTTTAGTGTTTTTTTCTTTTTTGTCTGTAGTTTTTTTTGTTTTGTTTTTCTGTAGTATTTTTTATCTTTGTCTTTAAAAATAATAAAAATTTTATTCAAAAAAAAAAAAGAAGCTGACAGAAGGCACGGTAGCTAGATACGCTGATGATACAAGCAGGAGGTTCCAAAAACTCAATCAGGTACTGACAGACAATTCTAGCAAGAGGATGTCCATCAAATCACAGAGAGTCGGAAGCAACTGAAAGTCTGAACAATTTAGCAATTAAAAAGTATTGCTGCTTCATATTAAAATAAAGTCATATTGTCACAGTACTGTAATACAAGGAATACGATGGACTAATGAAAATACTAAAAACATCACATAAACCTGTTTTTTCAAAGATTTTTAAAATTATCCTTCAGAATAATACACTATTCTTGGATGCTGTGTTCTACTGGTTTGCTGGTGAGAAAAACATATTGAATAATACAGCAAGCCCCACAAAGATTAAATATGCAGTTATACAAATCCAGAATCTAGGATCTTTAATAAATTTTTTATCAAAATTGCTGAATATGACATAACCTACTGACATTCCAGCAAGGCCGCCTGCAATGTGGGCCACAAAGGAAACCTTAGGGGAAAAAACACACATACACATATATATATTTAATGGCTATATTTCTGCTTGGAGAGTCAACCTTTGGTGCAAACAGCCAAAGGACAACACAAAGAATATTGCAGCATTAGTGAAAACCAGAACAGAAAAGTTGGCAAATATGCAGGATTTTGGTGCTGCCCTACATCACAAAGCAGTGGGCATAAGCATGGGCAATGACAGCTGTGAAGAGATTTGCAAGAACAGTTCCCAAGTAAGGGGCTCTGCCCTAACAAAACAGGAATAAAGAGTGGAGACTCCACAAGAAGGAAATTGGAAGACATGGAGGTGGTTTCCAAAATGAACCCTAGCGGGCAACTGAATCCAAAGTAGTCCACCTCTCCTTCTCCTCAGAAACAGAAAATGTACCTAGTTCTAAGGAGAATCTTGATTCATGCTGCTGGAAGTCAGGGCCTCTGTGAAATAATTGCTTTCTTTATTGAAAGAGGTCAATGGTCCTCTTAAAAACATATCTCCAAGCTGCAGCTCTCAGTTATGCGTATGATTAATTTGCTGTGTTCTACTGATTCTGTTTGTATGGAACCTTTATAGATAAAGGGTGTTCATTTTACCTTGCCACGATCAGAGGCCCTAGACCAGTGCTTTCCAAACTGCCGCCGTTGGCGACACACCAACGGCGGTGGCGGCGGCCTCGCTAAAACGCGGAAGCGCTGATGGTACGCTGCTGCTGCTGCCGCCATACACACTGCCGCCCCCGCGCCGCCGCTTCACACTAAACTGTGTGTCGCGACACACTAAAGTGTCGCGACACACAGTTTGGAAAGCTATGCCCTAGACAAATGCAGGTCCAAAAGAGCATGCCCAGATCTCAACAGTGCATGTTAACATTCTGCAAGGAAAAGTTTTATCCACTTTCCACTGCAGCCTAAAATGTGTAAACAGTTCTCTTTCTGACATCTGAACCTCAGAAGTTTCTCATAGTTAGAATTTCCAGTATTGACTTGCTACTATAGACTTGATTAGTTCTAATCCTGCAATGTGTGCTAGAAAGGGAAAAGAGGAGAGAACAAGTCAGCTTAATACAAAATGTAGAGGGAGAAAATGCAGCAGAGAATGTAGTAAGGAGAAGTACCTGATGCAACTCTGCATAGAAAAGAAAAGAATGCCAAATTATTTATCAGAACTGGCAGCAAGATGAACCAGCAAGCTAAGAGAGGGAAGGTAATTTTTAACAGGAAATATGCACTTACCTGAAGCCCACTTAAAGGAGAGAGAAATCTTCTGTACAAAGCAAATCCTACATCTGTTCCAACTAGGAATTTAATACAAATGGTCAGAAGCCAAATTTGCAGAATGTCCCACCCCATTGAGAGATTTTTCCCAAAGGAATGTGTAGGTAGGAGTTATTTAAAAAGGGCTAGCTTTGGCACTGGAGTGAAGTCTAAGACCCTCAATAGAAGGCCGTGTAAAGCTGGAGCCATCTCTGAAGAAATTAAAATTGTCCAGTATACTTCATAATCTCTCTTCCCCCAAACGCATAATGCATTGTGTAACCCACAGCTTTCCAAACTGTGTGTCGCGACACAAAAGTGTGTCACCTGCAGGGCCCAGGTATGTCGCGTCAAAACCCGGAAGCGCTGATGGCGCACTGCTGCCACGTGCAACTGCGCGCATGGCAGGCCATCAGCACTTCCGGGTTTTCGCACGGCACACAAGGACACCGCTGCCGCCACCGCTGCAGCGCGCAAAAACCAAAAGCGGCGGCGGTGCTTCCGGGTTTTTGTGCGCCACCGCAGCAGCGGCGCTTCCGGGTTTTCTCGCGCACCACCGTTGGTGTGTCGCCGCGGGAAGGTTTGGAAAGCCCTGGTGTAACCTGTTTGTAGAGCATACCAACATATTACATTCCAGGAATGAGAAACTGAACCTAGTTCAGGACTGGATTGATTTTTCAATCTGCACTGATAGACTGGATGGCATCAGGGAATGGGGCCTTGGAGAGAGTAGTTATTAGATGGTATAATCCATAATTAATGGATTTATGCCATCTGTTCATATAAGGCACACCAAGAAGCCATCATTTCTGCCTCACTTAGTTGGAGAGTATGCTACATTAAGCAGCAGCGGGGACCACTGAGCTGCAGCAAAATTAGATACGTCTTCCAATGTGCTAATAGAATGTTATGGATAACTATATATGACATAAAAAGACATAGGTGACAAGCCCCTTGTTTTGGTGTGACATTCCCACTAAAGCATTCAGTGAATTGATCCTATGCTTGCCACTTACAATTTCATCAAGGTCATTAGGAAGGTGGGCTTAGACCAAGATAATTTTATTGTAAACCGCCCAGAGTTCCCTGTTGGGGGAGATGGGCGGTCATATTAAACAAACAAACAAACAAACAAACAATTAATTAATTCCAGATTTGCTGGTTTGGCCAGGGCAACACTGATGCAGCACTGTCCTTGATTGGGCAAAGCCAATCTCCCCCAAACAGCTGGCTTTCACATATCCCCCACGTGCTAGAAACCAAAGTGCTCAAAAGCGCAAAGAGCAGGCATCCCAGATGATCCCTCTCCAACCATTCTATTTGCAATGAACATGTGCTGAAACCCAAGGACTTATTCAAGGAAGCAGCAAGTGATTGATTTTGGTGGGCTGATGACATTGATTTTACTTGGAATTTCCTTGTTTTCTGCATATTTTCCTCTCTCCAATAAACTCTTTTTTCTATCCATAGGTTTGGCTTCAAATGCATTATAAGAGAATTTCTAATTAATTTTTTTGCATATGCAAGCCTGCCCAATTATATGGCTACCTCTTATGTTTCAGGATTGATGCAAGGTTGGTTAAGTTCTATAGTTCTGGGCTGTGGGCAGAAAGATCTGAAGTACTTTTCTTTCCATTTTTTTCTAGAACTGGACCAAAGGGAGAAGCTCTGGAAAGAAGGTTTGGGAATTCCCCAGCTGGACAGACTAGGGCAGAGCTTTCCAAACTTTTCATGTTGGTGACACACTTTTTAGACATGCATCATTTCGCGACACACTCTTACAGCAGGGCACAAGGCAGGCACTAGGACCTGCCTGGAATCCTGGCAGGGCTTGGAGGCAGCAGCAGCCGCGACACACCCAGACACTGCAGCCGGCACACTAATGTTTGGAAAGCTCTGGACTAGGGGATGTCAGGATGTTCAGGGGCACCATTCCATAATTATCTTTTATTGGAGAACCCTGGAAGAAGAGGTCTGTCAAGTTTCCTTTCCTTTTTTTATTTTTCCCCTCCCAGTTTATATCAGCATGCAACCCCCACATACTTTATGAATTTTTATAACAGATTAAATGGCTCCTCATGCTGACAAATTTCCTGTCCCCATATAGATTCAAAATCCCCATGAATGAAGCAGAGCAATCCCTTTTCAGTTCAAAATTCTTCCCCAAAGTTATTAAAACTAACATTGCAGATCCATTGCAGATCTTCTCCCTAAGTGTATTTTGTCTTTGATGAGACCAAAAAATAAAAGCCAATAGCTTGCTTTTCTGTTATTACACAGAACACGGCTTCTTTTAAATCTCCCCACACACCAGCCTCATCCAAGCTGAAAGAAGCTGTCAAAATGCAATTTTTTTCCCCCTATGGCTAATTTGGTATGTGAAAGAAGAATAGAAGTGTAGATACGCTTAACTGAGGATGGGAGATAAAAAGTAGGGTGGCAATTTCTCCAATTTTAGCCTAGGAACCTATTCAAGCTCAGAACAGCACACAGAAAGGTTACCTATTAGGCTGATGAACAGCAGTCTTGCAACTCCAAACAGAGGAATCATTTCTCGGAAGTTCTGAAAGAAAAAGAGATATGAACAAACTCTAAATCAATTCCATATCAAACTATAAGGTACTTACCAAAAAGTTAAATTATATCGCCGATGGATCAAATCACAGAAAGGCTCCTAAGAGATCACCCACTCTGACCCTCTGCCTAATGCAGGAACCCGCTCCGACAGCCTCCCTGACATATGGCCTCGCATCCTCTGTTGAAACGCCTTGAAGGAAAGCCCGCCGCTTCCCAGGGCTATTCCGTTATTGAACGGCTGATATGGTATTAATGGTTGTTTTCACACTACAAGTGTTAATTACCTTTTGATACCAAGGTTATTAAATCCACAGTACTTGTGAATGGTCCTATTTATTTTACATTATGATTAGACCTTAACAGAATAGAAGAGAATACATGTAGCTCAGGGTTGAACTGTGGAGTCCTTGGTGCTCTCTGAGCATGGTTGTTTGCTATATCCTAATGGTATTATTATTAGGTATACCCTAATGATATTATTTGGTATACCCTAATCAAGGAACCACCAAGGAGAAAACCCCACACCCCCAACATTGGCAGGGCAAGCTACTGCATATAAGCAGGGAGCAAACCCCACACTCCCTCGCACTGATGATGTTACCTAGCCAGGTAACGAAACGTCTGCAAGCAAACAACCAAGCTCAGAGAGCACCAAGGACTCCACTTAACAGAATAATTATTACTGTCTGTATTTCTTACAAGTTTATTCCCATCTGAGACTTTTTTTTCTCCGAAGACCCATAAACAGATGTATGTTTCAGCCAGCTCAGGGATGATACTGTGTGCCTTTGTAAAAGCAGGTTTGGATTATGAAAACTTTGGCCAGTGACACAAGGCAGGGAGGGAGATAGTTTTCTTTCAGAGCTGTGGCTCTACAAGTAGTCCTCGCTTAACAACCTTGATTGGGATGGGAATTTCCATTGCTAAGAGAAGCGGTTGTTAGGTGAAACATCACATGACCACACCGCTTAGCGACGGCACTTATGGTAGTCCCAATTGTGGTAGTTAGGCAGAGATGGGGGAGATAAGCGGGTGGCGGGAGTTGAAGCGCATGCTGTGGTCATAAATGCAGGCAGGATACCACGTGCCCAAATTCTGATCACGTGACTGCAGGAGCACTGCAACAGCCGTAAATTCGAGGACCAGTCATAACTACCATTCGTTCAGCGCTGCTGTAACTTCGAATGGTCGCTGAATGAATGGTTGTTAAGTAAGGACTACCAGTATCAGATATTACCTCTCAGCTATGGGAGGAACAGGAGGAAAAAAGTTGTAAAATTCATGAAATTTTAGGGTTGTCATGTACAGTATAACTCTTGACACCTAGATTCTACATCTGGTTGCATCACTTGAAAAAGAAATCTTAACACCCCCCCATGTCCAAGCAACCCCCTTACCACTAGAATATTCATGAAGTATCCTCCTATCAGAGCATAGACACCTCCTGACGCTCCCACTAGACCCTGCAGCGGATCACAGATGGAGCTTCCCAAAGAACCTAAAGAGAGTTAGATCAATTAACCAAGATAACACTGGCTGTTTGGCATGACTAAGCAGTTACACTGTAAGACTGGATATAGACATACAAGTTAAAGTGCAAGATGCTCTTTGATTCACAGATGTAAACACTCAGGCCCAGCATTTCAACGGGCTATCACTCAAATACTGCTTTGTGTTGAAAAGTGGCTTAACTGCTATCAAGGCTTTCCCTGACACTACTTACCTCCAATCACTCCTGCAAGATACACAACTCCAACTCTGTGTCCTTTATGAACCAATTCCAGGGGAATCCCCAAGCAGAGCTGCAGAACAAGGTTCCCTATGATATGTTCAAGGCTGCAGAAGGAAAGATGAATCTGAAATTAATTTCTTCTTCAGAAAAAAAAATTGCAGCACACTTTGAGTTTCGATAAATACGAATCCCTGGGGAAGGTAATGGCAACCCACCCCAGTATTCTTGCCATGAAAACTAAATGGATCAGTACAACCAAAGATATGTCGGTATACCATCGGAAGATGGGACTCCCAGGTCGGAAGATGGTCAAAATGCTACTGGGGAGGAACAGAGGATACGTTCAACTAGCCCCAGATGTGATGACGCAGCTAGCTCAAAGCCGAAAGGACGGCTAGCGGCCGACGGTGCTGGTGGTGAACGACGAATCCGATGTTCTAAAGATCAACACACCATAGGAACCTGGAATGTAAGATCTATGAGCCAGGGCAAATTGGATGTGGTTATTGGTGAGATGTCAAGATTAAATATAGACATTTTAGGTATCAGTGAACTGAAATGGACTGGGATGGGCCACTTCACATCAGATGACCACCAGATCTACTACTGTGGACAAGAGGACCACAGAAGAAATGGAGTAGCCTTCATAATTCATAATAAAGTGGCTAAAGCAGTGCTTGGATACAATCCAAAAAACGATAGAATGATCTCAATTCGAATTCAGGGTAAGCCATTTAACATCACAGTGATCCAAATATACGCCCCAACCACAGATGCTGAAGAAGCAGAAGTAGATCAGTTCTATGAGGATCTGCAGCACCTACTAGATAATACACCAAAAAGAGATGTTATTTTCATTACAGGAGACTGGAATGCTAAGGTGGGTAGTCAGACGACACCTGGAATTACAGGCAAGCATGGTCTGGGAGAACAAAATGAAGCAGGACATAGGCTGATAGAATTTTGCCAAGACAACTCACTGTGCATAACAAACACTCTCTTCCAACAACCTAAAAGACGACTTTATACATGGACTTCACCAGATGGTCGACACCGAAATCAGATTGACTACATCCTTTGCAGCCAAAGGTGGCGGACATCTATACAGTCGGTAAAAACAAGACCTGGAGCTGACTGTAGTTCAGATCACAAACTTCTTATTGCAAAATTTAGAATCAGACTAAAGAGAATAGGGAAGACCCACAGATCAGTTAGATATGAGCTCACTAATATTCCTAAGGAATATGCAGTGGAGGTGAAGAATAGATTTAAGGGACTAGATTTAGTAGATAGGGTCCCAGAAGAACTATGGACAGAAGTTCGCAACATTGTTCAGGAGGCGGCAACAAAAAACGTCCCAAAGAAAAAGAAAACCAAGAAGGCAAGATGGCTGTCTGCTGAAACACTGGAAGTAGCCCAAGAAAGAAGGAAAGCAAAAGGCAACAGTGATAGGGGGAGATATGCCCAATTAAATGCAAAATTCCAGAGGTTAGCCAGAAGAGATAAGGAATTATTTTTAAACAAGCAATGTGCGGAAGTGGAAGAAGACAATAGAATAGGAAGGACAAGAGACCTCTTCCAGAAAATTAGAAACATCGGAGGTAAATTCCAGGCAAAAATGGGTATGATCAAAAACAAAGATGGTAAGGACCTAACAGAAGCAGAAGAGATCAAGAAAAGGTGGCAAGAATATACGGAAGATCTGTATAGGAAGGATAATAATATTGGAGATAGCTTTGACGGTGTGGTCAGTGAGTTAGAGCCAGACATCCTGAAGAGTGAGGTTGAATGGGCCTTAAGAAGCATTGCTAATAACAAGGCAGCAGGAGACGACGGTATCCCAGGTGAACTGTTTAAAATCTTGCAAGATGATGCTGTCAAGTTGATGCATGCCATATGCCAGCAAATTTGGAAAACACAAGAATGGCCATCAGATTGGAAAAAATCAACTTATATCCCCATACCAAAAAAGGGAAGCACTAAAGAATGTTCAAATTATCGAACAGTGGCACTTATTTCACATGCCAGTAAGGTAATGCTCAAGATCTTGCAAGGTAGACTCCAGCAATTCATGGAGCGAGAATTGCCAGATGTACAAGCTGGGTTTAGAAAAGGCAGAGGAACTAGAGACCAAATTGCCAATATCCGCTGGATAATGGAGAAAGCCAGGGAATTTCAGAAAAACATCTATTTCTGTTTTATTGACTATTCTAAAGCCTTTGACTGTGTGGATCATAACAAATTGTGGCAAGTTCTTGGTGGTATGGGGATACCAAGTCATCTTGTCTGCCTCCTGAGGAATCTGTATAACGACCAAGTAGCAACGGTAAGAACAGAGCACGGAACAACGGACTGGTTTAAAATTGGGAAAGGAGTACGGCAGGGTTGTATACTCTCACCCTACCTATTCAACCTGTACGCAGAACACATCATGCGACATGCTGGGCTTGAGGAATCCAAGGCTGGAGTTAAAATCGCTGGAAGAAACATTAACAATCTCAGATACGCAGATGATACCACTTTGATGGCTGAAAGCGAGGAGGAGTTGAGGAGCCTTATGACGAAGGTGAAAGAAGAAAGTGCAAAAGCTGGGTTGCAGTTAAACCTCAAAAAAACCAAGATTATGGCAACGAGCTTGATTGATGACTGGCAAATAGAGGGAGAAAAAGTGGAGGCAGTGACAGACTTTGTATTTCTAGGCGCAAAGATTACTGCAGATGCTGACTGCAGCCAGGAAATCAGAAGACGTCTACTTCTTGGGAGGAGAGCAATGGCAAATCTTGATAAAATAGTTAAGAGCAGAGACATCACACTGACAACAAAGGTCCTCATAGTTAAAGCAATGGTATTCCCTGTAGTAACCTATGGCTGCGAGAGCTGGACCATAAGGAAGGCTGAGCGAAGGAAGATAGATGCTTTTGAACTGTGGTGTTGGAGGAAAATTCTGAGAGTGCCTTGGACTGCAAGAAGATCAAACCAGTCCATACTCCAGGAAATCAAGCCAGACTGCTCACTTGAGGGAATGATCTTAAAGGCAAAACTGAAGTACTTTGGCCACATAATGAGAAGACAGGATACCCTGGAGAAGAAGCTGATGCTAGGGAAAGTGGAAGGCAAAAGGAAGAGGGGCCGACCAAGGGCAAGATGGATGGATGGTATTCTGGAGGTGACGGACTCAACCATTGGGGAGCTGGGGATGGTGACGGCCGACAGGAAGCTCTGGCGTGGACTGGTCCATGAAGTCACGAAGAGTCGGAAACGACTGAACGAATAAACAACAAACACTTTGAGATTATTTTTAATGATAAAATGGGATACAAATTTAACAAATTATAAATATTCAGTGTTTAACATATTTATTTATTTATTTATTTATTTATTTATTTTTCAAATTTATTCCCCGCCCATCTCCCATACAAGGAGTTATATACATAACTATACAAATACCAGAAGCAACTTAACTGGAAATGAAACAATTAAATACAATTAGGCCCTCAGTAGTTCTACAGGCTCTCTCTGTGCTCTTAGCCCAAGGCCATAAAGCAGCTTAAATCCCAATAGAAACCAAAGCAAAACAAAACCCAAGGCCTCCACCAGCATGTTGACTTGAGCCTTGAGCGTAACAGATTGCTTACCCAGCATGCAAAAACATGTAAGACAAAAATCTCCAGGCTTCCTTTCGCTTGTCAGGTCTGTATATAAATGGACTTTCCCAGATACCCGTATCTAGAGTGATCCATTGTGTCTGAGGCTTCCAAACAGCATAATAAATGAAGGTTGCCAGCTAGAAATAAACAGGGAAAGCCCTTCAGTCCACACTTGATTCAGATAACAGAGCAGGTTAAGAACGAAGCAACTGGTGCCTGTCCCTCCTCTTAGGTTGGCCAGAAATAGGTCTTTCAGAAAGTTAACAACAGGAATGGACTTCCAGATGATACCACACTACTCTTCCCACAGTCTGTCACCATAAGCCACCATGTCTGAAACAACTAGGAGACATAGATCAATAACCCCGGGCCGGGGGGGGGGCACAGGCTTCCCCTATCACCAGTTTAGGAAAATGGAGGTGACGCTTGCACATATGATATGGGCTTGCCCTATTGCGGTCCCATATTGATTTAATATTCTTGGTGAAATGGTTTTAGGAAAAATAATAAGGTCTGGAGATGTGAATGAGATTTTGAATTATATACCAAACATTTGGAATTTATCAATATATGAAGGAGTACAGATTTAGATGCTGCAAAAAAAAAGATTATTCTGTTACAGCGGAAAGACTGTGCCACTACTGATTTACTGTTCTGAATTAATGAAATGTATTCAACTCTCTGCTCTGAACTGGTTATGGATATAATGGAAAGATTGATTCCATGTGATCAAGCTGTCTGTTTTAAGTACGATAATGTGTTTTTGTACTTTTTTTTCTTTTTCCTTTTTTTAAAATAGGCTTGTAATTTCTTTTTCATTTCTCATAGAACCATAAAGGTCTTCAGAGGTCACCTAGCCCAATCTGAGGCACAAAATCCAACGCATTCTGAACAGGTGTCCAATCTGAGTCTACGTCCTTATAGTTTTGACCCCCTGGTTCTGGTCCTGCCCTCTGGAGCCTTCTACTTTGCACCTGGTATACAGAGTTAATCTCTTTAGTATCCTTTCTGTGTATTAAAGCAATCAAAATGAAACATTTAATGGGATGCTGATACTGTAAGGAAGCCAGACTCATTTTGTTCTTAGGTACATTTCTAAGCATGGGGTTCTCAGTAATCTTGCAAAGCAGCCCTTGACACTGAAGTTTCCTAGGAATTCAGCAATGCCCACACAGCCACTCCCTTGTCCCCACTAGGGTCCTTATGTCTGTGACCTCTGTGATCCCAAGGAGCCTGCAATCGGTCATTTGGCATGAGGCAGAAAACTGCCCTTTGCAGCACTTTGCTGGAAAAGGAAACTTTGCAGCTTTTTCTCTCTCAGGGAATCTCTTAATAGAGCTCAGTTTATTTACTTATTTTATATTGACTGTGCCGTTAAGAAAAAAATCTACGCCAGTGCAAAGGCAGAAGTCCAAAGAAGAACTAGAGAACTTAAGAACATATGGTGGATAAAACAAGCCCAAGAAACCCAACATTTTGCAGATGCTCATGATGCACGGGGCTTTTTTAATGCCATAAAGGCCATCTATGGACCAACAAACTATGGTACAAATCCCTTACGCTCAATAGATGGTGCTAAACTTCTAAAGGACAAAGAGTCTACTGCACTGCGCTGGAAAGAGCATTACTACAATCTCCTTAATCATCACTCTGCTGTGGCTGATGAAGTCTTCTTGCAAATCCCGCAAAAACAAATAAGAGATGAGCTTGCAGTACCCCCTAGTTTGGAGGAAGTCAGTAAAGCCACTAAACAAATGAAAAATAACAAAGCTAGTGGACCTGATGGGATTCCTGCTGAAGTCTTTAAAGAAGGCGGGCCTGAACTTACACAACAACTTCATAAGCTCATCGAAAAAATCTGGATGAGGGAGGAGATTCCAGCAGACTTTAGGGATGCCATAATTATCTCTCTCTTTAAAAAGGGTGATAGAACAGACTGTGGAAACTATCGAGGCATCTCCCTTCTAGCCACAGCAGGCAAAATCCTGGCAAAGATCATAGCAAACCGTCTCCTATCTGTATCAGAAGACATCCTCCCTGAAACGCAAAATGGCTTCCGCCCTTCCAGGGGAACAGTGGATATGATCTTCACTGCACGACAGCTTCAAGAAAAATGCAAGGAGTAAAACCGCCCTCTGTACATGGCGTTTATTGATCTGACTAAAGCTTTTGATACTGTAAATCGTACTGCTCTCTGGACCATCCTTCTGAAAATCGGATGCCCTGATAAATTTGTGAACATCTTGCGGTTACTCCATGACGACATGATGGCAACAATCTTGAATAACAATGGCTCTCAAAGCGATCCATTTAAAGTGGAATCGGGCGTTAAACAGGGACGTGTTATTGCTCCAACCTTATTCGCTATCTTCATCGCTATTATTATACACCTTGTTGAAGAGAAACTTCCTACTGGTGTAGAAATTATATATCGAACAGATGGAAAGCTTTTTAATCTTAGTAGGCTGAAAGCAAAAAATAAGGTAATTGCAACTTCTGTTATAGAACTTCAATATGCTGATGATAACGTAGTCTGTGCACACTCAGAGGAAGATCTTCAAACTATCCTAAACATCTTTGCAGAAGCATATGAAAAGCTCGGCCTCTCGATTAACATTAAAAAAACCAAAGTGCTTTACCAGCAAGTTCGAACCAATCCCTCTGCAGCGCCATCAATCCAGCTTAAAGGTGTGTCACTAGAAAATGTCGATCACTTTTCTTATCTCGGCAGCCATCTATCTACAAAAGCCGACATCGACGCTGAAATTCAGCATCGCCTGAGCTCTGCGAGTGTAGCTTTCTCCCGAATGAAGCGTAGAATGTTTGAGGATCGGGACATTCACAGGGAGACCAAAATGCTTGTTTACAAAGCCATTGTACTACCAACCCTTCTGTACGCCTGTGAAACATGGACCCTCTACAAACGCCACCTCCAAGTTCTTGAAAGATTCCATCATCGCTGCCTCCGAAAAATTCTGCAAATTACTTGGGAAGATAGGCGTACTAATGTTAGCGTATTAGAAGAAGCGAAAACCACCAGCATTGAAACAATGATCATCCAACATCAACTTCGCTGGACCGGTCATGTTGTTCGAATGCCTGACCATCGTCTTCCAAAGCAGCTACTTTACTCCCAACTTAAGAATGGAAAACGGAATATTGGTGGACAGCAAAAGAGATTCAAAGACACTCTCAAAGCTAATTTAAAAAAATGTAATATCAGCATTGAGAACTGGGAAGCCCTAACTCATGAGCGTTTCAATTGGAGGTCAGCCTTTATTAATGACGCTACGGACTTTGAAGAAGCACGAGTACAGGGTGAAAGGGAGAAACGAGCTAAGAGGAAGGCACGTCAGGTAAACCCTCATCATGACCGTCTCCCACCCGGAAACCTATGCCCTCATTGTGGGAGGTTGTGCGGATCCAGAATTGGCCTTTACGGCCACTTACGGATCCACTGTTAAATTTTTACCCTTGGAAGACAATCTTACTCGGCTACGAGTGATCGCCAATGATGACGAGATTTAATTATTTATTTAAGTAGGCTTATATGCCACTCCAATAGTCAATCAACCCTGAACAGCTTTCAGACCTACCATCTATATAATTAAAACAGCCCAACAGTAAATATTGTATTAAAAGTATTCCTATACTGAGAAAGCTACATTACTATATTCCTTCACAGGCATTTTCTCTGGCATTTGACCTGTTTATTTTGGATGAAAGAGGTAGCCTTGTATTTGGGGAGAAAATACATAAGAGGATGCATTCTGTAAAGCACCTCAACCAGAACCAGATAGAAAGCCTGGCTGAAGATGCCTGTAGAAGTGAAGACTACATGCTGAAGACTAGCCTATCAGGGAAGAAGGGTGGATCGGATCCTTTCCCTTGACATGCTACCCTTATGACGTAGTGAAACATTCAGGCGATTCCTCACTTAAATTCAGAAGTAAAGGCTCTACCATGATTTTTTAAAAATAATACCACTGTAGTAAAAAAGGAACTAGAAAACTAGTTCTATAGATTAAACAAGAGATTCTGGAACATTCCATCTACAGTAAAAAACATGAAACACGGCTTTAGAAATATACAAATAGAAGAAACGTTAGGAACTTCCAGAACACGGCCACACAGCCCGGAAGACCCACAACAGCCACAGAAGAAAAAGTATTTGTGGATTTCACGAGAGCTTCTTACCTCAGCTAAGCTGATAGCCAGGATGAAAACGGGTGGCGGGATGCAGCTGGCTCTTTCGAGGTAAGTTGCTCTGGCCTCTTCGGGAAGCATCCATTTAGAAATGGTGTCGTGGATGCTGCATTCGATCCACGGGCACCTGCTCTTGCCCTCACTCTGCTCCTCCTCCTGCTGGGCCTCTGCAGCATCTTCCAAGCTGAATCGCTCAAGCTCCATCATGCACGCGGCCTTTAAAGGGACATTCACGGAGGGCCGCTGTTCCTTTGGCGCGGACCAGCCCCAAGCCCTAAGCCGCCTCCAGGGCAGGAATCAATCGGGGCACCTTCAGGAGTCTGGCGTGATCTGGATTTAGCACCAACCTTCCCCAATCTTCCCTAGCACCAGTAGGCTAATTAAGAACTTCAGTTTGTATAATTTTGGTGACAGAAAGAATATGAATCCACTGTAAATTACCCATACCTCTACCAGCGCCAGGAACGTGCCTCAGTGGCTCCTCTGCAGAAGGCAGCTGGGATGGGAAGGGAAGGGAAGGGAAGGGAAGGGAAGCGCCTCTTGACAGAGAGACCCTCTGCCTCACTTCTTCGGTGGGTTCGGGCCTTTATTGGACTGGACAACTAACCAACGGTGGGCTCATAAGCCGCTTTGTGCATCCAGCTCGAGGGTCCCCTCTGGGGCGGCGCCCTCGCACTTTTCAGCGCCAGACACGATTCGGGCAAGGACGCCGCTGTGGCAGCCGCCGCCACCTATCGCCTCCCACCCCGTCTCCGACCACTGCCCAACCGGGGATAGGCGACCTGGTGAGCGCCACATTTCTTGAACAACGACTCCGCCACTTCTGGCTTTGCCACGATGTTCGGTTGACGGAAACAATTCGGAGGACTCCGGGTTCCTTCAACTTTCCGCGACGCCCGCGTGGGAGGGAGGGGAGGGGAGGGGAGGGGAGGGGAGGGGAGGGGAGGAAGAACCCTCGCGCGGTTTCCGCGCAAATCGGGGCGGTCCCGGGTGCAGCGCCCAGGGAGGACGACCGGCCTCCAGCCCCGGGGCGCCGGGAAGGTTGCCTGGTGTCCGCCGGCGTGCCGGACCGAGGCTTTCCCGTCCCCCTCGTCACCGGCGTCGAGGGGCAGGGCAGGGCAGGGCGGGCGGGCGGGCGGAGGGGAGCTGGCGTCCAAGACGCCCCACCGGGAAGCCGGCCGCGCCGATACACGCAGCTCGGAGGCGGAGGCCGGCCAACCAGTCTCGAGAGAGGGGCCGCCGCCGCCCTGACCTCGGGTTCGGCGGAGCCCGCCGGAGTTCCGTCCCAGCGGCTGGGGACGCGGGGCAGCGAGCGAAGCCCCGGCAGCCCAGGCCAGGGGAAGGGGTCCCCACCCCGGGCGCCGCCACCGCGGCCAGAAGCGCTTACCCGGGCGCACCAGCCAAGACCTCCCGGCGCAGCAATGGGAAAACGCCAGGCAATTCCGGCCCGCCCGCTCCTTCCCTTTCCCCCGCCGAAGAAACGCCCCGTCTCCAGAACAGCCCGGAGCCTGGAGGCGGAATTTCCCGAAGGAGGCGGTGGATCGCGCGGCGGAACTCGCCCTGCGCCGCTTTGGGGAGTCCTGCAGGAGGGGGGAGCGTCGCGTCCGGGAAGGCCCGGCATCGTACGTTATTTGGGGATGCGACGGAAGGAAAGATTTGCGGCGGAGAAAGAAAGACAGGCTCGACTTTGCCTCCTCTTGCAGCAATTTCCCTTGGTCGCCCCAGTCTGCCGCCCAGGTCTGGTAGCCGCCTTTCTCGACCCAGCTCAAGGCGGGGCCCATCTCTGGCACAGCCTGCCTGCCTGCCTGCCTGCCTGCCTGCGAACCATTTGCTGGGCGTGGCCTCACCAGGGAGCCTCATCACCTGGCCACCTCCGCGGAAGCGAACTGCAGTCGGGCTGGCATAAAAGTGGCGTTTCCCATCTTATGCCTGCCCCGTATGCATGGCGCATGAAGGAGGAGCCTGTGGGGTGGGCAATCTGATGGGCTCCAGTTGGACTGGCAGATCAGTTGAGGGACCCTCCCTGTGGCATCAAGATTATGCCATTAAGAAGAGTGGTTGTATATACCGACAGCATACCTTCCTATAGGGCGCTTACTGTTATTTTACATGCCCCAGTTACTGCGTGAGTTTGACTGTCTTCCTGTGAAGAAAAGGACTCGTTCACCATCTAAAGCTCCTTGACTGTAGAGCTCAGACTTAAGATAGACCCACAGGGTGGTGTTGGGCTGGTCCAGAAAATGCTACAATTTCCTCCCTTCCAGCTTATGTGTCTTTATGGGGGGCTAATGAGTGTCCTTTTTCCTTTAGATTGGAGAAACCAAACAACTTTTGTACAGGAGGATGGCCCAACACAGGAGAAGTAACACCACAGGACCAGAGTCAGCAGTTTATCTTCATCTAAAGGAAAAAGGACACTCATTTGAGGACATTAATGTTCACATTTTAGACAGAGAAGATAGGTGGTTTGAGAGAGGGGTCAAGGAATCCATTTATGCCAACTTGGAAAATCCTTCCTTGAATAGAGGTGGGGGCCTCAGGCATAATCTTTCCCCCATCTTCCTCCCTGCTTTGTCTTCTGTGCCTAGGAAGATTAAGACCATTTCACAAGCTCAACAGCAGCTTGTTGTTTATTCATTCAGTCGTTTCCGACTCTTCGTGACTTCATGGACCAGTCCACGCCAGAGCTTTCTGTCGGCCGTCACCATCCCCAGCTCCCCAATGGTTGAGTCCGTCACCTCCAGAATACCATCCATCCATCTTGCCCTTGGTCGGCCCCTCTTCCTTTTGCCTTCCACTTTCCCTAGCATCAGCTTCTTCTCCAGGGTATCCTGTCTTCTCATTATGTGGCCAAAGTACTTCAGTTTTGCCTTTAAGATCATTCCCTCAAGTGAGCAGTCTGGCTTTATTTCCTGGAGGATGGACTGGTTTGATCTTCTTGCAGTCCAAGGCACTCTCAGAATTTTCCTCCAACACCACAGTTCAAAAGCATCTATCTTCCTTCGCTCAGCCTTCCTTATGGTCCAGCTCTCGCAGCCATAGGTTACTACAGGGAATACCATTGCTTTAACTATGAGGACCTTTGTTGTCAGTGTGATGTCTCTGCTCTTAACTATTTTATCAAGATTTGCCATTGCTCTCCTCCCAAGAAGTAGACGTCTTCTGATTTCCTGGCTGCAGTCAGCGTCTGCAGTAATCTTTGCGCCTAGAAATACAAAGTCTGTCACTGCCTCCACTTTTTCTCCCTCTATTTGCCAGTCATCAATCAAGCTCGTTGCCATAATCTTGGTTTTTTTGAGGTTTAACTGCAACCCAGCTTTTGCACTTTCTTCTTTCACCTTCGTCATAAGGCTCCTCAACTCCTCCTCGCTTTCAGCCATCAAAGTGGTATCATCTGCATATCTGAGATTGTTAATGTTTCTTCCAGCGATTTTAACTCCAGCCTTGGATTCCTCAAGCCCAGCATGTCGCATGATGTGTTCTGCGTACAGGTTGAATAGGTAGGGTGAGAGTATACAACCCTGCCGTACTCCTTTCCCAATCTTAAACCAGTCCGTTGTTCCGTGCTCTGTTCTTACCGTTGCTACTTGGTCGTTATACAGATTCCTCAGGAGGCAGACAAGATGACTTGGTATCCCCATACCACCAAGAACTTGCCACAATTTGTTATGATCCACACAGTCAAAGGCTTTAGAATAGTCAATAAAACAGAAATAGATGTTTTTCTGAAATTCCCTGGCTTTCTCCATTATCCAGCGGATATTGGCAATTTGGTCTCTAGTTCCTCTGCCTTTTCTAAACCCAGCTTGTACATCTGGCAATTCTCGCTCCATGAATTGCTGGAGTCTACCTTGCAAGATCTTGAGCATTACCTTACTGGCATGTGAAATAAGTGCCACTGTTCGATAGTTTGAACATTCTTTAGTGCTTCCCTTTTTTGGTATGGGGATATAAGTTGATTTTTTCCAATCTGATGGCCATTCTTGTGTTTTCCAAATTTGCTGGCATATGGCATGCATCACCTTGACAGCATCATCTTCCAAGATTTTAAATAGTTCAGCTGGGATACCGTCGTCTCCTGCTGCCTTGTTATTAGCAATGCTTCTTAAGGCCCATTCAACCTCACTCTTCAGGATGTCTGGCTCTAACTCACTGACCACACCGTCAAAGCTATCTCCAATATTATTATCCTTCCTATACAGATCTTCCGTATATTCTTGCCACCTTTTCTTGATCTCTTCTGCTTCTGTTAGGTCCTTACCATCTTTGTTTTTTTATTATTATTATTATTAAAGTAATTTTATTATTAAAAAAAAAACAAATAAAGACATCAACAACATCAACAACATAAAAGTGAATAACAGAGTACATAACAAACTTAATAAACATACATTCAAAACTAAATAACCCTATATAACAAAACCCTTATAACAACACATCACGTGAAACAACTAATTTAAAACGACTTCCTGTTTCTTTCTTGAAGATAGCTTCTTACTTTTAGTTTTAATTTTTGCTATATTTCTATTGTATTCCTCTTTTTATTAATGTTTCTTTAATATATAAATATCTTAACTCTTATTTTATTTTAAACCTTTCATTTGTTCTTATATTCTAGTGCATATATTCTAATATATTCTTTTTATTATCTCTTCTAATATTTTTCCATTACAATAATTTTATTTTATATTCTTTTTGCAGAAATTCTATAAATGGGTTCCATATAAATTCATAATCTCCCAGATCTTTTTGTTTTATTAAAATTGTCAGTCTGTCCATCTGTGCTATTTCCATCGTTTTGATTATCTATTGAGGGGGTAGCTTCTTCTTTCCAGTGTTTTGCGAAAATAATCCTTGCCGCTGTAGTCAAATGGTATAATAGGTTTTTTTGTTCCTTGTTCATCTTCATGTCGATAATTCCCAGTAAATAAGTTTCTGATTTTTTTTTCCATATCCATTTTAAATATTTTACATGTATTACCATGAATTTTGCCCCAGTATTTTTTGGTCTTTTGACATGTCCACCAAATGTGATAAAAAGTTCCCACATTTATTTTGCATTTCCAACATATGTTTGATCTTAAACATTTCATTTTATATAATCTCTCAGGAGGCAAATACCATCTAAATATCATTTTATAGTTGTTTTCTCTTAGACTGTTACTTAAAGAAAATTTAATATTTTTCGTCCAAATTCTTTGCCAGTCTTCGTATTTAATTTCTCTATTCAAATTTTCTTCCCACTTTGTTATATACTTTTTAATTTTTATATCTTTATTTTTCAATTCCAATAGTTTTTTATATAATTTGGATATTAAATGATCGTTCTTTTTCCATAATATACTGTCCCAATTTTCTGTTGTTTCCGTGAATTTGAACATCTTTTGGTCTAATTTAAATTGTTCTTTTAGTTGTAAATATTTAAACCAATAACACTCAAATCCTTCTCTTTCTAATTCCTCTCTCGTTTTAATTTCATAATTATTCCCATTAAATTTCAATAAGTTCTTATACCTTATCCATTTTTTATCTTTTGGAATTTCTATTTTGGCGTTTGCCTCCTGAGGAGATATCCACAATGGTAATACCGGCAATAAATATTTTTTATATCTGTTCCAAATTCTTAAAATTGATTTCCTAATTCTATGATTCGTAAATGCCTTATTGCTTTTGCTTTTATTATAATACATATATCCGTGCCATCCGAATCTATTATCGTGGCCCTCTAAATTTAATATATTCCAATTATCTAATTTTATCCAATCTTTTAGCCAGACCAAAACAGATGATTCATAGTATAATTTTAAATTTGGTAGTCCCAATCCTCCTCTTTCCTTTAAATCTTGTAGATATCTTAATTTTATTCTGGGTTTTTTCCTGTTCCATATAAATTTTGTGATATCTTTTTGCCATTTTGAAAATGTTTGATCTGTAATTTCTATAGGTATCGTTTGGAACAGGTATAAAAATTTGGGCAATATATTCATTTTTACTGTGGCAATCTTCCCTAACAATGATAGTTGTAAATTTTTCCACTTTTCTAAATCTTTTTTAATATCGTTCCATACTTTACTGTAGTTATTTTTAAATAAGTCTATGTTTTTACCTGTTATTTGTACTCCCAAATATTTGATTTGTTTAACATTTTGAAATCCATTTTTTTCTTCCAATTTCATCTTATCCTCTTTCTTCATATTTAAATTTATCTTTTTTGTCTTTTGCTTATTAATTTTAAAGCCTGCCAGTTCTCCAAATTCCTTTAATTTTTCATTTAAATTTTCTATTGAGTTCAATGGATTTTGAATTGTTATCACTAAGTCATCCGCAAATGCTTTTAATTTGTATATTTCTCCTTTAATTTTTATTCCTTCGATATTTTCATCTTTTTTAATTTCTTCCAATATAGTTTCTAACACCAATATGAATATCAGTGGCGACATTGGACATCCCTGGCGTGTTCCCTTTTCTATATTTATTTCTTTTGTTTCTTCTTCATTCACTATTATATTGGCTTTTTGTACATTATAAATTTCTTTAATTGCATTTATAAAATTCTTTCCAAAATTTCTATATTCTAAAATTTTAAATATAAAATCCCAATTCACGTTATCAAAGGCTTTTTCTGCGTCCAAGAATAGTAACATTATCTGTTTTTCATTATGTACACTAGCATATTCTATTAAATTTATTACTGTTCTTATATTATCTTTAATTTGTCTATTTGGTAGAAATCCGTTTTGGTCTCCATTTATCAAATTTTGTAAAAAAAATTTTTAGTCTTTCCGCCAATACAATAGTGAACAATTCGTAATCGTTATTTAATAGTGAAATTGGTCTATAATTTTGGCATTTTGTTGGATCTTGGTTTTCCTTTGGAATTAAGACTATTTTAGCCTGAGTCCATGATTTTGGTATTTTGTTACCTTCCAGAATCGAATTAAACAATATTTTTAACGGTTCAATCAATTGTTCTTTAAAATGTTTATAATAACCTGCCGATAATCCGTCTTGTCCCGGTGTTTTTCCTGTTTTTAGCTTGTCAATTGCGTCTGATATCTCTTGAGTTGTAATTGTATTATTAGTTAATTCTTTCTGTTCTTTTGTAAGTTTCCTTAAGTTGCAATTTTGTATATACTGTTCTATTTTTTCTAGTGATACTTCCTGTTTTTTATATAGATTTGTATAGTATACATGAAAGGCATTTTTAATTTTGTCGTTTTGAATTATTATTATTATTATTATTATTATTATTATTTATTTATTTATTTATTTAATTTATTCCCCGCCCATCTCCCATACAAGGGACTCTGGGCGGGTTACAATAATTAAGACTTAAAAATTTAAAATATTTAAAGGTAATCACCAACACCTTGAATTGGACCCGGAAGCAAACTGGCAACCAATGCAGCTCGCGTAGCAGAGGTGTTACATGTGCCGATCTTATGGCACCCGTAACTGCTCGCGCCGCCGCATTCTGTACCAGCTGAAGCTTCCGGATACTCTTCAGGGGTAGCCCCATGTAGAGCGCATTACAGTAGTCTATGCGGGAGATGACAAGGGCATGAGTGACTGTTCGGAGGGCCTCCCGATCCAAGAAAGGGCGTAACTGGCTCACAACTCGAAGTTGTGCAAAGGCCCTCCTGGCCACGACTGCCACCTGCTCTTCGAGCAGGAGTCGCGAGTCCAGGAGGACCCCCAGATTCCGCACTGGATCTGAGTGAGGTAGTGCAACCCCACCCAGAACCAAAGATGACAACTTCCCGGATCTAGGGGGGCCGTCAATCCACAGCCACTCCGTCTTACCAGGGTTCAGTTGAAGCCTGTTGTTCCCCATCCAGACCCCCACAGCCTCCAGACACTGAGATAGGGCATCGACCGCATCACCTACTTCACCCGGGATGGAGATGTATAACTGGGTATCATCAGCATATTGGTGATACCTCATCCCGTGGTGACGGATGATCTCGCCCAGCGGCTTCATGTAGATGTTGAATAGGAGAGGAGAGAGAACCGATCCCTGCGGCACCCCACAAGACAGGGGTCGCGGGTCAGCTCTCTCCTCCCCTATCAACACCGACTGGGAACGGCCCTGGAGGAAGGAGGCGAACCAGCGCAAAACCACGCTGCCCGCCCCCAACTCCCTGAGCCGCCCCAAGAGTATACCATGGTCGACGGTATCAAAAGCCGCTGAGAGATCTAAGAGAGCCAGGATGGACGCACTCCCTCCATCCCGCCCTCGCCAGAGATCATCCATAAGCGCGACCAATGCAGTCTCTGTCCCATATCCCGGCCTGAAACCTGACTGAAAAGGGTCCAGATAATCCGTTTCTTCCAGAATCCTCTGGAGTTGCAACGCCACCACCTTCTCAACCACCTTTCCCAAAAAGGGAAGGTGGGAGACTGGGCGAAAATTGCCTAGAATAGTGGGGTCCAAAGACGTTTTTTTGAAGAGGGGGTGCACCAGCGCCTCCTTAAAGGCAGCCGGGAACACCCCCTCACTCAAGGACGAATTTATAATCGCCAGGACCCAGCCACATGTCACCTCTCTAGCTGATTTCACCAGCCAGGAGGGACATGGGTCAAGTTGACATGTGGTGGCATTTACAATCCCAAGGATCCTGTCTACTTCATCAGGCCCAACAGGATCAAACTGCTCCCAGATAAAATGGTAAGTACGAGCCTCTGGCATCTCCCCAGATCTTGTCTCACGCTTGGAGTCCAACTTGGAATGAATCTGAGCGATTTTGTCCTGCAGATGCTCAGAAAACTCTTCCGATCGGCCCTGTAGATGGGTCTCCCCTTGCTCCCGACCCAAGAGCGATCTTGTAATCTTAAACAGGGCCGTCGGACGGCATTCTGCGGACGCAATAAGAGTGGAGAAATATTCACGTTTCGCCGCTCTTACCGCCACAAGGTAGGCCTTAACAGCGGCTCTAGATTGTGTTCGGTCAGATTCCGTCTTCGTCTTTCTCCAGCGGCGCTCTAGACGTCTCTTAACCCTCTTCAAAGCCCTCAACTCCTCCGTAAACCACGGAGAGCGACAGGCCGAACAGGGCCGGAGAGGTCGCATAGGCGCGATCTTGTCCAGGGCTCCGGCTGCTGCCTTGTTCCAGGCTGCAGCCAGGACCTCCACTGGACCGTGAAGCAAATCCTCGGGAATAACCCCCAGCTCCTTCTGAAACCTCACTGGGTCCATCAGTCGCCGGGGGCGGACCAGTCGAATAGGTCCCGCCTCCCTGCGGAGTGGGGTAGCACAAGAGAGTCTCAGGGTCACCAGGGCGTGGTCTGACCATGACAATGGGGAAAGATGTAACTCTCCCCTCAGATCACATTGCCACTGCTCGGACAAGAAAACTAAATTCGGAGTGAGACCACTGTCATGAGTCGGGTCACGAATAATCTGAGACAGGCCCATAGCTGCCATGGTAGCCATGAACTCCCGGGCTGCCTCCGAGGACCGCCCCAGGGACGGCATATTGAAATCCCCCAGAACCATAAGTCTGGGAAACTCCACTGCCAACCCTGAGACAGCCTCGAGCAGCTCAGGCAGGGAGGTTGCTACGCAGCAGGGAGGCTGGTACAGCAGCAACACTCCCAACTGTTCTCGTGAACCCAACTTGAAAAAC
This sequence comes from Charina bottae, assembly GCA_023362775.1. Taxonomy (NCBI): domain Eukaryota; kingdom Metazoa; phylum Chordata; class Lepidosauria; order Squamata; family Charinaidae; genus Charina; species Charina bottae. Next base: position 72,016 of record JALMGJ010000013.1, on the reverse strand, counting down.
AGGGTCTCACATCCGGTCACTTGTGGAGCAGCGCCCCTGAAGGCCACAAGGGACTCTCTGATGACCACTGCTACCCCTCCTCCCCTGCCCCGGTGTCTCGGCTGATGCCACACCCGAAACCCGGCTGGGCACATTTCCGAGAGGGCTACTCCCCCCTCTGGGCCCAGCCAGGTCTCGGTAATACACACCAGGTCAGCCCCTTCCTCTGTGATTAGATCACTTATAAGGGGGGCCTTGTTATTCACCGACCTGGCGTTCAGCAGCAGCAGTCGGAGACCGGAATTAAATGCATGTCATTTTCTCTAATTTTAGAAATTATTTTTTTCTCCCTCTCTTTTCTTAATTTATAAGCCAGCCATCTGTCTGGCTTATTTGCATTTTCAAAATTTTTCTGTTTACTATATTTCAATTTTTTTTCCATATCCTCTGTCATTAAAATTTGGACTTGAATTTGTAATAATTTGATTTGGTTTAATAAATATTCTTTATTGTTGTTATTTTGTAGTTCCTTTTCTTTTTCTTTAATTTGGTCCATAATTATCTGTAATTTTTTAATATTCTTTTTTTTTTGGTAACTATTTATTGATATAAAATGGCCTCTCATGTATGCCTTGCTTGCGTCGCATATTGTTTCTATTTTGACTTCTGTGTCTATGTTCCAAAGGAAAAACTCTTGCATTTTTTTTTAAGATCCAACAAATTTTGTTCATTTTTCAAAATATTTTCATTAAGTCTCCATCTAAAATTTCTGGACCCTGTTTTTATGTTAATTTGTACTGGGTTGTGGTCAGATAATGTTTTAGCCAGAATTGTAGACTCTTTAATTTTATTTTGTAACTTGTTTGACATCCATATCATATCCAATCTTGAAAATGATTTGTGTCTGTTTGAATAAAATGTATAGTCTCTTTCATTTTCATTTACTGTTCTCCATGCATCAATTAATGATAGATTTTTAACTATATTAAAGAATTCTTTTGGTAATTTACCATAATTTTTGTTTATTTGACTTTGAGTCTTCTTATCAATTTTTGGGTCTACAACTCCATTTAAGTCTCCCATCAATAACCAATTATTTTGTGTATATTCTGAAGAAATATTTAGTAATTCTTTATAAAAAAAATTTTGGTTTTTATTGGGAGCATATATACCCATTAACAGCATTTTAGAATTATATACTTCCGTCTCAATGATAATATATCTTCCATTTTCGTCTTCTTTAAGTAATTTAGGTTTCAAATATGGTTTTATGTATATTACTATTCCATTTTTTTGTTGTTGTTTGCTGTAATAAATTCTGTTCCTAATTTTCTATTTTTTAGATATTTTAGATCTGCTTTCCTAATATGTGTTTCTTGGAGACAAATTATATCTAATTTTAAACTATTTAATATTTAAAATGTACGTTTTCTTTTCACTGGTGAATTAAGTCCATTTATGTTCCATGTAATAATTCTTAGATCACTCATTTGTCAAAAGAGATGTAAATTCTTTAGTATTGGTGGTTTCTCTTTCTTTTGAATGCTGACTGTGGCTTGAATCATGTCAACTGGATCTTGAATCCAGTTGACATGATTCAAGCCACAGACTGTTCCACCTGGATGACTGAGAACCTTCATAGACATTTTGAATGCTGAGTTTTACTTTTTCCTTCCTGCCTCTGGTCTTTTGGTTGTGATATATCTTTCTCAAGTCTCTTCTGAAAATCTTTTGCTTTTAGAATTGAATTCAGCTTATATCTTTCACCTTTAAATGTTAAACTCACTCCTTCTGGAGTTTCCCATCTAAAATTTATATTATTTTTCACCAAAAGATCTGTCAAAAATCTGTACTCCTTTCTTCTTTTTAGTATTTTCACTGGTATTTCTTTAAAGATAAGGACATCTTTTCCTCTTATTTCAATTTTTTTATTATATGAAGCCCTTATTATAATATTTCTAGTTTTTTTTCTTGCAAATTCTACCAAGATGTCCCTAGGTTTGTTGTACATAGCTGCAAACTTTGAGTTGATTCTAAATATTCTTTCTATTTCCTCATCTAGTTTTTCTTCTTCGCATTCTATTAGATTGGCCAACATTGGAATAACAGTATCCCTTATATTATATTCTTTTTCTTCTGGTATCCCTCTCAATCTTATACAGTATTCTTTTTCTTTTAGTTCCAGTAATGTAATATGCTCTTCTTCTTTGTCCAAATTTTGTTCACAACATTCTATTCTTTTTTTCACTTCTCCTATATCACCCTTTAATTTTTCCTCTATTTGTCCTAATTTCAATTCTAATCTCTTTTCTAGCCCTTCTATTTTTTCTTCCAGAACTTTTGTTATGGTTTGGGTGATTGTTTGTGTGGTTTTAACTGTAAATTCTTCCATTATTGCTTTCAGCCATTCTCCTCCCCCAGGGTCTGAATTTTTTCTTCCTTGTTGTTCCTGTCTTCTCGTGGTCATACTCATTTCCAAAAAGTATACCAAATATTTAAAGAAGTAAAGAAGTAATATGAAAGGTATTTTTCTTTTTCGCCACTTTATCCACTCTTTACCCTTTAAACAAATTCTTAATTTAAGATATAAGTATATAGATAGTTATCTTTAACTTGTGATAGACTTATATTTAACTTCTCTGTAACTATATATATATATAAACAAATATATTTCTTAAATTATCTAACAAAAAGTGAAAATGAGGTTGTTATATTGCTATCTTTTACTTAACTTATACTTAACGAGTTTGAACACAGATATTATATTCTATAATTCTATTAAGGCAAAATGTCTTCTTCAACTAATTAATTAATTAAATATACCAGTCCAGATGTACATTCACTGTCTATTCACACTCTGGTGATTTTATATTTGCTCACCCTCCTTTTTACTTGCTTCTTCGTTCAGAACAATTTTCTTTTTCTTTTTTGTGGTTCTTTTAAGTAGTTTAGTAAAGTAGACAACGGCGCTTGTCTATTTCAAGACTCTCACCCGCAGAAACCGACTTTCGCTTTAGGCTTCTCAGCTTGATCTTTATCCACGAATCCACACCAGCACGCTGACAAGACAAGACAGCTTTGGATTCGTTTTTCTTCTCAAGCTTTCCGAAGCCGCCGAAGACTCCTTTCCTTCCGAAAGTGCCAATTCTCCCGCACTTTCTGGAGCCGCTTTTCGCTATTTCTTTTTAAAACGGCTTGGTTCTGCGCGATCTCGGATTTTTTTCTTCACGGAGCGTCTTCGTTTTAGCTCCAGCCGTCGTCCATCTTTACCGGAAGTCCACCATCTTTGTTTTTGATCATACCCATTTTTGCCTGGAATTTACCTCCGATGTTTCTAATTTTCTGGAAGAGGTCTCTTGTCCTTCCTATTCTATTGTCTTCTTCCACTTCCGCACATTGCTTGTTTAAAAATAATTCCTTATCTCTTCTGGCTAACCTCTGGAATTTTGCATTTAATTGGGTATATCTCCCCCTATCACTGTTGCCTTTTGCTTTCCTTCTTTCTTGGGCTATTTCCAGTGTCTCAGCAGACAGCCATCTTGCCTTCTTGGTTTTCTTTTTCTTTGGGACGTTTTTTGTTGCCGCCTCCTGAACAATGTTGCGAACTTCTGTCCATAGTTCTTCCGGGACCCTATCTACTAAATCTAGTCCCTTAAATCTATTCTTCACCTCCACTGCATATTCCTTAGGAATATTAGTGAGCTCATATCTAACTGATCTGTGGGTCTTCCCTATTCTCTTTAGTCTGATTCTAAATTTTGCAATAAGAAGTTTGTGATCTGAACTACAGTCAGCTCCAGGTCTTGTTTTTACCGACTGTATAGATGTCCGCCATCAACAGCAGCATGGTGATCTTAACGATCCTCCTTTAGATGATAAAAGGACTTAAAATAACATCTCAATATAACCATGACCTAGCCCCAGGTGTAAGGTCACACAGCTACCTAGAAACATATTTAGGATTCCCTTACTAACTTTGCTCAGACTGAAGAAGCTCCTTGGATAAGGAGTGAAACGTTTCCACTGAGAAAATAGAAATCCAGTTGACATGATTCAAGCTACATAGAGACACCATACATTTTCCTGCCCAACCCAGACTCAAAGATAATAATGTTCTGGTATAAAATGGACCAGTTCCACAGGAAACAGAAAGGGGTTCTGGCATAGGTACAGACGAGGATGAAGGGCAAATTCCTCACCAGAGGGCCCGTGCAATTTGTTGACAAGCAGGCAGGGGCCTGTTAAAGAAACGTTCACACTTATTTTGAAAAAATTGTTCAAAAGCATTAAAAGCAGAGGGGTAGCATGGAAACATTTCAGGGCGAGACTGGTACTGTTTGGCCCACCAAATAGGATCAACCCTGAGGGATCCATCACATCTCCCCTGGAATCTCCCTACACTCCAGGTCCAAAGTATTGGAGGACTCTGGCTGTGCAGGTGATAATCCGGATTCCACCTCCCCATGTTCTGAAAACAAATATTTTTCCCACCAATTCCCATAGTGGATTTGAATCAAGAACAGCAGAAGATAAATCAATATTGACAAATGAGGAGGCCTCATGACTAGAAGGCCTCATGATGTAGTTCCAGGTTCCAGGGTTAATCTTCACCTGTACCCCCACCTGCGTCCGGAGAGGTGGCGGGTAGAGGAGTTGATTGAAGGTTCTCTAAATCAGATGGGCTGCCAGTTACGTACTTTGGCAAGTCTCAATTTCAGTCCTTCCAGTGAAGTACTCTGCCAAATCTCAGGTGGTTTTTCGACTCTCTTGATTCTGGATCCGTGCATCCACGCCTTGATTCCTTCAACTTTCACAGCAGTTGGGGTACTCAGCAAAACTTGTCGGGACCACTTGGGATCAGTGCAAGTTGGAAGCAACTCCTTCACTCAAACCCACTGGCCTGGCTTAGCCAGAGGTGGCAAATCAGGAGCTGGAGGCAGAGCTTCATGGACCTGTTGAGAAATGGAGGACAAGACATGCGCCAGTTTCTGCAGATATTTAGTAATGTTGCTCTCCCCAACATAGGAGTCCTGAATAGTCATGGCCACAAAAGGTCTCCCATACAACATTTCAAATGGGGACAAGCCTAATTTTCCTCTTGACAAAGTTTGGCTAGCTGAGTCTTTAAGGTTCTGTTCATTTGTTCTACTTTTGCAGAAGACTGAGGCCTGTAACTAGAATGCAGATGCCAAGGTATTTCCAGGTATTTACTAACTTGTTGGGTGACTTCAGAGGTAAAATGTCAGCCATTATCTGATTCCAAGCCACTAGGTAGGCTGAACCTAGGGATGTTGACCTCTACCAGCACTTTCACAACCTCTGAGGCTTGCTGAGAGGTAGTAGGGATGGCTTCTGGCCACCCAGTGAACAAACCCACAAAGACAAGCAAATTGTTTTTTATGCCTTTCTTAGTCAATTCAGTAAAGTCCACTTGCCACGCTTCCCCAGGATATCGGGCTGTACGAAGATGGCCAGGGGGAATTGGCTTACCCCCTCTAGGGTTATTCCTTTGGCAAATATCACATTGAGCAACAACAAGTTTACATAAAGTTCTTAAGTTGTAGTTGCTATAGTTGGTAGAAAGCCATTTATATAAAGGTTTTGGTCCATTATGAGACATCCAATGGCTACGCTTAACGACCATCCACAGTATCTGATGGGGGAGTTGAACTTTTCCCTCAATTACCCACCATCCCTCTTGCCAATGTCCCTTTGGGTCTAATTGATCATGGTCATCATAAAGGGCAGGCATGGTAGCTTGTGGATCTATTGGAATAAGGGAAAGGAGTCTTGCATCAATCTTAAAGTCCTTTACCCAGCCTTCTTTAGCAGCTCTCTTTGCCCAATAATCAGCAGCATGATTTCCTCGGGAAACTTCATCCCGATCTGTCTGATGGCTCCTACAGTGAACAATGGCTAACTCTGCTGGCTCTCAGACTGCTCCCACAAGTTCTTCGAGCAGTGGTTTCATTTTTAGGGCTTTGCCATCAGTCCCTGTGTATCCTCTTGCTTTCCATAGGGCTGAGTGGGTGTGAGCAGCCAAAAATGCATATGTACTGTCCGTGAAGATGTTTGCCCTATATCCCTTAGCCATATGACAGGCTTCAATTAGGGCCAGCAGTTCTGCAGCTTGTGCTGACCAATGTGAAGGGAGTTTTCGGAGTAGTACGGGGCCATCTATAGTAATAATGGCCAGCCCAGTAAATCTCTGTCCATTCTCTATAAAAGAAGACCCATCAGTCCAAAAATGGACATCAGCGGCCTCTAGTGGCTCAGCACGTAAATCAGCTCGAATGCCCACTATAGATTCCAAAACTCCCAAACAGTCATGTGGGGTATCTTCATCGGGGTGGGGGGAGGCAACAAGGTAGCTGGATTCAGTTTCACACACCTATGCAACTTTATTGACTCATTTTCTAAAATTTGACTGACATATTTGGATAAGCGAGAGGTGGTAGCCCATGCTGGCATTTTTTGTTCCAACAGAGTTTGGACAGCATGGGGGGTATACACATCCATCAAAGCCCCTAGGTTGAACTTAGTGGCTTCCTGGATGAGCAAAGCAGTGGCAGCCACAGACCAAAGACATGAGGGCCAACCTCTAGCTACAGGGTCCAGGCTTTTTGATAAGTAGGCTACAGGCACCCTTTCAGGTCCCAATTTCTGCAGTAAAACTCCAATGGAGCATCCTTTCTTTTCACTAACAAAGAGTTCAAATCCTTTTTGCTGATCAGGCAGAGCCAAGGCAGTAGCAGCTGCCAAACAGTCTTTAAGGGTTTTCCAAGCTCTCTTATGTTCTCCTGTCCACTCCCAGGCTACGTCCTTCTGTGTGAGTTGATAAAGGGGTTTGGCTATCACAGAATATGAGGGAATCCACAGACGAACATATCCTGTAATCCCTAAAAAAGTCTGTAATTATTTCACATTGCAAAGCATTGGGAGTGCAATAATGGCACTAAGGCGACTCTGATGAAGGAGCCGTCGTCCTTTTCTTAAAACAAAACCTAGATATTGAACTTCTTGGGTGACCCATTGCACCTTTTTCTTTGAAACAGTATATCCTTTAAGGGCCAAAAGGTTCAAGAGAGAAATAGAGGCTGAAACAACTGCCTCATGGGTTGTTCCTGCAAGCAATAAATCATCAACATATTGCAGTAAAGATGCCTGGCTTGAATCAACGTCTTTTAGATCATGTGCCAGGGCTGCTGCAAAAGCAGTGGGGCTATTCCGGTAGCCTTGAGGGAGACGGGTCCAAGTAAGTTGACACTTAATTCTCATAATTGGGTCTTCCCATTCAAAGGCAAAATAAGGCTGACATTCCTTGGCAAGGGGAATACAGAAGAATGCATCCTTTAAATCAATGACTGAATACCACGTTTGTTCACTTGAAAGGGTGGTTAACAAGCTGTAGGGGTTAGCCACAACTGGGCGAAGTGGTTGAATTCTTTCATTCACTTCACAAAGGTCTTGAACAAATCTCCATGTTCCATCTGATTTGGGCACAGGAAAAATAGGCGTGGACCAGGGGGACTCAAGAGGAACTAAAAGACCCATATTCAAAAACAAATTAATTTGCCCACTTATTCCTAGGCGAGCCTCTCTTTTTATATCATATTGCCTGATAGCCACAGGTCGTGCTTCAGGAATTAGCTGAGGGATGGCAAAAAGAGCTAATCCAGGCCGTCCTTGATACCAGACAAATGGATTTATTCTGGTATCCTCAAAATCTGGAGGAGACTCAGGGTCGGTCAGGAAGCAGACATAAGCTGATAAGAACAGATACTACACTTGATCTTAGCCAAAAGCCCGAGAAGCAAAAATGTATAAATTATTGTTAAAAGGAGAAATGGTAGAGGAACAAGTCAAAGATTGTATTGGGCAAAAAATATCGGACATAATATACAAATGCAGCAATGGGAAGATATGTGGAATAAAGGGTTAAAATTTACTTTGTGCTATAACTTGAAGGAAAACTTTTATAAGATGATGTATAGATGGTATATGACCCCACAAAAACTTGCTAAAATGTATGGGAATGTTTCCAACTTGTGTTGGAAACGTAAAAAAAAAGAGGGGTCTTTTTACCATATGTGGTGGACTTGTGAAATTGCAAAGAAGTTTTGGACTCAGATACATTCATTAATGCAAAATATTTTACAAATTCGAGTCCCATTTAAACCGGAATTATTTTTATTGGGAATATGGGAAGAACAAATGGGAAAACAATTTGTAAGAATTATGCAATATATGATTACTGCAGCACGACTTGTATATGCGCAAAATTGGAAAAAACAGATTTTACCTACGATACAAGATTGGATGTTAAAATTGATGGACATGGCAGAAAATGATAAATTGACATGCTTATTAAAAGAAAACTCAAATTGTTACTATCTTCAAGAATGGAAACCATTAATGGACTATTTGCAACATGCAGGTGGAGAAAAGCTTACCTGGGGTTTTGAAGATTAAAATATATATAAATTGATATATTAGACAGGAAATCTTTTTGTATGTTATATATAGAGCTAGCATGTAAGAAAACTCTTTTTTTAATTACTAAGACCAGAGATAAATCGGAAGTTGACTATTCTATGCTTTATCTTTTTTCTTTTTTTCTTTACTTTTCTATACACTTTTACTTCTTTCTTTGATTTGTATTTCTATTTCTTTTTCATTTTCACCCTTTTAACTATATATATTTAAAACTTTAATAAAATTTTGGGGGAAAAAAGGAAGCAGACATAAGCAAGGTCAGGAGAAAAATGCAGTTTTAACCTATCCCGACCACACTGTTAGGATCTGAGAAACCATGGGCCACAGACCTTGGCCTGGAAAACACCCTGCTCTAGTGTTTCCCATAGTGCAACGCTGCTAGAACTCCACTGAACCAAAGATTACGCTTGAACCAAAAGAGTGTTAACCCAGGGATGACCCTGAGAGGGGTTTTGCCTCAGCAAAGCCCCAAAGAATTCTGCATAGCAATATTAGGTGCTATAAAGTAACTCTACCTCTCTTTAGAATGCATACCAGCTTGGGGCTCTCCCTACCTGGTCAATGTCTTCCTCCTGACAAGCTAACATGTTTACCTGACTTCCTTGTAATAAATCCTTTGTTCTATCCTCCCCAAGATGTGAATATCCAAAGACTTGACTTTATGGCTCTGACCTCTGTAATTTAGTATGCTTGTATAACCCAATGTCCCTGTAAGTGTTACTGTTATCTCTGTAAGATGCAAGTGCCCCCGGACAGTGCCCATAGAACAATGGTGTGAATGTTCACAAGATTCCATCCCTTGCAACTATGTTGATGACCCACGTCACCCCTTGACCTGGTGAATCCCAGAATCCTTCAGCTCTGGGAGGGACCCTGGCCCCCAAGAACTAACCAATCCCAGGGAATGGTCAGAGGACACCTCACCCACATATGGGCATACCATCATCATCCTCACTTCCTGCTTGTATTCTCTGTATAAAAGCTTGTGTCTCACTGTACTCGGGATGGCTGCTCCACTCAGAGGTCACCTGCATGTGACACCTGTGGGACTGCCATCCAGCAACCTTGCTTGGCGCCAAATAAATTTGCTGTTGTCCGTTCCTAAAGTCTCTGTTGTGTACTTGGCTTATTCTGGAAGGTGCATGGTAAGTTTTGGTGCCTAACATTTGGTGCATTGGCCGGGAATCGGGGAGTACCTGTGATCCCCCTAAAAGGGAAGCAGACTCTCTGAACCAGCCTGTCAGGGAAAAGCAGCTTTGAGGTAAGGCAACGCCACGAGCGCTCCCGGACCTGTGTTTTTTTCCGGTGGCTTTCTCCTGCCTCTCAGCTGCCAGACTCTGTACAGCAAAGAACCCTAAAAACTGCCTGCAACCGAGACTTTGAAAACGGACCCTTCGTCAGGACTGAGAAGTCAGGACTGCAAAAGAATCGCCAACGTTGGTGAGTACGACTTTTCTTAAGGGGGAGTGCTGTTTGTGTGTGTATATGTGAGCCGTGGTATTTCCTCACAAGGAGGTAGCCACGAAGTGTCTGTGGAGGCCCTTTTGGGGTCTCAGGGAGATCCTTGTCGCAGTTCCCAGAAGCCCGACTTAATTGGGCATCTAGACTGAGTTTTGGCTAGCTGGGTCGGCATTGATCGTGCGTTTGAAAAGAATGTTTGGTGATCCCTTGTGAAAACTCCATATCAAAGGATCCCTGTTGAAGAAACTCTGAAGTGAAACACGAAATTCTGTATTGGGAAAAAGAAACACTGTCTTGAAAAGACTTGAGGCCCAGAGAGAGCCGGAAATTCTGAAAACACTAGCTAGCTTGGTTTTGGGTGCAGGAGCTCGTAGAGGGAGGACAGGTGCACGTCCCGGTTGCGATAGGATATAGTCAGGCTCCATTGGACCGAGAAAATCCTGAGAGTTCCTGCGGGTCTGGAGGACCCCGGTGGGTCTGGAGGGCCCCTTGCGGCCGGAGTGGCCGATTTCCCCGTTTGTTTGTTTGTTTCCTCTGCTGATCGCCTTGGTGGTGGCAGACACCCAAAGCTTTCCTCTGACCAAAGAGATTATCGAGGTTGGGGGTTCAACCTCGTCCTCTGCGGAACGAAACCTAGACTCTCCCCCACTTCAAGGCGTGCCCCGGGCGGCGGCGCCACAAGACCTGGCAGGTCTTGCCGCAATGCTCCCTGGGACGCCCCTTCCTCAAGTGAGAACAACTCTCTCCACCGCCCTAGGCAAGCCTTCGGGCTGCGGCGTCGAAAGACCTGGCAAGTCTTTCGGTGACGCTCCCTAGAAAGGCCCCTTCCGGCGGAACCTTTCTCCCTAAGAGCGAACCATCTGCAGAACTCAAAACAACAGCCTTTAAAAGTTACGCCAGCGTCTGCTGGGAGGCTGCCCAATAGCGACCTTTAAAAGTTAAGCCAGCGCCTGCTGGGAGGTTGCGGGGGAACACGACCTTAAATTTATCCGCACAGCAAGTCCAGTGCCTGCTGGAGGTCTAATAAAACCGGACCTTAAATTTGCTACCGGCTAAGTCCAGCGCCTGCTGGAGGCTCTGTTCCTGGCAAAAGAGAATCTGACTCGCTCCCCTCACACACACCGTCTCCTGGACTGTCCCCTTTTAGCTTTCTGCTGCCGGACATCGGAAATTTTCATAGCCATGCGAAGACTAACCCATCAACGAGGGCAGGAAATAAGGGAAGTCCCACTCCTCTCCGCTGTGTCTTGAAACATTGGAGTCTTCTCAAACCAAAAGCGGGTTGCATGACCCCCCAAAAGTCAAGACTCCAGGCCTTTTGTGCAGAAATTGGCCCTTTTACCCGCCCTTTTGCGGAAGAAATTAGCCACTAGATGGGTCACTGGACCCTGAGTATCTTAAAGTTTTTTCCAAACTTTCTGGCGGGCCAAGAGAGAGAAGAACAGATTTATGTCAGACTTACATTAATCTCACTAGCCGAGCAGATTTACTGAAACAAAGTGGCATTTTTGTCCCTGACAAGCTGCTCTTAGCCGCACCTCCCTCCCACCACCAACAGAGGAGGGGGAGGAGGATGGCGTCTCTCAACCCCTGCTAACAAAGTGAAATTAAAGGTCCCAGAAGTCTGGAGATAATTGCAAAACTCACCACCAGCTATCTCAAAAAGGGGCAGCTTTAAATGCCTCATTCAGTTTGTCCTCTGTTTAAATGTGTGAGTTAAGTTATAAAGCAAAGGTGTGAAATTGTGTGGGTCTGTCCCTTTGGAGGACAGGAAGGCCTGGCGTGCTATGGTCCATGAGGTCACGAAGAGTCGGACACGACTAAACGACTGAACAACAACAACAAGTCCCTTTGGAATGCTTGGGAAGTAAGTACGAAAGCCTTTTCCCCTCCCCATTGTTCAGCTGTCTCCTGACTCTTGTCTGTTTAGCTTTATGGCAAGATTTGCCAGTCAACAGCTTCGTTCACTCATTTTTAAGTGTCTCTTCTAGCTTGTACTCTGTATGGTTTGAATGCATATTACAAGTTGAAAGGTGTTTTTCCTGTGTGTGTGTGCGTGGCTGTCTAGGCTCTGCCTTTCCACCTTCCAATGATTGCCTTCTGTCTGCTACTCAAATGCTTGTGGGGGAAAGACAAGGGGGAGAAAGAAACAGAGAAAGTGAGAAGACAAGGGGGAGAAAAATAGCCCACAAGGGCTCTGCCTCCCTGACAAAGACAGACACTAGGGAAGAGGAGAGAGAAAGAGAGAGTGAAAAGGAGAGGGGGGAGAGAAAAAAGCCCACAAGAGCTCTGCCTCCTTGATAAACTAAAATATTGAGAAGAATATGGAAATGGCTTAAGTAAGCATTTAGATAGAACTGGGAATTTTCCGGAAGATGGGCGAGGAGACAGGGGAAAAGGCAAGGATTTTCTGATGCACAAGGGGTTTATAATGAACCAGCTAAACACTGAACCCCTTCATTAAAATCTTAACTGAGTCTTAGCTTATGACTGTGTGTTTGTGTGTGTGTGTTTTCAGTTCATTGAACTGTGTGGTGTGTGAATAGCAGAAAGACAGAAGAAATTTTTCCCTTTTTGAAATTTTTTTCCTATAATGGAGCCTCCATGGATTGGCATAGTCTATCTGATGGTTTTGTTTTGTGTCTATTTGGAAATTTTTTATTGCACAAGCAGTCTACACATTAAAATACATTGTGCCAATGCTCAGGTTGCTTTATTTTAGCCTTTAGGCTCGTTTTTGAAAATTAATTGGACATTTTACAATGCTATGTGTCAATGTTTTTACTTAACATGGCTGTGCTATTTGGTCACAGAGATGATTGCCAATGTTTTATTGCCCTTCAATTTTTATTTGGGATATTCAGCATGGTTTTTAAATTCTTTGCCTGCTGGTAACAGTTCTAAGTCCCTGCATGCTTTATCTCACACATCAAAAAGTTGCTGGTAGCCCCAGCAACTGCAGGATACACCCCCTACCAACCAGGTTGCTTAAGAGATAAGCATAAACCCTAAAGTTTTGTTTTCATTGGTTTTGTTTTTGGCTTTTGTTTATTTGGCTTTTTCAAAGCTCCTGATTTTTATGTACTCAGTCATACATCACTGAGACGATCTAGTGGTTGTCTGCACAAGTTTTGTTCTTTCTGCAACAACGCCAACCTTGGCAGGTAGACCAACCAGTGCCCCATTCCAGTGAGGTCTGCCACAAAAATACAGGACCCAAAAAGCCATCTTGCCAAATTGTGCCATGACACCAATCTTCCCTGGCCCAAAGTCCTACCTCTGGCGCTCACCCTTATTCATGCCATGCCAGGGAGAAAACTGGGACTGTCTCCCTTTCCAATGATGTATGGCCACCTGTTTGTTGCCTATCCAGTCACTTCTGCCAAGGAGAGAGAACTTAATCTCTCTGCGTACTTGCAGTTTCTGGCGCGTATTTTGCCTTCTATCTCCAAACAGGGCAGCAACACTTTGCCTCCAGCTCCGGACCAGCCACCCCCTTGCTGAGATAGGTTCATGGGTCCGGGTATAAGAACTTAGCCCACTCTGCACCGAGCCACGCTGGTCACCGAGCCTGCTCACCACCCCCACAGCTGTAAAAGTCGAAGGTATCCAAGCCTGGGTCCAGGCTTCCAGAATCAACAAAGTGATCTGTTCTCCAGCTGCCTGGCAAAGCAAAGCCCTTACCACACTCAAAATTAAACTCTCCCACATACAATCCCCTGCTGACCTTGCCTCCCTCATCGCCAGCTCTCTGCCCACTGTTCCACCGGGAGAGAACAGTGGCACAGAGGAAAATTCCGAAAAACAAGGCTCTCTGCTCTCTGCCCCACCGGAAGTGGGTGGAGACACAGACGAAGATCTTCAGGACTACACAACCCCTCTGCTTCCTGTCTCTCCCGGAGGCAGACGGGAACACAGGTGAAGACTATACCCAGGAGGACATCTAAGATCATCATTTCACTGTGGTTGCCAATGTTGTTTTAATGTAGGTTGCAAAGCTTTTTTTGCTAAGCTCTCTTTCAGGCTGAATACCACAGACGCCGGACCAGGCAACCACAGATAACAGCTGCTACTGGACAAAAGCTGCCAAGTATTTTTCCTGATTACTTCTCCCTGCCTCTCCTCTCTGCCTCTTTTCCGATTAGTATAAATAAAAATGGGGGGAAGAGGGGGAAGAACTTGGTGGGGAAAATGAAAATGTGCTCCTTTAAAAACTTTAAAACTTTTCTTCTGGGGCTCCTAGGGGTCTATACAATTCTAGCACACACCCTTACCCACCGGACTCTCACATGCAAGCCTGCTAGCCCTGATTACATTGAGCAGACCCTTACCTCTGCTTACAAATTACTGAAGCCATTCCAGCCAGCCCCTGTGTTTGGGCCAGTTCTAGAATTGTGCTAAACCACAAAACTCCTCCTGCCTTTAAGGAAGGGGAACATCCAGATAGCCACCTGTACTCAGATTTTGAGTCACGGCTTAAGACCTTGGGATTGAATCCATCTATCCCTATCTTTAGCCCAGTGGCGTCTCTCGTCCCCTTAATTGGCTCTGCTCCTTTGTGTGTTACTAGAACGCAACCCAAGGGAGGGGTTAGGCTTGGGAAAACTCCAACAACATCAATGCCTAGCGAAGGTCGTCATCACTGCCTCTGATACTTTCGAGGACTCTTTTATAAATCCTCCATTGTTCTCAGCAGCTGCTGGGAGATATCGGGTTAAAGTAACTTTTTCAGCCCGGCCCACAGTTTCTATCTCTGGGGAAGAGAAGGAGGGACCCGCATGTAACTCGGCAGCGAAGCTTCCATTAGCTGCCTCTCCACAGGGACCTCTGCTTCCTCCATGGCTTGGGCTACCCACTGATACCAAAGGCTCAATGCCAGCATGGCTTGGTCTGAAAAATGACCAAGGTATTCCTTGTGCTCCCTTGCCCTACGCTAAAGGGAACACCTCTGACTATTTTGTTTTTCCTTCTATCCCTATAGTCAAGGGTCCATCCCATCTTAACACCGCCCTACAGCCCCTCACGGGGATGTTTCTAGCAGGGTCAATTGGGGACTGGAACCCATGGAAAAGGGAGAAACCTATCTTTTCTATTGACTTAGGCATCTGCCTTGAACAGGGTATGTTTTTCCTCTGTGGAACTAACGCCTATCTCTGTTTACATGCTAACTGGACAGGCACTTGCTCTCTTGTCCATCTTCTACCTCAAATCTCTATCCTTCCCAAGGGGGAAACACCTCCTGTACCACTTACTTCTCATGTACAGAAGCGTGCCATCTTTCTCATTCCCCTCCTAGTTGCCCTAGGGGTGACAGCCGGCGTTACCACCGGAGTGGCCGGCATTGCTGATGCCGAGGTAAGATTCCATCAGCTATCGCAAGAATTCCAAGATAGCTTAAATAAGATTGCGCAAAGCCTCGCAAATGTTCAGGACCAGCTGGACTCTTTGGCATCTGTAGTTATGCAAAATCAAGAAGGCTTGAACCTTATCACTGCTGAAAAGGGGGGCCTTTGTGCCTTCCTCCATGAAGAATGCTGCTTTTATATGAATAAATCTGGCTTAGTCAGGGAAGCTGTCCAGGACTTAAAAGACCAGGCCACCCGGCTGGGTGCCCAGGCTTCCTGGGACACAGACTCAGGCCAACTTTTCTCATGGATCCCAGGGGCAGCCTGGATCAAACAACTTGTATTTATCTTTGTCTGCGGCCTAACTGCACTTGCTGTTCTACCCTGCATTGTTCCCTTAGTTCGTAGGATTGTATTGTCCTCCCTCAAAGGGTTGACTGTGGTTACCCACACTGAAGGGAAACCTGCAAGACTGTTAACACTCCATCCAGTCTCTAAGCTAGGCAAAAAGCATTTTGCCATTAAAAACAAAAAGGGAGGAATGTTAGGATCTGAGAAACCATGGGCCACAGACCTTGGCCTGGAAAACACCCTGCTCTAGTGTTTCCCATAGTGCAACGCTGCTAGAACTCCACTGAACCAAAGATTACGCTTGAACCAAAAGAGTGTTAACCCAGGGATGACCCTGAGAATTCTGCATAGCAATATTAGGTGCTATAAAGTAACTCTACCTCTCTTTAGAATGCATACCAGCTTGGGGCTCTCCCTACCTGGTCAATGTCTTCCTCCTGACAAGCAAACATGTTTACCTGACTTCCTTGTAATAAATCCTTTGTTCTATCCTCCCCAAGATGTGAATATCCAAAGACATGACTTTATGGCTCTGACCTCTGTAATTTAGTATGCTTGTATAACCCAATGTCCCTGTAAGTGTTACTGTTATCTCTGTAAGATGCAAGTGCCCCCGGACAGTGCCCATAGAACAATGGTGTGAATGTTCACAAGATCCCATCCCTTGCAACTATGTTGATGACCCACGTCACCCCTTGACCTGGTGAATCCCAGAATCCTTCAGCTCTGGGAGGGACCCTGGCCCCCAAGAACTAACCAATCCCAGGGAATGGTCAGAGGACACCTCACCCACATATGGGCATACCATCATCATCCTCACTTCCTGCTTGTATTCTCTGTATAAAAGCTTGTGTCTCACTGTACTCGGGATGGCTGCTCCACTCAGAGGTCACCTGCACGTGACACCTGTGGGACTGCCATCCAGCAACCTTGCTTGGCGCCAAATAAATTTGCTGTTGTCCGTTCCCAAAGTCTCTGTTGTGTACTTGGCTTATTCTGGAAGGTGCATGGTAAGTTTTGGTGCCTAACACCACTTTATGGAAGCTCCTAATTTTCCTAGGAGATCCTGGCCCAACAGATTAACTGGGCATTGGGGTATTACTAAAAATGAATGTTCCAAGGTTGGTCCCTTTGGAATTTGAAGGCTCTGACTCACAGGGACTCTCTCCTCTTTCCCAGTAGCTCCAATTACAGAGGTGGAGAGAGTCTCTAAGCAAGGAATAGTTGCATTGTTTAAAACACTGTAAGTTGCTCCGGTATCTATCAGAAAAGAAAAGTTCTGGTCTCCCACTTTTAACTCCACCAGAGGGTCGGGAGAAGAAAAAATTCCTCTGGAGCCCCTTCAGTAATCTTCAGGGTAAAATTCAGGGGCTTGAGCATTCGTGACAGGGAGAAGTGGCTGCCGTCTGGGGGGAGGGAATGAACTGGGATGAAAATTTTGGCATTCCCTCCCTCCCCGGCCACGTCCTCTGCCTCTGGAATCAGTCCCAAGGGGACATTCATTTCGCCAATGGCCAAATTGCTTGCAACGGGCACATTGATTCCGTTGGAGTCTGTCTTGGCCTCGAGGCTCAGAGCCCAAAGCCCTCCCTTTACTTTGAGGGTGAACAATAGCCAGAGCTAACAGAGATCATTTTCCTATCTTCTTTTTTCTCCTCCTCCACATCTCTTTGAGAGAAAACATTAAAAGCAGTCTGCAAAAGTGTTTCGATATGAACCGTGGTGTCAAGCTTCTGAAGTTTTTTCCGGATATCAGGAGCACTTTGTCCCACAAAAGTTACTTTTAAAAGAACCTCATTGGCTGGGCTTTCTGGGTCGAGATCAGTAAATCTCCTAAAAGCATCTTTTAAACGGCTGAAAAAATCAGAGGGCGACTCTTTGGGCTCTTGCATAACTTGGTGAACATGATGGAAGTTTACACTTTTTGGTATGCCCCCCTTCAGTCCCTGGACAATGGCTTCTCGAACCCGTGCCAGAATTAAGCGGCCATTGTCTGTATCGGGGTCAACTTCATAGGTAGGCACGAAGGCATCATTAGCATCTGGCCAAGAGCCAGGCAGGTCACCGTCTTGGAGACCCTGAGTCCTTGCAACCACATACGAATTGTGAGCAACTTTTAAAACCTGTCTTCGCTCTTCTGTTGATAAAAAAGCTGACAAAAGAGTAAAGAGGTCCGGGACCGTAGGTTTGCGAGTTGAAATGATCCTCTGTACTAATTCCACTTATTGCTGAGATGACTCTCGATACGGGGGCAGACCTTCTTTCCAATTAAATAAATCACTGGTGGTGAATGGAGTGTGAACATAGGCAAGGTGATCCCCCATAGGAACTTGTTGGAGCGGAGCCAATAAGTGTGATGGTCCTGCCTCTGCCTCAGGTCCATAGGGGACACCTGAACGGGTATGGGCTGGACTTGAAGCCTCAACTTTAATCTGCAGTGATGTTGGAAGAATCACCTGGCTGCCTGAAGGGCTGACAGGAGCAGGCGGAGATGGAGGTGGAGGCAATGGGGGAGGTGAGCTTTGATTTAAATAGGAGGTGGAAAGTCATCCTTCTCTTGTTCTGTCTTTATTCTTCTGGGTGTCTCCTTTTTTTCAGAATGCTGAAGGGAGCACAGCCTGGATATTCCAAAGAGGCCACATAAGTTCCTAATGTCCTGCCTCACGTATAGATTGAAAAAGAAGCCAGTATATAATTTTTCTTCAAAACGGCTGGTCTTCGCTAAGAAGTTTGTGAACTTGTTAATAAAAGAGCCATCCACAGTGCCCTCTGGTGGCCAAAATCCTTCCTGTGGGTCTATAACATAATTTGGCCATACAAAATTGCAGAAGTGTTTCATTTTAGTCTTTTTAAACGTGATTTTCTCTGTCACTCTTGGTTTCAATGTATCCCAGTGGATTAAAACACACTGTAAAGGAGTACATGGCTTACTTTCTTCAACTTTTCCTTTTAGTTGACTGTGTTTATTGCCCATGGTCCCTAGGGATTTTTTGGAGTCTTCTGACTCGGGGTGTGATCAATCACCCTCCCGTCACAGGGAGCCAAATTACTTTTTCTTTATTCTTTGTTGCCTACAGTGGATTCTTAGGGATTTCTCAGGGTTTTTACTTCGACCTCGGGGTTAGTAATTTTTCACTACCCTCCCATGTGCAGGAACCACTAAACTTCAAGGGAATATTTATTCCAACACACAATCACTCTTCCGCATGACCTTCACAAGGCCAATCCCCTCACGGGGGGGGGGGGGGTATGAAAACGCAGTTCCGGTCTCAACACACTCATTTCACAGCAAATCGCTAGTGGAAATTTCTGTGTCTCATTCAGACACACACAAGGCAACACTCCCCTCCTAAGAAAACTATACTCACCGGTTCCTTCCTTTTTCTTAAGCTTCCCAATTCCCTATGCTCGAAGCCTCTTATGGAGGGCATTCAGGTCCGGCTGGAATCGGAGTCTGCCAACGCCTAGGTCCAATCAAGGTCACTGGGAAATCTCCGGGAGCGCTCTTGACGTTGATGGTTCCTCACGCCGGTTTCTTCCATCCACCATATAGAAGGCCACAGCACCTCAAAGGGGTCCAGTCCCGTGGGGCCAATGATGGCCACCCCAAAGGAACAAAGCCTTCAGGTCCCTGTTCCGGGCGCCACGAGATGTAAGGCTCAGATCTCACCCAAGTTTCAGATTCCCAAAATAGAAGCTTGAGCCGAGGCTTGGATTCAAAGTAAACAGCATTTATTTTGGCCAAGACAAAAGGCTGAGTGATTCTCTCCAGACACTGCAACAATGAGCATCAGCAAAGAGAACACACACACACACACATTACAATAGCAGAGATTATATAGAGTTTGCAAAGCTGGTAAAGAACATGAATGAACTCTGTCCCAGTTACAGGCCAAAGCTTCAGTATCTGCAATTCTAGCTATCTGTCTCCTAGAATGTTAAACAAGCCTTGTTCCATGTTATCTAGACGAACTCTCCACTAGAAGACAGCAACAAGGTCTTTAAACCTCCTTTCACCTAATTTCTTTTAGCAAGCAATTTTCAAAAGCAGAATGGCGATAGTTAAGTTAATCCTTTCACTCCTTTTAAATCCTACAGCTTGTAGTGCATTATCTAAACATTGATTCCAGTTTCTGGCTGACTGTTTCAACCCATATATTGCCTTCTTAAGTTTGTAAACCATGCCTGGCTTACTATTCTCATATCCAGGTGCCTCAATCATAAAAAATAGTTTCTTTGAGGTCTGCATTTAAATATGCCGTGGTAATATCGAAATGATTTACCTCTAAGTTTCTCATTGCTGCTACTTTTAAAGCTAACCTTACACTTTCAGATGTAACTGTGGGAGCAAATGTTTCAGAATAATCAAGATTCTTTCTCTGTGAATAACCTTGGGCAACTAACCGAGCCTTGTATTTCACATTTCCAGATAACAAAGTCTTTATTTTATATACCCACCTGCAACCAACAGCTTTTTGACCTTCAGGCAAATGTGTGGATTGTAAAACATTATTATCTGCCATGGATTGCATTTCCTCATCCATGGCACTATACCATTTATCAGCCTCTGTTTTAGGCAATTTCAATACATCCTGAAAAATTTGTGGTTCACAGTTTACATATCAAACCTTTACTTCCCCTACAGTAAAATGCTCTGGCAGCTTGTTTTTTGTCATCCTTTCAGAACGACTGGGTATGAAACTGTCAGAGGGCGCGAGGATGTGGAGCGGCCTGCTTCTCTCCTAGGCACCAGTGATCCAAGTACTATGCAGTAAATAGACTCCAAACAGAAGTTATATCAAATATCCTATTTACTTTATATACATACGTATTTACAGATCACTTCCACAGGTAACAAATGATACACCATCAACGATACAGCTTTCACGAGGTAAATGGGAATAAAATGGAATACAGAATATCTCTGCTTATATAGTCAAACTGACCAATCACATTATAGGTCAATCTCGTTAACTACCACACCCAACTTAACTCTAAGCACCTGTTGAATGAGTCACACATGACACATCATTCCTACAACAATGGCTGCTAATTGGGTGACTGTGCAGAATATTTCACCTTTTACCTAGAAATCAAGCCTCTCTGTATAATTTATATCTAGAAGTAAATTCCTGGGTTTATCAAACCCCAACAGAAACTGCTTGTTTGCCTCTCCTCTCTCTCTACCTTTGGAGAAAACTGTGATATTATTTCTGCACGTCTCGGAGTGAACATTTCTTCCTCCCCCTCCTCTCTCTCAACCTTTGGAGATGGAGTTTCTGCTCTCTGAGCAGAACTATTAAAGCTACTCCCCGAGAGCTGCTCATCATATTCTGTATGTTCCCTATCTATTGGCAATAATACTTCAGTATTTGCATGAACCTTTTTCCACCCATCGTGTTCAGCAAATTCAGCTGATCTTGAGATCACCACTCTCCCATCGTTAAGTGTAAACCTATATGCTTTAGACCCAGGCTGATAACCTATAAATCTAAGCTTCATTGCTTTAGGCTGTCCTTTTCGTCTCTGCCCCTTAGGTATATGTACCCAAGCATTGCAGCCGAACACTCTCATGTGTGATAAACTGGCCGCCTATTAAACAGCAACCGATATGGAGTTGTATTCACCACAGAACTCCACACCTTATTATTTATGTAGTTAGCTGTTAAGATAGCTTCCCCCAAAAAAATGTTTAGGCAATCCTAAACAATCCTAAACCATCATATGTAACAAGCCTATGCATGATAACTTTGTCCATTTGCTACATAGACGGATGGGCCATGCTAATTTCAGAGCCCTGGCCAAATTGCCTGAAGTGAGTGAGGGGTTAAATGTAAAAGCATGTAACAAATATCTGGATTGCTCTGTGTGTAAAATGTCTAAATCTAAAGTGTATCCTGTCAAGAAACATAGTGATAGGTCAAAGGGCCTGATCAAATGGATCCCATCAAAGGGCCTGATCAAATGAGAACCCCCACCCCAATCCCATCAACAACTACTTGTGAATCAACAAAGCAAGGACTTTAGGGGATAAAAGGGGTCTCAAATCCTGCCCACTCCTTGAGTTGTTCTCCAGACCTGGCGACTTCCATCCCTCTGACTAGTTGCCTGGCAGCCTAGTTGGAAGGGCGTGGGTAAGTGTGGATGTGTGTGTGCGCATGTGAGAAAGAGCAAAAAGGAATACCTTGCAACCAGTAAAGTTTGGCTTTTACTTTAAATTCACTGGGTCTCCGTGTATTACAAAGAACCTGTTGTGCCTCAGTGTTCGGTTGGAAGTTATTTGTGTGTGTAATCCTAATTGACCAGGGCTGTGTGTCTTGTCTGCTCAAGCCACACCTATTTGGAAAACCCAGGTAGAAAGTGTTGGAAGAAATTAAGATCTCTCCCTGTCCTCCATGTTGTCTTCCCCCAGAACATGTAAAGGAAGCCCAATTGTTAAAAGGTTACAAAATAGAATGAGTTTGATAATGCCAGAGATTAAGATGTAAAAGGAAGTCCAACTGCTTAGACCAGTGCTTTCCAAACTACTGCCATTGGCGACACACCAACGGTGGCAGCAGTGGCGGCATGGGGGGGGGGGTGCGGCGGTGGTGGTATGCACAGCGGCGGCAGCGGTGGCCTTGTGTTTTCCGCTAAAACGCAGAAGTGCTGATGGTGCACCGCTGCCATTGTCGCTGCCGCCGCCGCCATGCACACTACCACCGCCACGTGCGCCCCGTGCCCCCGCCGCGCACCCCCCTGCCACTGCTTCCAGGTTGTGTCACGACACACTAAACTGAGTGTTGCATCACACTAAAGTGTCGCGACACACAGTTTGGAAAGCTCTGGCTTAGACAAAGGATTCCCTTCCAATTCAATTGGAAACCTTGGAACACAAAAGGTCAGCTCATTTACAGAACTTAGCCAGCCCATTCAGGTAGACCTTCTTCCACAGCCAAACAGATCTCCATAATCGAATAACAAAAGATTCCTTCCAAGGTGCACATTCCAAGTAGTAGACAAAGCCACAGCCCACAGGAAACACAGACAGGAAACACAAACAGCAGGGGGCCCAACCACAGAGCGCCTCCTCTCTGAAATCCGGCAAATTACACTTATCTCAAGTTCCTAGGGGGCGGGAACACCTTTGCATAGCAACGACCAAGCTCTCCTATATAAATGGCCTTTGGGGGAAATACAGGTGTGGCCACCTTCCAACCAGCATACCCTGTACTTTGTACTCTGTATATGCTCTTGGGAAATAAACCAGCAAACCTCTGTTCCAGCAACTGCCTGCGCCTTTTCATTCCCAGCTTGGGACGAACCTTGGTAAGATTCCTTCTAACAAAAGCAAGGGGAGCAGACAGATCCACGTGCCTCAACAGTCTGTGAGTGTGTGAGTGATTGACCACAAGCCGAACCTGGGAGTAGCTTGTGTAACACATGACATGGGCTGCTGCCTCTGTTGTTCCTGGTCTGACTCACAGCTGAACGGTGGTGCTTAGATTTTGCATGATGAACAAATACATTCCTCCCTCTTTTCTGCCTCCCTCTCATGTATGTAATGGTTGATGGGAAGCTTATGCCACTGCAGCAGGAATAAGGTGGGTCTGGTTCAGGGGCATCCTTCGGGGGGGGGAGTGTTAAAAAAAGTCAGGATAGCGGCTTTGATTGCACAGCTGCAGCCGCCATATTGACTTTGTCTTACCCCCGCCCCCAATGGACAGCCCTGCTCAGGTTGAGAGACGGTCCCCTCATTTCTAGGGTCCTTTATCTCCCAAGCATCTCCCTTGCGGCCCGTTGTGTTATACTCTAAGATGAATAACATTTAAAAAAACACAGATCAGGATCATGAAGGAGGCTGAACAAGAAGCAGCATTTTTACTAAGAATTTGTCTCCTCTTCCTTTCTCTAGGCAGCCAATGCCAATTTCCACATTCTGTTTCATAGGCAATGGAGAGTGGGCATGGCTCTGTCATTTCAGCATGTTCTGCAATGTTATTATTTCTCTGTTACACTCAAGAGTCTGGGGGGTGATGCTCCGGGGTCTCACATGAAGACCTTGTTAAATGCAGGGCGGGAGGGGAATTATCCATCCAAACCTCTTGTTTTTTCCAAAAGAGATTCCTCTTTATCTAGTTTTGTTTTCTCTCTTTGCATCACAGGCTTGTTTAGCTGGCTGGCCATACCATCGCGAGGCTTAAGCAAGTGGTTGCGGAAAGCAGGAAAGAGGATGTGGCAGAGAGCAGAGGGGAGCATGGCCAAGAGTGGGGGAGGAGCCGGTGGCTGGCCGTGGAGCATGGGAAGCCCTCAGCAAGGCAGGGTGCGACAAAGGAGGAAGCGAGGACCGGCAGAGGCAGCTGTGGCGGACAGAAGGGGTGGCCGCTGGAGGTGGAAATGACACGGGGAAAAGTGCTGAGAAGGAGTAGTTTATTGATTAGGGGAGTAAATATAGATTGCACGATGGTTGACATCAGTCTCAACTGCTTCAGGGATTTTTTAGATATAAATCTGAAATCAAGCCTACATACTCCTTTTCTACCCACAATGGCTAAAGCTAACCTTTTTAAAATATAGTAGCAACACAGAACGCATTGCTCTAGTGTGATGAATGAATGGGATGCACGAATGGAAGAAGTAAGTTAAGAATGGGCTGTAGATTCAACCTGACTGGCCGTAAGAAATAAGAAGAAATCCTTTGGCAAATTGGGGTGAAGAACCCTTTGCCAATACCTGGTACTAGCGACACTGTTTAGCAGCAATTTATCTTTTGGAGAAAGACAACTTTGGAAGAGTTATCAGAGAAGGCACTTGCTGTATGGAAGCTTCTCAACAAAAGCACGTAATTTATACCTTACATTCCACCTCCCCGTGTCTCTTGCCTTGTCCCTTAGATTTGTTGCTTCCTTATTGGATTCCTGGTCTTGACCTGTGTAGTGGCAATGCGGAAGACCATTGCATTTCGAGGCGTTTAAGTGACATATTTTGATTTTTCTCCTTCACATGAAGAAGCTTAGAGTTTGAGTTATACTAATGTTTAGCTGGCTTGTTTTTTATTTCGGTTTGAAATGTGGGGGGAAGAGAAAGCCCCAAGATGGTTTATGTTAACACTAGCTTATCTGTATAGCTTCCTAGGCTCTTGGATGATGTCATAAACAGGTGTTCCAGACCCTGGGAACTATCCAGTCAAGGTCAGTTCCTGCAGTCTCAGTACCATGGAAACAGGGTCACGAGGTTGTAGGGCCAGATTTTTATAAAACCCTTAGGATTGCTTTTTGAGTTTGAGAGCTTCTGCACAGACCTGAGTGCTGGGTGCTGTGGATATTGAGCCATCCTGGGGTATCTCCGCTGTCCTATTAAGAAGCTCCTGACAGCCTGTGGGAGATAGGGTTTCAACTTTCTTGGTATGATTTCTTTTTCTGTATGTTATGCTGTGTATGCCTCTGTTTAATCTGCCTAGACTATGTTTCTGTTTAAATCTGTTTGCTTAAGTTTATAATAAAGCTTAAAATCTCTTTATCCACTGGTGTGCTTATTGTCTCTGGATCTAAAAGAACCTATGTCTGAGCACCTGGTCACTGCTTGGACACATGGCAGAACCACCTGTGCCAGGACTGTGGATGATTACAGTTGCCGTCTTAAGATATTGGTCAAAGGACTCCTATCTTCTAAAAGTTCTGCCTGAGCTCACATATCACTGGGACTGTGGCAAGCACCCAGCTTGCTATCTTGTTGGCTGGCAGCCGCCACTTCCAACACAGAAAAGTGCCCCAAGGATGGCTTACGTTTCTCTCACTCAAAAACTAGAAAAGAACTGAAGGCAACGTCACAGGGATGAAGGAAAAAGCAAGATTTTGCCTGGCCCTCAGGGCATCCATCCGTGGAACTGAAATTTGGCAAATTATTGAAAACATTTTGTGACATGAAATCATCATAAAGCAGTTTATGACAAAATACAAAATGTCATGAAACATTTCCTGTGGTCAACTCCTGATCTTTGACTGCACTATGCAGTTTGACATTGGCTACTTTTCAGGCAGATACAGTATATCTGTGAATATCTCCCTGAATTTTTCAGAAGTTGTCCAGTGAAGGCAGTAGATTAGAAGCTCTGCTACTGAAGGCACTGAGGAATCTGGTAAGGGTTAGGGTTATGGGGAATATGGGGTTTCAACCAAGCTTGTCTCACACAAACATAGGGGAGGGGCAGCTCTCCTGAAAATCTATCTCTGGTGGAAAATCCACTGGTGGATTTTCGATGAGCCATGTTTTCTGCCCAGTCCGTATCTGTGAATCCCACTAGTCTAGCATTCTCAGTGGCTGGCAGTTTTAGCTTTAGGTGCATGGTCCCCTTCAGGTACCTTCCCACCCACTTGACACCAGTCCAGTCTCTCTGTGTGGGTGTGCTAGTTTTTCTACACAGAATGCCCACTGCAGCAGCTATGTCCGGCCTAGTGGTGGTGGCTAGATACAGCAGCTTCCCTATGGCACTTTTGTAGTCATTGTTCTCTGGTAGGAGATCGCTGGGTTCTTGTTGTTTGTGGAAACCTATCTCCATTGGTGTAGGAATAGGATTCGCATTTTGCAGTCCTAGGCTCTCCAACAGTTCTAATATCTTTTGTTTTTGGCTTAGAAGAAACCTCCCATCTTCTTCTCTCTCGATCTGCATTCCTAAGTAGTAGCTGGCATTGCCCAGATGCTTGACTCCTAAATCTCTATTTAGTTGGGAAACAATTTCATCAAAGTCCCTTTTGTTATTGTGGCACATCATTAAATCATCCACATAACAAAGAATGTACACATCTCTGCCATTTCTGTGTCTTGTGTATAGACAGGGGTCAGCCTTCCCTTGAACAAAACCCTGGTTTTGTCCCATATTCAAGGAAGGAAGGAAGGAAGGAAGGAAGGAAGGAAGGAAGGAAGGAAGGAAGGAAGGAAGGAAGGAAGATTTCTGACTCTTCCTGCCAGCTTCCCACAAGGAAAGTCAAAGGGGAGGCTGGCAGGAAATCACAACTCGACTGCCCTTGGTCATTCTGTTTCTCTGTTTAGGTAAAGAAATATCTCTGAAACGATGACCCAACGGGTCACGGGATGTCTAGAATACTACTAAAAATCGCCTGTTTCTCTGTCTTGACTGTGTTAATCTTTAACTGGGTGAAATGGTGCATCATGAGGCAAGAATTTTTGAGCCAAGGTACCTCAAATGGGCTAACCTACAGAATGTGTCCATAATCCGGGGCCCACGACTCCTGAGGGATTGAAATTTGGCAAATTTTATAAAATGTTTTGTGACACGAAATCATCATAAAACAGTTTATGACAAAATACAAAATGTCATAAAACATTTCCTGTGGTCAACTCCTGATCTTTGACTGCACTATGCAGTTTGACATTGGCTACTTTTGAGGCAGATATATCTGTGAGTATCTCCCTGAATTTTTCAGAAGTTGTCCAGTCACTGAGGAATCTGGTAAGGAAAGGGAAAGGAAAGGAAAGGAAAGGAAAGGAAAGGAAAGGAAAGGAAAGGAAAGGAAAGGAAAGAGGGGGGAGGGGGAGGGGGAGGGGGAGGGGGAAGGAAGAAAGGAAGGAAGGAAGGAAGGAAGAGGGAGGGAGGGAGGGAAGAAGGTGTTGGAATATGGGGTTTCAACCAAGCTTGTCTCACACGAACATAGGGGATGGGCAGCTCTGCTGAAAACCTATCTCTGGTGGAAAATCCACTGGTGGATTTTCGATCAGCAATGTCTTCTGCCCAGTCCGCATCTGTGAATCCCACTAGTCTAGGATTCTCGGTGGCTGGCAGTTTTAGCTTTAGGTCAGGGGTGGGGAACCTTTTTTCTGCCAAGGGCCATTTGGATATTTATAACTGGGGACCGGGGTGGGTGGGGGTGGGGGGCGGGGTTTCTGGGATTTCCGTGGACCAGGGGTCGGAGTTTGCAGGCGGGAGCCAATCACAAGCACTGGGGGGCAGGGTTTGTCGGCAGGAGCCAATTGTGTTGAAGGGGCATGGTTTGTGGGCGGGAGCCCCGCGGGCCTTAGGCAGGAGCCCCGTGGGCCTAATACGGCCCGCGAGCCTCACGTTGCCCACCCCTGCTTTAGGTGCATGGTCCCCTTCAGGTACCTTCCCACCCACTTGACACCAGTCCAGTCTCTCTGTGTGGGTGCGCTGCTTTTTCTACATAGAATGCCTACTGCAGCAGCTATGTTCGGCCTAGTGGTGGTGGCTAGATACAGCAGCTTGCCTATGGCACTTCTATAGTCATTGTTCTCTGGTAGGAGATCGCTGGGTTCTTGTTGTTTGTGGAAACCTGTTTCCATTGGTGTAGGCATAGGATTCACATTTTGCACTCCTAGGCTCTCCAACAGTTCTAATGTCTTTTGTTTCTGGCTTAGAAGAAAGCTCCCATCTTCTCTCTCGATCTGCATTCCTAAGTAGTAGCTGGCATTGCCCAGATGCTTGACTTCTAAATCTCTATTTAGTTGGGAAACAATTTCATCAAAGTCCCTTTTGTTATTGTGGCACGTCATTAAATCATCCACATAACAAAGAATGTACACATCTCTGCCATTTCTGTGTCTTGTGTATAGACAGGGGTCAGCCTTCCCTTGAACAAAACCCTGGTTTTGTCCCATATTCAAGGAAGGAAGGAAGGAAGGAAGGAAGGAAGGAAGGAAGGAAGGAAGGAAGGAAGGAAGGAAGGAAGATTTCTGACTCTTCCTGCCAGCTTCCCACAAGGAAAGTCAAGGGGGAGGCTGGCAGGAAATCACAACTCGACTGCCCTTGGTCATTCTGTTTCTCTGTTTAGGTAAAGAAATATCTCTGAAACGATGACCCAACGGGTCACGGGATGTCTAGAATACTACTAAAAATCGCCTGTTTCTCTGTCTTGACTGTGTTAATCTTTAACTGGGTGAAATGGTGCATCATGAGGCAAGAATTTTTGAGCCAAGGTACCTCAAATGGGCTAACCTACAGAATGTGTCCATAATCCGGGGCCCACGACTCCTGAGGGATTGAAATTTGGCAAATTTTATAAAATGTTTTGTGACACGAAATCATCATAAAACAGTTTATGACAAAATACAAAATGTCATAAAACATTTCCTGTGGTCAACTCCTGATCTTTGACTGCACTATGCAGTTTGACATTGGCTACTTTTGAGGCAGATATATCTGTGAGTATCTCCCTGAATTTTTCAGAAGTTGTCCAGTCACTGAGGAATCTGGTAAGGAAAGGGAAAGGAAAGGAAAGAAGGAAAGGAAAGGAAAGGAAAGGAAAGGAAAGGAAAGGAAAGGAAAGGAAAGGAAAGGAAAGGAAAGGAAAGGAAAGGAAAGGAAAGGAAAGGAAAGGAAAGAGGGGGGAGGGGGAGGGGGAGGGGGAAGGAAGAAAGGAAGGAAGGAAGGAAGGAAGGAAGGAAGAGGGAGGGAGGGAGGGAAGAAGGTGTTGGAATATGGGGTTTCAACCAAGCTTGTCTCACACGAACATAGGGGATGGGCAGCTCTGCTGAAAACCTATCTCTGGTGGAAAATCCACTGGTGGATTTTCGATCAGCAATGTCTTCTGCCCAGTCCGCATCTGTGAATCCCACTAGTCTAGGATTCTCGGTGGCTGGCAGTTTTAGCTTTAGGTCAGGGGTGGGGAACCTTTTTTCTGCCAAGGGCCATTTGGATATTTATAACTGGGGACCGGGGTGGGTGGGGGTGGGGGGCGGGGTTTCTGGGATTTCCGTGGACCAGGGGTCGGAGTTTGCGGGCGGGAGCCAATCACAAGCACTGGGGGGCAGGGTTTGTCGGCAGGAGCCAATTGTGTTGAAGGGGCATGGTTTGTGGGCGGGAGCCCCGCGGGCCTTAGGCAGGAGCCCCGTGGGCCTAATACGGCCCGCGAGCCTCACGTTGCCCACCCCTGCTTTAGGTGCATGGTCCCCTTCAGGTACCTTCCCACCCACTTGACACCAGTCCAGTCTCTCTGTGTGGGTGCGCTGCTTTTTCTACATAGAATGCCTACTGCAGCAGCTATGTTCGGCCTAGTGGTGGTGGCTAGATACAGCAGCTTGCCTATGGCACTTCTATAGTCATTGTTCTCTGGTAGGAGATCGCTGGGTTCTTGTTGTTTGTGGAAACCTGTTTCCATTGGTGTAGGCATAGGATTCACATTTTGCACTCCTAGGCTCTCCAACAGTTCTAATGTCTTTTGTTTCTGGCTTAGAAGAAAGCTCCCATCTTCTCTCTCGATCTGCATTCCTAAGTAGTAGCTGGCATTGCCCAGATGCTTGACTTCTAAATCTCTATTTAGTTGGGAAACAATTTCATCAAAGTCCCTTTTGTTATTGTGGCACGTCATTAAATCATCCACATAACAAAGAATGTACACATCTCTGCCATTTCTGTGTCTTGTGTATAGACAGGGGTCAGCCTTCCCTTGAACAAAACCCTGGTTTTGTCCCATATTCAAGGAAGGAAGGAAGGAAGGAAGGAAGGAAGGAAGGAAGGAAGGAAGGAAGGAAGGAAGGAAGGAAGGAAGGAAGGAAGGTTTCTGACTCTTCCTGCCAGCTTCCCACAAGGAAAGTCAAGGGGGAAGCTGGCAGGAAGTCGCAACTCGACTGCCCTTGGTCATTCTGTTTCTCTGTTTAGGTAAAGAAATATCTCTGAAACGATGACCCAATGGGTCACGGGTTGTCTAGTATACTACTAAAACTTGCCTGTTTCTCTGTGTTAACTGTGTTAATCTTTAACTGGGTGAAATGGTGCATCATGGGGCAAGAATTTTTGAGCCAAGGTACCTCAAATGGGCTAACTTACAGAATGTGTCCAAAATCCAGGACCCACGACTCCCGTGGGATTGAAATTTGGCAAATTTTATAAAACGTTTTGTGACATAAAATTATCATAAAACAGTTTATGACAAAATACAAAATGTCATAAAACATTTCCTGTGGTCAACTCCTGATCTTTGACTGCACTATGCAGTTTGACATTGGCTACTTTTGAGGCAGATATACTGTATCTGTGAATATCTCCCTAATTTTTTCAGAAGTTGTCCAGTGAAGGCAGTAGATTAGAAGCTCTGCTATTGAAGGCACTGAGAAATTTGGGAAGGGAAGGGGAAGGGGAAGGGGGGAGGGAGGGAGGGAGGGAGGCAGAGGTTGGGAGAGTGGGAGAGAGGGAAGTTTGGCATTTGGGA
This sequence comes from Charina bottae, assembly GCA_023362775.1. Lineage (NCBI taxonomy): Eukaryota > Metazoa > Chordata > Lepidosauria > Squamata > Charinaidae > Charina > Charina bottae. The sequence goes on along the minus strand of JALMGJ010000013.1, from coordinate 41,226 downwards.
ATGAAGTAAGAGGTTTTCCCATCCAAAACTTTACTTTGCTTCTGGAAATTGTATTGAATTGGTTGTGCCTGTTGTGGTATGTCAGAGAAAAAAAGTGTTTAGATCTAAATACTCCTTGGTAGTATTAATATATTATGCAATGCTAAATACTGAAGTAAAAGTCACTAATTTGTACTTACATAATCAAACTCTTATAAATAGAATTACGCTAACCTTAGTACTAAAGTAGCTAATCTAATCCCTGAAGAGTATACTGGAGCCACAGCTCAAGTCTGGTAAGATTGACTGATTCATTCGTTTTACTGAGCATTTCTAAAGTACCCAATGAAATCATTAACGTATCGGTTCCTGTAATAGGAGATACTAGCTATTGCAATAGAAATAGCAAAACTGAATTAATTAAAATGTACGGATATAGTCTAAGAGACATTATAGAGTTTAATTTGTTGTTTATTCGTTCATTCGCTTCTTTTTTTTAAATTGTTTTTATTGATTAAAAAAAGAAAAAAATACATATTTACATAAATTTCTATTTTCTTAGTGGAAACGTTTCGCTCCTTATCCAAGGAGCTTCTTCAGTCTGAGCAAAGTTGGTAAGGGAATCCTAAATATGTTCCTAGGTAGCTGTGTGACCTTACACCTGGGGCTAGGTCATGGTTATATTGAGATGTAATTTTTAAGTTCTTTTATCATCTAAAGGAGGATCGTTAAGATCACCATGCTGCTGTTGATGGCGGACATCTATACAGTCGGTAAAAACAAGACCTGGAGCTGACTGTAGTTCAGATCACAAACTTCTTATTGCAAAATTTAGAATCAGACTAAAGAGAATAGGGAAGACCCACAGATCAGTTAGATATGAGCTCACTAATATTCCTAAGGAATATGCAGTGGAGGTGAAGAATAGATTTAAGGGACTAGATTTAGTAGATAGGGTCCCGGAAGAACTATGGACAGAAGTTCGCAACATTGTTCAGGAGGCGGCAACAAAAAACGTCCCAAAGAAAAAGAAAACCAAGAAGGCAAGATGGCTGTCTGCTGAGACACTGGAAATAGCCCAAGAAAGAAGGAAAGCAAAAGGCAACAGTGATAGGGGGAGATATACCCAATTAAATGCAAAATTCCAGAGGTTAGCCAGAAGAGATAAGGAATTATTTTTAATTAATTAATCCTAAGACCATTTCAGAAGCTCAACAGCAGCATGGTGATTTTAACGACCCTCCTTTAGATGATAAAAGAACTTAAAAATTACATCTCAATATAACCATGACCTAGCCCCAGGTGTAAGGTCACACAGCTACCTAGGAACATATTTAGGATTCCCTTACCAACTTTGCTCAGACTGAAGAAGCTCCTTGGATAAGGAGCAAAACGTTTCCACTAAGAAAATAGAAATCCAGTTGACATGATTCAAGCTACAGACAATTCCACCTGGATGACTGAGAACCTTCATAGACATATTTACATAAATTTACAAACATTATTGACATAACAATACAATACAATACAATACAATACAATACAATACATTTAAAAGTAAACTATATATAAAGAGAAAGAAGGAAAAAAAGAGAATAGAAAGCATATAGATAGAAAATTTAAAAGTAAGACTTTCAACTATCCATATGAAGAATCTAAAATAATTACTAAAGTATTTTCTGCATTGTTATATTATTCATTATCTCTATTTCTATGTTTAAATATATTATTTACATTGTTATATATCCATTTTGTGTTGTCTCGATAAATTTGAAAAAAGGTTTCCAACAAATCTTCCATATTTTTATCATTTAATTGGTCGGTCAATTTTGCCATTTGTGCTAAATCCATTGATTTCACAATCCACTCTTCTGTTGATGGAATATAGTCCTCTTTCCAGTGGAGAGCGTAGATCAGGTCTTTCCAAAGTGCCGCCTCTGGCGACACACCAGTGGTGGCGGCGGCGGCAGCGCTGCAGCGGTGTGCGCGCGCATGGCGGCGGTGCGGGGGGCATGCGGCGGCGTGCGCACGGCGGCGGTGCAGGGGGTGCGGGGCGGCGCACACGCGGGGGGCGTGTGGTGGCGTGTGTGCGCATGGCGGCGGCAGCAGCAGCACTGATCCCGCGCTGCCGCCGCCGTGCACGCGCACGCCGCCACTTCCAGGTGATGTGGCGACACACCACGCTGTGTGTGGCGACACACTTTTGTGTCGCCACACACAGTTTGGAAAGCTCTGGCGTAGATAGTTCATGCTGTAGTAATCAAGTAAAGTAGTAGTTTTCCATGTTTTATTTGTAGTTCCTTGTCTATAAATCCCAGTAGAAAGAATTCTGGTTTTTTGATAAAGTCCTCATTTAACATTTTACATAGAATTTTATGAATTTCATCCCAATTTTTTTTAGCTTTTTTACATGTCCACCAAGCATGATAAAAGGTGCCAATCCCTTGTTTGCATTTCCAGCATTTGTTCGACACATTTCTAAACATTTTGGATAATTTATTAGGCATAATGTACCACCTGTACATCATTTTATAGAACTTTTCTTTCATCGTTCAGTCGCTTCTGACTCTTCGTGACTTCATGGACCAGCCCACGCCAGAGCTTCCTGTCAGCCATCGCCTCCCCCAGCTCCCCCACGGTCGAGTCCGTCACCTCCAGAATATCATCCATCCATCTTGCCCTTGGTCGGCCCCTCTTCCTTTTGCCTTCCACTTTCCCTAGCATCAGCTAGGGTATCCTGTCTTCTCATTACGTGGCCAAAGTACTTCAGTTTTGCCTTTAATATCATTCCCTCAAGTGAGCAGTCTGGCTTTATTTCCTGGAGGATGGACTGGTTTGATCTTCTTGCAGTCCAAGGCACTCTCAGAATTTTCCTCCAACACCACAGTTCAAAAGCATCTATCTTCCTTCGCTCAGCCTTCGGGAGTTTAGTGATAGAGTTTAATACATTTTGTATTTTGATTGCCTTGTATAACAATCAAAATGCAAAGTATTTTTAATTTTTTTCAATTTAAAAAAAGTTTTGATGATTCAAGTAAAAAAAATAAGGGGCCTAATTTCACTCTGCTCTTGATATTTTACAGAAAGGTGATACCCTTTTTAGAATCGTATCAGTTAAGTCGGAGATTCCACATGGAAAATCAAATTTGGAAAGAGAGCCTGAGGAGGTGAGAATTTTTTAAATTACATCGCCTAGAAAAAAGTTGGGGGAAATTACATTTTTCTAATGTAATTAACATTTTATTTTTTAATGTTCCTTATTCTGGCTATTCCGCTAGTTTGAACGATCCTTTAGGGCAGGAACACTCACATTGCCCTGGCTGTTCAACAGAAAAGCAGCCTATCCATCAAATAAGTGAGTAAGTCATACAGTTGTCCTAAAGGATCATTCAGGCTAGAGGAATGGGCAGAAGAATGGAAAACGCAGTTCAGGCAAGTAGGCAGGTAGTCCTCGACTTACAAAGGCAACTGGGACTGGAATGTCCGCTGCTCAGCAGGGCGGCCATAAAGCAGGCGAAGGGGCTGCTGCCAGGCTGCCAGGCAGGGGAAGGAGCAAAGGGGTGTGTGTGGGCTGTAGGAATTCTGGGATGGTAGTACTCCACACAGCTTCTTATTAGTATGTAGCAGAGTAGAAGCATTCCCATAAACTTGCACAAGGCATAATCAGTTCAAAACACAAAATAAACACACTTCACACGTTAAGGTAAAGTTACATAAAAAAAGAGAGTTTACAATTTTATTGTAACTCACAGTTCCTTAGTAGAAACGGTCCATGCGTGCGAGCAATTGGTTCTGACCAAACCCACAGTCTTCCTTAATGTGGCCTTGCTGCATGGAAGTATGAGAAACGTGGGAGCCATAGCTGGCCCATGCTTCTTGGTAGGAGATCCGAGCAGAAAGAGGAAGAGAAGGGAACAGGAAACCGGGATTCAGCCCCTCCCACACAAAGCAAGTAAGATCAGGTTACAGCAGAGGCTGCCTCCTCCTTCAAGCCTGTGTGTGAGATGTGCTTGGTTGAAACCCAATCTCTAACATCCCCTTCTTTTCAACCTATGCATGTCTCAATGTCCCACAAGATTTAATTTCCCTCTCAGTTCTTGGTAACTGATTCTAGATAACGGCTTCGTGAAGATGTCCACTATCATGTTCCCTGTGGGACAGTAGTCTAGTTTGACTAACCCTTGGTGTTGCAGCTTCCTCACCACATGATGCTTTACATCAATGTGCTTGGTCCTCCCAGCAATCTTCTCTGACTGTGAGAGTCTATGCAACTCTGATTATCCTCAAGAATTTGGACAGGAACTGGTTCCTCTATCCCCATGTCTGCAAGCAGTAGCTTGAGCCATTTTACCTTGTTGCATGTTTCAGTGGCTGCAACGTATTCTGCCTCAGTGGATGACTGAGCAATTGTGCCTTGCTTGTGGCTACCCCAGCTTACTGCACCACCCTCATAGAAAAACACATATCCACTGGCGGACTTGCCATCAACAATGTCTTCTGCCCAGTCCGCATCTGTGAATCCCACTAGTCTAGGATTCTCAGTGGCTGGCAGTTTTAGTTTTAGGTGCATGGTCCCTTTCAGGTACCTTCCCACCTGTGTGATACCAGTCCTGTCTCTTTGTGTGGGTGTGCTGGTTTTCCTACACAGAATGCCCAGCCCACTGCAGCAGCTATGTCTGGCCTAGGGTTGGTGGCTAGATACAACAGCTTGTCTATGGCACTTGTGTGAGATGTGCTTGGTTGAAACCCGATATCTCTAGCACTCTCCCTCCACCAAAGAAACAAACGTTTATATGCTTTTAGGGTGAGAGTTTCCTGACATCAAAGCAGTCCTCATTATAATTAATGAAGAATATTTTGTTATTGTCCGTGATTCATATTTAACCTTCTGATTTTTATAGGCAGAGAGAGGAGTGGAGGAAGGACAGTTATACGGATGTACCCATCAATCACCTCCAGAAGGAAGGGCTTGAAACTTCCCATCCCTTTGTGGTTGGGGCGGAGCAGCTGGGAGCATGCATTAGAGGCATCTGGGATTTCAAAGAACAACCTTCTAAGGCATCAGCAGCCAGCATGGGGTGGACCAGGGAGGCACAACGTGCTCACTCTGAAAGCTGCTTAGGGAATGGATGGCTTTGCACATCTGTAGCCGGCCTCAAAAAGAGCCGTTCTAAAGCATCCGTCACGAATGTGCAAGAGTGGCTACTAGTATCTCTGGAAAGACTCTGGGAAGGATTCCACAAAGAACCCAGAAGGAACCTGGAGGAGTGGCTGAAAGGATCCATGAAGATCCTTCAGAAGGACCAACCTGGGCCATCCAGGCAAGAGGTGTATGAGTGGATGCAGGTATCCATCAATCACCTCCAAGAAGAAGGGCCAGGAACATGCCGCCTAGGTGTGCTGGCATGGCTGGGAGCATCCCTTAGAGCCATCCGGGATTTCAAAGACGAACCTGATAAGGCATCAGCAGCAAGCGTGGGAAGGAGCACGGAGGGAGAACCTGATCCCTCTGAAAGCTGCTTAGGGAATGGATGGCTTCGTGCATCTCTGGCAGGCCTCAAAAAGAGCGGTTCTGACGTGTCCACAATCAATGTGCAAGCGTGGGTACAAGGATCTCTGAAAAGACTCCGGGAAGGATCCCCCGAAGAACCCAGAAGGAACCTGGAGGAGTGGCTGAAAGAATCCACAAAGATTCTTCAGAAGGAGCATCCTGGAGCATCCAGGCAGGATGTGAACGAGTGGCTGGACGTACCCAGCAATCACCTCCAAGAGGAAGGGCCCAGGACCGCCCACCTCTATGTGGAGGTGCGGCTGGAAGCATCCTCAGGAGCTCTGCAGGAGGAAACCCTGAAAGAATCGGCCAAAGAATTGCCTGGAGCCTCTGTGGAAGACCTCCCAACGGAAGATCATGGAAGATCTCGGAGAGTCGGACAAAGAAGCACGCCTCGTGTTCCCACAGGAATGCTTCGTCGAGGAATGCAGGTAGATGAAGCGGCAGCAGCAGCATGAATAAAGGGAGTGGGCATATGAAGGGTGGGCTACTTATTCGTGCTTATTCTCCCTCTTTCCTTACACACTGAGCCTAAAGGGAAACAGGGTTATTTCTAGTTCTGTGTAGCAAGCGGTCCTCAGGGGGGAACTTGGAAAGGAGGATGAATAGCAAATGTGTGCATGAGGAGAGCTTCAGAAAAACAATCTCTTTAATCCAGAACCAGAATTTAATTAGGTTAAGCTAAAACAATGAAAAACATACTGTAGGCCAAAACAAGAAATTACAAATGAAGGAAGGAGAGTTTGAAGGAAAAAAGACGGTGATTATGAAGAGGACAAAAGGCACCTGCTGAAGTGAGCTGCAGCTCATGAAGGCCCCTGAAGGCCCTCTAACAACACACGTCAGTCACAAAAGGGGCTCCCAGACGCCTCTTGATTTTTTACCCACAGCTCAGCAGCAACTCTGAGTGCAAGTGGTTCAAGCCCTCACATCGCTTGGGAAACATTCCTTTGTGAAACCTTGCAAAACCATTCCCAAGGCTGGCCTAGGCTAGGAACAGGTGGCCCCTCAGTGGTTCTTGAAGGGCAGTCCTCGCATCCTTCACCTTGGGTTAGGGTTAGGGTTACCATGGCTTGTCCTGCTTGTGTTGGTGGAGGTGTTGTTCTCTCCTTAGGAGTTCCTAAGACCAGAACACCTCCTTGCCAGCAATCAACACCCAGATATGCGAAGATTAACGCCAGGATTAGCACCAGAGGAACAATCAAACAGCACAATAGACCCTAATCAAGGAACTATTAACTCAGTCAATCAACCAAGCAGCAAACAACAGCCCAATCAAGGAACTCCCAAGGAGAGAACAACACCTCCACCAACAAGCAGGACAAGCCAGGGTATATAAACAGAGAGCAAGTCCCACTCCCTTTTCGCACTGAAGATGTTGCCTACTCTGGCAATGAAACATCTGCAAGAAAACAACAAGGCTCAGAGAGCACCAAGGACTCCACAGAGAATACTCAAAATGATGACCAAGAGGCTCCCTTCTGTTTTCCTCACCAGAGGTCTCATGGATAAATGTGGCATCTGTCTCTTCTGAACTCTAAACTCAAGAGCCCAATCAGGACTGGAGCCCCTGCACCTAAGGAGAGTGGTTACTCTTTTTTCTGTGCTGGAGGATGGATGGAAATACCACCTTCAGATGGCCTTTGGCTATGAAAGGAAGCTCTTTCCTGCAGTAAATACACCCTGTGGAGGACATTGTTAATCCCCTCTCTGTATGCAGGGGATTCACCGATGTAGCCCCGTAGCAGATAATTTAAGGCAGCATTTCTCAAACAGGGTTCTACAAGACGTCGCTAGGGGTTTCATGAGAGATCATAAAGATATATATAATTTTTTAACTTTGCGCTCCCTGCAATGCTAGCTGTAGATATAATAATTTTTATGCAGGGCTCCCCTGAGATTTGAAAATTATTTCAAGGGTTCTTCCAGGTAAAAAGGTTGAGAAAGGCTGATTTAGAGAGAAAAAGGGGAGAGAAAAAGCTGAGAAGGAAACAAAAAGACCAGTAAAAAATGATCCTAAGATTGTCACAGGGCCTATTGCAAGTATGTGAAATCTAGGATTTCTTTTTTTAAGTCTTGCATTTCAGAGAATAGTGCTACGTGTTAATAATCTGCATATGACTTTTACTTGGGAAGATTCAGAAGAGTTGCAAAAAGGTTTCTGACATTATAGAGGGAGAGCTGAGTGTTAGTCAGGAGGAGTCTGGCAGCCCCTTTTCTGAGTAACAAATTGAATAAATTTGCCTTTTAATAAAATTTGCTAGTCGGAAAAAGGGCGACCAGATTCCTTCTAAAAGAAGTATATGACTTAGGGGCTGTTTGGTAATCAAAACCTGAATAATCGAATTAAGTTGTTTGCTATTATTAACATGTAATTTATGCATGACTCTACAATCACTATAGTGATTAATGTAATATGTGTGCCCAAAAATCTATATTCACTTGTTGTTTTCTCTGTTATTTGCCCCTCATCGCTTTCAGATGTTCAGGAATAATCTACGCAACTGCATCTCATGCTACAGGTAGGCCTTATTCTAATAAATATAGGCTGTATGTGCAGATATATTTGTTTTGCCTGACTTGAGCATACTCAGGCTTGACTTAAAGTCATCTGAGAAAAAGTTTCCTCATGTTTCCTCACAAAGTTTATAACGTTAAAATGAGGCAAGTGTCCTTGAAAATGAAACTAGATCAAAGCACGGGCCTAAGTCCAATCTATACTGTGACTGGTTGCGCCAAACATCACTGAAGTAGGCAGGGCTGAAATTTCAGAGATATGCGTGATTGTTTTCTGAGTGTGAGTGGATATTTCTGTATTTGTGTTTCAGGAAGCAATAAGCCTTTGTGAATCTCTGTATGGGTTTCCAAGTTATTTTCGGCTAAATAATGACCAGAATTTGTGCCTCCAATTCTCGGTTAATTGCTGTGGTGAATTTCTGGGTGGGGCTACAAAAAAGACTTTAGGAGCTATACACTGCCCACTTCTGCCTTAAACCCCAGTTTTTTAACACTGTAGGCCAGAGCTTTCCAAACTGTGTGTCGCGACACAAAAGTGTGTCGCCACACACAGTGTGGTGTGTCGCCACACCACCCGGAAGCAGCGGCGCGCGCGTGTGCACGGCAGCAGCGGTGGCTGCTGCCACCGCCACCATGCACGCACGCACCGCCGCACACACCCCTGCGCCGCCACTGTGCACGTGCGCCCCCCCCGCGCCGCCGCCGGCATTCATTCATTCTTCCTCTTTTCCTTCCCTGATGTAATTGGTGTCCAAAACAACCTCTCTGAACTTTTGTTCTTTCTGTATTAGCTGATTCCCAGGATGCTAGTCCCCTTTTCCAGTGAGATTAATTTTAATTTGCCACATGCAGTCAAGACTGGCAAGGGATTTCTGCACACTGCAGAGTCCTAACAGACTTGCCAATTTAAATCACAGCTAAGCAATGTTTTCCCCAAGACTCTTCTGTAATCTTTGAATGATTTTTGGGAGAGGGGAACACGTGTGGTCCAAAGGGGGAAAATCAAGAATGAGAGTACCAAAATAATGAATTGTTTTTGACTGTACATTTCTGTTCCCTGATACTTTTGGAGGACTTTAGCATAGAGATGTTGGGCCTGCGTGAATAATTGAATAATAACCTACAGAATGGCTGTCCTGCCCCCATAATCAGACTGGCAGAATTAATTGCCCCTTAACCCTACTTAAAACCAAATAATAAATTATACCAGCTGGATATTTAAAAAATGAACACAGAACAACTATGTCCCTAACCCTAACCCCACTTGCAGTAGCAATGACTCTGCCCAACCAGATTCATAGCAGTAGTTTTGAAGGGTGGAAAGGAAACCCTCCAAGAATACACATTTATGGTGTAGATAGCATGCACAAACACAGACACGCACACACACACACCTCTTGGAAGACATTCATCATCTTAACAACTTTCCAAAACAACCAGAACACAAACAGGCCAACTTTAAAAACCTGTAAAATGCAAAACAGCATTAAGTTCCTCCTCCCTATTCCTGAACTATTTGTGAGGGATCTCACAAGATCTTATAAAAACAAGAAAATTAGGAGAAAAGGAACACTTCAGATGGTGATGAAGAGCCCCCACACTCAAACCCCAACAAAAGGAAACTTGCTGCAATTCACCATTTGAAAAGAGACAAAGCCTTTAATTGGAGTGATAGGTAAAGCAGTTCTGAAACAAAGCCGTGAATGCGAATCCCCCGCCAAAACCCCGATGAAAACTCTGCAGTCCGTTCAGCACCTCCCCCTCCCAGGCAGGCTATGCTTATCTCCCGCCTTCCTCTCCCCACGATCTCCAGGTGGCTCCAACCTTGACTCCTCTGCCAGGCATAGCAACCCTCTGTGGAATGCCTCCCCCTCTCTTTTCCCAGGCACACTCTAACACGCTTCTCAGGCAGCCCGTGACACGCATCTTCCTCTTATTATGGCGGGTTCACACGATGTAATGCTCTGTGTGCGTTTAAGCACGGGAAGCTAACAAGATCTCTATAACCCCCCTTCTCTTTAGACCTAAATCTACCTCCCCTCCCCTTCTGTTCTTCTTTTTTGTAAGAGGAGAGCAAAATAGAGGACCCATTGCAGCCTTGGACAGTCTGGCAGAATGACCAAACTAGCTAGAAGTTCTAGAAGCTTCAGTCCCCAAACAACTGGAGAGCATCAAACACATTCATTCCTTCATTCGCTCAATTTATACAGCCACCCATCTCACATACAGGACTCTGGGCAGCTCACGCAGTTAACGTAACAACAACAACAAAAGACACCCCCCCCCACACACACACACAAGCAAAGCAAATACAACTAAAGCAATTGAAACCTCCTGCAGGAGCACGCCATCCATGGCTCAGCAAGAGGGCAGCCGCTTCGCAGGCCCCACGCCTCCCCCGGATCCCCAGGCACAGTGGCAAAGCCGTGTCTCGGGGCCTTCCGAAAGGCCAGGAGGGCCGGGGCCAAGCTGAGGACAGCCGCCCAACTGCTTCGGCAGGGACACGACCCAGAGTTCCCACTCCAAAGGTCTGGGAATGGCCCTGCCCCTCGAACGGTCTGGATTGGAAACAAAAGAGTTCCCCCGCAACGCGTTCCTGGGAGCGGTGCTGCCCCATGCTTGGTGCTCAGTTGGTGCTGACTGCCCTTCCGCCAGGTGGTCTGGTAATTGCTCTGGAGACCACTGTAGTCCTCGTGGCAGCCTGGTGCTTCACCTCCCACCAGTGGGTCTAGAACGGTACCAGGAACGAGCCCTTCCCCTCTGGAGCCCTGTGTGATGGGGGTATTTGGGAGGCCCTCGGTCAGGCTGTGTCTGAGGCCCTCCAGACAGGCTGGGCTGCGGCTCCAAGGATTCCTCACCAACATGGCTTTGTGGGGTACGGATGAGGTCGCCCAGACAGCCTCCGGCTGAGGAGGCGGGCCTGATGGAAGGTGGGCTGGTGGCATCGTGAATGGGCAACGCCTTTCCTAATGAGCTGCTCTCTCTTCTCCCTCCTTTTCAGAGGACACCCACGGCAGTTCCTGTGCTCCTGGCCATTCTCCTTGTGGCACTGGTGTTGTGGATCTGCGCAGGACACTGCAGACAGCGCTGCATAGTCAGGAGGCACCTCAGAGTTTTCTAACTCTGCGGGGCCAGAGACAAAAGCTCCGGTTGGCATTATCAGTGATCTCGTCGGATGGAGTCCTTGCTGCTCTCTCAGCTCAGTGGTTTGCCTGAAGACATTTCATTACCTGACGAGGAAACACCATCAGTGCCAGGGAGTGTGGGGTTTGCTCCCTGTTTATATACAGTAGCTTGCCTGGCCACTTGGGGGGGGGGGAGTGGGGTTTTTCTCCTGGGTAGTTCCTTGATGAGGGCATTGTGTTCTGCTTGACTGTTTGCCTGGTGTTAGTCCCTGCTGATCTGGGTGTTGGCTGCTGGGGAGGAAGTGTTCCGGTCTCTTTGTTTCCTTCTTAGCTCCTTGGAATGGTGTGTAAATGGGGTTTGTCTCCATGTGTCTGTTGGTGGCTGGTTTGTCTGAATGCCAATCTTCCGGGAATTCCATTCTTGGCGTTTCTGGATCTGGCTTGGTCTGGGATGCTCACAGCTTCCCGGTTGAAACTGGGTTGAGTCTGTCCATGTGTTGTGAGATTCAGGAATTTTCTTTGTGTCTTCTGACTGCTCATTGGTGTTCATGGATGCGCTCTGCTAGTCTTCTGTCTGTGTATCCTAATTGGTGGCTGTGACAGTCCTTACACTGTATGTTGCAGATGGCTCCTGTTTTTTCTTCTTGGGCTCCTGGGTCTTTTGATTTACGTAAAATGTCTTGGAGGGCTTGAGTTGGTCTGTGTGCTACGGTGATGCCTTGTGGTTGTAGTAGTCTGTTGGTTGTTTCTGAGATGTTTCTGATCTATGGCAGTGTTATCCTTTTCATAGCTTGCCTTGGTTGTGCTGCAGTGGATTGAGTGCTCAGGCACTTTTTGATAAAATTGCGTGAGTATCTATTTTGTTGGAGGATGTTGTGTGGGCGGTCTGTTTCCTTTTTCTGGTGTTCTGGGTTGGTGCAGTGCGTTTGTGCTCATCTGAATAATGTTCTTACACAGCTCCTCTTGTGGGAGGTTGGGTTGTTGCTTTGGTAATGGAGCACTTGGTTAGTTTTTTCATAGACTTGTGTTTTAATTTGCTGTGTGAATATCCAGAAAGGGTAGCGTGTTGTTTTCTTCTTCCCTTGTGAATTTTATTCCTTTGAAGATGTTGTTTCACGTGCCTTCTCTAGTTGCTCCTTTTTTAGTATGACGAAGGTGTTGTCCACACACCAGATCCATACTTTTGGTTGTATGCGTGGAAGTGCTAGTTTCTAGATGCTGCATTATGGTCTCTGCTATGAGTCCTGAGAGTGGTGATCCTGTGGGTCTTCCTCTGATTTGTTGGTACATTTCTCCATCGAACTGAAAATAGGTAGTGAGGCAGAGGTGGATGAGGTCCATGATTCTGGGTATTCCGATCTTGGTGTATTTGACTAGGTTGGGTGTGTGGCGTAGTACTGGTGCCATGGATCCTTTCGCCAGTTCCGGATCTATGGACGTAAAGCGTGCTGTGACATCGAATGACACCATAATCTCATCTTCTTCTATGTTTAGGTCTTTGATTTTCTGGAGGCACTGTAGTGGGGAGTTGATGGAATATTCACTTCCCTCTGTGAGATGTCCAGGCTTTTTTGTAAGTTCCTTCGCTATGTTGTATGCTGGGGTATCTGGTAAGGATACAATTGGACAAAGAGGTATGTCGGTCTCCTGTATTTTTGGGTGTCCATAGAAGCATGGGCAGAAGGGGGTCCACTGCTTTTCATTCACCTCTGTTGTTCTTTTGCGATTTGACCTTTCTTGGTTAGGTCGTTGGGGGTTCTCTTGATCAGGTTGACTAGTTTTGGTTTGGGGTTGGTGTTTACTGGGATGTAGGTTTATTTATTTATTTATTTATTTATTTATTTATTTATTTATTTATTCAATTTATTCCCCACCCATCTCCCATACAAGGGACTCTGGGCGGGTTACAATAATCAATAAGGTTTCTTTGTCCTCCAGTAACTCTTTGGCTTTCTGTATGTATTGTGTTCTCTCCATGATAACCATGGTTTGGCCTTTGCCTGCTGGGAGGAGGATGATGGTTTGGTCCTTCTTTGGGTTTTTGAGGGCTGCTCTGTCCTCTGCTTTGAGTGGGTCCTGATCTGCGTTCTTCTGGCCTGTGGTATGATTGTCTGCCTTAAGTGTTCTTGGGTCTCTGTGGCAAGCCCTGTGGTTTCAAATGCTGCTGCTAAGGCTGCAAAGAATTCTAACTGATTAGCGTCACCTATGTTACAGTGGAGGCATTTCTGGAGGATATTGTGGTCTGCAGTGGCTAGTGGAAGGCTGGACATGTTGACTACCCATTCGGGTTCAGGTACCTCTTTGCTTCTGGGGTTTAGCGTGAGCAGTTTGGCTTGGAGTTTTGGTTTCCTTTTTTCAGCTTGTCTTAGAGATGTAGTCTTGATGGTGCTTGTCGGCATTTCTGTGTGTTCTGGGTTCCAGTTGCTCCTTGAGGTTGTCTATGGTGTACCACGCAACATCACCATAGCACACAAACCAACAACAGCCCTCCAAGACATCTTAGTACACCAAAAGACCCAGTAGCCCAAGAAGGAAAAACAGGAGTCATCTACAACATACAGTGTAAGGACTGTAGCAGCCACTATGAAGGACAGACAGGCAGAAGATTAGCAGAGCGCACCCATGAACACCCACTAGCAGTCAGGAGACATGATGAAAACTCCTCAATCTCACAACACATGGACAGACTCAACCACACTTTCAACTGGGAAACTGTGAGCATCCTAAAAAGGCAAAGGTTCCCCCCGCACATTTGTGCAGTCATGTCTGACTCTAGGGGCCGGTGCTCATCTCCCTTTGCTAGCCGAAGAGCCAGCCTTGTCAGAAGACGCTTCCACGGTCATGTGGCCGGCATGACGCACACGGAACGCTGTTACCTACCCACCAAAGTGGTACCTATTCATTTACTTGCATTTGCATGCTTTGGAATTGCTAGGTTGGCAAGAGCTGGGGCAAGTACGGGAGCTCACTCCGTCATGCAGGGCTAGGGATTCAAACCTCCGAACTTGCGATCTTCCGATCGACAAGCCTGGTGTCTTACCCGCTGAGCCACCACGCCCCTTGTGAGCATCCTAAACCAAGCCAAATCCAGAAACGCCAAGAATGGAATTCCCAGAAGCTTGGCGTTCAGACAAATCAGTCATCAACAGACACATAGAGATAAACCCCATTTACACACCATTCAAAAGAGACAATAAAAAAGCTAAGAAGGAAACAAAGACCAGCACACATCCTCTCCAGCAGCCTACACCCAGAGAAGCAGGAATTACACCAGACAATCAATGGAGCAGAAAACAATACCCTCATCAAGGAACTAGATGCCCAGAGTCCCCTGGTTGGGGGAGATGGGCGGTAATACAAATTTAAATAATAAATAAATAAATAAATAAATAAATAAATAAATAAATAAATAAATAAATAAGCTTCCAAGAAGGAAACCACACTCCCACCCATCAGGTGTGGCAGAGGGGCCATGCTGCGGGTCCCGTCTGCCAGGGAGTAACATTTGGCAGGTCCCAGGAGACAAGTTCCTCAAGATGTGGCTCTGTGATCAGGCCTGGGGGTTCCAGGGGACCGGGGAGATCTTGCAATGGCCCCCTGACTGTGGTTAATACTCTCCCCTTTTGTTTTGTGGGCCTTTGGGTAGCTATTTTTAATTGTGACTGTTTTTATCTATTTATTATTTTTTAATTAAGTGTTGTACGCCTCCCAGAGTCACTTTTATGTGAGATGGGCAGCTATATAAATATGACCAATCAATAAATAGTAAAAATAAAATATAAACAGGGCACAACCCCCCCCCCCACACACACACACTAGCACTAATGATGTTACCTAGTCGGGTAGTGAAAAGTCTGCAAGCAAACCTTCAAGCCAAGGACTCCAGAGTTCAACCCGGAGCTACAGAGATTCTCTTCTATTGGATCTCGTTCTGGAAATCAAGAAATCAAGAACCTTTTCCTTGCCATCTTTTTGGAACACATTATTTACTAAGAAGACTGTTTTTACTGTACCGTTTTACTGTTTTACTGTCATATTGTATTTAATTAATGTTTTATTCCTGTTTTATGTAACCCGCCCAGAGTCGCTCTCTGAGTGAGGGAATAAATTTGATAAATTGATAAATAAATATATAAATAAATAAGTAGCATCTTCCACAGTGTTTCCTATGTGGCAAGTTGGTGGTGTCCTTTCATTTATTTCAACAACTGTAATAGTTACATGTTGTTTTAATTTGAATTCTTGGTCTAAAGCCAGCGGTGGATAAAATCTTCCCAGTACTGCCTTGGTGCAGAGGCTTCTCTCGTTTCTGATGCTTCTAGTGTTACTACCATCAAGCTCAGCATTTAAATAATCTGGACACATATCAGCAAATATTTTCTGTTGTGGTTTTCCAGAATTTCTTGCATCACTTTGGAATGAGCGATATACTGCTTTCCTAATGGAAGAGGCTGCTGGAACATGTGCTTTATAACCAATGAACACTTGGCATCAACAATGGTGATTATCTGGAAGCAGCCTTAGGTTTGTAGAGGGAGGGAGGAAGGGAGGGAAGAAGGAAGGAAGGATACACTGATGTAAGATGAAATGAGAAAAAAGGGAGATGGAAGGAGCAGATGGAATGAATTCTCTGCTTCGTGGCATCTTAGAATCTTAAAACGGTCCTGGAGTTAGCCTCTGGCTTTCCTAGTCCTCTAGATTTTGATACATACTCTAATTCAAAATCCATGTAAAGTGAATACTTTGGAGTAGAAGAATGAATAGAAGAATACAAAAGTATGCATTTTAAGATTAATTTAATTTAATCTTAAATTTAAATCTTAATTTAAGATTAAGATACTGCAAGCATTTTAAACCATCATAGGCAGACAGAATACAGATATGAAATAAACCCACCCTTGCTGTTACATCCATTACCACTTTCATTTTTTTTCAAGAAACTTTGATTTGCTGTTAGTTATACAACAGTATTTTTTAAAAAAATTCAATGGCATCAATTGTTACTCTTCCTCTTGGACCAGCCAGCAGAAGCAGGAATGAGGCATAAAAGACTACATTTACCAGGGCTTTCCAAAGTGCCGCTGCTGGCGATACACCAATGGCGGCGGCGTGTGTCCCAAGGTTTAAATCCTGAGTGTAAATCTTTCACTGTAACAGCTTTCTGTAGGCAGTTAATGCGACCTGCACCTTCTTCATATTACTGTCTGGGTTTTTTAAATAGCTTTTATTAGTCCATTTTCAAACAAACAAACATAACATAATGTAAAATAAAATAATCAACAATTTACCATACACAAATACTCAAGGAAATAAAAGCACACATGTGTCGGTGTGTGTGTATATATATATATCTAATTTGTATATAATTTTATAATTTTATTAATATTGTATATAATTTTGTAAACCGCTCAGAGTCATCATGTATGAGTTGGGTGACCATATAAATTTGTTTAATAAATAATATCTCTTTCTCTAACTCTATAATTTTACAGTTACAGTCTTGCTGGCCCCAGGCTCCTAGTTTCCCACTTTGCAAGCTCCTGCCCTCAGAAAAATAATAGCTGAATAGATTTAAAAGAAGTATCGGGGCATCCTCCAAAAGATTACATTAATAGGGTCTAAGCAGGCCGCAACTAGGGTCTGTGTCACCCGGGGCAAACATGGATTCCGCGCCCCCCCCCCCATGGGTTGGTCAGGGAGGTGTTAGCAAGTTTTATTATTCTATTATACGTTAAATTAATAAAACTGATTTTAATGCTGAGAAGGTTATCTTGCACAAGAAAATAGCCAGAAAGCATAAAGGAAGGGAAGAATTTTTTTTGTGAAAGTGATTTAAAAGTGTACACCCGCCTCACAATCTGGTAAAGCAACCCCGTAATGGGATTCTGGGGCCAAAAGCGGGGAGGGCGGGGAGAGACAATTGCGAAGAGAGGACTCCCTGGAAAAGACACTGATGCCGGGAAGGACTGAAGGCAAAAGGAGAAGGGGACGGCAGAGGATGAGATGGTTAGATAGCATCACCGATGTAATGAACATGAATTTGAGTAAACTCCGGGTGACAGTGGAGGACAGGAAGGCCTGGCGTGCTATGATCCATGAGGTCACGAAGAGTCGGACACGACTAAACAACTGAACAACAACAACAAAATGCAGTATTACAGGATACTTCCGGTGACCTCCAAACAGGGGCATCCTTGGAGGATGGGGGACTCGAAGACAAGGCACCCTGCTTTATTTGAGATCTCTTGTTTCGAATTGGGAGGGACAGATTAAGTCCAACCATCGTGGGGACCAAAGCTGCAGGTCTTACGTGTGGAACCGGCGGGAGCACGGTCAGGCTTCTGTCGCTGACCATGGTGCTGAAAACGCCGGGACGAGGCCGCAGCGCGCAGTCTTTAGCAGAAAAACAAGGGAGGGCGAGGATGTTTTGAGACTCACCCATCCGCCGCTCTCGGTGCCTCTCCGGTCGACTGAACTCCTCGCGTAGAAACAAGAGCCGTGGAAAAATCCTTCCTACTTCGCTGCTCCTGACTTCTGCACATGATGATGGGGCTTGAAATCGAGTGGCTCCCCGCCAAGGAATGGAACAACCTAAGTAAGGCTAGAGGTGAGTTTTGCTTTGGGATTTCAACGAGCACATAAATGTGAAGAAATAAAATGTCATTTGCAAAATCGATGATTCCGCCTACAGATTTAAATCTCCGTGTGCAGACTCCTTGTCTGTCTACTCTGGTGCAGAGAGTGTGTGTGCTAGTCTGTGTGTAGGGTGTACCGGAAGTCCATAACAAGGCAAGTCTGCTCCTGTTAATTCAAAAGGAAGCTCCACAGCAGCGTTTCTCAACCTTGGCCACTTTAAGATGTGTGGACTTCAACTCCCAGAATTCCCCAGCCAGCAAGGGAATGGGGAATTCTGGGAGTTGAAGTCCACACATCTTCAAGTGGTCAAGGTTGAGAAACACTACTCCACAGAATTCAGTAGGATTTACTCCCAGGTTCTTGGCTAAAGTCATCTTGGTTGAGGAACATTTCACTCCGAAGTAACTCTATCAAGTTCAGTGGGGCTTTATAGCCAGGCATCATAAGAGAATCCTGAGCAGATGTATCCAGTATTGTACAGATAAGCTGTGAAGGTTGAAATCCCACTTCCCTGAGAATATGTGCCAATGAACCAGATAGAATTTAAGTGAACACGTTATTTTATTCATCTGATAATACCCTGCAAATTAATTTGGGATCTGGTAGGAAAACCCCAGGATATGCATGCAGGGAGAATGCTTTGAGGTAAAATAAGTATATTTCTTCAGGCTTAACAGTTCCTTGTCTTCTTTTTTAGGGCTACCAGATCTGGGTTGCAAGAATGCAGATGACCACTAGATGGCAGAGAAGTTAGAGTTTTTTTGTATTTGTTTGTTGCTATTTAATGGTTGTCTGGATTTTTGCAGTCTGGCTTTGCACATTGATTTCCACTTTTTGGAAAGATTTGCTGTCAGCATTTCTGTTTATACAGTCATATATAATTGCCAGTTGGGTAATTCAGATTCATAATCCCCCTAGCCTAAGAAATTAAATTACTCTAGAATAATTGACTCTTTAACTTGGGTGACTTTCAGTGAGAGAAGTTATTCCCTGCAATGGCATCCCACAGCAAGCTAAAACAATGCCACATGTGGTGCCACATGTGGAATGACATCAAATGTTTGTCCGTGAACTTTGCCCTTGCATCAGACATTGGTTGCTTCCACCCCTCCTCTCCCAGGTGTGCTTCACTTTCTGGATGTGAATGCTTTCTCCCTTGTTTTAAAATCCTAGTGTGTTGCCTTTTTTTTAAAAAAAAAGATTCCTTTTATAGGATTTTGGAGGGGATAGAGATGTTATTTTCTTTTACTGATATATTTATGCCCCTTGTTGCTGAAGGAGAAAATAAAGCTTCAAGTTAGTTGTAAATCACCCCCTCCCCAAATATACTTTCCCAGGAAAATAAACCTGTCATCTCAGCCATACAACATTTAGAAGGCCAAGGAATGTTGATTGGTTGGGCATGGATGCTTAGAGGTAAACAAGAAACAAGACAGTATAAACTAAAGCAGCCTTTCTTAACCTTTTGACCCTGGAGGAACCCTTGAAATGTTTTTCAGGCCTCGGGGAACCCCTGCACTTTCAGGCTCAAATATAGGCCAGAAGTTACAAAATTATATTTGTTTCACGTGTAGGCCTGTATATATGCATTTTTTAAAAAATCTGTTCAAATCATGTCCGATTCTTGGAGACTACCTGGACAAGTCCCTACAGTTTTCTTGGCAAGACTTTTCAGAAGTGGTTTGCTATTGCCTTCTTCCTAGGGCTGAGAGAGAGTGACTGGCTGAAGGTCACCCGGCTGGCTTTGTGCCTAAGGTGGGACTGGAACTCAGGGTCTCCTGGTTTCTAGCCTGATGCCTTAACCACTAGACCAAATTGGCTTTCTGTATATATGCATTAACAGTGTTCTTAAACTGAAAATAAAGAATGAAACGTACCTCTTTAAGGTGAAGTTGTCTGAATTTGAAATAATCTTTTAAATAAATTGTGATCTCCCAGGGAACCCCTAGTGACCTCTCACGGAACCCTGGTTGAGAAACCCTGAACTAAAGTAACTCTCAAGAAACTATGTTGAGGAAATACTACCTATTTGTTCTCCCCAAATTGCCAGGGTATTTGTAGTAGTGCCCCATTACTTCATAGTTCTGCTTAATGACTTCACTAACCTCAGTAACCACATGATATTCTATATCCAATCAAATACTTTGCTGAGGTATTGTCAGGCGCTTCTCAGTTGCAGACGTTTCTCCACAGAAATGACTTTACCTCAGCTCTTTCAGTAAGTAAACGGTTTATTGATTAACATGAGTAAGCACAGTAAAGGCACGAATGGTCCCCTGGTTCCCTGCTCGGGTTTATATACCCTTCTGCCAGAGCACTGGCCCCTCCCAGCTGCGGGCTTCCATCTGGTCCCCTCTGGTTCTCCTGGTGTCAAGGTTAAAAGTTCATCATCCATGAGGCGTAGCTGGCAGTTGCTAATGCTGGGTGTGGTATAGGGGATGGCAGGACCCTTGGGCATGCCAGGGTTCTGACATGCCGCCCCCCAAGACCTCCCCTCTCCCCTCATGCTCCGTCCTGGCTCCTGTTGCATGTAGTTGGCGCTTGTAACAGAATAATATCTCGTTAGGCCGGGAGTCACCGGGGTTTGTCGGGGAATTTGCGGTGAAATTTTCTAATCAAGTCCGGGGCCTGCATGTGTTCCACTGCTACCCATTCCCTGAACCCTACTGGCAAGTGCAACCACTTTACCAGGTATTGCAACTTCCCCCTGTGTATACGTGAATCGCAAATGTTCTCAATCTCGAAGTGCGGCTCCCCGTTCACGAAGGTAGGTGCTGGGTCCCTTGTTGTAAGATGCCACTGATCTGACGGGAGGTATCGTTTTAGGAGGCTGATATGGAACACCAGGTGGACTTTCCTCAACGATTTTGGAAGTTGCAGGCGTGCAGTTACCGGGTTGATGACTCTGACGATAGGAAATGGCCCGATAAACTTTGGGGCCAACTTGCGAGACGGTTGCATAGACCGCAAGTTCTTGGTGGATAAATATACTTTATCCCCTTCGCGAAGTTCCCATTCCACTGCACGTTTTTTGTCCGCATATTTTTTGTAGTCGTCTTTCGCTTCCTTAAGCGTTTGAAGCATGACAGGCCAGTTGCTAGTTATCTTGGCTATCCATTCGTCTGCCTGTAGTGGGGCATGGCCGTCCGTCCTCTGAATCATGCCCACCTCCTGGATAGCCGAAAAGTCCTGGCCTGTGGCTATTTTGAACGGAGTGAACCCCGTGCTGTGGTGCACTGAGTTGTTGTATGCCACTTCCGCAAAAGGTAGCAAGTCCACCCAGTCATCCTGCTGGTAGCTTATGTAACACCTTAAATACTGTTCT
Organism: Charina bottae; assembly: GCA_023362775.1. Classification (NCBI taxonomy): domain Eukaryota; kingdom Metazoa; phylum Chordata; class Lepidosauria; order Squamata; family Charinaidae; genus Charina; species Charina bottae. Next base: position 20,093 of record JALMGJ010000013.1, on the reverse strand, counting down.
AAGATGGCTACCAGTCGTTCTGATGCCCCGTCCGTGCACGGGTGGAAAGCGCTGCTCAAGCCCTGTTCAGACCCAATTAGCCGAAGAAATGCCCTCCAGAATTTCGAGGTAAACGTGCTCCCGCGATCGCTAATCATCCGTTCAGGTGCCCCATGTAAACGGTATATGTTTTGCGTGAAGAGCCTGGCCAGCTTGGGTGCTGTCGGTATCCCTTTGCAGGTGATGAAATGAGCCTGTTTTGAGAACAGGTCCGTGATCACCCACACTGCCGTTTTTTGTTTGCTCTCGGGGAGGTCGACTACAAAGTCCATGGCTATCTGTCACCATGGTTGCGACGGGTCAGCCACGGGTTGCAGAAGTCCTTTGGGCTTACCTGTGGCCCTTTTTGCCATAGCACACACAGGGCAGGTACCTACATAGTCTTTTACGTCCTTATGTAGTGTGGGCCACCAAAACGTGCGCCTGACCAGGTGCAAGGTTTTCACGAACCCCAAGTGTCCTGCTGCCTTGTGGTCGTGAGTGATCGCTAGGACACGTTTCCGCATGGTGTCAGGTACGTACAACTTATCATTATTCCACCACCTTCCATCCTTCTCCTGTAGGTGTTTGTTTTCCCCCCACCAGGTGACTTGTGTTGTCGCCGCCTGTATCTCACTCTCCAATGGATTGAGCGCTGTAGACACCGTATTGTCCTCTCGAGCCACTGCCACGTGTCCCACCTGACTGGTACTTGAGGGCTTGTGTGGGAATAGGGTTTCTGTTATGTTTTCCGCTTTCCCATCGTGTTGAGGCAGCCGCGATAATGCATCCGCCAGGTAGTTCTTCCCCCCCGGAAAGTACCTCAGGGTGAAGTTGAAGCGACTGAAGAATTCGGCCCATCTAAGTTGTTTCAGGTTTAATTTCCTGGGTGATTTCAGTGCTTCCAAGTTTTTATGGTCGGTCCAAACTTCGAACGGGACTGATGCCCCTTCTAGCAGGTGCCACCATGTAGCCAACGCGTGTCGGACTGCGAATGCTTCCTTCTCCCAGACATGCCATCGCTTTTCTGTGTCTGAGAATTTTTTAGATATATACGCACACGGTCGTAGTTTGCCGTTCTCATCCGCCTGCAGCAGTATTGATCCTATCGCGTTGTTCGATGCGTCTGCGTGGATAATGAACGGTTTATCTATTTCCGGGTGCTTCAGGATAGGCTCAGCCATGAACAGAGCTTTGAGCTCTTCAAAGGCCTCCTGGCATTCTGGGGACCATTTAATTTTGGTGCCTGGCCGTTTAGCTTGTGTGCCACCGCCGCTTTTCGTTTTTAACAAGTCTGTTAGCGGCAGCGCTATCTGCACGAAATTCCTGATGAAATCCCTATAGAAATTTGCGAAGCCGATGAACGCCTGAAGTTGGCACCTGGTCCGAGGAGGTTCCCACCCCACTACTGCTTGCACCTTGGCAGGGTCCATTTCTATGCCTTTGCTTGAAATCCTGAACCCCAGGAAGTCCAGCCTCTCTTGATGGAATTCACATTTATCCAATTTGACAAAGAGTTTGGCGTCCAATAATTTTTTTCTGCTAGGTCCTGGGAGAAGATCAGGATGTCATCTAAATAGACTATCACCCCCCGGTACAGGAACTCGTACAATACTTCGTTTATTAGTTTCATAAAGATCCCTGGTCCCCCCGCAATCCCAAATGGGAGGACCCTGTATTGAAATGAGCCGAGTGGACAGTTGAATGCCGTCTTCCACTCGTCCCCTTCCCGTATCCGGACCCTGTAGTAGGCTTCTCTCAGGTCTAATTTGGTGAAAATTTTGCCCTTAGCCAGTTGTGCCAGCATGTCCTTTAAAAGTGGGAGGGGGTATTGATTAGTGACTGAGATGGCATTCAGTCCTCTATAATCCGTGCATAGCCGGAGCGTGCCATCCTTTTTCTTACGGAACAAGACGGGGGCTGCCAAGGGGGAATTCCCTGGTTCAATGAAGCCCCTCGCCAAGTTTTTATCCACAAATTTCCGCAGTTCTTGGAGCTCCCGCTGGGTCATAGCGTACATTTTTGGTTTTGGAAATGTGGCCCCAGGGATTAGCTCGATGGCGCAGTCCGTTTTCCTATGAGGCGGTAAGAGGTCACACTCTTGCTGACTGAAGACCTCTCTGACAGGCACGTAAGCTTGTGGGAATGTTATCTGTGCCTCAGTTTGTGATCCCTCTCCCCTCACCATGCCTGCAGCCCCTGATTCTACCCCATTCTCCCCGATATCCCTAGTGTCAGCATTGTATTTCCCATCAATGAATTCCATCTCCCCTGACACCCAATCAACGTGGGGGTTCCGTTCTCTAAGCCATTTGAGACCCAGGATGATGGGCTGTGTGGAGATGGGCGCCACAACAAACTGCAGTGTTTCTTGATGTGAGCCAATCGACATCCTAACTGCCTCTGTGAAATGCCTTGTGCCCCCCCCCCTTCATTTCTGTCCCGTCGAGCTGGCAGAACGTGATCGGTGACTTTAACTTAGAGAGTTTTAGTCCCATGTTCCTAGCCACTGACGGGTGCATTAAGCATCTAGTGCACCCTGAGTCCAGCATTGCTATGCCAACAACCTGCTTCCCCCCATCCAGGGTCTCTAACTCTACCTTGATTTGCGTTGTGGGGCAGTCCACAGATATCAACGCGTCACTACGCCCGTTACTGCAGGCCTGTCCCACGGCGCACTTTAGGACAGGCCGTTGGTGTTTTCCGCCGGCCGGAATTCCTCATCCGTAGAGTCGCCTGATGATGACCTCAGTTCAACATATTTTCGCCGCTCTGATGCTGCCTTGGCTGTTGACTGTTTGGAGGGGGGGGTCTTGCGTGGCTTTTCTCCGAGTCTGGGCCTTTCAGGTGGGTGGGTGCAGTCGTTGCTTCTGTGCCCCTCTCTCCCGCACTTAAAACATAAGTTATTCCGGGCCCGCCATTCCTTTTCCTCTGCCCAGGGTTTTCTGTCATGTTCCTTCTTATGATAGACCTGGTTGGTTTGCCGTGGCCTTCCCGGGTATTGAATTTGCCGGTAGGAGCGTATTCGCATCCTCGTGGTCTCTACTTTTCCCGCTAACTGGACCCATTCATCCAGTGTCTCTGGGTCCCCTCTCCCAGCTGCCATTTCCAGTATCTCAGGTCTTAGTCCCATCTGAAAATACTCAACCTTAAATGATTCAGGCCAGTTTGGGAGGCGGCTGACCAACTTCTTGAATTCAAGGGCGTATTCTGCCACTGTCCGGTGTCCTTGTCGCAGTCTTTGGATCTCCGTTTTTGCTGACATCCTGGACAGGGTGTCTTCGAATCGCTTACGTAGAGCCTTCATGAAGCAGCCAAAGTCATGAAGTTCTGGCACCCCGGTGTCGTGAAGTACCGCCAGCCATTTAGCAGCTTCTCCAATCAAGAAGTTTGAAACATACCACACCTTCGCCTCTTCATTCAAAAACAGTTTTTCAGATTCTTCCATGAACCCCCGCACGTGGTTCAGGAAGCATGCAAGCTTCTCTGGGTCCCCATCAAATGTGGTCTTTAATTTTGTCGCGATGGTAGGTTTGTGCCAGCGACTAGTTGCGAGGTGACTCCCATAGCTAGGCTGTGCCGGCGGTTCATCGCCTTCCTCCTCATACGCCACATCCTCGTCCTCGCTTCCCCCGGTGCTTTCTGCTGCACCTGCTTCCTCAGGTTGGTTGCGTGCATACTGTGCGCTGTGGTCGCTCTCACGGATCTGGGGCCCTCTCAATAAGCTTTCCACTGCGGCTTGGATTGCCGTCAGTTTGGCATCCATGCCTTCAAGCCCCAGCTCCATCCTGGCTGCCCTGTCCTCCAGCGCCACGATCCGTTGTGACTGCGTGATCCGCGGCTTCGCTGGAGGCTTTCGTGGGACTGGGACCATACCCCTGCCCACTCCAATCGACCAGTCCGCTGTCACATTGTATGTGCGCAGAGTGGGGGTGCGGGGGAGGGGAGGATTGCCTTTTGTGGTTCGTGGTTCCGGTGCTGCCAGCGGTTCCTTGGTGATTTGGAGTTCCTCGTTTCTCTCCATATTCCCTGCACCACGATTCCTTCAGCTCTTTCCTGCTCTTTTTTTTTTTCCGCTTCTTCGGCCTGCTGGCTGCCGCCGCTGCGCTTGGCCTGGCAATCCCCGGTCTCTGCTCCTCTTCTGCCTTCTTCTCGATGTGAGCCGATCTCTACCTCAGAGCTTACCCGATGATTTCTGGGTTCGCTCCCGGGAAAATCAGCTGAGATTGATTCGTGCCTTTTTGTCAGGCGCTTTTCAGTTGCAGACGTTTCTCCACAGAAATGACTTTACCTCAGCTCTTTCAGTAAGTAAACGGTTTATTGATTAACATGAGTAAGCACAGTAAAGGCACGAATGGTCCCCTGGTTCCCTGCTCGGGTTTATATACCCTTCTGCCAGAGCACTGGCCCCTCCCAGCTGCGGGCTTCCATCTGGTCCGCTTTCAGTCTTCCCTCTGGTTCTCCTGGTGTCAAGGTTAAAAGTTCATCATCCATGAGGCGTAGCTGGCAGTTGCTAATGCTGGGTGTGGTATAGGGGATGGCAGGACCCTTGGGCATGCCAGGGTTCTGACAGGTATCCAATCAAATGTATATTTTAATTTTTATGACATTAAATTGGGATTGTTTCCCCATCCCTTTTAGGTTTTTGCTTCTGCTGCCTCCAGTACCAGAAATAGACAACATGTGCTTTAGTGAAAGAATGTGTTTGATCCCCATTACTAAAGAACTCTAGGGAGAAATTTCTCCTACATTGCCAAGAAAACTACACAAAAGTGTCCAGGTGGTCACCAAGAGTCAGGCCTGAGTCCAGGGAAATCTTCTGTATATGTTTTCTTGTGGGATAGATAGAGTCACAAGAAAAAAGAATTTTGGGCTACCTTAAAAATTAACATAGTTTCACAGTCTATAGCAGTGTTTCTCAACCTTGGCAGCTTTAAGCTGTGTGGACTTCAACTCCCAGAATTCCCCAGCCAGCAATGCTTCCCCCCAATCCTGGCTGGGGAATTCTGGGAGTTGAAGTCCACACATCTTAAAGTCGCCAAGGTTGAGAAACACTGGTCTATAGTTTTGTGGACTGCACTGCAATTGATTTTCATCGGATGTGTTCATCCATAAAACGTACAGAAGGCACAAGGAGCATTTCAACTCCATTATCAGCAGTGGCCATATGAGCACACTAGGAAGCATGAGAAAGACTGCATACGCTCCTCCTGGGTCATGTGACTAGGAGGGAAGGGGGGACTTAAGAATGGAACGGTCACTAATACTCAGAGCTGTTGTCCAACTGCAACTCCCAGAAGGTGAATTGGAGGAATATTCAATATTTTGTTTCTCCACAGCCCCTAGCCAAATCTGGCTCATTTTTAAACTCCATCTCTCTTTTGTTGGCTTCTCTCCCTATACGACATTTAGCTCTACTCTGTTCTGTTTTTAGAGAGTTGTCCCACTGAGAGACAGTGCCTCCATCTTGTTTACATAATTTATTTCAAACATTCCATTGGATTGGAAAGAGTACCAAAAAAGTATAGATGCTGGGAAAGATAATAAATAAATGATTGAAAGGCGTGACATTCATCAGGAGTAACACACACATTCATGGGTATGTGTAATGAAATTGAAGCACTGCCCCTTTTACAGTGTTGCATGCAAATGAATGGAAAAGGGGCGGGGCTTCAATGGCATGGTCATGGCCACCATCTTGACTTTTTTTGACATAAATACAGAGACATGTCTGCCTTGGTCTCTTCTGGTAGCTTTAAGAAATCATTAAATCTCTTAATAAATTCCACACTATCTGGTTCATTTAGCTCATAACACACACACACACACACACATGAAAGATTCTCTAGAAATGTTAAACCTGGGTTTATTGATTGCACTAAGTCATGGCTTATATATCCATAGTTTACTCTTTAATTTACAGTTGCCTAACCTTACATATTAAGCCAAAATCAAACAAGCCACAGCTTGGCTTGATACAATTGCATGCAAAAGTTAGGGATCTCTGTTCAAGTTGGCAATGAATCCCTAAAATGAACAGAAGCTGATGCAAATTCTAGTGACAGAATGGTATATCTGCAAATCTGAATGTCCACCTGCCATATTTACTGTTTTTTTTAAATTTTCAATCTGTATATATTTGCATATAAATAGAGATAGATGTCCTGCTCTACCATGTAGAGAGGTTGCTTCAGCTTCTGTTCACTGATTGAGAGGCAATTTGAGAGCGATGCCTACCCTACATGAAAATAATCTAAATTCCGAAAGTGGATAATCAATATTTTAAAAAGCAAACAAATGTGAACAAGCCTTCAACGTTTGCAGAATAAAAAGCAGTTTAAGCTGTTGCTACTGTGAGAAAGTAAGTGTGTCACAGGCCGGTTTACACACGAATAACGCAACGGCCCTCGAGGAACTCAAGGCCTAAAGTTCACTTCCCCGAACCGAAGCCCGCCGCGCGCTCAGCACAATCGCCCCGGCAAAGGCGCCCGTCCGGTTTTTCAATAAGGCCATGCTCCTCTCATGAATGGACTGTACCACTAAAGAGAGAGTTGGTAGAAGACAGACTAATCCGTGGGAACAGTGCTCGTCGGGCATCCTTGCTAAAATAAATCCAGGTGAATCCCATGGGAGGCCGGGGCTGCGGCCTCGAGGGGGATTATTTTTTCTCTCGCCCCCACGTTGTGATAAGAGTTGGACGAGCCGTTGGAGTTGGAGTTGGAGCCCAAACGGGGGCGGGCACCGAACGCGAGCCCTTCACCAATAGGAGAGCAGGCCCCCTGGAGTGGCGGGGACCACGCCTAATGAAGGGTGGAAGAGAGGCGTGAAGGTGCGGTCCGCGCCCTGGCTGTGGCGGTGCGTGGCGAGAACGGAGTTTTCTCGGCTGACTCAGCCGCTGAAGAGATTTGGGTGCTGCGCGGGGCGCAAGGAACGGGCTTTGAGGGCTCAGGACAGCGGCTGGCGGGTTTCGTCTTGGGGAAAGGAGACCCTTCGCCTGTCTACTCGGAAGTAAGCCCGCTGAATTCGGTGGTTACTCCCAGGTAAGCTGGCGAGGAAAGGCGTCCCGGCGGGGCAAGATGGTTTCTTTCTCTCTGGCGCCCGGCAGGAAGGGTGCGAGGAGCCCTTTACCTCCAGTCATTTAACCGGCTCTTTCCCTTCTGCGTCCCCCGCAAACTTTGCATTTTCGCCTCGGGAAATCCACGGGATCGGGAGCGCAAGAGCCCCCCGGTGGCAACTGAGGACTTCCCGCCCCGCCGTGGCTGCGTTCCCACAACCCGCTTGGCCTCGTCGGGGAAGGACCGAGGGGCCGGGTTGACTTGGTTAGCTTCCTTCATCTCGGTTCGGTTGTCGTGTGAATACGCTTCCAAGCCACCCTCCTTTCCACGCTGCCTGTTGAGTTGGGTCAGTCGACCGTGGAGCGGCTGCATTTGCGCGATCTTGCGAAGTCGGGCTCGCTTTAAGCTTATCCAAACTTTAATTAATTTAATTCTGAATTATTTAAACTTGGGGGAAGGAGCTGTGAGTAGATGTTGAGAATGGTGGTTAGTAAAATTAGGCAGTTGAGCTGTCATTCATTCATTCATTACACACACACACACACACGTGTACACACATGCTAGGAACAGCTAAGATCCTGTGCAGTACCCTCAAACTCCCAGGCCTCTGGTAGAGGACCCAAGATTGAGGAAAACATGCCACCCATTGGAGTGAGAAGGGAATTTATATTTATGTAATTTGTGTAATTTTCATTCATTTTAGCTTAGTTCCTTTTAGCTTTGGTTGGACTGTGCCTGGAGGGTGGGAGCATCTTATAAATACAATTCTGACTTGCTTGGTTGGATGATTTCTTTGGCCTTCTGGTATTGTTTGGCTCCCTTAGGAGTCAACAGCTGCACCCATACAATGCACTTAAACCAGGTCCTATATTTTATTTGTTATTATTTTTTCCAATTTCTATCACTGCCCATCTCCCCCGAAGGGGGGGCTCTGGGCGGTTTACAAAGAAGTCAACAATTAAAATACATAAAATATAATACAATGCAAACACCACACAAGTAAAAAATAAGTATAAAATCCAAGGGGCGATAAGATCGTATTTGAAAGAGGGCTCTATGGCACCAGCCATCCCCAGGAGGAGCTGTTACCCTTCCCATCCCATATATAAGATTCAAGTGGCTGTGTTTGCACAGCAGGTGAAGCTTGGTTTGTTTCATCCATGCCTTTTGATTTGTTGATTTCTTGTGATTTAGTGTATTCTGTGAACTTTGGCCATTTGGTTTATTGTAATGGGACCCAGAGAAGGAGCTAATTTAATAACCAAGTTAAGTGTTGCTATGTGGATACAGCTGGTGATTATGGGGTATATAGAATGCCTTCAGATGTGTTGGGACCACAGTTCTTAGTTTTCAAGTTAATTGGTCTTTATTGGCTAGGAATTCTGGGAAGAGCGTTGATTGTCTTGGATTGAGATAGTGAACATTTTAAAGTTGCATTTCATTGTGCTTTTAGAATCTGTTGTGAATCAGGCAGCATACAAACTTAGTAATAAATATGTCAATAAAAATAAATTTCTTTCGGAATAATATTCCATGCATTGATAAAGTTGAGCCCGTATCTTGGTTATGTTGACTGTTGTTGGTTTTATATTGGATCCTATATGTTTATTTTTCTATGATGTTTTTATCTTGTTTTTATTCTGTTAGCTGCCCAGAGTCATAGGTTTAAGATGGGTGGCCTTATAAATCAAATAATAAGTAAGTGGTTGTGATGAGCAAAAGCTCAAACTGTAATAAATGTGCCAGTTTTTAAGATGCCACAAGAATCTTCATGTTTTGATGCAATATATTCAGGTGGCTAGGGCCAATTGGATAGTGGTTAAAGGCACAAGGCTAGAAACTGGGAGACCATGAGGTCTAGTCCTGCCTTGGGCAAAAAGCTAGTTGGGTGACTGTGGGCCAATTCCCCTCTCTCAACCCTAGGAAGAAGGCAAGGGCAAACCATTTCCAAAAATGTTGCCAAGAAAACTTCAGGGACTTGTCCCTGTAGTTGCCAGGAATCAAGGCTGATTTAAAGGGAGACACACACATACTGTAGTTTGCAGCTTTACAGTTCAATCCGACTACAGGCTTAATCAGTTATCAAGCCTTTCCTTCTCCTGTCATCCTTCTCCTTGTCCAGTAAGACAGTCCTCGCTTAATGACCACAATTGGAACTGGAATCTAGGTCGCTAAGTGATGTGGTTGTTAAGTGAAACTGAATCCAATTTTACGACCATTATTGTGGTGGTTAAGCAAATCACTGCAGTTGTTAAGTGAATCACACGGTTCCCCATTGATTTTGCTTATTGGAAGCTGTCTGGGAAGGTTGAAAATGGCAATCACATGACCGTGGGATGCAGCACCCATCATAAATGTGCAACAGTTGCCCAGCGCCTGCATTGCAATCACGTGACTGGGGCTGCTGCAATGGTCATAAGTGAGAGGAATGGTCATAAGCCTCTTTCCCAGCACTGTCATAACTCCAGATGGTTGCTAAACGAATGGTCGTTAAGCGAGGACTACCTGTATACAGTATTGCTTGGGAATTACCAGAATTGTAATCCAACATGCCTTTAGTTTACATCAGGAGAGAGAAGGCTGCATGAGAGCATGATTATGTGGAGCCCATTTGATGCAATGTTTGTTATTCAGCTACTGGTTTGCAGACCTGAACAGATCAAATGGCACTGCTTGTTTGTGTAAATGGGCTGTTCAAATAAATGTGCTGGTTAAGGAAGTCAGGCTGGCTGGGGAATTCTGTGGGTTCACCACCAGTCTAGAGCAGGAAAGGCTGCCTCAAGGCATGGAAGTGTATAGGTAAACCATTTTTTCATAGTTTACAAAGACTGAGACTAGTTTCAGCATCCTTGTCTCACTTTAACTGCCAGGATTGCTGTATGTGAGCAATGGGAGAAGGTTATCAAGGGAAAAATCAAAGGTTATCAAGGGTTATCTGTACCCAACTCAATATTTTTCCCCCAAATTATGTATTACTTATTTACCCTTTATTAATGTTGAATGTTGGTTACAGTATTTGTTCCCAAATGGTAGTTCTTCTGGTTTCTGGAACAAGAAATAAAGAACCAAATGTATTTTATTTTATTTATTTATTTTATTTATTTTATTATTTCAATTTATTCCCCGCCCATCTCCCTTGCAAGGGACTCTGGGCGGGTTACAACAATTGAAGTTTAAAAAATACAAAAACAATATCTAAAATACTTATAATAATAAATTACATAAAATCCAAGATGGGGGGACCATAGGATGGATTATATTACTACGGGGCCAGCCAACCCCAGGAGGCACTGCCGCCTCTGTCGTCCCAGGCCCGGCGGCAGAGCCAGGTCTTAAGGGCCTTCCGAAAGGCCAGGAGTGAAGGGGCCAGTCTCACCTCCGGGGGCAAGATATTCCATAAGGCGGGCGCTATCGCAGAGAAGGCACGCCTCCTGGACCCCGCTAGATGGAATTCTCTTGTCGAGGGGGTCCGAAGCATGCCCTCTCTGCATGCACGGGTGGGGCGGGCCGACGTTATCGGGACGAGACGGTCCCTCAGGTACCCTGGTCCTATGCCATGTAGGGCTTTAAAGGTAATCACCAACACCTTGAATTGGACCCGGAAGCAAACTGGTAGCCAATGCAGCTCGCGTAGCAGAGGTGTTACATGTGCCGATCTCATGGCACCCATAACTGCTCGCGCCGCGGCATTCTGCACCAGCTGAAGCTTCCGGATACTCTTCAGGGGTAGCCCCATGTAGAGCGCATTACAGTAATCTATACGGGAGATGACAAGGGCGTGAGTGACTGTTCGGAGGGCCTCCCGATCCAGGAAAGGGCGTAACTGGCGCACCACACGAAGTTGTGCAAAGGCCCTCCTGGCCGTGACTGCCACCTGCTCTTCAAGCAGGAGTCGCGAGTCCAGGAGGACCCCCAGATTCCGCACTGGATCCGAGCGAGGTAGTGCCACCCCACCCAGAACCAAAGATGGCAACTTCCCGGATCTAGGGGGGCCATCAATCCACAGCCACTCCGTCTTACCAGGGTTCAGTTGAAGCCTGTTGTTCCCCATCCAGACCCCCACAGCCTCCAGACACTGAGATAAGGCATCGACCGCATCACCTACTTCACCCGGGATGGAGATGTATAACTGGGTATCATCAGCATATTGGTGATACCTCATCCCGTGGTGACGGATGATCTCGCCCAGCGGCTTCATGTAGATGTTGAACAGGAGAGGAGAGAGAACCAACCCCTGCGGCACCCCACAAATCAGGGGCCGCGGGTCAGCTCTCTCCTCCCCTATCAACACCGACTGGGAACGGCCCTGGAGGAAGGAGGTGAACCAGCGCAAAACTACGCCGCCCACCCCCAACTCCCTGAGCCGTCCCAAAAGTATACCGTGGTCGACGGTATCGAAAGCCGCTGAGAGATCTAAGAGAGCTAGGATGGACGCACTCCCTCCATCCCGCTCTCGCCAGAGATCATCGATAAGCGCGACCAATGCGGTCTCCGTCCCATATCCCGGCCTGAAACCTGACTGGAAGGGGTCTAGATAATCCGTTTCCTCCAGAATCCTCTGGAGTTGCCACGCCACCACCTTCTCAACCACCTTTCCCAAAAAGGGAAGGTGGGAGACTGGGCGAAAATTGCCCAGGATGGTAGGGTCCAGGGACGGCTTCTTGAGGAGGGGGTGCACCAGCGCCTCCTTAAAGGCCTCCGGGAACACCCCCTCACTCAAGGACAAATTAATCATCACCTGGACCCATCCACATGTCACCTCACTGGCCGATTTCACCAGCCAGGAGGGACAAGGGTCAAGCTGGCATGTGGTGGCGTTAACAGTCCGGAGGATCCTGTCTACTTCCTCAGGCGCAACAGGATCAAACTGTTCCCAGATAACATGGTAAGTACGAGCCCCCGGCATCTCCACAGATCCTGTCTCATGCTTGGAGTCCAACTTTGAATGAATCTGAGCGATTTTATCCTGCAGATGCTCAGAAAACTCCTCCGATCGGCCCTGTAGGTGGGTCTCCCTCTGCTCCCGACCCAACAATGATCTTGTAATTTTAAAGAGGGCCGTCGGGCGGCATTCTGCGGACGCAATAAGGGCGGAGAAATATTCACGTTTCGCCGCTCTTACCGCCACAAGGTAGGCCTTAACTGCGGCTCTAGATTGTGTTCGGTCAGATTCAGTCTTCGTCTTTCTCCAGCAGCGCTCTAGACGTCTCTTAACCCTCTTCAAGGCCCTTAACTCTTCGGAAAACCACGGAGAGCGGCGGGCCAAGCAGGGCCGGAGAGGTCGCATAGGCGCGATCTTGTCCAGGGCTCCGTCCGCGGCCCTATTCCAGGCCGCGGCCAGGAGCTCGACTGGACCGTGAAGCAAGTCCTCGGGAATAACCCCCAGCTCCTTCTGAAACCTCACTGGGTCCATCAGTCGCCGGGGGCGGACCAATCGAATAGGTCCTGACTCCCTGCGGAGTGGGGCAGCACAAGAGAGTCTAAGGGTCACCAGGGCGTGGTCTGACCATGACAATGGGGAAAGATGTAACTCTCCCCTCAGATCACATTGCCACTGCTCAGACAAGAAAACTAAGTCCGGGGTGAGACCACTGTCACGAGTTGGGTCACGAATAATCTGAGACAGGCCCATAGCTGCCATGGTAGCCATGAACTCCTGAGCCGCCTCCGAGTCCCGTCCCAGAGAAGGCAGATTGAAGTCCCCCAGAACCATAAGTCTGGGGAATTCCACCTCCAACCCCGAGACAGCCTCGAGCAGCTCAGGCAGAGAGGTTGCTACTTAGCAGGGAGGCTGGTACAGCAGCAACACTCCCAACTGTTCTCGTGAACCCAACTTGAAAAACAGGGTCTCACACCCGGCCACTTGTGGAGCAGCGCCCCTGAAAGCCACAAGAGACTCTCGGATGACCACTGCCACCCCTCCTCCCCTGCCCCGGTGTCTCGGCTGGTGCCAGACCCGAAACCCGGCTGGGCACATTTCCGAGAGGGCCACTCCCCCCTCTGGTGCCAGCCAGGTCTCGGTAATACACACCAGGTCGGCCCCCTCATCCGTGATCAAGTCACTTATAAGGGGGGCTTTGTTGTTCACCGACCTGGCGTTCAACAGCAGCAGCCGGAGACCGGAGCCCACGAGGATCTGCTTACCAGGGCCTGGGTGTGAACACGGGGGGCCGGAACGCACCACCGGTAACAAACAATTTTAATTCTTGATATTAAACCCCAGTTCTTCCAGTTATAGCTTCCCTGCTGATTTTCAAATCATTTAGACTCATGGTCCAAGGGATGATAAAAGCTGCTGAAACGAGCTGAGGGAAAGGGAAGAACTAACAGCATGTAGACATATTGGAGAGGATGTATCATTGATGTATCAATGATTGGATCCTCTGTGTTCACTCCCTGCAAGACACATGAAATCACTGTCTTGTAGAAGATCCTGTTCTTACATTGCGTAATTGCAAGATAAGAACAGGTAGCACAGTGAGTAAGTGTAAGCATTAGGATTGTGAAAATGTGCTCTGTAGCTCTGTATGTTGATGGAAAAGGTTCTGGAGAACCCCTGTAATCTCATTCAGCGGTCACCGTATTCCATGGGATTGGGAACCATAGCCTTTTGTGTTGTGCGGATGGGACTGAATTGTGGAAATGGGTATAATAAAGGAATCTCTATTTCTTTTACAGCACCTTCCTTTAATCAGTAACAAGTTTTTTCCCCAGATTTGTAAAGTTGCACAGATACCTTTGTCCAAACGAAGTTCTGGAAGGCAGAGATGATACAGATCAGAATATGTGTATATGTGCATGTGTATTTATTACAGTTACTTATATCCCACTTTCCAGCGTAAGAAATCATCCTAAGTGCTTTAAAAGTTAATTATAAATTAAAACACAGTGAGTGTTATTTGAAAAAACAAGCATTCCGCAGGAGAGGGAGAGGGAAAGGAATGATGTACTGTATAGGTTTGTTCTTAGCCACAGTGGAGCAAAAAAGGGGGAAAAATTAAAAAAAAAATTTTTTACAGGTAATAAAAAGAAAAAAGAAAAGGTGAAAAAGCAAATATCCAAAAGGTTAAGAAAAAAGAAAGAAAGAACTAGAATTTTTTTTTAAATAGGCTCCTTTAAAATTTTTCCTCTTAGGTCATTTATAATCATATAAAAATATATAAATATTTCATATAAAAATATATTTACATTTGATTTTACATAATCATTTTTATTATATTTAATATAATGTATCCTTCTTCCTTGTTTTTTTGTCTCTAATCTTTTCCCTCCTTTATCTTCCATTCTCTTCTAACCTATTCTCTCTCTATCTTTTCCTTTCCCTTACCTTCCATTTTGACTCTTCCCTTAATTCCTTTTCTCTTTCATCCACTCCCTTCTTCCTTTTTTAACCCTCTCTTTCTCTCTTTAATCTCTTCTCTCACTTGCCTTACTCACTCTTTCTAACCCTCCCATCTCTCTCTATATTAACTGTGCCGTTAAGAAAAAAATCTACGCCAGTGCAAAGGCAGAAGTCCAAAGAAGAACTAGAGAACTTAAGAATATATGGTGGATAAAAAAAGCCCAAGAAACCCAACATTTTGCAGATGCTCATGACGCACGGGGCTTTTTTAATGCCATAAAGGCCATCTATGGACCAACAAACCATGGTACAAATCCCTTACGCTCAGTAGATGGTGCTAAACTTCTAAAGGACAAAGAGTCTATTGCACTGCGCTGGAAAGAGCATTACTACAATCTCCTTAATCGTCACTCTACTGTGGCTGATGAAGTCGTCTTGCAAATCCCACAAAAACAAATAAGAAATGAGCTTGCAGTACCCCCTAGTTTGGAGGAAGTCAGTAAAGCCACTAAACAAATGAAAAATAACAAAGCTAGTGGACCTGATGGGATTCCTGCTGAAGTCTTTAAAGAAGGTGGGCCTGAACTTACACAACAACTTCATAAGCTCATCGAAAAAATCTGGATGAGGGAGAAGATTCCAGCAGACTTTAGGGATGCCATAATTATCACTCTCTTTAAAAAGGGTGATAGAACAGACTGTGGAAACTATCGAGGCATCTCCCTTCTAGCCACAGCAGGCAAAATCCTGGCAAAGATCATTGCAAACCGTCTCCTATCTGTATCAGAAGACATTCTCCCTGAAACGCAAAATGGCTTCCGCCCTTCCAGGGGAACAGTGGATATGATCTTCACTGCACGACAGCTTCAAGAAAAATGCAAGGAGCAAAACCGCCCTCTGTACATGGCGTTTATTGATCTGACTAAAGCTTTTGATACTGTAAATCGTACTGCTCTCTGGACCATCCTTCTGAAAATCGGATGCCCTGATAAATCTGTGAACATCTTGCAGTTACTCCATGACGACATGATGGCAACAATCCTGAATAACAACGGCTCTCAAAGTGATCCATTTAAAGTGGAATCCGGCGTTAAACAGGGATGTGTTATTGCTCCAACCTTATTCGCTATCTTCATCGCTATGATTATGCACCTTGTTGAAGAGAAACTTCCTACTGGTGTAGAAATTATATATCGAACAGATGGAAAGCTTTTTAATCTTAGTAGGCTGAAAGCAAAAAATAAGGTAATTGCAACTTCTGTTATAGAACTTCAATATGCTGATGATAACATAGTCTGTGCACACTCCGAGGAAGATCTTCAAACTATCCTAAACATCTTTGCAGAAGCATATGAAAAGCTCGGCCTCTCGATTAACATTAAAAAAACCAAAGTGCTTTACCAGCAAGTTCGAACCAATCCCTCTGCAGCGCCATCAATCCAGCTTAAAGGTGTGTCACTAGAAAATGTCGATCACTTTTCTTATCTCGGCAGCCATCTATCTACAAAAGCCGACATCGACGCTGAAATTCAGCATCGCCTGAGCTCTGCGAGTGTAGCTTTCTCCCGAATGAAGCGTAGAGTGTTTGAGGATCGGGACATTCGCAGGGAGACCAAAATGCTTGTTTACAAAGCCATTGTACTACCAACCCTTCTGTACGCCTGTGAAACATGGACCCTCTACATATGCCACCTCCAACTTCTTGAAAGATTCCATCAACGCTGCCTCCGAAAAATTCTGCAAATTACTTGGGAAGATAGGCGGACTAATGTTAGCGTATTAGAAGAAGCGAAAACCACCAGCATTGAAACAATGATCATCCAACATCAACTTCGCTGGACCGGTCATGTTGTTCGAATGCCTGACCATCGTCTTCCAAAGCAGCTACTTTACTCCCAACTTAAGAATGGAAAACGGAATATTGGTGGACAGCAAATGAGATTCAAAGATACTCTCAAAGCTAATTTAAAAAAATGTAATATCAGCATTGAGAACTGGGAAGCCCTAACTTATGAGCGTTTCAATTGGAGGTCATCCTTTATTAATGGCGCTATGGACTTTGAAGAAGCACGAGTACAGGGCGAAAAGGAGAAAAGAGCTAAAAGGAAGGCACGTCAGGCAAACCCTCATCATGACCGTCTCCCACCCGGAAACCTATGCCCTCATTGTGGGAGGTTGTGCGGATCCAGAATTGGCCTTTATAGCCACTTACGGATCCACCGTTAAAATTTTACCTTTGGAAGACAATCTTACTCGGCTACGAGTGATCGCCAATGAATGATCTCTCTCTATCTTTTCCTTTCCTTTATCTTCCATTTTCATTCTTCCTTTTATCCCTTCATCCATTTCCTTCTTCCTTTTTTTTAACCCTCTCATTTTCTCTAATCTCTTCTCTCATACTCCCTCTTTCTCTCTCTAACCTCTTCTCTCCCTTCTCTTCCATTCTATCTTCTCTCCCTATCTTTCTTTCCCTTTTCACCCTTTCTACCCTCTTTTTCTTTCTAACCTATTCCTTCCTTTCTCTTCTTACTTTATATATGTTTATCACTCTTGTCTCCCTTTCCTTTCCTTTCCTTACATTATATTATTTATTTATTTATATATTTGTATCAAATTCAATCTTAACTTTTAGATCTTTGTTTTATAATACATAATACATACATACACTTCATTAAAATTCTTCCAGTTTTCTTAACAAAAAAATCTTGTAAATACTTGATTTACATTTTTTCTCTTCTTATACCTCTTTTTTTTCTCCTCGCCCCTCCTTTATTTGTACTTTTTTTATTATTATTATTGTTATTATTATTATTATTTATTCTCTACTTAATGTTAAATTCTTTTTGAATATACTTTATGAAGGTGTCCCATGTTTCCTTGTGCTTCCCCATTTCTTTTCCTTTTATTAAATTTGTTAATTTGTCTGTTTGCATTACATCTATTATTTTTATAATCCATTCTTCTTTTGTTGGAATATTTTCTTGTTTCCAGTATTGGGCGTATTTTATCCTTGCAGCTGTACTGTATACTGAAATAAAACCTTTTGTTTTTTATTTATATTGTCTTCAATTTTGCCTAATAAATATAATTCTGGTCTCATTCTTATTTCTTTATCGAATATTTTACATACATATTTGTGTATTTTGCCCCAATATTTTTTTGCTTTTTCACATAACCACCATACATGGTAGAAAGATCCACTTTTGTTTTTGCATTTCCAACATAAATTAGAATTACTCATTTTTGATTTAAATAACACCTCAGGAGACATGTACCATCTAAAAATCATTTTATACATATTTTCTCTTAGATCATTACTTAAAGTGTAATGACCCAGATTTCTTGCCAATCTTCATATGTAATTTCTATTCCTAAATTTTCCTCCCATTTTCTCATATATTTTTTAATTTTTATGTCCTTGGTTTTCATTTCCAGTAGTGTTTTATATATTTTAGAAATTAAATGTTCTTCCTCTTTTTCTAGTATATTATCCCAATTATTTTCTATTTTTGTAAATTGATAATTTTTTTCGTCTATTTTATATTGCTCTTTCAATTGGAAATATGTAAACCAATGACATACTATATTTTCATTTTCTAGTTCTTCCCTTGTTTTAAGTTTCTGATTATTTCCTTCAAATTTTAACAAATTTTTATATCTTATATATTTTTTTTTATTTTGACTCCCTAATCTGGTACATGCCTCCTGGGTTGACACCCATAATGGAAGATTTGGTAATAGTGTTTTTTTGTATTTGTTCCAAATTTTTAGCAAGGATTTTCTTATTATATGGTTATTAAATGCCTTATGTATTTTACTTTTATTATACCACATGTAACCATGCCAACCATACCTATTGTCGTGTCCTTCTAAATTCAGTAATTTTTCATTTTCTAGTTTTATCCAATCTTTAATCCATATTAGGCCGCATGTTTCATAATATAATTTAAGGTCTGGCATTGCTAATCCCCCTCTATCTTTTGTGTCTTGTAAATATTTTAATTTTATTCTAGGTTTTTTCTTTTGCCATATAAATTTAGATATTTCTTTTTGCCATTTAATAAAAATTTGGTCTTTAATCATAATTGGGATTGTTTGTAACAAATACAAAAATCTTGGTAGTATATTCATTTTTATTGAAGCAATCCTCCCCAGTAATGATAGCTGTAAGTTTGCCCATTTCTCAAGGTCTTTTTTAATTTCTTTCCATAAATTATCATAGTTATTTTTATACAAATCTAAATTGTTATCTGTTAATTGTATTCCTAAATATTTTAATTTTCTAACATTTTGAAATCCTGTTATTTGTTCTAATTGACTTTTTTCTTCTTTTGTCATGTTTAAATTTATCATTTTGGTTTTCTGTATATTAATTTTAAATCCTGATAAATCACCATATTCTTGTAATTTTAAAATTAATTTTTCTATTGTATTTCTTGGATTTTGTATTGTTATTACGAGATCATCTGCGAAAGCCTTTAATTTATGATTATCCTGTTTTACCTTGATCCCTTCTATGTTTTGATCTTTCCTGATTTCTTCCAATAATACTTCTAGAACCAATATAAATAATAACGGTGAAATGGGACAACCTTGTCTTGTGCCTTTTGTTATTTTACATTCCTGGGTTTCTTCTTCATTTACCATTATTCTTGCTTTTTGAATCTTGTATATTGCTCTTATTGCTTTTATAAATTTTTCCCCAAAATTTCTATTTTCTAGTACTTTAAACATAAATTCCCAATTAACGTTATCGAAAGCTTTCTCCGCATCTAGAAATAATAACATTATTGGTTTTTCATTATGAACGTTTGCATATTCAATTAAATTACTAACATGTCTTATATTTTCTTTTATTTGTCTGTTTGGTAAGAAACCATTTTGATCCTGATTAATAATTTTCTGTAATATTTTTTTTAACCTTTCAGCAAGAATAATGGCAAATATTTTGTAATCATTGTTTAGTAAGGAGATTGGCCTATAATTCTTACATTCTGTTAAGTCTTGGTTTTCTTTTGGTATTAACACAATATTTGCTTCTCTCCATGATAATGGTATGTCTGCACCCTGTAATATTGAATTGAATAGAATTTTTAATGGATTAATTAGATGTTCTTGAATTTTTTTATAATATTCGGCTATGAAACCATCGTTTCCTGGTGTTTTCCCTGTTTTCAGTCTTTTGATTGCATCTTTGATTTCTTGTGTTGTAATGTTATTATTTGTAAAAACTTTGTCTTCTTCTGTTAATTTTTCTAGTTTACATTTTTCAATATATTCATCTATTTTATTTTTTGATATTTGTTGTTTTTGATATAATCTGGTATAGTAATCAAAGAAAGCCTTTTTGATATCTTCATTGTATATCAATTCTTTATTCTTATCTCTAATTTTTGAAATATTTTTTTTTCTTTTCTTTCCTTAATTTGTATGCCAGCCATTTTCCTGGTTTATTTGCCTGTTCAAAGTTTCTTTGTTTAATAAATTTTAGTTTTCTATTCAATTCTTCCGTTAGTTCTGTTTTGATTTGAAGTTGCAATAGTTTTATTTGGTTTCTTAATTCCTCTTTTTCTTTTTTCCTTCTATTGTTCTTTTGCAATTCTAATTCTTTCTCTTTTATCTGTTCCATTATTGTTTCTATTTTTTTTCTTATTCTTTTTTTTGATAATTATTAAGTG